>JASDDO010000028.1:64649835-65382456 GCA_030015575.1 Agapanthus africanus | reverse complement strand
CTTTCCCACCTTCACTAGACACTGTTTCTACACAGTCATTAGGGAGTTTCACATATCCACACCATTTTGAATCCTTTACCGAAACCCCCTCACCATCTAAGTCTAGTTTGGAAGAGTCGTTGGAGGCTTATATTGCTGCAACAAATAAAATCGACTAGGAATGTGGAAGCGTCCGTAGGCCGCCCTTATGCAACCTGCTGAACCGGTAGCCTAGTTTCCCGCTAGCTCCAAATTTTTCAATGTATGAGGAGGCGGTTGGACAGAGTGAGAATGTGAGAGGATTTTCAAATCAAACCTACCCTTACCCAATTGAAGCCCACAACTCCAGTTTTCCATCGAATGTCCTAAATGAGTTACCAGTTGAAAATAAAAATGAGTTGTGTGATTTTGTAGTGTTTGATTTGCCAAATTGTGAGGAACCCCTTTCGAGTGAAACCGTACCTAATCCTTTCGATCTTTACACCTCCCATCTAGACCTAAATCGATAGATATCCATGCTTTTGATGAGGTGTCTAAGGAAATTGATTTTCACTTGATTGAGGATATAGACGCCGGGAATATTTCGGATGATGAACCCTGTCGATTTAATTGAGATTTTATGTTCAAATCATCATCCCGAGTTATTAAATGTTTCTCCCGAATCTAATATGCGTCTTGAATTTGATGATAATGGCATGGATGAGTTGAATTTTGAGGAAAATTATAAGGATAAGATATTGAGGAGAGTTTTGAGGATAATATTGAGGTTGAACCATTTTTGTTAATATGTCGGATTTTCCAATTCAGCCTCCTGAACCTTTGACTGTTATATCACCCTCCTTCTTTCCTATCGTTCCGACCGAACAAGAGACCTTTACGCCTTCATCTCCAATACCAAGTTCGGCGTACCCATGTTTTCTTGCGAATCTTGAGGGATTTGACCCTATTGCACGACGAGTTGATAGGTTAGCGCAATCTCTTATAACATATCGGTCATCACATATTGCGCTAATTTATTCACTCAATTTACACCCTCATGATCGTACTCCACTTCCTTCTTCTTTTCGCCATTCTTCTCCCCCACCGAGACCATATTCTACCATTCTTCTTTCCACACGGTCTCGCTTGTTTGTCATTTCTTTCATCCCCACCCCATTCTTGCACTGACTATACCTTTACCATGATAAGATTTTTGAATGGTTGGTGCTAACCTTTGGCTTGTGTAAGGCCAAGCTTAAGTTTGGAGGGAACCTTGTTGTATATATGTATATATATATATTTGTTTTCGTTTCTTATAAAAAAATAAAAAAAATTCAAAACATTAAAAAAAAAAAAGTTTGTAAATAAATAAACAGGGGATTGCCGACATTTTGACCCTCTTGGTTTAGTATGACAGTGAGGACACTGTCAAGTTCAAGTTTGGGGGTATGCTCGGTACGTCTTCTTCTTTCGCATTCATTTTGTACATATTTTTGCACTTGCATACTTATTTGAAAACCCATAAAAATTTGAAAAATTTCAAAAATTATAAAATTATTGTATTCAATTTTGGCCATATTTGATTCGAGTTTGACAGATAGGGTTAACTGGCTAGAAACAACTAGATCTTAGACTTAGTAAATTAAAAACCCTAAAAATAACCTTCCTTAAAGTTTAACGGTAGAAAGTATATGCCTTGTAGTTTATTTAGAAATAGGCAAATTTTGGGTTCACTTCTTGGGCTAAGTCGAAATGAGGGAAGAGTATTGATGTTCTTATTAGAGTATAAGTTTGAAAAATAGTTCCTAGCTTAAGTCTAGATTCTGAAAATTTATACCCTACAATTTGCACAATCACGCACCTTGAAACTTGGAATAGTAGAAGAGACCTTGAAATGCTCTTGTCTAAAGTCCTTAGTACAATGAAACTAAAAGAAAAAAAGTGAATAAAGAAAAAAAATGGACACTGGTTTTTGTGATTACTTAAGGCTGTAAAAAATAGAAAAATATTTAGCGAGGGTGCTTCATCACCTAGTGCCTTAGACCAACTGGTTTGGAGTCACTGCTAAAAGCCTTAGGTATCATAAGACTAGGAATTACGCTTTAATATGCAAACACATCTTGTAATCGGTCGTTGGTACCTCAGAAGTATTAACGGTCGCATGAAGGATGTGTAAGCAAAAATTCAATTAAAAATTCACCTACTAATAAGTATTTTGGACAACGGACAAGGGGCATGATTGCTTGATTGAATTTCCAAGTGTAGGGGTGATCTATACACACACGTAGGGGGTATGTGATTGGAATTTAGATAAGAGAGAGGAATGAAAGATAGAACTTGTATCTTTAATAGAGTTGATAGAAATTCCTAAGTGGAGATGGAACCTTAGAAGAAAAACTTAAGAGATGCCGAAAGCTAAGTAGGTCTACATAACATATATAATCTTAAGTTAAATAATGAGGGAAGTGTGTAGAATATGGATGGATAATTTACGGTCGATGATAATAGAATTCCTTGTTAGAAAACCTAAATGAAGAACAAAAGTCAATGGGCCGAGTTGATAGGATTTTGTGGGTGTAATCCGCTGAAAACCCTCAGGAGACAACACTCCTCCTATTAAGGACACCTAGAGGTTTAACGGCTTGTTGCACGTGCTCAGTGCAAATCGCGTTTCCCTGCGAAAGTGCGGTTAGGATTTTACTGAATAAAAATAAGTTTGCTCGAGGACTAGCAAAAGATAAGTTTGGGGGTATCTGTTCAGACCATAATATTGCATTATTATATTCCCCATTCTTATATATTTTATAAATAAACGGGTGCTTTTGACGCATGTCTGCTACATGTTACAGGTTACAGGTTCTTGGACAGAAAACAGTGAAAACAATGAAAAGACAATGCAAAAGTGGACTTTGACCAACAAACAGAAGACTCTTGATAAAGCCTACAAAAATATCAGTTTACAAAGAACAAAGGGCAGCGCAAGGTCCAGATTACAAAGCAAACGGGTAGGAGTCCACTACAATGTTCACTGGAAATCTGGAAGAGAACCAGAACCTAAACTGAGAAAAGATATATAGAAATAAGAAGCCCAAGCCACCAGAAATAAGCCCAAGAAAATGCAAAGCCCAATTCTATTTTTTGGCCGCGGAACCGCGGCCAAACCAGGCCTTGGGCCGCAATTCCGCGGCGGGCTTAAGGGAACAGTGAATTAATTTTTACCAAATTGTGAGGTGGCTTTGACTAGGTCTTTTCTTAGGGGTATTTTTGTAATTTCAGACATGCGAAACAAATGTAACCCTAGGGTTTCCTATTCTTTATAAATAGGAACTCTAATCATTGTAATTCCTCATGCCTCCCTTTAATGAATAAAATTTAGAAATCTTTTGGAGAGCATCGGTGCCTCTCTTCAATTCAGAAATCCAGATCTGACAACCCTGCTTTGATGTTTGGAGAGAGCCATCTGTAAGTAATTTATTTTCTTGCCTTAGTGTAGATTTAAATTCCTTGCCCTAGGTAAATTTATTTTCCTGCCGTAGTTATAACTTTTAATTAATTGCCCTAGGATAATTTAGATTTTTTAGATTTAATAATCTGTCCGAACACCTTTCGGAATTAACTCGTAAGAACGAATCGGAAATTCACAACATCCCTGTGGACCGACCCGTACTCACCGGCTAGCTGCAAAGCGACGCCGTTCTTGATTGCGGTTACAAATATTTTTTATCTATCTTCTAGAAAGTGCAAGCACGCTAAATCACTTAATCAAATCAACAAAACCGTACGACTATCCTAATCCAATCGTATCATATGCAGAAGATAAGCACTAATCAGCTACCATACACTGCGCCTTGGCTAGGTCAACAAACGCAGCAAAAATACTAAATAGCACTTATCTGAAATGACAGAGGGCTACGACTGGTTTTGTAGAAAACCTTTAACGTAATGAACTTGATATCGTTGCAGAATCTAGTAATTTGAAAATGAGTGTTTTTTTGTAGTTTTTGCTAGTTTCGCTAAAGAGGTCACTCTCGGTGAAGGGATCTCAGCTCTTTCCTTATCGAATGAGGTGCTGGATATTCATCAAGGAATACCATTATGCAAAGCAAGAACTAGAGAAGCTATAAAAACAAAACTGAGTGGGTTGTAGCATTTGCTAGTTTTGCTAAAGAGGTCACTCCCGGTGAAGGGATCTCAGCTCTTTACTCATCGAATGAGATGATGGATATTCATCAAGGAATACCACTATGCAAAGCAAGAACTAGAGCTACCTTCTTAAAATTTCGATTCTACAACATCTTTAGGTTTCTTTTCTTTCCATTAATCTCATTAATGAAGTCCTATCATTTATGTTTCCCTAAATATCACAGAAAAGAAACGAAAATAGAACGTACGCTTATACCATCCACATTCGCCACGGGGCCGTGTCATGCACCGTTAGGTTAGGACTAGCACGGGTGCAAAACATAAGCAACGTTTATTATATATATCATATATATATAGCATTCGTCTCACGCAATTATATGATCACATCAAAGAACACAAGCAGCAGAAGTCAACATATGAAATATTGGATATACTAGGAGGTTCGTGTTTTTAATTCAGCCAGTAATGAAAAACACGGATTCCACGGTCGTGATGAATAGCCAAACCCACATCCCTAGACCCTCACAAGAGAGGCAATCAACCCTGCCAATTCTAGAGTTTGGGGACCCGGTCTCGAATCCTCGAGATGGTCTCCCACTGGACTCTAGAACCCGGTTACTTGTGCTCCCCGCTTTGGGTCTATCCTAATGTGGAAAAGTAAATAATATACATCAATGGTGACATCATCCTCAACCCGGAAGTGTCCCAATAAAAGAATATTACATATAATTTTACATGAATGAAAATGAAAAAATCTCATCTCACGAAAAAACCTTTGGCTATTTAATCACGACGATCCAATATAACATATCACAGCAACACATAAACATCTCATGTCATCAAAAGTAAATATGTGTATCCCGAATGTCGTTGACGTATAGCAATGAGATCAGGGATACCCCACATATTACACTTAAGATCGCAGAAAAGAAATGAAAAAAACTACAATATTTAGAATCCGCATTATCCATAGACATCATAAACCCGGAATATCTCATATGCCGAATTTCATACCTAACCTATAAACCTTGCATTTTATTCTCAAATCGAAAACACTTTTCAATAACTTAGTAGGGTAATTCAACAAGATTCCCGACTAAAATAATCGAATACTCGTCGGGAACTTTAGTAGATAGCCGTACCCCCGATGCTGACGATGAAGTGCACTTAGGCGGAACACTGTGGCCGCGAGTACCCGAGTGGATACTATTGGCAATGGAGTTCTCCTACAGTCACTTGGTAGGGACAATGGGGCATGGATATCTAGTAGAGTTATCCGGCGAGTGTTCGCGTACAATACACGATTGCGACGGAGTTTTGATCCGAATCAAAACTCCGTGGCAATCGATCAACATAGACTAAAATGCTAGATTTACAATTAGCAAACTATTTTTCACAAAACAAATTAAATGTGGATTCCAGATATTGTATCACATATTAAACTTAAACCCGAAACGATGTTAAAACATGACTACAAAACATTCCGAATAGCCCCAATAGAAAAGTTAACATCACATGCAAACTGGTCTAAATAAACATAACCTAAAACCCTAAACCAGAGCATACAGAACACCAAAAAAATTCGAGACCAAAATATGAATAGGGGGCCGGCCAGGTCGGTTTTATTGAGGATTTCGCCGGGTTGTTTTTGCAGTATTGGCCTCGAATTTCTCTGGTGTTCTAGATACATCACATGCAATATTCTGTACTTTTTTTAAAAAAATTCAGAGACCTTTAAAAGTTCGACAGAAACTTATGGTTTTCGGGTTACAGTTTTGGAGTTGTTTCAGTTTTGTAATTCTACTAATATTGTCTAATCTCTAGCTTTGCTCTAATACCATGAAAGTTTACCCTAGCACCACCACTGGGTTTTCAACACTATCATGGTGTCATGCAAGTGGGCTTGAGCAAGTGGGTGCACAAATGGCTTGGGAAAGTGGGTATGGTAATAAGTATTAGAAAAAGAAGTGATGTGAAGTGTGAACACATACCCACTTGATCCCTTTCTGTATGCTTAACTCCAGATTGCACATTAGAATGAATTAAAAGAAATTAAGACAACAGAGAGGTACTCTTGAGCTCAAAAGAGTACAGAACAAAGGTGGGCCCCGGACTCCTCAACTTGGCCGCAGATTTATTGATTATAGCCGCAAATTGCGGCCTTGTCTTGAACATTTTTGCTCGTGCTCCTTTGGTGGGTCCCTTATTGTCTTGTTAGTCCATTTTTATAGTTAGTTTTTTATTTTGAGTTGCCTATATATAGCAGATCACAGATTAAGTTCTGAGTTGGCTTTGGGAGTGAGAAAACAGATTGTAACATTTGGTAGCTTCTTCTTCTTCCCTCTTTGAGCTCTCATTTGAGTGCTCAATTACGGAGGTTGAAGTTGCTATCTATCTTGTAGCTCAAGCCCTCCATCTTGAGAATAAAGAATCTCACTCTTTTCCTTTAGTTTCTTTGCTATTTTCTTTTCTTGCTCTTGTGTTTCTCTTTTTATTTTTGTGATGATGGAGTAATTTCTTTATGGTTGTGATAATGGTGAGGATGTGAGATGAATGGTTTTGCCTTTCTCTTTCTCTTGTGATGATTGATGTGCTTATACTTGATTATAAGTTCAAGATTGCTTAATGGTAAATGTTTGATATAGTATTTAGGTTCTATGTTTACTTGGTAACCTATAACTTATACCCTATACTCTTAATTGATCCCTTATGTAATGTTAAACTTAGAATTAAACTAGTGTTAAGATTGCTAAGTGTTTAGATAGGGTATTTTACTTAATGTTGCTTGACACCCTTCTTTTAGCATATATCCTAAACTATCACCCCACACTTAGCAAGCTTAATCCTAACTCTACTTCTTATGTGCTAATTTGTTTATCTATGATGTTTTATTCTTGATAACCCTTATGCTTAGTATTGATATACCATGCTCGGACATACAAATGGTAAGTAAGAACGTAACGGACTAGTTTCATTCTGCGCGTTGCAACTTCAACACTTTGATGGTTTATGCTTCGCCACCGCCTTGAAAAACCATGCTTCATTTTGGAATCGACATAAGGAGGGAACACTCATGATCAAGAGAAAGTTTAAAATTTCGCCACGATTCAATCATCCGAACCGGAGCCACGGCAGCTTTTCTTCTCTTATATACTTTGTTTACTAATTTCATGTCAAACCAATTTAAATTCATTCTTTTCTTCTTAAACTTGCAATAAAAACCCCTAATCACCAATTCCCTGTGGATCGACCTGTACTTACAGGCTTGCTATAATACGCCGTGCACTTGCGGTTTATAAATTTTAAAACGAGACCGAGGTCACCCGCGCCGCATTTCTAAAACCAATCTTTCAAAACACATAGGCGCGCACATGTGAAGTCCCAACAGTAATGTATATGATGAGTAAAAGTGTGTGGAAGTGAACATGGGTATATGTCCTTTAGGTATTTATATGATAACTATGTTAACGTTAAATTCCAAATGTGAATATCAACGCAACCGTAGAAGTATTTGCGTGCTCAAGAGTAGGACCCAAGGAGCAAGAAAACACGGGCACATTTCATATGTTAGTATCGGGACTCCAAGTCGGGGAGGAGTCAACCCGACTGAAATTCAAGAAAATAGGATTCGAGTAGGTCAATACGAGACTTCTGAAGTTTTGCTGGATTCACAAGTGTAACTACCCCACGCACCCCGAGTATAATAGATTATAACTGTTAGATTGACTTAGTTGAATTGATTGGTTGATTAATACATGTCTTGATCGAAACCATAGATTGCAAAAGGTGAAAAATGAAGTTGAGTAAGTCGAGTAGAGTGCGAGTCATGTCAGTTGCAATCCTAGGTCGCATCAAGTTAGTTCGAGTAGATTGAGTTCGAGTTTAAATCTAGTGTTCAAGTTCAAGATTAGTTCGAGTTTGGATTTTAAAACAAGTTCGAGTTTATAGTTAGGTTATAATCATGTCTTGTTAATAGATTTAATCTTATGAATTTCTTGAGTTTGGAAAATATCTATAACCACTATACATGAACAGCAGAATTTGTGTCTTCTTAAAAAACGGTTATCATTTTATAATTTCCACCCGAAGGTTACAATCTATATTTTGGGAGAGACAAGTGATGCATCATTGCCTCCGGCAACCCCAATTTAACTGACAAGAGAAAATGCCACTCAAACCAATCTGCAACCTAAACTCGTAACCTAGACTAATATTTTGATTTCTAGGGTATATTAGTAAAAATGTCATTTAAAAATTATCGAGGGTTTTTAATTCGTCTTAAAATCTCGAACAAGTTTTTAATAAAAATATATTGTTTAAAAAGTCAAGATTATGTAAAAACGTATTTTATGTTTTGTAGTATTTTAGTATAAAAATCTAACTTTTAAACTTTATGGTATTTTTAATGAAAACTACCACTTTTGGAAACTTGATGGTATTTTATTAAAACTTAAATCTTTCATTTAAAAATATAGTTTTTGCAATTTTCTTGCATTGAAAATACAGATTTTATGATTTATATAATTTTCTAATGATTTAATTTGATTTTAAAGTCGTATTTCTTTGAAAACTTATTTTAATTCCTTTCGAGAATGAATTCTCCATGAGGAGTTTTGCATTTCGCTCTACTATTCCAAAGACATATGATAACCCGCACTATTCACAAATGGGTCTCCTAACGAGAATTGTAGAGACGTAATTGCAAAGGTGTTAAAAATAGTGATTAAAAATGTATTTTATAAAGTAAGGGTATTATAATGAAATTGTTTCTTTTAGAATAAAATATTGTATCTAAAATATTGTGTTATGAAACCATACTGTATGTGATGGGTTAGATCGTTACCCCCATGAGTTTTCTAGGGTTATAAGTTATGATAATGTTAAAGAGTTATATATAAAGGTCATGGTATTTTTGTGAAAAAATGTTCTATGTATATTTATTTACATGAAATTCTAAATACTTTCAAAATTAATGAGATGAATAATATTTTAAGGTGATGTTAGAAAGATTAATGTGACTTATCTAGCATAATAATTGTGATAAGAATTATCTAAAAAAAATTGTTAGACATTAACTCCACTTTTATCATGTTGGTTTTAAAAGATGTTTGAGATGGAACGATGGAGAGAGAGAGAAGGGAATTACGAGTTTTCAAGCTTTGAAAAGAGCGAAAGTTGAGAGGAGGTCTTCGTGGAACCGTGGTAGTGTTGAGAATCGAAGAACGGCTCCGGTCTTGAATCGAGCTAACTCCACTTGAATAGCTTTATTTCTCTTGGACTAGGAAATTTTTAGAGAGTATTTTGGATGGAATTTTCAGAAATAGGGATGAAGATGGAAGAATAGGTATTTATAGGAAAAAGATAGGAGAGTTTAATGATTTAAAAAGAATTAAAAATTTTATTAAAAAGAGTGTTAGTGCTCTCTATTAAAAAGAGTAGAGGGGGGTCAGAGGGACGTACGGGCAAAGCACGGAGGCGAACGATGCTAATCTAACCGCCAGAAATGATTTTGGGGGATTTTTTGACGGTCGAGATTTGTAGTTGGGTCTCGGGGTTTGAGCCATGTGCTATAATCAATCTTAACTCCTCATTTATCCAGTTTGTTTTTTCTGAAACTTTTCGTTTCTTTCTGTAATGCACGTGCAACTCTTGGACTTTCGAAAACTTAAAAATAAAAATATTAAAAATAATTGGGGCTGATGAGAATCGAACTTGTAGGCTAAAGAACAGCAGTGGAGAGGCTGAACCAGTGGGTTACAAGTCACTTCTTGCTTTTATTGAACAATTGTAACTTATAACTCCTAATCAGGCTGAAATAGACATTTTTATACATTGAACAAGTTACAATTGTACAAAGATTTCAGGGTCGTTACATCCTACACTCCTTATAAAAATTTCGTGCTCGAAATTTACGCAGACTAATTTTCAAACAGATGAGGGTATCGTGTACGCATATCATCTTCTCTCTCCCAAGTTGATTCTCCTACCGAATCCCTTCTCTATATCACCCGTACTAGTTTGACCACTTTGTTCTGTAATATCTTCTCCTTCCGATCTACTATCTCGACTAGTTGTTGCTAGCAAGTCAGATCGGTTTGTACAGTGAGCTCCGAGTGATCAAGTTGTTGTTGGGGTCGCCCATATATGGTCGTAGCTGGGACATATGGAACATATTGTGCACTTCTTCCAATGAGGGTGGTAGTGCCAAGCGGTATTCCCATGACGATGTACTCCGAGCCATCTTTGAAATACTTCCTACACTGATATTGTATAGAAAGGATGAGTACTCATATAGCCAAGACCTGCCTACTAGAGCGTTATAATAAGTCTTGATATCAATGACATGGAATTTGATATCAGTGACGAGCAACCCGAAGCGGATCGTCAATATTACAGACCCAAGTGTCCATGACGACTGCGAGTCGAACCCTGAGATGGTAATTTTATCTCGGGTAAGGTGTTGAACATTCATACATATTTGCTTCAGCACTCTCACATTGAGAAGATTGACGGATGATCCATTTTCAACAATGATTTTTTCTATCCTGACGTCATGACAGTACCCTGTGATATAGAGCGGTCGATTATATTCGTATGTACTGAGGAGTGCTTCATCGCTGAATAGGATATCAGCCGTGTGGACCTCTATCAGTTCGTTTTTCATCTTCTCTTCTGTGAGGAAGGCTTGAAACTGATTAGGCACTTGTAGGGCTTTGATCAATGAGTCTCGCACCTCTTTCAACAAGAGTAAAGTATCTAATATGCTCAGTTGTGAGGGTATTTTCCCCAGCTGCACAAGGACATTATAATCCACCTAAGTTTTCTTAAGCAGGTCTTTCGCGGCGAGCTCTTTGGCCATCTCTTTATCAAGGACAATCTTGTCGGGCATTTTCCCTTCCCATTATCCTTTTTATTCGAACCCTTGTTTGCGGGTCTGAAGTTCTTTTTAGACAGCCTGCGGTAGCATAACTGAATGATCTCGCAATCCTTTTCCTCTTCTTCTTTCTCCAAGGTGGAACTTTCAAAGAGAGGGTTGAGGGGTGTTCATCCTCAGAATTGCTCCCGAACATGAGAACCCGATGTTCTTCCCCTTTTGAACTAGTACCAACCATATGACAATTTCCAGTTGTTTATTTATGTACCACCGTTTCTCCATTCTCATCTCGACGAGCGCAAGCTTCACGCTTCTACTTTTTGAAGTGTTTTTTATGGGCAACATATCCTTACCACCACTTTTTGAAGGCATTGCATTCCTCAATGGGACGGGCAATCCTTCGGTGATATACGCAGTATTTTGGGTGTCCTTCTCCACCGTCGAAATATGGGACCTCAGGAGCGTACATCATGAAAGGTGGTAGGCTCATCCCTAGTGATAGGGCTTTGGAAAACCACTTCTCAGTTTTGATCCTGCTTTTATTTATTTCCGTCATGCCTTGGATTGGTTGGAGAGCTTTATAGCTCGCCGTTGTCTCAGCTTCTACATTCAAACGTTGTCATTTGGCCTTTTCATATATGGCTGTCTTGCATTCTTGGTTATCTTTGCTCTTTTGGAAAGCTTCTTTTAGCAGTCATTCAATCGGGTCTTCTTATGGCAGTTTCGAGGTGTTCAGTGCCGATTCTACCCCTAGTTCATCCACGTCGCTTTCTGATATTGGTGGAGCTTCTTCATCACATAGTGATGAAAGGGAGATCATGTGACAGCTTGCTACACGCTTTTCCGTTTCTTCTGATGAGTCATTTTCCCCATCATAATCACTGTCCTCGTCCCAAGAATATGCTTGAGGAATTCTTCGAATGTGACCGGCGTTCCCACTTTCGGATTGTATTCTTCTGGTGCATCTATATATTTCTAAAGGTACGTGTTGATATATTCAGCAGGCTGCACATGCTTCTTATTCTTCTTCTTTTTCTTAGAACATTTCGAAGGCTTGACCTGGGGACTTTTCCCTTGTCAGTGACTTTCGGTGTAGGACGCGGTTTTTGCATCCCTTCTATAATTTCAGGCTCAAGAGAGCTTTTCCACTTGATCGCCGGACATGCTTGTAGATCCTTTAGCATTCTTTTAGTTTTTGCGGAAAAAAATACTTCTCATGGAGCTTCTTCCATGACAGAGCAGGACGTCCCCCTGCGCATCCACCTTTTTGGAAGCGTGCTTTTGGGGTGGATCTACCCTCCAGCTATCGGACAGTGCAAATTTCCCCTGCTGGTACTGGTCCTCGACCTAGTTTTTGAAGACGTAGCAGTCCTCTATTGGATGGCTCACTACCCTGTGATAGGAGCAGTAGTTTGGGTTATTGACATCGCCGGCTTGTGCGGGTCGTTGCGGGTCTGGTAATGTGATTAGATTATTTCACATTGCCAGCTCGAACAATCTCCTCGTCTTATCACGAGGGAACGAATATGCACGTCCCAACCTTTCTTCTAAGTACGGGCACGTACGAGTGTTTTTTGAAGGACAGGTGCTTTCGGACCGCACGGTTGTTGCTGCGCATTGATGACAATGGCTGCTTTTCCTTTGCTCGTATTGTTCCGAGGGTCCCTGCTTGAGGAGGAAGGACCATGACCTATCTGGTCCATCTGTGCTAACTTATCAATTAGCGCCTGGAACATGGTGGGCTTGAAGAAGGTCATGAACTGGGACATGCTTGATTGAGGATCAATAGTCCCAATGAGGATTCCCACAGCCGGAGACTCCTCAATGCGCTGTTCATATTTGGACCACAGGTTCCGCCATCGGATCGCATATTAGACCCATGTTTCCCCTGGCTTGACCTTGGTATTGATTAATGCTGTGATTGAAGTGTGTTCACTTGCAATGGAGAACCTTTGCATGAACAACAACTCTATTTCAGAGAAAAATTTTACAGAGTCATTTGGGACCTCCGAGTACCATTTGAAATTTGTCTTTGATAAGCTTTTGACAAGTTGGTGAAACAACAGTTTGTCATCGCCTCCAGTATTTCCACACAGAGCCCTAAACTGTGCGACATGCCGATGTGGATTACCCGTTCCTTTATATATGTGGAACTTCGGGATCGTATATCCCGGTGGGTACTTTATTTAGTCGTACCGGGCCGAATAGGGTCGCCCAGTTTTGACGAGTTAGTTGGCAGTTTCATTGGCCTGGTGAGCACTAATTTGCTGAGTGATATAATCATCCAGGGATACTTTGGAGATCGTCTCCTCTTTGGCCATTGATAGAGCCTGGGGAGGATTCGAAATTTCCGCTCTATCATCTTCGATAATCACCGAAGGATCTTCAGACAGTGATTCTGGTTGGATCATCATCCCAACCATATTTTGGAATAGAGGAGCCATCTACTTTATGTTGGCAGCCTGCTCCGCAGCTTCCTTATCTTTCTTTTCCAGCACCCGTCGCAAGAACTGTGTATTGGTTTCTTGCTCCTAGCGCTGTTCAGTTTCTTTGTCTGGACTTTTTTAGGTCTGGTAAGCGCTGCCATCTTGGCAACTATATCTTGGAGCTTCTGCTATTGCTCCTAAGCTTTTGTCCACAACCGGATATGCGGTCTGTGACTCACAGAGGCATGGCTCTCCTCTTTACCGTTATTCATATAGACCGTATGTACGGTTATTCCCCCAGACTTAGGGCGTTTGGAGCCTTCGCCTTTGGATTTTGCCGCCGGCGATAGAATTTTCTCCGGACTCATATTTTTATAAGAGGTTGGAGCACGAGGAGCCTCTATGACAGGCACCTCTTTATAAGAAGCCCCCCATTGTATGGCAGAGGAGAACTATTTTTCTTGTTGGACCATGGGTTTCTTCAGTCGACGAGCATAGCTTTCATCGTGCACTGAGTCTTTGACTTTACACCAGACTCTGTGGATTTTTGAGGATAGCCACTGATAGGGCTGCTCCAGTTTTGCCTGCACTAAAGCTTCTGTAGGCAGAGGTGATCTCTTTAGTACCGCCGTCGGGGAGTTCTTACGCACCCTATTAAGTGGATCGAAGTTGTTCCCAGTTGGAATAGCAGCGTCAATATCCACCATAAGAGCTGGTAGGGTGAGCCCAGAGGGAGATTTGCCCCCAGCCTGTCTCACTCGGCGCTGGTGGCGATGTTGAGCATGTCGCACAGTACGAACTGCCTCAGTATTAGAGGTGTCTTCATTATATCCCCGGCGTTGCTGGGGAGCTTTGCTTGTTGTTAGCCTCTGGAAGACGGACATTTTTGGTGGAGCTAGCACAAAGTTGGCCAATCTGTCGAAAACCGACCGTCTTAGAGGTGAAGCACTTTGGTCGGCATCATACGTGGCAGGATCAGAAAGGGCCAGCCATTTTAGGGCAGCCCCCTTCGGAATCATAGGCTTCTTTACGAGCCCGTTTAAGCTTTCTTTCATCCTGTTAAAGACTGATCCTCTGGAGTTGGACGACTTGCTGATAGGAGCCATCACAGTAGCTAGCCGATCAAAGACCGACCTTCGGGAAGCTTCTTCATAGGGAGTTAAGGCGCCAAAGCACTTGGGCGGGAGCACGGTCACAAAAAATAGCCAGGTAGTATCCTGAATAACCTGCCCCACCGGCATTAAGAAGATGAAGGCCGCGTTGGCTCCATATGTCACTCCTCCGGCTGGGGTGGAAAGGGAGTTATTGTTGTAGGAAGTGCAGTAAGAGGCCATTGATTCTACAAAAAAGCCAAATACCAAGTTTTAGTATCTCGAATCCAAGTGCAATTATGAATATTGCAAATCACAATTTTGTTTGCGAAATACGACACACGAAGTGTAAAGTGGAAAGAGAAAGAAGTCCCACCTGAAATGCTAGAATCTGTTTACTGCCGAAAACAGAGACGAGCTGGGATGGATCGTCTTGCCTGAATTTGGGGGCAGATGCTCTTTGGAACATATACATCCACCTCTCCGATGATACCAAGTTGATTTATGGCACCGTATATAGGAGATTTGGACAGATGCAACCGTTGTAGCATGACATATCAGATTCCCCCTCTTTGAAGGGTTTTTGATTGTGGGGACGCTTTTCTCTGCAGGCGCAAGCCCCTACGGTTAATTACGTTATCGCGTTGCGATAACCACTTTCTCCTGCTCCAGGAAAATTACTTCGTGTTGTGTTTTATTTTTGTTTATTAAGGTTACCCGTGAATTATATACGGAGACTAGTTTATGTCATCGCCCATAGGGCGCGGATTAGTCCAAATCCGTACATATATATATTTGAGTTTGAACCTAAGTTATATATTCCATCAGTTTAGGGATATTTTATTTTATTTAAGAACCGTTAATCTGATTATAGATTAAGAACAACTTAAATATATGAACATATGGGCTCAATTTATTTTAACTAAGAATACGTTAGTCTTATATGAGATTAAGATCAACTTAAAAATATGGTTAAATATCATTAAATTTTTTAAGATCCATCAACAGAGCATATGAGCTCAGCTGCAAGGAACAATACGGGTTTAAGGAAATTTAAGAGACTTAGTCGATTTTGGGTGCTGTCTTGGGCTTTTTCATCATCTAACAGTGCTAAGCACTTAGTCTTTTGACTGTGAATATAATATCCAAATTCATCTCTGGCGCTTACGTTGATATCATGTGAGGCGCTCAGACTTGGGCGTTGACCTATGATTGATCTGCTAAAAAGTTTTTTCGTAAAGTAACCGCAATCAAGACGGTGTCGCTAGTAGCTAGCCGCGATGAGTACGGGTCGTTCGCAGGGAAACGTGAACACTTTTCTTGCGTTAGACGACTCGATTGAAGAAAGGTGATTATTTGTCGTTACGGATATAGAATTTTATAAAGGAAAGGCTCGTAGGGTTCATAGGATTTTGTAGTAACGGATGAATAATTAAAAATGACTCCTTTTATCTTTTAATAGTTTAAAACTAGATCGATAGTGATGAATGTAGATTAGGGTTTTTTGGATGAAACTAGGGTTTCCCCACTACTAACCCTTGTCCTTGTATTGATCTCTATTCATGTCTATCCCCTAACAAATTAAGTGTTAAACCAATCTCAAATTGTGGTCGTGACTAGCAATAAATTGGTAGCGCGTCCGATAAGGATATTAACATTTATTTTGCTAAAGTTTATAGACTTTAAAATGTATAAAAAAAGGTTAAGAGATTTTATCATCCATTGTTCTACCATATCTTACGAACCCTAGAAAACTAGGAATTACTCGCTCATGGTTAAAGATTTAGAAGAAAAGATGAAGAGTGAAAACATGATTAAGATGCAGAAAGTAAGTGCAGAAAGTAAGTGCAGAAATTAATTGCAAAAAGAACAATAAAAACACTACCTTTATTAATCAACTATTGTATTTACAAATCCTTTGAAAGTTGATTACAAGAAACCTAGTTGCTCTAGATCTCTTTCTCGTTATAAGTAGATGACTAGCTGATGATCACTCGGATGTGTGGATCGCTTGGACCTCTTAATCTCTTCGGTAATGATCTTTAATATGCAGCTCTCGATCCTATATATAGTCACCGAAACCAGAAACCCTAGATTCCCTATGTGAATATATACTGTTAAGATCCATAGTACAAAATTTCACATCCTATGGCTACAAACATGCCGCGGAACCGCCGCATATCCCCTACATTTGCCGCCCTTCTGCCGCAACCTAGTAGAATCAGGATTTGGGATTTTTTATGGTGTTTTCTATCGATATTTAGAGATCCTATCGATGTCTGGATTCTGAGAATAATGCTCTGCCGTTGCTAGATCTCATGATTTGCTTCAATGATTTGGCAGATTCGATTCCGACATCCTGATTTATCCCGGATCTCTTAGATTCCAGACCTGAGCTAATATCTGCACAATATCTCAAGTCATAGTGTTAGTAGTATTTGGTATTTTTGAGATATTATCCTAACCATTTTATATGATATTAAATCATAAAAAAATTGATTAGAAATATTTGATATGATATGCATATTTTAATTACAAAGATTTCATTTAAATATTATATGCATATATTTTCCCTCATAATGTTAATTATAATATAGAAACATATGATAATAAACATTTTACAAATAAACCATTATATGTTCTATATTTACAATAAACACCTTTTAGTACTTAGCAATAGTAGGGAAAATATTTATTTAAATGTGCAATATTTTAGACTAATCAAATACCCCAAACTTATTTTTGATCGTCCTGAGCAAACTAGTTATTTAAAGAGAACAAGAAAAAGAAAAAACTAACAAGCACACTTTCGTAGGAAACACGATTGCACTTAGCACGTACAATAAGCCTTTAAACCTCTAGGTGTCTCTAGTCGGAGGAGTGTTGTTTCCTGAGGGTTTTCAGTGGATTACACCCACAAAATCCCAAAATAAAAGAAAGATGATGAAAGTTAAATACAAAGATAAAGAACATATAAAAGAAAGAACTTGAAAATAAGAGTTTCAAACTACACCAGCTTTTTAGTAGCCATGAGCCCTATCTTAATAGTCATAAAAGGATGTCAGAAATCACATCACCTCTCAATAAAATATTGTCTTTAGTCTTGTCCCTACCTTTCTTCCAAATATAGATCATATACCCCTACGTGTGTGTAAAAGACATCTCTACACTTAGAGAATTCAATTCAAGCTATCATACTCTTATCCATCTTCCTTAGTACTTTTTATTCCGTGAATATTTCAGATGGAATTGCTCACACATTCTTCATGCGACCGTTAATACTTCTTGAGGTACTAACCGACCGATTACTAAATGTGCTCACTCTTTTAGGTGTAATTAGCAATATCCTAGTCTGGTAGTCATATATATGCCCTAGAGGCCATTATTGTATATTATAGTGGATGCTTGGACACATATATATAGAGGACTTTCTTGCTCGACATGATAGTATACCATCTGGTTAATCTTTATCTTAACATGTACACTCGTATTATTATACTGTCTCTATGATACATGTTGATAATGCCCTTAGGATGTTAGCTTGACTACCAGGACTATGATGCAGATCATACTAGTGGGGCTTGTGTAGTCTACGAGCACATCATTTAAACAGTTCCTAATCGAGGGAGTATCAAGACAGGGCATCCCAGAGTAGACTAGTGTGTACGTTTCTTGACCTTGTATGTGGCGATAGTTGATCCCACATCCATTGTTGTTTGACATCAAAGATTGTACTCTGGTGTTCATTAGAGAATGGGTACACCGAACATAACTCGCCGAGAACTCCTAGATGATACCATACCTATCGTCAGATAGCGGTTCTCTGGTGATACTTTTACAGGTTAGTCTGTAGACCCGAAATCGTTATAGAGTCTTATGCGGTTCCCACTGTACAGTAATTGTTGCTTATAGGCTTTGCGGGTGTTTGGACAAGCATGCTTGTTGATCTTCTATTCGTTCAATACCTGGGTAGCCGTTACATCCAGCTAGTACCGCTGACGGCTTGTAAGTGACTGATTTGATTATTACCTACTGCTAGTGTATTGACGAGTCTTTAGAGTCCCACACAAAGATTTCCTAGCTCAAGCGAAATGAAGTAGGGCACATATGGTGATATGTGCGGGAGCTTGATTAAATATGAGTATGTGATACCGTATTCTAATCTCCCGATATTTGATATCAGTTAGATTATATGTGATATAACCAGATTGTTGAATCAAGTGTTGATTCTATGATATGTTATATATATATATATATATATATATATATATATATATATATGATACTGGCCGGTTATATATGATATGACCGGATTATTAAATCAAATGATGATTTAATGTAGTATTGAATATTTGTCGGTTATATGTGATATGACCGAGTTATTAAATTAAGTGTTGATTTGATAAATTGCATACATATAAATGATATTAGTCGGATATATATGATATAGCCGGATTATAAATTAAGTATTGATTTAATAATTTGATATATATTTATATTTGATATATTAATATATATTAACTAATATTAGCTCACTAATGAATTTCTTCTCATGTATATATATAATGATATATATATGATATACATATTTGTTTATATATATAATTTACAATTATGTCATGGTGGATGATACATAGAACAAGGGTGTGTGAGACTCACACCAAAGCTAAAGATAATTGTGGTAATTATTTATTAAGAGTAAAATAAAATGAGTGAAAATGACTTATTCCACTAATTTTATTTTACTCTAGATATTTTCTAACCCAACCATTATTTTTAGCCCATGGTTAACTCTCTACTTAATTATTTAAGATATTTCTTCACCCAAGTTCATTTTCATCCTCTCTAGATTTTCTTGAGATGGAAAAGAAAAAGAGAAAAGAATTTCTAAAGTGAGAAAAATTACTACTTCATCAACCTACCCTCATCTATCCCATAAGAATTGGTTGTTTGCTTCACTAATTCCTTGATTAGTGAAGAGGTAGCTTGGGTTAGAGTGACTTCAAGGTGGATCATCTTCGGCCTCGAAGACGACGTAGCAAGCTCGATCATTTCTTTAAGTGGAGCCAAGAAGAGTTCTAGAGACCACTACTTAGAGCTTAGGGAATACTACTTGGAGCTATTAAAGTGAAGGATTTGGTATACAAAGCTTGTAACCCTATCCACTTAGTGTAAAACTAGTTTAGATGTTTAGAAAACCCTAATTCTCTAGTTACATTCTAGGTTAGTGTAGCTTAGCACTCTAGATTCTTTAAAATTTCATACTTGATACTTGTCTGAACCTAGTGGTTGTGGTAAGAAACACTCTTATAGTCTTGCAACACCTAAGTCTTAGCAGTGACTCCCATACCAGTTGGTCTAAGGCACTAGGTGATATGGCACCCATGCTATATTTTTTCTTATGCTGCCTTAAGTAACTACAAAACCAGTGTTCATTTTTCTTCACCATTTATATTTTCTGTATCATTTATATTTTGTTTATATATATATATATATATTTCCTTCATACTAAGACTTTTAGACAAGAGCATTTCAAGGTATCCTCTACTATCCTAAATTTCAAGATGTGTGTAAGTGCGTATAGTAGTTGATCAGTCGAAAATATTGCATTTTTAACACATCCATTTCCCTACTATTTGCAATCATTTAAAGGTGTTCGGTATGAATATAGCACATATTAGCAATTTGTCTGTAAAATACCAAATAACATGTGTTATAAATTATAACCGACATTTTGAGGGAAATTGTGTGTTTATTATTGCACGCATGATCTTTGTATATCGCAACACTTGTCTCGAGATTTTGTGCCGGAAATTCCAGTAAAAAGAACCGGAACTGCTAAAAGTGCTGATAAAATACGTCAAGTCCAAGACCTGAGATCTGGCAGTGAACTAGAAATAATTATACGATTCCAGACATCAGAAAACAACCATAAAGCAAACAGCAAAATAACCTGAGAATTCCATGCAAAGAACGCACCAAACGGCCGTGGATCCGCGGCCGAGTTGGCCGATCCGCTGCGGATCCGCGGCCGCGTTGACTCAGTGGGGGCAGAAACGTTTTCCAGGCTTCTCCTTTCAATGGTCAAACTCCTTCAAGACACTTCAGTCCCTAGAGATCTCCAGAAGCTTCCTTTCTAACAGCCAAGCTTCTTGTACAAGCCTAATACCTACCAAGCTTCTCAAGCAAGCTAGCTAACCACCTTAATCTAGAAGCTTCTTCTTAACTACCAAGCTTATAAGGGAAGCTAAACCTAACTTAGCTTCTAGGGGAAGCTTAAGGAAAATACTATAAAAAGGGACCCAGGGCTTCATTAAAGAGGTTGTTCGGTAGCTGATTAGTTGTAGCAAGATTCAAATCAAAATCTACACAAATTGAGTGACACAATTTGATCGAAATCAAGATTCATCGAGTACCGATTCAAGCAAGCATTCAACGAGCCTTTTTGAAGCAACGCCGATCTTCATCCGAGCAAGTGATTCATGACGATCCGTGACTCAAGAAGATGATGCGAAGCTAGTTCGATGACTTAGTTCCTCCTCAAATCTTGTAATCTTTGAGTGAATTGTAACGAAACATCGAATAATAAAAGGTGAAAATTCTTGATCTTGCTTTTCTTTACATTTGAGCATTATGATGAGTTACTAATTCTTGATTGTTTTCTTTTTCATGATGTTTGAGTGAAAACTCCGCTTGTGGAGGAATCGAGAAAATAGATAGATGGCGATGATTAAATTCTTGAACGATTCTTAAGTCTTATGAGTTTTGTAAACTTTAGGAAATTGAATCATCGACAACCTAGTTTTGAGCGAGATGCTTTCGTGAATGTTTTCGCTCTAAATTAGAGATCAACGATCGATGATTGAATTTCCTAGAGGCTACAATTTGAATGATAATCAATGAAAGGACATGGGATGATGATGGAGAAACCCTAGTTTCTTCAATAGATCCCTAATTCTCGTTGATCGTCATCGATCTAGCAACAAATCATCAATAGATAAGAATTTTTAATCATAAGTATTCATCATCACTATCGATTGGATCATTCTTACAAGCCTCTTTACAAATCTTGATAATTCATTCGATTTGGATATTTTCTTGAACTTTATTAATTCTTGATTTTAGATCTAGTTTCCGATGATTCTTGAAACTAAATTTCATAAATCTTGAATCAATTTTCTTTTATTTTTTAATTTTCAACTCAACTAAAATAAGATCGAGCAAATCATACTTTCCCTGTGGACGATCCGCATTCACCGATGAACCTACAAAAGACACAGTTATTGATTGCGGTTTACAAATTTCTTTGGTTGTGATATATTTTACATTTTCCATACACATCGAGAATTTAGATCAATCAAATGGCGCCGTTGCCGGGGATAGTGTGCTAATTTGTTCGTTTTTGTACTTTGAGTTGAAAAATTTATTATTCCATCAGTTTTTTAGATCAAAATTTGTAACAAGCGCTTAACGATTTGTTATGATTTGTTGCAAGGAGATCTGGAATCTATGGAGCGAGAGGAAAAATTTTCAGAGTATCTCAAGGAGTTCAGTGAGTGAACAGGAGCATCTGAAAGAATTTTTGTGCACGTATCTCAGCATGTCACCGCGCATCCGCAGTCAAAGTGATCATCTTGCGGCGGTTCCGCGGCCGGATCAAGGCTTCACTGTACCAAACTTCTCAGGTCTATTTCTTTCTTTCTTATCTCTTCCCTGCTCTGTCCATTAACCAATTTCTGCAGGTTTCTTTGTAAAAATTCGTAGCGCCGCAAAAAGAAAATTGTTGCGTGTTTGATCTTGGTCGTTTGCATTTTTAACACAGAAATTAAGGGGCAAAGACCAAATTCAGATTAGGTGGGGTGTTCATTACTCTTCCTAAGCCCCAAAAATCATAAAACTGCATCCGCATCACCCTCATTAACTAAAAAATATCTAGACATGACTCTAAGGACCGTCGCGCTCACTTAGGACAGAAGGAGGTCATGGGTAATTTATTGCTTATCCGTGTTTCTTTTGTGGTGTCTAAGGCAAGTGTGTCTAAGGCAAGTGGTTACTTAATTAAGCCCACTGCTTACGTAATGGAGAACCTCCCACTTACCTGGCACTTACCTGGCCACAGGAGAGGCAAAGAGGAAGTAGAGGATCTATCTTGCGACTTGTCTTCTGGAAGTCTAGGAGCGGTATAGAGACTTGACCTAGGTGACCACTAGATTTAGGGTTGCTTGTGCATCGTTTGTGATTTCATTTTTTCAAAAAAATCCATACTTTTTCAAAACCAAACACCAAACTCATCTTTTCCTTAATTATCACAATGCTTCCACTTGTGCTAAACCATTTAGTGCATGCTCGGTTGGACACGGGATTCTAGTGCCCGTCTTGTCCGCGTTCCTTCTATCGACTCCGAAGTCGGTATTTCTACGTCTACTTTTTCTTTATCCACCACCACACCCACTTCGATGGACAATTCTCCATCGAACTTCTTTAGCGCTACTCTGCCACTGTCCGCAGGTGCGCAGAATCCACCCCGCATCTCTCTCCAAGAGAGATGCTATCCTATGTGAGGTCCTCTTTCGACCTGTCTCACCATTCCACCAGCCAATGGGGACAATTTTGAAATCAAACCCCAATATATCAATCTTCTACCAAAATATCACGGTCTTGAGTCTGAAGACGCATATGTCTTTATTAGCAAATTTGAAAATGTATGCGCTATGATGGGTACTTCACAGCTTTCTGTGGATGCTATGCGTTTACGTCTTCTCCCATTTACCTTGTGCGATATAGCCGAGAAGTGGCTTTATAACACAGCCGCACATTCTATTTCAAACTGGGATGAATTCGTTGCAGCATTCCTTAAGAAATTCTACCCCAATCATAAAACAGCTCAAGTCCGTAGCGAAATAAATCAATTTACCCAGCTTCCAAATGAACCATTCTCGAAGTGTTTTGAACGCTTCAAGGTTCTGTTAGTTCAATGTCCACATCACGGAATTCCTAGATGGGATCTGTGCAGAATCATATATGAGGGCATTAATCCTACAACAAAACAGAACCATGAATCCATGTGTCAAGGCACCTTCATGACTAAAGATGATGGTGAAGCCTGGAGATTCTTAGAAGATTTCGCTGAAAAATCTTTACAGTGGGAGAGTGTAAACCAGTCATCATTTACGGGTGGCATTTACCAAATTGATGTTTCCATAGGAGTTAGAGCTGAAATGGAAGCAATGCAAAAGAAACTCGAAGCTATGGAACATAAATTTTTAGCAGCCTCCCTAAATCAGATGTCACTCCCCAAAACTGTCTGTGGATGCTGTTCTGATCCAT
The DNA here is from genome assembly GCA_030015575.1 of Agapanthus africanus. Classification (NCBI taxonomy): domain Eukaryota; kingdom Viridiplantae; phylum Streptophyta; class Magnoliopsida; order Asparagales; family Amaryllidaceae; genus Agapanthus; species Agapanthus africanus. Next base: position 65,358,637 of record JASDDO010000028.1, on the reverse strand, counting down.
CTCATCTTACGGAAGAATGTCCTTTAAATTCTCCATTTCAAGGTCAAGAGTATACCAATGCTGCTTTCCAACAAAGACGTAGAAACGATCCGTATTCTTCCACTTATAATCAGGGTTGGAGGAATTACCCTAACTTTGCTTGGAACCAACAAAAAAATCAAAACACGGATCCAAATCAAAATAATTTTCAAAGGGGTCCTCCACCACAACAACAGCCATTTTAACTAACTCAGCACCCCTACCAATCATAAAACTTTCAAAATCCAGTCAACACATCTGCACCGTATAATCCTTTGCACTTGACCGGTACTGATATTTCCTCTTTACTCGAACGAACTTTTGAAATGTGCATGAAACAATTGTCGGCTGAATTTAGGTCTTCCCTCGATAAATTCGAGAAAAACTCTGACCTCCAAGCTGAGAGTTTAAAATCAATGGAAGCTCAAATTGCTCAATTAAAAGCCGAAATGAGTGAAAGAGAGAAAGAAAAACTTCTGTCTCAACCTCTACCGAATCCTGGGCATTCACAACACTACAATGTGAATGCCATCACAACGTTGAGATCAGGAAGAGTGGTGAATAATCACGTTGGGGAAGAGATTGATGATAATGAAAAATCTATCAATAATACCCCGGCCGAGACCTTCCCTTCCACACACTTCTACTTCTGATCCTTGTTCTTCTACCCCACCACCTTCTTGCGAGCCTTTTCTTCGTTTTCCCTAAGGCTCAACACCTCAGCAAACCTCACTCCTATTCTGAGATCACTTCCACACACATCACCTTCTCCAATGTTGGACCCAGCTCTTATTGCTAAAGCTCCTTATCCGAATCGGTTAAGGGGAAACAAATTGAGTCCGCATATGGAGAAGATTATGGAAATATTCAAACAGGTTAACATCAACATCCCTCTCTTAGATGCTATCCAACAAGTCCCCGCTTATGCGAAAATTCTCAAAGACTTGTGCACTAGGAAGAGGAAAACTCAAGTGCCCAAAAAGATTTTCATGACTAATAATGTTAGCACTGCTTTTACCCCATAGTTACCAAAGAAACGTAAGGACCCAGGATGTCCTACGATCTCAATTTCTATTGGGGGTAAAAACATCAGCCGTGCTTTACTTGACCTTGGCGCAAGTGTTAACCTTCTTCCATATTCTGTCTATGAGCAGTTAGGGATTGGAGAGTTGAAACCAGCTCATTGCACTCTCCAAATGGCAGACCATTCAATCACCAAACCTAGGGGTGAACTGGAGGATGTGTTGATAAAAGTCGGGGAATTTATATTCCCTGTGGACTTTATTGTTCTCGATACACAACCTGTAGCAAACCCACAGAACCAAATTCCGGTGATTTTGGGTCGACCATTCCTTGCCACTTCCAATGCTGTCATTAACTGTCGAAACGGTTCAATGAACCTATCTTTTGGAAAAATGAAAATTGAACTGAACGTCTATAAAATTGGAAGTCAGCTATCTGAACTCTCTGCTCACATACTTGATGTTTGTTCTGTTCACGAGATTGCTCCGGAAAGTTGCGAAGTTGATGAACTTTGTTTTGAAAATCTCGATGAAATTAGCACATCAATGTTTGATCTGTCACATCTTAGTGAAGACACTCTTTCCACTTTTGAGTCTCACACTCTTGACTCATCACTTTCCGAGTCTGTATCTTTTGTAGGCTACGAGCTTCTCCTTAACTCTGAATATCATTCGATGACCCCATCTTCTATAATTTCTCTGTCAGCATTAGATCTCAAACTTTTACTTTCTCACCTTAAATATGCATATTTAGGTGAGAATGAGTCTTTACCTATGATCATATCCGCTTCTCTAGCCTCAGAGCAAGAGAATGCGCTTTTAACGGTATTGAGATCTAATAGGCAGGCGTTTGGACTATGGCTGACATCAAAGGGATTAGTCCCTTGATTGTAGAATATCATATACATTTGATGGATGAAGCCAAGCCAACCCGAGAACCACAGAGACAGTTAAACCCCGTTATGAAGGATGTGGTGAAGAAAGAAATCGTCAAATGCCTTGATAATGGTATCATTTACCCAATCTCCGCAATGGGTAAGTCCAATTCATGTTGTCCCTAAGAAATCTGGCATTACGGTCATAACAAATGAGGCAAATGAGTTAATCCAGACACGCACTCAAACTGGGTGGCGTGTATGTATTGATTATAGAAAACTCAATGCCGCAACGAGAAAAGACCACTTTCCTCTACCTTTCATTAACCAGATGCTAGAACGCTTAGCTGGACGGGAATATTATTGCTTTATGGACGGATACTCGGGCTATAACCAAGTCCCTATTGCCAAAAAGGATCAAGACAAAACCACATTTACTTGTCCTTTGGGTTATGCAATGCTCCCGCTATATTTCAGCGGTGTATGATGGGGATATTCTCGGACATGGTCGAGAATTTTCTAGAGATTTTCATGGATGATTTCTCGATATTCGGAGATTCTTTTGCTGACTGCCTATCTCATCTTGATGCAGTTCTTACTCGTTGTAAGGAGAAGAACTTAACTTTGAATTGGGAAAAATGCCATTTCATAGTCCAAGAGGGAATTGTGCTTGGACATGTGATTTCACGGAAAAGTATTGAGGTTGACAAAGCCAAAATAGATGTCATTCAAAACCTTCCTCATCCCAAATGCGTCAAGGATATACGATCTTTTCTTGGCCATGCAGGCTTTTACCAGAGATTCATTAAGGATTTTAGCAAAATTGCTAGACCCTTAACTCTTCTCTTGGCCAAGGACACAACCTTTCACTTTGACTCGGATTGTAAGGCAGCATTTGACTCACTTAAACACTCTCTCACTACAGCCCCGTTCTATCATCTCAAGATTGGAACCACCCTTTTGAGCTTATGTGTGATGCATTAGATTTTGCAGTTGGTGCAGTTTTAGGACAGCACATTGAAAAGATGCCACACGATCTATTATGCAAGTAAGACCCTGAACGATGCTCAAATTAACTATACAACTACTGAAAAAGAACTTTTGGCAGTTGTATTCGCATTAGAAAAATTCAGGCCTTACTTGATTGGTTCACCTATTGTTGTGTACACTGACCACTCCGCCTTGAAATATCTTTTGGCAAAGAAGGATGCTAAAGGTAGGCTAATACGTTGGATCCTTCTATTACAAGAATTTGATCTTATTATTAAAGGTAAGAAAGGATGTGAAAACGTTGTAGCCGGCCATCTGTCGCGCGTCTCTTCTTCACCTGTGACCCTGCCGATCAATGATTCTTTTCCAGATGAACAACTCTTGAATGTATCCGACGAACCTTGGTTCAAGGATATTGTGAATTATCTTGCTACGGGACTTATTCCCCGTGAATGGTCGAAACAGGACAAACATCGATTTCTATCCCAAGTAAAACATTTCTATCCCAAGTAAATCATTCGTCGATGTGTCCCTAATGATGAATTCAAGAATGTTTTATTTTTTTGTTATGATCAGGCATGTGGGGGTCATTTCGGTTCTCGAAAGACGGCGGAGAAGGTTTTGCAATGCGGTTTTTATTGGCCGACATTGTTCAAAAATGCATTTGATCATTGCAAAACCTGTACACAGTGTCAACATACGGGTGGGATTTCCTGGAGAAATGAAATGCCACAGCAACCAATCTTAGTGGTTGAAATTTTTGACGTTTGGGGTATTGACTTTATGGGTCCTTTTCCTAACTCTTTTGGGAATCTGTACATATTGCTTGCGGTTGATTACGTCTCGAAGTGGGTAGAAGCTATTCCTTGTCGCACTAATGACAAAAAGGTTGTCATTAAGTTCTTAAAAGAAAATATCTTTTCGCGATTTGGACACCCACGCGCTATCATTAGCGATAACGGGACGCATTTCTGCAATCGGTTTTTCGAGACTCTGATGCGGAAATATGCAATCAACCACAAACTTTCCACACCCTACCATCCCCAAATGAGCGGGCAAGCTGAGATTTCAAATAAACAAATTAAACAAATTTTGGAGAAGACTGTTTCTAAAAATCGAAAAGATTGGTCAACCAAATTTACGGATGCTTTTTGGGCATTCCAAACTGCATATAAAACCGATCTAGGTATGTCTCCTTACAGACTAGTGTTTAGTAAGGCCTGTCACCTTCCGGTCGAGATTGAGCACAAAGAAATGTGGGCCATTAGAGAAATTAACTTTGATTTAAATCAAGCCTGCAACTTTCGGAAGCTGCAATTAAACGAGCTAAGCGAACTCCGCGATGAAGCTTATGATAATGCTGTAATTGTAAAGAATCGGACTAATGTATTTCATGATAAAAACATTTTGAGAAAAACTTTTACACCTGGTCAACAAGTCCTTCTTTATGATTCACGACTCCATCTTCATTCGGATAAGCTAAAATCTCGGTGGAAATGACCTTTTGTTGTGCGGTATGTATACTCGCACGAGGCAGTTAAGGTTGAAAATGTTAAAAACGGTACACTTTTCAAAGTAAATGGACATAGATTAAAATTGTATTTTTCCACTGACCCCACGGAGGAGCTCCTGTTTTTACAGGAGCAGCTTTATCTTGATTAAAATTCCTCCGTCTCACCTCCATGTCTTGTAAATTACTGCATCATCTTTAGAATGGAGGTGAGTGAAAAGAATAAGTTTTGGGGGGGGGGATTTTCACGATCATATTTATTGCCCCCGTTAATAATTTTTTCCCAAGCTTACAGGTTTTTGTGATCTAGCGGATGGCAACAGTGAGTACACTGTTGTACGCATCATTTGCATATCACTTTGCATAAGCACAAAGCATAAAAAAAATTCAAAAGATAAAAATATTTAATATTTAATTTTATAATAAAAGATTAGATAGTGAAAATTACATCCAAAAGATTGGAAAAATTTAAGAAAACCAAGAAAACTGGATGTTTTCTTAAACAAACTAGTAATAAGTAGTTATGAGCCTTTGTTCTAAGGGTTAGTAAGATGAAGGAAGTCACTAATCTGAGGATAAAAATAAGTTTGAAAAATAGTTCCTATGCTGGAAGCAAAATATTTGAATGTTGATACACTACTATACACACTTACACACGTCCTGAAACTCGGGATAGTAGAGGATACCTTGAAATGCACTTTTCTAAAAGCCAAAGTATGAAGGAAATTATAAATAAATAAAATATAAAATCTTGAAAAAAAAATGAACACTGGTTTTGTTATTGCCAAGGCAGCAATAAAAAAATATAGCGAGGGTGCTCCATCACCTAGTGCCTTAGACCAACTGGTTTGGGAGTCACTGCTAAGCCTTAGGTGGTGCAAAAGGAGGAAAATACTAATACGCCTAATAAGCAAGCACATGAGTAATCGATCGGTTAGTACCTCAAGAAGTATTAACGGTCGCATGAAAAATGTGTGAGCAAAATCCATCTAAATATTCTTCAATTAAAAAGTACTGAGGTAGATGGACAAGAGTATGATAGCTTGAATTAAATTCTCCGAGTGTAGGGCTGTCTTTTACACACACGTAGGGGAATATGATCGATGTTTGGAAGAAAGATAGGAATGAAGAATAAAGACGATATTTTATTGAGAGATGATGTGATTTCTAACATTTTTTCATGACTATTAAGATAGGGCTCATGACAACCGAAAAGCTAGTATTAGTTGGAAACTCTAATTTTCAAAGTCTTTCTTTTACAATTCTTATCTTTACATGTAACTTTCACGGTCTTCCTTTTATTATTGGATTTGGTGGGTGCAATCCGCTGAAAACCCTCAGGAGACAACACTCCTTCTATTAGGGACACCTAGAGGTTTAAAGGCTTGTTGCACGTGCTCAGTGCAATCGTGTTGGCTACGATAGTGTGCTAGTTAGTTTTTTCTTTATTTTCTCCTTCTCTTAAATAAAAATAAAACAAGTTTGCTTGAAACGACCAAAATTAAGTTTGGGGGAATTTGATCAGTCGAAAATATTGCATTTTTAACACATCAATTTCCCTACTATTTGCAATCATCTAAAGGTGTTCGGTATGAATATAGCACATATTAGCAATTTGTCTGTAAAATACCAAATAACATGTGTTATATATTATAACCGGCATTTTGAGGGAAATTGTGTGTTTATTATTGCACGCATGATCTTTGTATATCGCAACACTTGTCTCGAGATTTTGTACAGGAAATTCCAGGAAAAAGAACCGGAACTGTTAAAAGTGCTGATAAAATACGTCAAGTCCAAGACCTGAGATCTGGCAGTGAACTAGAAATAATTATACGATTCCAGACATCAGAAAACAACCCAAAAGCAAACAGCAAAATAACCTGAGAATTCCATGCAAAGAACGCACCAAACGGCCGCGGATCCGCGGCCGAGTTGGCCGATCCACCGCGGATCCGCGGCCGCGTTGACTCAGTGGGGGCAGAAACGTTTTCTAGGCTTCACCTTTCAATGGTCAAATTTCTTCAAGACACTTCAGTCCCTAGAGATCTCCAGAAGCTTCCTTTCTAACAGCCAAGATTCTTGTACAAGCCTAATACCTACCAAGCTTCTCGAGCAAGCTAGCTAACTACCTTAATCTAGAAGCTTCTTCTTAACTACCAAGTTTAAGCTAAACCTAGCTTAGCTTCTAAAGGAAGCTAAACTTAGCTTCTAGGGGAAGCTTAAGGAAAACACTATAAAAAGGAACCCAGGGATTCATTAAAGAGGTTGTTCGGTAGTTGATAAGTTGTAGCAAGATTCAAATCAAAATCTACATAAATTGAGTGACACAATTTGATCCAAATCAAGATTCATCGAGTACCGATTCAAGCAAGCATTCAACGAGCCTTTTTGAAGTAACGCCGATCTTCATCCGAGCAAGTGATCCATGATGATCCGCGACTTAAGAAGACGATGCGAAGCTAGTTCGATGATTTAGTTCCTCCTCAAACCTTGTAATCTTTGATTGAATTGTAACGAAACATCGAATAATAAAAGGTGAAATTCTTGATCTTGCTTATCTTTACATTTGAGCATTATGATGAGTTACCAATTCTTGATTGTTTTCTTTTTTATGATGTTTGAGTGAAAACTCTGCTTGTGGAAGAATCGAGAAAATAGATAGATGATGATGATTAAATTCTTGAACGATTCTTAAGTCTTATGAGTTTTGTAAATTTTAGGAAATCGAATCATCGACAACCTAGTTTTGAGCGAGATACTTTCTTGAATGTTTTCGCTCTAAATTAGAGATCAACGATCAATGATTGAATTTTCTAGAGGCTAGAATTTGAATGATAATCAATGAAAGGACAAGGGATGATGATGGAGAAACCCTTGTTTCTTCAATAGATCCCTAATTCTCGTTGATCGTCATCGATCTAGCAACAAATCATCAATAGATAAGAATTTTTAATCATAAGTATTCATCATCACTATCGATTGGATCGATTCTTACAAGCCTCTTTACAAATCTTGATAATTCATTCGATTTTAATATCTTCTTGAACTTTATTAATTCTTGATTTTAGATCTAGTTTCCGATGATTCTTGAAACTAAATTTCATAAATCTTGAATCAATTTTCTTTTATCTTTTAATTTTCAACTCAACTAAAACAAGATCGAGCAAATCACACTTTCCCTGTGGACGATCCGCATTCACCGACGAACCTACAAAAGACACCGTTATTGATTGCGGTTTACAAATTTCTTTGGTTGTGATATATTTTACATTTTCCATACACATCGAGAATTTAGATCAATCAGTAGTGTATCAGCATTCAAAAGTTTGAACTCAAGAATATGGACTATTTTTCAGACTTATTTTTATTCTCAGATTAGTGATTCCCTTTATCTTACAAACTCTTGGGACAACAGCTCATGACTACCTATTACTAGTTCCGTTATAAAATATTTAATTTTCTTGCTTTTCTTAAATCTCTTCCTATCTTTCATATGTATTTTTCACATCCTAATTTTTATTATCAAAAAAATTTAAAAGTTTTTTTGCTATTATTTAGTATAATGCAAAATGATGCGTGAATAAGCACAAACCTTTCCCAAACCTGTTTGCAGTAGTGTCCTCACTGATATCATCTGTTAAGCTTAAAACATGTAGACTTGGAAGGAAAAGTTAGTAAAGGGGATAGGAATTAATGATAGTGAAATCCTCCCCCAAACTTATTTTTAGCTCACAATTTTGTAAATTTTTTTTTCTTTCAAGAACCGAAATATCCCCCCCCCAAAAAAAAAACTTGAGTGAAACAGTATTAAGTATTTAAAATTAGAAGAGGGGGGTAAGCTTAGTGGTCTATGCAAAGCTTTACAAAGGCCAAAATTCATCACTAACCATTCGAATATTTTATTGATGTAACAACATAGTTGGTGCAAGATCATAGATGTGAAGAAGTGGAGAGATAAGAGGCATAATCGATCGGGTTTACGTCCAGGTTGGTAGAGAAGAAACAGTGATGGTGCAATACTCGCATTCTCGTTCTTGATAAAAAGAAGGGGTGGCGGTTCAACTTTTTTGGTTGGGAGTTGATTCATCACAACTCTCATGTCTTCTAGAAATGCGAGTTCTTCGGCAAAAATGTCTTCAAAACTTTCATCGATATTCCAAATGATAATCTCATCAGAAAGGAAGTTATGAAACCCGGAATGCTCGACTAAATCATTCAACAAGTTAAAGGGTTCGGACTCAGGTGTGGTCTTATCGAGAGAAGGGTCTTCACGTGTATGATAAGTAGTAGGATCAAACAATAACGCACAAGTGGCATCGAGATCAGTATCGTGAAGCTCTTCAAATTCGCAACTGTCGGAAGCTATCTTTTCGACAGAACATACATGAGCATAGGGTTCGGAGGGTTGACTTCATAGCTTATAGATTTTAAGCTCAATTGTCATCCTCCCAAATGACAGGTTCATTGAACCGTTACGACAATTGATTATAGCGTTAGAAGTTGCTAGAAAAGGTTGACCTAGAATCACCGGAATTTGGTTCCATGGGTTTCCTACAGGCTATGTATCTATAACTATAAATTCTACAGGGAATATAAATTCCTCGACTTTGGTTAACACGTCCTCTAGCTCACCCCTAGCTTTGGTGATAGATCGATCGGCCATCTGGAGAGTGCAATATACAGGTTTCAACTCTCCTATGCCTAATTGCTCATAAACAGAATACGGAAGCAAGTTAACACTAGCACCTAAATCGAGTAGTGCACGATTGATATTTTTACCCTCAATAGTTATAGATATTGTAGGACAACCGGGGTCCTTACGTTTTGTGGGCACCAATTGCGTAAGAGATTTGCTCATATTACTCACTAAGAAAACCTTTTTAGGCACTTGAATTTTTCTTTTTCTAGTGCACAAGTCCTTTAAAATTTTCACATAGGAAGGAACTTGTTTGATTGCATCTAGGAGAGGAATATTTACGTTAACTTATTTAAAAATTTTCACAATCTTCTCCATTTGAAGACTTGGTATGTTGGCCCTTAACCTGTTTGGAAAGGAGCTTTATCAATAAGAGTTGGGCCCAACTTTTCAGGAGAAGTTTGTAGGGATAGAATGGATCCAAAAATTGGGTTTGGGGTGGTCATAGATGGTAATTCCTTCAAGGAAGTGGGCTGAGAATTCGAGCCTCGTGGAAAACGGAGAATAGACTCGGAAGAAGATATTGGAGTAGACGAATTAGGAGTAGAAGTAGTAGCCGGGGTTTCATCAATGTCATCAACTTCAACTTGTTCACCAACAATGTTATTCAGCACTCTTCCCGATCTCAACGTGATTACGGCACTCACATTATGATTTTGAAGAATGAGATTCGCGCTCTGTGAGTGGCCGGGATTTGGTAGAGATTGAGATAGAAGTCTCTCTTTCTCTCTTTCACTCATTGCGGCATTTAACTGTGCAAGTTGTGCTTCTATCGATTTTATGCTTTCACCGTAAGAAACAGTGTGTTGCACTAACGTTTGGATAGAAAACGTCAAATTAGCCGTCGTTTGCGTGGATTATTTAATGAATGTTTCGAAGTTTTGTTCGAGTGCAAAGATTTTATCGGTATCGGCTGTTGAAATATTATTATAAGTAGCAAAGTTATTGGCCGGATTTTGAAGAGATTGCGATTTAAAGGGGTGCTGAATTTGGTGTGGTTGCTGTTGCTGTAGAGGAAGCTTTTGATAGTTATTTTGGCTTAGGAACTAATTTTTATTTTGAGATTGGTTTTGGTTCCAAGCAAAATTAAGATGATTCCTCCATTCCTGATTATATGTGGATGAATAAGGGTCATTTCTAGATTGTTGCTGAAAAGCAGTATTGGTTTATTCATGACCTTGAGACGGAGGATTCAAAGGACATTCTTCCGTTAAATGTGATGGGTCAATACAGCAACCGCACACGGTTTTAGGAAGAGTAACTTGATTTAGGAAGGTTGACGAGACTTTATTTTCGATAGTTTCAAGTTTCTTTTGCATCTCGGCCATTTCTTCTTTCACTGCGATGGAAGCGTCGAGCTGATGGATACCTGCCCTAGATGAAGATAATGTTGGTATATTGCTCTCCTATTGTGAGGTTTGTTTGGCGAGATCCTCCAGAAATTACCAAGCTTCGCCATTGTCTTTTGACACGAAATGGCATTGACAAATGGTTTCAAGCATTTGTTTCGTGGATGGATTAATACCCTCATATATAATTCGACAAAGTTGCCATTTATCAATTCCGTGATGAGGGCATTATACTAGAAGATCCTTAAACCGTTCAAAACATTTCCAGAATGATTCGTTGGGAAGTTGGGTAAACTGGTTAATCTCGCTTCGAACACGGGCGGTTTTGTGATTAGGATAAAACTTCTTAAGGAATACTATAACGAATTCATCACATTTAGCGATAGAATGTGCGGCAGTGTTATAAAGCCATTTTTCTGCTAGATCGCCCAAGATAAAAGGGAGAAAATGTAATCGCATAGTATCCACTGAAAGTTGGGTTGTGCTCATCATTGCACATAAGTTTTCAAATTTGGTTGTAAAAACGTATTTGTCTTCGGATTCAAGACCGTGAAATTTGGGCAACAAGTTGATGAAGTGGTGTTTAATTTCGAAATTACTTTCATTGGCTGGTGGAAGAGAAAGACAAGTAGGAAGGGGTCTACGTATGGGTTAGCAACTTTCTTGGAGAGAAATGCGTGGTAGATTCTGCACACCTACGGGTGGTGGCAGGGTGGTATCGTTAAATCCCGATGGAGATCCGTCCATTCCAAGAGATGTGGCGGGTGGAGGGGAAATAGAAGATGAAAAAGTACCAACTTCGGAGTCGATAGAAAAAATGCGAACAAGACGGGGACTAGAATCCCGTGTCCAGCCGATCATGCACTAAGAGGTTTTAGCGCACGTGGCAGTGTGTGTGAGAATGATTTTTAGAAGGTTTGTTTTGAAAAAAGTCGAACTTAAGGCTTGACTCAACAAATCACAAAATGCACAATCAATCCCTAGAATTAGGGTCACCTAGGTCAAGTCACTAGACCGCTCCTAGACTTCTAAATGACAAGTCGCAGGATCAATCCTCTACCACCTCTTTATCACTCTTGTGGCCAGGTAAGTAAAGGGATTCATTAGCACCATGCCTAGGGTTTGGGTTGCATCACACATGCTATATTAAAAATTTAGGGGGTGCTAAGTAATTCCAACCATGAATCGAACTAGAAATCTAGAGTAACGACATATAGTATCACATACTATATAGTGTCTAACACTAAGTGGAGAGAAATACAACCTTTGTAGACCTCTTCTTGTGACTCCTTGGATCAACAACGGTTTGAACCGGCTCGATAGAATTCTTCCAAGTCTACGACGATCCACCCGGAGTCCCTTGGCTCAAGCTCCTAGCTTCACTTGATTTATGAAGAAGTGGAGCAAACAACCTACACTAATGAGCTAGACTAGTATAGATTGATGATGTGGTTTGTATTCTCACTTAAAAACCCTTTCTTTTTGTATTCCTCACTCAATAGAAAACTCAAGAGAGCATGAAGGAGGAAGAAGAAGGAGATGGCAAAGCATGAGCTCAATTGTGATAATTCAATAAATAAAATGAGAAAAGAAAATACTTATAAGAGAGCCACATTCACATATAACCATGGTCAATAAATATCTAGATATTTTCATTAGTGAGTTTAAGAACAAAGGAAATTAAACCATGGTTTAAGTCAATGTTAGTGGAAAAAGAGTGTAGAAACTATGAGCCATGATTTAATTCCATTTTTCTTTTTCTCAATAATAAATATATGCATATATTTATTCCATGTGAGTCTTGCATTGCCATCTCCAATGTATCAACAACCATGACACAAGTATGCATGCATGTGTGCATTAATATCAACATGTATATACATGCATACATTCATGCATACATCCAAATAGTGTCACGCCCCGCTTCCCAGAGTACGCTAAGATAGGCACATGACATATCCAAGCATGCTACTTGTGGATAGGAATTATCCTTCCACAGTCACATTACGGCTGTAGAGATATCAAGAACAAAAATAAAACTATCTAGCACATGTCCATAAGCCAAAATAAAATGAGTCAAGAATAAATAATGCGGAAGCAAGAGATCCAATACAAGAATAACTGGAATGCATGTCTCATAATGCGGGCTCACATCAGGAATAAAATACTGGCAAAGTAAAAGAACTAACTACTAATGAGTCCTCACTGCTCAGCCTGCTGGCTTAAGTACTCCTGCTCGGACTGCAGCAAAGGTACGGAATCTGGGCCATGCAAAACCCAGACGTCAGCGCGTCATAACATCAAGCAATAATATATAAACAGGGTACCAAGACAAGCAAGTATAATCATAAATGGTAAAGCAGGTGTAACAGCAATATAAATCAGGGCAGTGAAAGGTAGTGTGCAGTGAGTAAGCTAAACTGGTCTATTGGGTTAACTACTCTCTTATCATTGAAATCAATTTGATGAATCATCGATGTAACTCAATAGTATCCCGTGCGTGCCCGGGATCACGGTCTATGACTCTCGGGCTGAACCCGAGACGTGCAGCAAGCCAGTAAAGGATGGTAGGTAATGACGAGTGATGTCCGTAGCATCACTCCGGGGCTGGCCTAGCCCGTAAGACTGATCAGAACAGGTATAGAACTGTCGAGTTACAAGTCCGGTTTCATCATTGATTTCCCCATACCCCCAAGTCATATGTGTTTAAGTCAGGTATTAAGTAATCTAGAGCTAATGCCAACACAGGATTAGGCAGGTACATGTTTGTCTGGATAGACAACAGGAACGGTCCGTAAGGACAACAGGTCAGGTTTGTTGGCATTAGACACAAGATCAGGTAACAGGTAAAGCCATGGTACATCAGGTCAAGCCAGGTAGTATCGGTATCATGTCATGTCAAGAGGTGACGGTACCATGTCGTATCAGGTAGTAGGTGTAACAAGTCATGTCAGGATGCACAAGATGTCATGTGGGTGCTCAAATAATCCAACTAACGCAAGCATGGGTAAACCAAACAAACATGGGGTACTAGTATAACAATAAACTGGAACATGTAATATGATATGCAAATAGATACAGAATAAACTATATAGATGTACGGTTATCGATTTGAGTTAGGGTTATGGTTCCAACATTAAGTATCATGCACTTAAACAAATATGGATTGTTAAAATCTCGTTATTATGGGTTAAAAAATCTAGGGATGCAAATGTATCTAAAACAGGTTAAAGATGCACACGGGTGTCCCATAGGGTAAAACTATAAAAAGGGTACCATAGACTATGTAAATAGTTATTATGTGATTTAGAATACAGATGTAGTTACTATGTATAATACACTAAAATGCAACGGGTATATTTCAAGTTCTGAAACTAAAAGATATAAACGGAACATTGAACTTTTAAACTGGAACATGTGACTTTGGATTCGATCTATAAGTTTAATATTCAAATAAATAGTTATAAACTCATATAGATAGCATGTAGCAAGTTTCACTTGCCTCGACGGATCGCGAAGCGGTACACGGAACGTCACGCGTCGGCGGGAAAAGTCGCGACGCGCGCACGGTACACGGAATGAGTCCAAACAACGCACGATAGGATCACACGGGTCAGATATCCTCGCTGGGTCGTCCGGATCGTCGCCGGGACGGTCGGATTCCAGCAAACCAAGAACAACAGTGAATAACTCAAAGAAGGAAAATGCATGGAAATGAAAAGAGAAAGAAATGAAAGAGAATAGAGAAGATTGAGGAGAGAGGCTTACTCACTGGATTGCAGAGGGGTGACGGCGTCGACGGTGATGATCGGCGAAGCTCCGGCGAGGGTGCAGGTTCTCGGGTGATGGGTTAGGGTTGCACTAGGGTTTGGTTTCTGGGGTTTTGTTGTAGGGTTCTGGCACTCGGGTAAGGGCAGAGGAGAGGAAGAGAGGGAAAGGAAGGAGGTGACGATGAGATGAGGGAGATGGTCGGTGGCAGAGGAAAGGTGGGTTCTTGGGTTCGTGTAGGTGTGTGTGCACGGGGAGTGAGGCTCGGAAAGAAGAAGATGGAGAGGAGGAGGAGAGGAGATGACGAGGCTCGGTTTGGGGTTGAGGAGGTGTTGGAGTTAGGGTTAGGGTTTGAGGAGGCGATGAGGAGTTGGATGGGTCTCGTGGCGAGGAGATGCATGGGTTTTAAATAGGAGAAGAAGGAGATAGAAGGGAGGTAACGGGATCCATCGGGCGGTGACCCGACTCGAGAAGCGAACAGTGTTCGCGAGAGGTGAGAGAAAGAGCGCGAGAGGAGAGAGAAAGAGAAGAGAGAGAGAGAGAGCTGCGGCAGAGGAGAGAGAAAGAGAAAGGGAAAGAAGAGAGTGGATTGCGTGGGGCCCTGCGAATAGATGAGGAGGATTCTGATTGGTGGAGGAAAAATAAAAGAGAGAGAGAAGAGAGAGAGAGATGGCTCGGTGGTGGGGCCCAAGCGCAGTAGCCAAAATCCCATTGGCTCGTGGGAAATTGATAAAATTTTATAAAAGATTTTTATACTTTAACACTAAAGATTCATTCAGTTCCTCAAAATTTTTTAACAGAAAATCTAAAATAAATAAAATAAAATAATTAATTTGAATTTAGGCGGACTACAAAATATTTCAGAAGTGCGCCCGGGTCGGGTCCAAAATTTTGGATTTGAAATACGAAAATTACTTGTAAGTTCCAAAATTTAAAATGAAAGATTATGTAACAGAAATGTCTACCCCCAAGAACGTACGCACGCACGTGTGCGTAGCCTTCCAAACACGTCCGTTTCACTGAACGAGACGAGAACACAATGCAAGGACGCTACCACAGGGTTAGGGGTAACATGCAGGCCATGTTATGTATTTTTAAATTATTTTAAGTGACTTAAATTGTTATATGAAAAATATGTGATGTTAGGGTATTCTATAACTATGAAACAACAAGCTCAAGCAAGCGGGCCGAACATAAAGTAAACTACCATTCGCATCCAAACACGGTAAATGAAATAAATACCACAAACAACACATACGGCAACAGAAATTGGTATAACTGAACTCGGTTGTTACATTATACCCAACTACAAAAAGAATTTCGTCCTCGAAATTCCAAGAACACAAAAGAATAAACGACCAACAAACTACAAGAAAAGATGGGGAAACTTCTGCCGGATTTCATCTTCTTGTTCCCAAGTTGACTCTCCATGCGAGCGATTACCCCAAGAAACAAGTACAAGAGGGATAACCTTGTTCTTAAGAACCTTTTCCCTACGATCCACAATCGCAATCGGTCGCTCCTCAAAAGTCAAGTCTTCTCGTACAGTCAGCTCCGAATGATCCAACACATGTGTTTCATCTCGAACATACTTACAGAGTTGAGATACGTGAAACACGTCATGAACATTCGCCAAGGATTGCGGTAACGCCAATCGATACGCTAGCTCACCAACACGCTCCAAAATCTCAGAAGGTCCAACGAATCGAGGACTAAGCTTTCCTCGACTTCCGAAACGAATCACCCCTTTAGTCGGTGATATCTTCAAGAATACCAAATCACTAACGGCGAACTCTAGAGGTCTCCTTGACGTATCTGCCAAACTCTTGTCGGTCTTGTGCTGCCTTCATATGATTCCGGATAGTACTAACCTTCTCAACTGTTTGCAGGATCAAATCCGGTCCCACAATCTTCGTTCACCAAAATCGTCCCTACAAACAGGTGAACGACCCTTGCGACCATATAAAGCTTCGAATGGAGCCATCTGAATAGTCGCCTGAAAACTGTTATTGTAAGAAAACTCCACCAAATGTAGATGATCCTCCCATGAACCCTTGAAGTCTAACATGCAAGCTCTCAACATGTCTTCAAGAGTTTGGATCGTTCTCTCCAACTGGCCAATTGTTTGAGGATGATAAGCTGTGCTAAACTTCAATCGAGTCCCCAAACTTTCCTGTAAGCTCCTCCAGAAGTGTGATAAGAAACGGGTGTCACGGTCGGACACGATGCTCACCGGTACTCCATGCAATCTTACAATCTCCTGCATGTACCGTTCTGCCAAAGTTTCTGTTGATTGACCAATCCGAAAAGGAATGAAGTGAGCAGCCTTGGTCAAACGGTCAACAATCACCCAAACTGCATTGTTGACTTTTGGACTCCGCGGTAGAGCTGTCACGAAATCCATGGTTATATATTCCCACTTCCACTGAGGAATCGGAAGTGGTTGCAATAACCCAGCAACCCTTTGATGTTCAGCCTTAACTTGCTGACACACCAAGCATTTTGCCACAAAGTGGGCAATCTCCCGTTTCATGCCTCCCCACCAGAAATGCTGTCGTAGATCACGGTAAATCTTCGTGCCTCCTAGATGTATGGAATGCGCGGAACTGTGTGCCTCCTTCATAACTTCTTCATGAATTTCTCCTTTTGGCACACAAAAACGGCTACCATACCGTAACGAACCATCTTCATGAATCAATAAGTCCGTTCGAAGTCTAGTTTCAACCTGTTCTCGAAACTTTTGCAATCTTGGGTCCTTCGACTGCGCTGCTTTAATACTCTCGATCAATGACGACTGTACTTGCAGCTGCATCAACTATCCTGAAGAATGCGGTAGCACGATCTCTAATTCGAATCTCCGAAAGTCTTCCATAATCTCCTTCTGTGCAGTCAACATCTGAATTGCTGGCAACCGACTAAGCGCATCCGGCACAACATTAACTTTCCCCGGATGGTACTTAAGATCAAGATCGTAGTCAGCCATCAGCTCCAACCATCTACGCTGTCTCATATTAAGCTCCTTCTGTATGAACACATACTTCAGGCTTTTGTGATCGGTGAATACTTCGACCCTTTCGCCCAATAAGTAGTGTCTCCAAATCTTTAAAGCGAAAATCACAGCTGCTAGCTCCAAATCATGAGTTGGGTAATTCTTCTCATGGGTCTTCAACTGTCTCGATGCGTAGGCTATAACCTTCCTATGCTGCATCAAAACACATCCCAATCCTTTTCCAGATGCGTCGCTGTGAATCACCAATCCTCCGGAACTGTCTGGTATGGTCAAAATAAGAGCGGTTATCAATCTCTGCTTCAACGCCTCAAAAACTGACGCACACTTATCTATCCACACAAATGGTACTTCCTTGCGCGTAAGCTTGGTCAAAGGCTTAACCAAACGAGCAAAATTCTCCACGAACCTTCTGTAATACCCGGCAAGTCCAAGAAAGCTTCTGATCTCAGCAACGTTCTTCGGAATCGGCCAATCTCAAACTACTGCAATCTTTTCGGGGTCAACGGCGATTCCATCTCCGGATACGACGTGCCCCAAAAACTTCACTTCTTCATGCCAAAACTTGTACTTGCTCATCTTTGTATATAATCTTTCTTGCCTCAATGTCTGCAGTGCGATCTTCAAGTGTTTCGCATGCTCTTCAATGCTCCTCGAGTAGACCAGAATAACATCGATGAACACCACTATAAACTGGTCCAAGATCGGTGAAAAGATTCGGTTCATCAAGTCTATAAATATCGCCGGTGCTTTCATGATTCCGAATGGCATCACTAAATACTTATAATGTCCATACCAAGTTCGGAACACAGTCTTTCAAATATCTTCTGATTTAACTCGGACCTGATGATATCAGGACCGCAAATCCAGCTTCGAGAATACCCTCGCGCTACTAAGCTGCTCGAACAATTTGCCAATGCGAGGGATCGGGTACTTGTTCTTAATAGTCACCCGGTTTAATTCTCGATAATCGATGCACATCCTCCTTGTGCCATCTTTCCTCTTTACTAGAAGAACTGGAGCTCCTCAAAGTGAATTGCATGAATTTAACCCTTCTCTAGCAATTCGGTAACCTGCTTCTTTACTTCTTCCAACTCCACTGGTGCCATCGGAAAGTAAGCCTTTGAGATTGGCGATGCACCAGGAACAAAATCAATCGCGAACTCCACATCTCGCTTCGGCGGTAAACCTGATATGTCTTCAAACACGCCCATGAAATCTCGAATAACAGCTAGCGCTTCTTCCTTAAAAACTTCCATCGACGGAAGAACATTATTTGTCGGCCTAGCCCTAAACTCGACTGGCCCGACAGAACTGCTTCCTCCAGCAAAACAAGCTCCGGATGTCCGGGAATCTGGAGAATCACTTTCCTTTCCTTACAATTAATATGAGTGTGGAAAGTGCCACGAAAACCCATTCCCAAGACAACAACAACCAAAGGAACGCACCAGAATTGAATAATTCTAATGCGGGGAAAACAAGAAAAAGTAAGATGCCGAGATGACTTCATCCGAAGTCAAGACACGGAAGAGGATTAAGCACGGTAAACATGATTCAAGCTGGCGATGAAATAATAACTGGTAAGCAATGAAACCGAGAAAAACAAGGTAATATAACGATCATGGAATAAGGAGGTGAATCAAGACTAGGACTCCAAATTACTTAAATAGAGTACGTATTGTAACTATGCTGCAGTTCATGGGTACAATTACATAACTCCATTCAAGTCGCCCAAATCCTAGTATCAGAATCAAGAAACATGGAGGAACAATAGAGAACCAAAAGGGTTTCAAGTCGAGATGCAAAGTGGTTTGCATATCGTCAAGGCGAAGGATAAAAGAAAGATATGATTCAAGAATCACGATTACAAGGTTGCAGGACATGCTCCTAATCATGAGTATTCTGATTCGTGTATTGGGTCCAATACCCAACTACAAAAGAATCAAACTCGATTAACCTATATCCTATGTCTCTGATACCAAAAGAACCATGTCACGCCCCGCTTCCCAGAGTACGCTAAGGTAGGCACGTGACATAGCCAACCATGCTACCTGTGGATAGGAATTATCCTTCCACAGTAACATTACGGCTGTAGAGATATCAAGAACAAAAATAAAACTATCTAGCACATGTCCATAAGCCAAAATAAAATGAGTCAAGAATAAATAATGAGGAAGCAAGAGATCCAATACAAGAATAACTGGAATGTATGTCCCATAATGCGGGCTTACATCAGGAATAAAATACTGGAAAAGTAAAAGAACTAATTACTAATGAGTCCTCACTGCTCAGCCTGCTGGCTGAAGTACTCCTGCTCGGACTGCAGCAAAGGTACGGAATCTGGGCCATGCAAAACCCAGACGTCAGCGCGTCATAACATCAAGCAATAATATATAAACAGGGTAGCAAGACATGGAAGTATAATCATAAATGGTAAAGCAGGTGTAACAACAATATAAATCAGGTCAGTGAAAGGTAGTGTGCAGTGAGTAAGCTAAACTGGTCTATTAGGTTAACTACTCTCTTATCTTTGAAATCAATTTGATGAATCATCGATGTAACTCAATAGTATCCCATGCGTGCCCGGGATCACGGTCTATGACTCTCGGGCTGAACCCGAGACGTGCCGCAAGCCAGTAAAGGATGGTAGGTAATGTCGAGTGATGTCCGTAGCATCACTCCAGGGCTGGCCTAGCCCGTAAGACTGATCAGAATAGGTATAGAACTGTTGAGTTACAAGTCCGGTTTCATCATCGATTTCCCCATACCACCAAGTCATATGTGTTCAAGTCAGGTATTAAGTAATCTAGAGCTAATGCCAACACAGGATCAGGCAGGTACATGTTTGTCTGGATAGACAACAGGAACGGTCCGTAAGGACAACAGGTCAGGTTTGTTGGCATTAGACAAAAGATCAGGTAACAGGTAAAGCCATGGTACATCAGGTCAAGCCAGGTAGTATCGGTATTATGTCATGTCAAGAGGTGCACGGTACCATGTCGTATCAGGTAGTAGGTGTAACAAGTCATGTCAGGGTGCATAAGATGTCTTATGGGTGCTCAAATAATCCAACTAACACAAGCATGGGTAAACCAAATAAACATTGGGTACTAGTATAACAATAAACTGGAACATATAATATGATATGCAAATAGATACAGAATAAACTATATAGATGTACGATTATCGATTTGAGTTAGGGTTATGGTTCCAACATTAAGTATTATGCACTTAAACAAATATGGATTGTTAAAATCTCGTTATTATGGGTTAAAAGATCTAGGGATGCAAATGTATCTAAAACAGGTTAAAGATGCACACGGGTGTCCCATAGGGTAAAACTATAAAAAGGGTACCATAGGCTATGTAAATAGTTATTATGTGATTTAGAATACAGATGTAGTTACTAGGTATAGTATACTAAAATGCAACGGGTATATTTCAAGTTCTGAAACTAAAAGATATAAACGGAACATCGAACTGTTAAACTGGAACATGTGACTTTGGATTCGATCTATAAGTTTAATATTCAAATAAATAGTTATAAACTCGTATAGATAGCATGTAGCAAGTTTCACTTGCCTCGACGGATCGCGAAGCGGTACACGGAACGTCATGCGTCGGCGGGAAAATTCGCGACGCGCGCACGGTACACGGAATGAGTCCAAACAACGCACGATGGGATCACACGGGTCAGATATCCTCGCTGGGTCGTCGGGATCGTCGCCGGCACGGTCAGATTCCGGCAAACCAAGAACAACAGTGAATAACTCAAAGAAGGAAAATGCATGGAAATGAAAATAGAAAGAAATGAAAGAGAATAGAGAAGATTGAGGAGAGAGGCTTACTCACTGGATTGCAGAGGGGTGACGGCGTCGACGGTGATGATCGGCGAAGCTCCGGCGAGGGTGCAGGTGCTCGGGTGATGGGTTAGGGTTGCACTAGGGTTTGGTTTCTGGGGTTTTGTTGCCGGGTTCTGGCACTCGGGAAAGGGTAGAGGAGAGGAAGGAGGTGACGACGAGATGAGGGAGATGGTCGGCGGCAGAGGAAAGGTGGGTTCTTGGTTTCGTGTAGGTGTGTGTGCAGGGGGAGAGAGGCTCGGGAAGAAGAAGGAGAAGAAGAAGATGGAGAGGAGGAGGAGAGGAGATGACGAGGCTCGGTTTGGGGTTGAGGAGGTGATGGAGTTAGGGTTAGGGTTTGAGGAGGCGATGAGGAGTTGGATGGGTCTCGTGGCGAGGAGATGCATGGGTTTTAAACAGGAGAAGAAGGAGATAGAAGGGAGGTGACAGGATCCGTCGGGCGGTGACCCGACTCTATAAGCGAACAGTGTTCGCGCGAGGTGAGAGAGAGAGTGCGAGTGAAGAGAGAAGAGAGAGAGAGAGCTGCGGCGGAGGAGAGAGAAAGAGAAAGGGAAAGAAGAGAGAGGATTGCGTGGGGGCCATCGAATAGAAGAGGAGGATTCTGATTGGTGGAGGAAAAGTAAAAGAGAGAGAGAAGAGAAAGAAATGGCTCGGTGGTGGGGCCCAAGCGCAGTTGCCAAAATCCTATTGGCTCGTTGGAAATTGATAAAATTTTATAAAAGATTTTTATACTTTAACACTAAAGATTCATTCAGTTCCTCAAAATTTTTTAACAGAAAATCTAAAATAAATAAAATAAAATAATTAATTTGAATTTAGGCGGATTACAAAATATTTCAGAAGTGCGCCCGGGTCGGGTCCAAAATTTTAGATTTGAAATGCGAAAATTACTTGTAAGTTCCAAAATTTAAAATGAAAGATTATGTAACAAAAATGTATACCCCCAAGAACGTACGCACGCATGTGCGCGTAACCATCCAAACACGTCCGTTTTACTGAACGGGACGAGAACACGATGCAAGGACGCTACCACAGGGTTAGGGGTAATATGCAGGCCATGTCATGTATTTTTAAATTATTTTAAGTGACTTAAATTTTTATATGCAAAATATGTGATGTTAGGGTATTCTATAACTATGAAACAACAAGCTCAAGCAAGCGGGCCGAACGTAAAGTAAACTACCATTCGCATCCAAACACGGTAAATGAAATAAACACCACAAACAATACATACGGCAACAGAAATTGGTATAACTGAACCCGGTTGTTACAAATAGAAAAGGTTTAAATAAATGAGCTAAAAGTTAATTTTAAATCAACACTTGATTTAATAAACCGGTCATATCACATACGACCCGACTAATAGAAAACACCCGATTAATATACGGTATCATATACAAGCTTTTAATCGAGCTCCCGCGCATATCTCATATGCACCCCATATCATTTCGCCTGAGCTAGGAAACCCCTCTATGGGACTCTAAGACTCATCAATACGCTAGCAGTGGGCAGTTATCATATCACATACCCACAAACCGTCAGCGGCACTAGCTGTATGTAACGGCTTTTAGGTATTGAGCGATCAGAAGAAAAACAAGCGAACCCGTCAAAACTCCCGTCGAGCCCACTGACAACACTTACCATACAGTCCGGTATCTTCGTCAGATATGCTGCATATTGAGTCTAGGAATGGTATCGTCAATCCCAATAACTCAACAAGTCATGCCGGTGTATAGCCTATAATAGATCGAGAAACTACTAATAACACTTACCGGTAAATCTCAACAGCCCTGGCCAGGGACTTCCTGTTATAGCCAATCGAGCATAGCACAACATCAACCCCCAATACCGGGAGAGACGAAACCCCTCCTATCGCTCATTGCCTCTATGTGTCTCGGGACTGTACCCAAAATCCACCTGTTTGCACGACTCAGTAGAGCCGTGGTAGGGTAGAGATCAAAATACAGTGGGAGGACACACAAGACTCTATGACGATCTTGGGTCTACAGACTAACATGTACCAGTGTCACCTGAGAACAGCTATCCGACGATAGATATAATACCACATAGGATTTCTCGGCGAGTCCGTTCAGTGTACCCAGTCTCTACTGAGCACTCGTACACAGTCTTTGGTGTCACCACACCAATGGATATGGGATCATCCATTGCCCATCATATGGGACAAGAACCGTATACGCTTGTCTACTCTGAATATTGATGTCCCGTCTCGATACATCCACGACTAGGAACATTTGAAGGATATGCTAATAAACTACTCATGTCCCACTAGTATGATCCACATCATAGTCCCAGTAGTCAAGCAAATATCCTAAGGACTTTATCAACATGTACCAAATGAGTAAGATGCATGATCAAATGAACATATCAAGCATACTATCATGTCGAGCAAGAATGTCCTCTGAATATATATATACACATACCGATACATCCACTATTATATAATGGCCTCTAGGGCATACATATATCCAACAATCTCCCACTTGCACTAAGACCAATTATTGGCGTATCTCATACCCAACATCTCAAAAAGTCGCTCATGCTGCGGCTGAGGGAGGGCCTTGGTGAGTGGATCCGCGGTGTTATTCTTTGTATCTACTCTCATAATCTCGATCTCGTGGCAATCAACTATCTCCCAGATCAAATGATATCGCCTTAAGATGTGTCTGGACCTCTGATGGGACCTGGGCTCTTTGGCCAATGCCACAGCCCCATTATTATCATAATACATTGGTATTGGATCAATAATGGTTGGAACTACTCCTAGCTCCGAGATGAACTTCCTCATCCAGACGGTTTCCTAGGCAGCATCATTTGCAGCAATGTACTCAGCTTCTATCGTAGAGTCTGCAATGGTATCCTATTTGGAACTCTTCCAACTCACCGTCCCTCCGTTGAGGGTAAATGCAAACCCTAAGATAGACTTGATGTCATTCTTATCACTTTGAAAGCTCGAATTGGTAAAGGCCTCCATTTGGAGATCCCCATTACCATACATCAAGAACAATTCTTTAGTCCTTCACAAGTACTTAAGATGTTCTTCACAGCAGTCCAGTGTTTCTCCCCTGGGTTTGACTGATACCTGCTTACTACACCCAGTGCATAAGCTACATCAGGACGTGTACACAACATCGCATACATTATTGATCCTACGGCCGAAGCGTAGGGAATAATGCTCATGCGAGCTCTCTCTTCATCAGACTTTGGGCAAAAGTCTTTGGAGAGAGTGACTCCATGGCAAGCGGGTAAGGCACCCCACTTGGAGTCTTCCATACTAAACCTTTTTAGGATGGTGTTGATGTACCTAGTCTGGGACAATCCCAATAACCGTTTGGATCTATCCTTATAGATCCGAATGCCCAATATGTATGTGGCATCACCCAGGTCCTTCATGGAGAACCTTTGTGATAAGAATGATTTGACCGACTATAGCATAGGAATGTCATTTCCTATTAGAAGAATGTCATCCACGTACAATACGAGGAATGCGACAGTTCACCCTACAGTCTTCTTATAAACACAAGGTTCGTCTGGATTTTTAACAAAATCAAACTCTTTGATAACATCATCAAAACAGATGTTCCAACTCCGTGATGCCTGCTTTAATCCATAAATGGATTTAACCAACCTGCATACTTTCCCGCTGCTCCCACTGTCAATGAAGCCCTCTGGCTGATCTATATAAACACATTCTTCTAAATCAATATTTAGAAATGCAGTTTTAACGTCCATCTGCCAGATTTCATAATCGTAGTGAGCAGCAATAGCAAGTAGGATCTGAATGGATTTAAGCATGGCTACCGGAAAGAAAGTCTCGTCGTAGTCCCGTCCTGGTCTTTGACGAAAGCCTTTTGCTACCAACCTTGCCTTATAGGTCTCCACCTGCCATCTACACCGATCTTTCTTTTAAAGATCCATTTGCACCCTACGGGCTTTACTCCAGAGGGTACAACCTCCAAAGTCCATACTTTGTTGGTGTACATAGACTCCATTTCGGATCTCATGGCATCCAGCCACATCACAGATTCACCACTCGTGATAGCTTGCTGAAAACTGGTAGGGTCATCATCATCCATGATGCAATCTTCTCTATCACCATCAATGAGAAAACCGTAATATCTCTTCGGTGGGCGAGAATTCCTACCAGATCTATGGAGTGGCTGAGCTTCATAAGATTCTGTTGCAATATCAGGTTCAACCAAGTCGTCATTTGTAACTTGTGTCTCTAAAACCTCTTCTAGATCTACCACACAGCCATCAGTATTATTTAGAAAAAATTCATTTTCTAAAAATGTGGCATTTTGAGAAACAAACACCCTTTGTTCCTCCTTGTGGTAGAATAGATATCCATATGAATCTTTTGGATATCCCATAAATACAGACTTGAATGATTGTGTCTCGAGTTTGTCCGGATTCTGTTTTTTAACAAAAGCCGGATAACCCCAAATCTTAACTCGCTTAAGAGATGGTCTCTTCCAACACCATATCTCATATAGAGTGGTAGATACGGTCTTGGTTAGAACCCTGTTCAACAGATATGCAGCAGTCTCTAATGCAAGTCCCCAAAAGGAGAGGGGCAACTCAGCATCACTCATCATGGATCGTACCATATCTAATAGGGTTCGATTCCTCCGTTCTGACAAACCGTTGTGCTGTGGTGTGTAAGGAGGAGTGAGTTGAGAGAGAATCCCATTCTCTTTTAGGAAGTTTGAAAACTCTGTACTAAGATACTCTCCACCTCGATCTGATCGAAGTATTTTGATGCTCATTCCTATTTGTTTTTCTACTTCAAGTTTGTACTCCTTGAATTTCCCGAAAGCTTCAGACTTATGTTTTATTAAAAACACATGACCGAACCTTGAGAAATCATCAGTAAAAGTTATGAAGTAAGAAAAACCGCCTCTCGCATGTGTAGACATTGGCCCACATACATCATTATGTATGAGGCCCAAGAGCTCTGTAGCTTTTTCTCCGTTTCCAGTAAACGGAGTTTTGGTCATTTTCCCTTTGATACAGGACTGACAAGTCGCATAATATTTATACTCAAAAGGATTTAAATATCCATCTTTATGAAACTTGTTTAGTCTTGTTTCATTAATATGACCAAGTCTACAATGCCAAAAAAAAGCTTCATTTATATCTGAAAATTTTCTTTTATTTATGTGTTGTATGTTGAAAACTGTGTGTTGATTAAGGACGTATATCCCGTTATTAAGTGTACTATAGCCAATCAACTCTTGATTCAGTTTAATGTTCATAATATTATGCTGCAATACAAAATCATATCCTTCATTGTCTAATAAAGAAACGGATATTATATTACAAAGCATGCATGGTACAAAATAACATGGGTTCAAAACCAATATACAACCCGACGGCAACCCTAGGTGATACTCTCTCACTGAAACTGCATGTATATTGGAACCATTTCCAACTCGGAGAGTACGATCACCGGTCTTCAAAACTCTGCTATTTCTCAACGCCTGCACAGAATTGCAGATATAAGAACTCGAACCGGTATCCAATACCCAGGAAGCAGAGTTAATAGAGAAACAGTTTTCAGTTACAAACACACCTGAAACGGAAGCATCACCATGCTTCTTTTTCTTGAGATTCAAGTACTCGGTACAATTTCGCTTCCAGTGCCCTGACTTCTTGCAATAGAAACATTCTTCTTTCCCCAACTCCGCAGCTTTGGATTTGTCTTTCCCCTTTGCTTTCTTAATTCCACCTTTTAGTTTGGTGGATTTCTTTTTATTCCTTTCCTTGGCCTTGGGTTTTGGGACGGAAGAGGAATATTGTCCAATAAGAAGAGAGGGAGACTTCTTCATGTTATGCATATTGAAGTTCACTATGAATGAAGCAAAGGCAGAGGGAAGAGACTGTAGAACAATATCAACATATTGTTCGTTCTCCATTGTCCATCCGAGGCCCTCAAGCTCTTCAATAAAACTATCATCTTCAAAATGTGATCGCCTACTGGTATGCCAGGACCCATCCGCATCTAAAACAACTTTCGAGATGCTTCATATCTCAGGGTCCGAGATTGCTCCCCATACAACTCTTTTGTATGGAGAAAGATGGATTGGAAATCCATCTTCTCGTGCTGCTTTTGATGTGTATTATTCATCGATGCAAGCGCGAGCCATTTGGCGGTGGCACAGTCAATATCCCACGTTTTGCGAATCTCCCTATCCGCAACAGAAGATTCAGAGCCTGGGCTGGGTGGGGCTAAGGCAGTGAGGACATATGATACCTTATCATATGTGAGAGCAATATTAATGTTCCTCAACCACTTTTTATAGTTCGATCCGGTTAGCTAGTTTTTATCTAGTAAAATCTTAAGGCCTGTCATTGGTATCAGCTATTAAGAGAGAGAAAAGAATACACTCGGCGAAAGCTCTTGCAAAGATCAGATTGGTTATTATCTTATTTAATTGATGTCTCCCACTGCTTTTATCAAATTTTCCTTCAAACCTTGAAAATAAAATTAGCCAGGATTAATTATATTCTACAACTTCGCTAACCGTTCAGCCAGGCCAGTGCCGGTACTTTGAGGGAGGTTTCCCGTGCTTTCGCACGGACCTAATTAAAATAAACATCAATTTCCCATAGGCGTAGCCCGTTGACACCTTTCTAGACACCTAATGGGTTAGCTAATTGTAAAGTGCAAAACTCTCCTAGGAGCAACTCTTGCTCACAGTGGGATCGGGATCCTACTATCACATAGAATGTATACAATCTCATTGCAAATTTCAACTCTTGAAATTCCCGATATGGTTTTTACCCCTAGTAACTTATGACCTTGACTATAATCAACATATCACAAGTACTAGTCAAGTTCTACCCGTCATTTCATGATTAATTAGACCCATTCACATGACCCTTAACTATAATCAACATAATCACATGAATGTCCTAATTAATCACATCATATTCTATGTAGGAAGACATCACTTAGCTACCGTACACTACGCCTTGACTATAATCAACATACGTAGTACGAATACTAAGTACTCTACTTCCTAAAATGACGGAGGGCTGCAGATGGTTTTTAAGAAAACCTTTAATGCTTTGAACTTGATATCGTTATAGAATCATATGGTTTTTAAAAGGAGTGGCTTAAGCTCCGCACTTTGAAAACTTTCTTTTTCATAAAATGCCGAGTAGGTTTCAAATTCGATTCTATAACATCTTTTAGGTTCATTTTTCTTTTTATTAATCTCATTAATGTAGTCCCATCATTTAAGTCCTTAAGCCATCACAGAAAAGAAACGAAAATAGAATGTACGCTTATGCCATCCGCATTCGCCACAATGTCCTGTTATGTACCGTTATGTTACTTAACTAACAGCATAGCGGGACGGGACAAGTGCGGATGCAAAACATAAGTAACGTTTATTATATATCATATATATAATACACCATTCGTCTCATCATATAAAGTGATCTCATCACAGAATATCAACAGCAGAAGCACATATATGAAAATATAGGATATATTAGGAGGTCCGTATTTTGTATTTAGCCAACAATAGAAAATACGGATTCCACGGTCGCGATGAATAGCCAAGCCCACACCCCTAGAACCCTACGAGAGCGGCAAGTGACCCTACCAATTCTAGAGTTTAGGAGACCCGGTCTCGACTCCTCGAGATGGCCTCCCACTGAATTGTAGAACCCGGTCACTTGTGCTCTCCTCTTTGGGTCTATCCTAATGCGGAAAAGTAAATAATATACAACAATGATGACATCATCCTCAACCCGGAAGTGCCCTAAATAAAAGAATATTACAAATAATTAATTTTACATGAATGAAAATAAAACTCTCATCTCACATAAAACCCCCGGCTATTCAATCACGACAATCCTGCACATCATATCTCAGCAACACATAATATCACATGTCATCAACGTAAGTAAGTATGCGTACCCTAATTGTCGTTGATATATAGCAACGAAACCGGTAATACACCATGTACTACAATTACGGTCACAGAAAAGAAAGTGAAAAATAACAACAATTGGAATCATCACTTTCACATTTATCAAGATGATGTTAAACGTTTCGATCGAATCAACAAACACCCAAAAATTACCTCGAGAGCTCAACACTCGAGCAAATTTAAAATACCCAAAACGTGCCACAGTGTCTATGGACCAACCGTAGAAGGGTCAACCCTTGCCTCACTTATGGCGCCACGGAACTACGGCAAACCTTAAGGTTTGGCCGCGGTTCCATGGTCATAGGATCGAGTTAGGGTTACGTTCTTCTAGAGAGTCTATAGGGATACTTGCACGATCTTCCGAATATGTTCAACTTATGAAATTCCAACACTTGAAAATTTCCAGTGAGAGTAATGAGGTGGTGTGTGATATTCGTTCGAACTAACGTCGTCCAAGTTACCAGAACTATGTTAAATTTACGACTACGAAATACTATGAATCAGCCCCTTAACAAAATAAACATCACATGAAATTTTGGGCTGAACAAACAATACCTGAAACCCCAAAACCTACAGACCAGAGCATAGAAGAAAATCAAGGCGAAATGGAGCACTTTTGGTCGGCCTCCTCAGTTTTTCATGGGTTCTCATTGGGTGAAATCCGATGGAACGGCCTCAATTTTCTTGTGTGTTCTCAGTGTATCACATGCAAGCTTCTGCAGTTGCTAAAATAATTTTTCGAGACTATTTTAAAATCGACAGAGAGCAGATCCTAGGGTTTCAGAATATCGTATTTTTCGGGGTTGTTTCGGTTTCGTAATATTTAACATCGTCTAAATTTCTAGCTTGGCTCTGATACCACTGAAGGGATTCATTAGCACCATGCCTAGGGTTTGGGTTGCATCACACATGCTATATTAAAAATTTAGGGGGTGCTAAGTAATTCCAACCATGAATCAAACTAGAAATCTAGAGTAACAATATATAGTATCACATACTATGTAGTGTCTAACACTAAGTGGGGAGAAATATAACCTTTGTAGGCCTCCTCTTATTACTCCTCGGATCAACAATGGTTTGAACCAGCTCGCTAGAATTCTTCCAAGTCCATGACGATCTACCCGGAGTCCCTTGGCTCAAGTTCCTAACTTCACTTGATCTATGAAGAAGTGGAGCAAACAACCTGCACTAATGGGCTAGACTAGTATAGATTGGTGATGTGATTTGTATTCTCACTTAAAAACCCTTTCTTTTTGTATTCCTCACTCAATAGAAAACTCAAGAGAGCATGAAGGAGGAAGACGAAGGAGATGGCAAAGCTTGAGCTCAATTGTGATAATTCTCTAAATAAAATGAGAAAAGAAAATACTTATATGAGAGTCACACTCACATATAACCATGGTCAATAAATATCTAGATATTTTCATTAGTGAGTTTAAGAACAAAGGGAATTAAACCATGGTTTAAGTCAAGGTTAGTGGAAGAAGAGTGTAGAAACTATGAGCCATGATTTAATTCCCTTTTTCTTTTTCTCAATAATAAATATATACATATATTTATTCCATGTGAGTCTTGCATTACCATCTCCAATGTATCAACAACCATGACACAATTATGCATGCATGTATGCATTAATATCAACATGTATATACATGCATACATTCATGCATACATCCAAATAGAAAAGGTTTAAATAAATGAGCTAAAAGTCTATATTAAATCAACACTTAATTTAATAAACCTGTCATATCACATACGACCCGACCAATAGAAAACGCCCGATTAAAATACGGTATCATATACACACATTTAATCGAGCTCCCGTGCATATCTCATATGCACCCCCACATCATTTAGCCTGAGCTAGGAAACCCCTCTGTGGGACTCTAAGACTCGTCAATATGCTAGCAGTGGGCAGTGATAATATTACATACCTACAAACTGTCAGCGGAACTAGCTGTACGTAACGGCTCCTAAGTATTGAGCGATCAGAAGAAAAACAAGCAAACCTGTCAAAACTCCCGTCGAGCCAACTGGCAACACTTACCATACAGTCCGGTCTCTTCGTCAGATATGCTGCATATCGAGCCTAGGGATGGTATCGTCGACCCCAATAACTCAATAAGTCATGCCGGTTTATGGCCTATAACAGATCGAGAAACTACTGATTACACTTATCAGTAAATCTCAACAGCCCTGGCCAGGGACTTCCTGTTATAACCAATAGAGCATAGCGCAACATCAACCCCGAATACCGGGAGAGACGAAACCCCTCCTATCGCTCATTGCCTCTATGTTTCTCGGGACTGTACCCAAAATCCACCTGTTTGCACGACTCAGTAGAGCCGTGGTAGGGTAGAGATCAAAATACAGTGGGAGGACACACAAGACTCTATAACGATCTCGGGTATACAGACTAACATGTACCAGTGTCACCTGAGAACTGCTATCCGACGATAGATATAATACCATATAGGAGTTCTTGGCGAGTCCGTTCAGTGTACCCAGTCTCCACTGAGCACCCGTACACAGTCTTTGGTGCCATCACACCAATGGATATGGGATCATCCATTGCCCATCATATGGGACAAGAACCGTATACGCTAGTCTACTCTGGAATATCGATGCCCCATCTCGATACACCCATGACTAAGAACATTTGAAGGATATGCTTATAAACTACACATGTCCCACTATTATGATCCGCATCATAGTCCCAGTAGTCAAGCAAATATCCTAAGAGCTTTATCAACATGTTCCAAATGAGTAAGATGCATGATTAAATGAATATGTCAAGATAAAGAAAACCAGATAGCATACTATCATGTCGAGCAAGAATATCCTCTGAATATATATATACACATACCGATACATCCACTATCATATAATGGCCTCTAGGGCATACATATATCCAACAGTAAGTGCCAGGTAAGTGAGAGGTATCCACTATATGAATCACCGAAATAGCGGGCCTAATTAAGTAACCACTTTCCTTAGTCACACTTTCCTAAACACCACAAAAGAAATACGGATAAGCGATAGATTACCCACGACCCTCCTCTGTCCTAATTGAGCGTGACGGTGTTTAGAGGCTTGGTCTAGATATTTTTTAATTAATGTAGGGTGATACTATGCTCGTTTTTGATTTGTGGGGCCTAGGAAGGGTGATGAAATCCCCAGCTAATCTGGATTTGGGTTATTGCCCCTTAATGTCCGGTTAAGATATACACAAACAAACCGATATCAGAACACGCAAAAAGATATTTAAGCGGCGCCTTTTGAAAAGAATCCTGCAGGAAAAATCAAAGTATTGGATTTTAGAAGAGAGAAAGATATTTGGAAATTTCCTGAAGATTTTGGCGCCGCAATTCTTCCAATGCGCCGCGGTTCCACCACCAAACCCTTGTTCCCGCCGCGGTTCCGCTGCAAGGTGGTAGGAACGGTTGCCAAATTTTCTTCAGTTCTCCCCTCTACTCCTCTGGGATACGTTGAAAGTCTCTGAATCTCTATTTCATTGCTCCAGTTACTCCAGATTCCCTTGCAAAAATCATAAAATAATCGTTAAATACCCAAGATGCAGTTTTGTTTATTTTATGCTATACATTTAATAAGAATTCAACCCGAATAGCAAGAAAAAATTACGAACGTTTCTCCGGCAACGGCGCCATTTGATTGACCATGAAAAAGTGTGTTCGTAAAGTAACCGCAATCAAGATAGTGTCGCTAGTAGCTAGCCGCGATGAGTACGTGTCGTCCGCAGTGAAACGTGGACTCTTTTCATGCTTTAGACGACTTAATTGAAGAAGGGTGATTGTTTGTCGTTACGGATATAGAATTTTATAAAGGAAAGGCTCGTAGGGTTCATAGGATTTTGGAGTAACGGATGAATAATTAAAAATGACTCCTTTTATGTTTTAATAGTTTAAAAATAGATCGATAGTGATGAATGTAGATTAGGGTTCTTTGGACGAAACTAGGGTTTCCCCACTAGTAACCCTTGTCCTTGCATTGATCTCTATTCATGTCTAGCCCCTAACAAAACAAGTGTTAAACCAATCTCAAATCGTTGTCATGACTAGCAATAAATTGGTAGCACGACCGATAAGGATGTTAACATTTACTTTGCTAAAGTTTATAGACTTTAAAATGTATAAAAAAGGTTAAGAGATTTTATCATCCATTGTTCTACCCTATCTTACGAACCCAAGCAAGCTAGGAATTACTCGCTCATGGTTAAAGATTTAGAAAAAAAGATAAAGAATGAAAACATGATTAAGATGCAGAAAGTAAGTGCAGAAAGTAAGTGCGGAAATTAATTGCAAAAATAAAAATAAAAACACTACCTTTATTAATCAACTATTGTATTTACAAATCCTTTGAAAGTAGATTACAAGAACCCTAATTGCTCTAGATCTCTTTCTTGTTGGAAGTAGATGACTAGCTGATGATCACTCGGATGTGTGGATCGCTTGGACCTCTTGATCTCTTCGGTAATGATCTTTAATATGCAGCTCTCGGTCCTATATATAGTCACCGAAACCAGAAACCCTAAATTCCCTATGTGAATATATACTGTTAAGATCCATAATACAAAATTTCACATCCTACGGCTACAAACATGCCGCGGATCCGCCGCATATCCCCTACATTTGCCGCCCTTCCACCGCAACCTAGTAGAATCAGGATTTGGGATTTTTCATGGTGTTTTCTATTGATATTTGGAGATCTTATTGATGTCTGAATTCTGAAAATAATGCTCTGCCGTTTCTAGATCTCATGATTTGCTTCAATGATTTGGCAGATTCGATTCCGACATTCTGATTTATCCCGGATCTATTGGATTTCAGACCTGAGCTAATATCTGCACAATATCTCAAGTCATAGTGTTAGTAGTATTTGGTATTTTTGAGATATTATCCTAACCATTTTATATGATATTAAATCATAAGAATATTGATTAGAAATATTTGATATGATATGCATATTTTAATTACAAAGATTTCATTTAAATATTATATGCATATATTTTCCCTAATTATGTTAATTATAATATAAAAACATATGATAATAAACTTTTTACAAATAAACTCTCATTTGTTCTATATTTACAATAAACACCTTTTAGTACTTAACAATAGTAGGAAAAATATTCATTCAAATGTGCAATATTTTAGACTAATCAAATACTCCTAAACTTATTTTTGATCGTCCCGAGCAAACCAGTTATTTAAAGAGAGGAATAAAAATAAAAAACTAACTAGCACACTTTCGTAGGCAACACGATTGCACTTAGCACATGTAACAAGCCTTTAAACCTCTAGGTGTCTCTAGTAGGAGGAGTGTTGTCTCCTGAGGGTTTTCAGCGGATTACACCCACAAAATCCCATATAAAAGAAAGATGATGAAAGTTACATACAAAGATAAAAACATATAAAAGAAAGAATTCGAAAATAATAGTTTCAAATTATATTATCTTTTTAGTAGCCATGAGCCCTATCTTAATAGTCATGAAAGGATGTCAGAAATCACATCATCCCTCAATAAAATATTTTCTTTAGTATTCCTCCTTACCTATCTTCCAAACATAGATCATATACCCCTACGTGTGTGTAAAAGATATCTCTACACTTAGAGAATTCAATTCAAACTATCATACTCTTGTCCATCTTCCTTAGTACTATTTAGTCGGTGAATATTTCAGATGGAATTGCTCACACATTTTTTATGTGCCCGTTAATACTTCTTATGCTACTAACCAACCGATTACTAAATGTGCTCACTCTTTTATGCGTAATTAACAATATCCTAGTCTGTTAGTCATATGTATGCTTGACATGATAGTAGTCTATTATAGTGGATGCTTGGACATATACATATAGAGGACTTTCTTGTTTGACATGATAGTATACTATCTGGTTAATCTTTATCTTAATATGTACACTCGTATTATTATACTTTCTCTCGGATACATATTGATAAAGCCCTCAGGATGTTAGCGTGACTACCAGGACTATGATGCAGATCATACTAGTAAAGCTTATGTAGTCCATAAGCACATCATTTAAACAGTTCCTTGTCAAGGGAGTATCGAGACAGGGCATTGATATTCCAGAGTAGACTAGTGTGTACGTTTCTTGACCCTGTATGGGGCGATGAAGATCCCACATCCATTGGTGTTTGACATCAAAGATTGTACACATGTGCTTGTTAGAGAATGGTACACCGAACAGGACTCGCCGAGAACTTCTAGATGACCATACCTATCGTCAGATAGCAATTCTCTGGTGACACTTGTACAGATTAGTCTGTAGACCCGAGATCGTCATAGAGTATTGTGTGGTTCCCACTGTACGGTAAGTGTTGCTTATAGGCTTTGCGGGAGTTTGGACAAGCTTGCTTGTTGATCTTTTAGTCGTTCAATACCTGGGTAGCCATTACGTCCAGCTAGTACCGCTGACGGCTTATAGGTGACTGATGTGATCATTACCTACTGCTAGCATCTTGACAAGTCTTTAGAGTCCCACACAGAGATTTTCTAGCTCAAGCGAAACGAAATAGGGCACATATGGTGATGTGTGTGAAAGCTTGATTAAATACGAGTATGTGATACCGTATTCTAATCTCGCGATATTTGATATCGGTTAGATTATATGTGATATAACCAGATTGTTGATTCAAGTGTTGATTCCATGATATGTTATGTGTGTGTGTGTGTGTATTTGATACTGGCCGGTTATATATGATATGACCGGATTATTAAATTAAATGATGATTTAATGTAGTACTGAATATTTTTCTGTTATATGTGATATGACCGAGTTATTAAATCAAGTGTTGATTTGATAAATTGTATACATATAAATGATATTAGTTCACTAATTAATTTGTCACGCCCCGCTTCCCGGTATACGGCGAAGGGGACGCGACTGGTCCGCTACGTATTTACTGTGAAGTAAATACACTATGCGTATCTAAGCAATATAAAAATAAGCACAAGAGACAAGAGATATAAACTGAACAGCAACTTTATTTATTAACATTCTTTTGTACAATGCATGAAAAGTAAATACAACTGAATAAAAAGCAATGCCTAAACAATGGCATAACAGAAATGAATGTACTGAATGGAAAGTGTACAATGACTAGAGCTCGGAGTCTTCACTGAAATGGTCCAAGTCTTCAGCAGTGGGCTCAATCTCTGACGGGTCCAAATCACCTGACGACATTCAAAGAAAAAATAAATAGAATGTCGTCAGCGAACAGGTCGCTCGGTAAGTCCCAAAGATAAGAAGAAAGTAGAATAGACAGAATAAGAAGGTATCTTTTAAAGTTGTATTATATTGTTGTAATATTGTATTAACGCTGTTGTTTGTAGCTTGGTACAGAAGATGCCGGTGTATACGAGAGGAGTCTCACTTACACCGGGGACTATGGTAACCCGTAGTACAAAGCTCCGTCGATAATATCACGGAACAACGGCATGGATGTAATTACATCTTAAGTGACCACCTCGTGCCATCTTTAATATATTCCGTACCAGTCTACCCCTTAAACCCCGTGTTATCTTGATTGTATTGTTGTATTGTATTGTAAACTGTATAGATTGTATGTTTGGATGACTGACCGAAACCATGATATCAGTAAACGGATGTAACCGTAGAATCAGGTAAATGGATGTAACTGGAGAATCATGTAAATGGAATGTATATCCATGGTTCGGTTAAGTCAAGTTGATAGATTGAATAATGGATTCATGGATTCATGTTGAATTGTAATATTGTAAATTGTAGATTGTAGATTGTAAACTGTAGATTGTGGATTGTAGATTGTACTTGAATCATATTCAAGTTAGATTATAATGAGACTCAAACTGAGTCAGACAATTAGTAAAGTAAATTGATGTCCTGATTGTTTTGATATTATCGGTAACCGCTGCACATGGACGGCAGGATTTGTGTCTTTTTCAAAGACGATTACCGTGTTGTTTGTTGATTTTCTACCTTAGATAGGCAAGCACCCACGTCTCTGGCTTCCTGAGGCTCAAGAGATTGGTCCCGCTTAAACCTATGTTTACTAGGGTCCTTAGGGTAATTTATAGAACTTGAGGGGGTTTATGTAAAGATACTTTTATATACTTTTCCAAATACACCCCAAGTATTTATTATTCGTATTTAGAGTTGTAATGAATGTAGATTTTATATTGTGATATTTTTAGTGAAAATATTCTAATTTCATAATAAATGGTATTTATTTGTAATATTGGTTTTGCATGGAATTCATGGTATTTTAGTGTAAAATTGATTCTTGTGATATTGTAGAAAAGGTGGAATATTTATAATACTTCAAAAATAGATATATTTATTTTACATATACATATATTTATATGAAAATAATTTTAGTATATATATAATATTCTAGAAATATCATTTTTTAAGATGTCGTATTTTAAATCTTTTGAGACCGAATGCTCCTTACGGAGGTCTGCATCTCGCACTACTAAGCCCGAGGATATGCGATAATCCGCACCATTCCGAACAGGTTCCCCAAATGGGTTATAGCGGCGCTTTGCAATGATTTGTATAAATACTAATCATTAAGGAAAAACGGTTTTATTAATTATGTTATTTATTTGTAAAGATGTCGATTTTCTGTATTCTATATTTTAGGGTCTCCTAAGTCAACTAGACTGCTCCTAACTGGTCTAAAGTGAAAAGTTGTGAGATATCTCTCAAATCGTCTCTTCACCGCCAATTGTGGTCAGGTAAGTACAAGTGAAGAAAGAAGGGATCCGCTCACAAATTACCGTAAAACGGGCCTTTTAAAGTTATCTTTTTCACTTGTCTAGCCCAGGCATCACAAAGTCAGGTTTTGATAAACGACTGAATGTCCACAACCTTCCTCTGTCCTAATGAGTGCGACATTCTTTAATTGGCCGAGTCTAGATATTTTTTTATTAGCTCAAATGTTATTTATTTGTAAAGATGTATCAATACTAAATCTTTTAGAAATGGTTTTATTAAGTAAAGGGTATTTAAATGAAAATGTTTGTTTTCCCGTATTCTAAGTTCTCGAGGGTATCGTGTTATGTTGCATATGAGCGTGTGAGGAGGTAGGTCATTACCTCGTGGTCTACTTAAAAGTATAGCAAGTTTAATTAAGTTAAATGTATAATTGAAACAATATGGTATTTAAATGAAAAATACGATAAAGTGAAATAGCCATCATTTTATGAAATGAAACTTGATCAATTTGGTTGATTAGTGTTTAATAGTCAACATGATGGAGTTTAAGCATAATTGTATTAACGAGAAGTGAAGTGTTATAAGAAAACCGAATCGGAAATCGAATTTGTTCCGATTCCGTCGGGTTTGTAAATCCGTATTTTAGAAAAGAAAAGAGAGGTAGAATTTAGGGAATTACGGGTTTAGGAAAACAAGAAGAGGGAGATTGATCGGAAGGAGTCGCCGGTGCGTCGCTTCATCGCCGGGAGCTCCTAGAATGATCGTCGGAAGTTCGCCGGGAAATTCGTCATAGCTTCGCCTCATGCTCGATTTCAAAGTACACAAGGTGTCTTGGAAATTTGAGAGAGTTGGCTCATAGTTTAAGGTAAGGGGGTAGTGTGTAGGGTTGGTATTTATAGGGTTAAGCTAGGATTAGGGTAGATGAAGGGTTTGAAATAAAAAAAATGAAAAAATGTATGAAAATTCATTAAAAATGGAGTAAAAGTGGTATTAAAGGCTCTCTGGAAACGATCCCAGTAATTGAAGCATGCAGGAGGGTCAAGAAGTCCAAAAGCCCCAACTTTGTAGTTGGAGACTCGGCCGTCCGGCCGAGTCCGGCCGGTGGCGCCGGCCGACTCGGCCGAGTCGAGCCGAGTCAGGGCCTGGGGAGGTGGGGGGTCTCCTGGTTAAGCCTCTGGTACTTTCAGTTTTGTGGATGTAGTGGGAAAATCTGGAGTTAACATGTATTGACTGTTAGGCTTCTATAAAATTTAAAATAAAATAAATATTAAAAATAATATGGGGTATTGGATTAGAACTCTGGTGGCTTGGTTCAGTAATGCAAGGTATTACCAATGAGCCACAAGCTTCTTCTTGTAATTAAATTACTAATTAATTACTTAAGTTTTGTGCTCAGGCAATAAATACCCCTTTATGGATTTTTGAAATTTTTTTGTAAAAACTTGTATAGGAAATTTAGGGTTGTTACATTCTACCCTCCTTAAAAAATTTCGTCCTCGAAATTTGTAAAGGAAAGTGTAACAGATTCAAATAAAGTTTGGTGACTAAAGTACTAACAATGTATGAAAAATAACAAGGTGGTGCAAGTGTTTAAAAATGTGAAAGAGTCTTACTAGTGTTACCTTGGTCAACTGTCTTGGCTTCTATGGCTGCTAAGGTGTAAGCCTGTCGCCGTGGCACGTTCCTCCTAGCTGGAGGCATATTCCCCTGTACTCGAGGCATGTTTCTCAGTGCCTGATGGAATTGGCGATTTGGCTGAACAGGAAATCCACGTGGAGGTGGTGCTGGGAGTACAGGACGAGTTGCAGGAGCTTGGATGATTGGCTGCTGCGGGTAGTTGAAGGGTGTGTGAGCCGAGTTGCTTCTATAAGGACATTTTTCAATTCCGTGATTGGACATGCCACAAACCAAGCATAGGCCTTTTACGCGCCTACAGTCCTTCCACAACTGTCCTTCCCTCTTGCAATAAAAGCAAAAATCGGGTCTTGGCTGATCATTGGCTTCTTCCAGTCTTCTGAGGTCAACAGCTGGCCTTGAAGAGGCCCCTCCTGCCATTTGAGTGGTAGGGCGTTTCACTCCTGCAGATTAAGGTCTGCCCCTTGCCTTTATCACTACCTCATAACGGCGGACAGCTTCCAGAACATCCTCGTGAGTTAGAAATTTCCCTGTGGCAAGTGCAACCTGGATTTCCGTGTCCAAACCTTGTTGAAATCGAAGGGCTCTGATCTCATCCGTCGGTGTCAGGTGTGCTGCAAATCTGTTACGGTCTTGTGTTAGCTGTGTAGTATGTGATATTAAAAATTTGAAATACTGTGACATATCTTACCGACTGAGCATAGTGAACTCAGCATCATACTCATCTACTGACTTGACCCATATAGAACCTTATTGTAGATGAATGAATTGCAATTCCATGGCAAACCTGGCAGTCACAGGGAAGTACTTCGCGTCGAACCTATCGCGAAAAGTCTTCCATTAAATGGGCTGTTCAAGACGGCTTTCTTCCGCTTTCCACCAGTTTCGTGCAATATCCGTGAGCTGTAATTTTGCCACACGAACCCAAGCTATAGCTGGCACTTGTGCTGCTGCCAGATCATCCTCGATACTCTGAGCCCATTCCTCAGCTTCCAGTGGGCTCCCCTTTCCTAAGAACATTTTGGGATGTAAAGCTCTGAATTGATTCATCCCAGGTGCTTCAGCCTCGGGACGGTTCAAGAGCTGCTGCTGTTCTTCTAGGAGGCTGTGGATTGTCTCAAGCAGAACCATTTGCTCGTTGAGTGGAGCAGGAACGGCAGGTGTGAGTGGTAGTGGTGGAGGTGTGTTGTTGACATTGGTGCTGGTGTTGTTTGGTGAATATAACCTTGAATCAAAAATTTAGGTTAAGACAGATTCAAAGTATATGATTCAAAGAATAAGAAATGATGGGATTCAAGGAATATGATTGTAAAGAATGTTTTAGTTGCTGGTTCTTGTGTTATATTGCTTAGGTTGTTCACGCAGAACAGAATTGCATGGCAGTGTTCCATACAACTCTGACCTGCATGGGCCACCAACAAAACCTGTCACGCCCCGCTTCCCGGTATACTGCCAAGGGGACGCGACTGGTCCGCTACGTATTTACTATGAAGTAAATACGCTAAGCATATCTAAGCAATATAAAAGTAAGCACAAGAGATATAAACCGAACAACAACTTTATTTATTAACATTCTTTTGTACAATGCATGAAAAGTAAATACAACTGAATAAAAAGCAATGCCTAAACAATGGCATAACAGAAATGAAAGTACTTAATGGAAAGTGTACAATGACTAGAGCTCGGGGTCTTCACTGAAATGGTCCAAGTCTTCAGCTGTGGGCTCAATCTCTGATGGGTCTAAATCACCTGACGACATTCAAGAAAGTGTAACACCCGAGCCCAATAATACCATTTCTGATACTAGTTGAGTGTTATACATTGCTTATTTCAATTATCTTGCTTGTTTGGTGATTTTGCTAAATTTTAACCGGTTAAGTCATTTTGGCATATAACAAATTTTAACACCTAAAATGAAATTAAAAATATCCATACTGGCCTACTCGTCGCCACTAGTCGCCTGGTAGCGTCCGCGCGTCGAGATTTCGTCCCGTTCGATGAAACGGGCAAGTTTGGACGACTACGCGCGCGTGCAAGTGTCCGACTTGGGGGAATGCATTTTAATCATTAAACACCTCTTTTCAAAGTTTGGAACTCGCTTAAAATCCTATAATTTGAATTTGAAACATTTGGGCGCAACCCGGGCGCGATTTGGAAATGTTTCATTTAGCGCCGAAATGCCCATTTAATTAAATATATTATAAAACTAAAATATATACTATATAATCTAATTCTGTTACTGTTTAACGAACAAATCCTTTTTTTTAAATCTTTTAAATGTTATTTTAACTCCCCGTACGCCTCCTCAGCCAATCACGAGGGAAATAAATCCCTCGTGGGCCCCATCCACCATCTCTCTCTCTCCGTCTCTTTCTATCTCTCTCTAATCTCACTCTCTCTCTATCTCCTAAAATCTCTCTCTCCCTCTCTCCTATAACTCTCTCTCTCTCTCTATTTTAGTTGGCAACTGTTCCTTCTCCCCACGAGAAAACTCGCAGAACCCACGAACCCTACCCGAGCCCTCTCGTCGCCGTCGCCGCCGCAGTCCCCGCGCCGACAACACCACCACCACCGTCGTCCTCGCCTCCTTGGCCTCGACAGCACCCTACCTCCTCTCCTCCCTCCTTCCAGAGCTGCAGCAGCACCCGACGCCACCGCCACCTGCACGTGGTGCTCGCCGTCGTCGCCGCCTCCCATCGCCGACGTTCACGACTTCCTCCCTTCACCCTCGTCCTGACCTCCTCGTCTTCCTCCTCCCCTCGCCGGACCACCACAGAACCCGAGCCCAACCCTAACACCAACCTAGTCACCGGGAAACTCGCCGTCGACCCTCGCCGTCGTTGCCAGAGCCACCGTCGACCACCTCCTTCTCCCCCTGAACACCAGAGCAGGCCAACACCCTCCTCTACTCATCGCACCATCCCTTTCCAGCGA
Organism: Agapanthus africanus; assembly: GCA_030015575.1. Lineage (NCBI taxonomy): Eukaryota > Viridiplantae > Streptophyta > Magnoliopsida > Asparagales > Amaryllidaceae > Agapanthus > Agapanthus africanus. The sequence continues at coordinate 65,316,265 of JASDDO010000028.1, read as the reverse complement.
ACCCAGCAACTTCAGCCTTCGCTGCCGCCGTCGCTGCCTCGCCGGCGCCCCATCGCCGTCGAACCCGTCATGGTTGCCTCCTGGTTCTTCCTTCGAAGTACTCTGGTCCGTGTGGTCCCGCTGTTCGCTGTTTGGACTCGATCCGTGGCCCATGCATCCGTCGCGTGTTTTCCGCCGACGTTGCGTTCGTGTTTTTCGGTTTGCGAAACCGTCGAGGCAAGTATCCGAATACTTGCTCTAACATGCTAGTATACAAGATCGAGTCTTGCTATGCATTTGAATATCATATTATTGAATATAACAACACAGTGATGGTGATATCGATAGTATAGTATAGCTTAGAATTGATGGTTGCAATTATCTTTAACATTGAATCAGTATAGTAGCTTCGTGTAATTAATTGGTCTGCTATTAATCCATGCTTTAACTAACTAAACCAATTAGAACGTCCTTTCTTTATTTGTTAGATCATCCACGTGACTATTATCTATGCTTTAGTTTTAATTTCATATAGCTTCATTGCTTTACGTCATTGATATTGCTTTACCCTGTGTTTATTGCACCCCAAGGGTGCTCGAACCTGCTGTTATAATACAACTGCATCATATTCATGTACCGTTGTGATTAAATGAACCGTTATTGTTATTTACTTTATTCTTGCTGCTGTTCATTATTCGATTGTATACCTGTTGTGAGCACATACTCGATTGCACTACATATTGACCTGACCTTGCTACACATGACATATATATACATACCGACTCAACCTGTTGTACCACGACCTGACTTGTTACCTGATCTCATGCCTAATGCCAACAAACCTGACTTGGGGTCCTCATGGACCATTCCTGTTGTCTATCCAGACAAACCTAACATGTTACCTGATCCTGTGTTGGCATTAGTCTTGAGCACTGAATACCTGACCTGACATACATAACTTGGGGGTATGGGGAAATCAAAGGTGAAACCGACTTGTAACTCAACAGTTCGATACCTGTTCTGATCAGTCTTACGGGCTTGGCCAGTCCGGGAGTGATGATGCTGACATCACTCGTCCATCCTGCTACCTATTTACTGCCTAGCGGCACGTCTCGGATTCAGCCCCGAGGGTCTTGACCGTGGTCCCGGGCATGCACGGGATACTATTCAGTTACATCGACGAGTCACCAATTGATTTCAAAGACTTTAGAGTAGAAACCTAATAGGACAGTTTAGTTACCACTGCACATTACCATGCACTGTTATGTCATAGTACTGCTTTATTCATGTTCATCCCTGCATTGCTTATTACTATGTTTATATTATATTATTGGTTGACATGATGCGCTGACGTCTGGGTTTTGCATGGCCTAGATTCCTTACCATGTCGACGACCGAGCAGGAGTACTTCAGCCAGCAGGCTAATCTGTGAGTTCCTTAGTGATTAGTTCATTTATTTCATTTCATTTCCAGATGTGAGCCCGCATTATGGGACGTACTATTTATTTATTGTATTGGATCATTTTCTTCCGCACTTATTGTTTATTGACTCTTGTTATTATGGATTTGGACATGTGTTAGATTAGTTTATTATCTTGTTCTTGATATCTCTACAGCCGTAATGTGACTGTGGATGGATACTTCCTACCCACAGGTAGCATGGTTGGCTATGTCACGTGCCTAATCTTGCGTACTCTGGGAAGCGGGGCGTGACATGGTTCTTTTGGTATCAGAGACATAGGTTAGTTGGGTTGATTCTTTGTAGTTGGGTATTGCACCCGATACACGAATCAGAATACCCGTGATTAGGAAACATGTCCTGCCACCTTGACCGTTTTACCATCCTTGAATCATTCTTCCGGATCATGTCGACATGCAAACTTACTTTGCATTTGTCAACTCGAAAACCTAATTTCTTGTTATCTCTAGGACTTAGGCGACTTGGGTGGAGTTAAGTAATTGCGGCTATGATACCGCGGCATAGCTACAATGCGGTACTCTATTTAAGTATCTTGGAGTTCTAGCCTTGATCCACATCCAGAATCTATCATCATGCTAATGTTGGGTGTTTTGAGTTCAGGATTATGGCAGGTAAGAAGTTGAAGACGTACCAGAGGCGTGTGAACGAAGCCGCCATGCTTGGAGCGATGAGAGAAATGCTGGAAATCAAAGAGACAGACTGAGCTGATCCAGCAATAGCAGATTCGTTTCAGGAAGGTTTGCAGATCGTTCAACAGTCTGTAAACGATGATGGAACTAGACCAGTTGACCGAGTAGGGGCCGTAGCAGATTTCAGACTATTGGGTCCGTCTACATTTACTGGTTTAAAGGAACTGTCACCAGCCAAGCAGAGGCTAGTGACACGGAGAATTTGCTGATTGCGGCACAGATCCCAGAGGACAAGAGAGTTGTTGTGGTGCTCTTTCAGCTAGTGGATTACGCCGAGAGTGGTGGCTTGTGGAAGAGATCCGCTTACCCAAGCCAATCAGTTGGGCTGATTTCTCTAAAAAGTTTCCTGGAGAAGTTCTTCCCGCGGACTGCACGGGAGGAAATGGAAGATAAGTTCATTGGACTAAGGCAGAATGGAGCAACCGTGGACGTGCATGCAGCAGAATGGATGAGACTCAGTAGCCTCGCTGGACCTTTCGCAGCCAACGATGCAGACAGCAGTTGCGGTAAGGAAGCAGTTCTGTCGGGCCAGTCGAGTTCAGGGCTAGGCCGACGAACAGTGTTCTCGCGACAATGGAAGTGGATAGTAATGAAGAGCCGGCAGTTGTTCGCGACTTTATGGATGTATTTGAAGATATAGCGGGCTTACCGCCGAAGCGAGATGTGGAGTTCGCGATTGACCTTATTCCTGGTGCAACACCAGTATCGAAATCTTATTATCCGATGGCACCAGTGGAATTGGAAGAATTTAAGAAACAAGTTGGTGAATTACTCGAGAAGGGTTGGATTCGAAGCAGCAACTCGCCTTGGGAAGCTCCAGTTCTTTTAGTAAAGAAGAAAGATGGCACGAGAAGGATGTGCATTGATTATCGAGAATTGAACCGGGTGACTATTAAGAACAAGTACCTGATCCCTCGCATTGGAGAACTTTTGAGCAGCTTAGTGGCGCGAGAGTATTCTCGAAACTGGATTTACGATCCGGATATCATCAGGTCCGAGTGAAAGCAGAAGACATTTGCAAGACGGCGTTTCGAACTCGATATGGACATTTCGAGTATCTGGTGATGCCCTTCGGAGTGACGAATGTGCCGGCAATATTCATGGATTTGATGAACAGGGTCTTTTCACCATTCTTGGACCAGTTTTTTGTGGTATTCATTAACGATATTCTGGTGTACTCGAAGAGTCCGGAGGAGCATGCTGAGCATTTGAAGATCGCACTGCAGACGCTGAGACAGGAGAAATTGTATGCGAAGATGAGTAAGTGCGAATTCTGGCTGGAAGAAGTAAAATTTCTGGGGCATGTCGTGTCGGGCGATGGAATCGCCGTCGATCCCGAAAAGATTGCAGCAGTTCGAGATTGGCCTATTCCAAAGAATGTTGCGGAGATAAGAAGTTTTCTTGGACTCGCCGGATACTACAGGAGATTTGTGGAGAACTTCGCTCGTTTGGCAGAGCCGTTAACCAAGCTCACGCGCAAGGAGGTACCGTTTGTTTGGACGGATGGATGTGCATTGGCCTTCGAGACGTTGAAGCAGAAGTTGATAACCGCCCCTATCCTGACCGTACCAGATAATTCAGGAGGACTGGTGATTCACAGCGACGCATCTGGAAAAGGATTGGGATGTGTTTTGATGCAGAATGGGAAGGTCGTGGCTTACGCATCGAGACAACTGAAGACTCATGAGAAGAATTATCCGACTCATGACTTGGAGCTTGCGGCCGTGATCTTCGCCTTAAAGATTTGGAGATACTACCTTTTGGGCGAGAGAGTCGAAGTCTTTACAGATCACAAGAGTTTGAAGTATGTGTTCACTCAGAAGGAGTTGAACATGAGGCAACGCAGATGGTTGGAGCTGATGGCCGACTACGACCTTGATCTTAAGTACCATCCGGGAAAGGTTAACGTCGTGCCGGATGCTCTTAGTCGGTTACCAGCAATTCAGGTATTGACCGCACAAAGGGAGATCATTACGGATTTTCGGAGATTTGACTTGGAGGTTGTGCTACTACATGCTATGGGATAGTTGATGCAGTTGCAAGTACAGTCGTCCTTGGTTGAGAAGATTAAAGCGGCACAATCGCAGGATCCTAGACTGCAAAAGTTTCAAGAGCAGATTGAAGCCGGACTACGAACCGATTTACTGATCCATGAAGATGGTTCGTTGAGGTATGGTAGCCGTGTGTGTGTGCCAAAAGGAGATGTGCGTGAAGAGCTTATGAAGGAGGCACACGGTTCAGCTTACTCTGTACATCCAGGAGGGACAAAGATGTACCGAGATATCCGACAGCACTTCTGGTGGGAAGGTATGAAACGGGAAATTGCTCGCTTCGTGGCTAAGTGCTTGGTGTGTCAGCAAGTCAAGGCTGAACACCAAAGGGTTGCTGGTTTGTTGCAACCACTTCCGATTCCTCAGTGGAAGTGGGAACATACAACCATGGATTTCGTGACGGCTTTACCGCGGAGTCCAAAGGGCAACAATGCTGTATGGGTGATTATCGATCGGTTGACCAAGGCAGCTCACTTTATTCCTTTTCGGGTTGGTCAATCGACGGAGACTTTGGCAGAGCGGTACATGCAGGAGATTGTAAGATTGCATGGAGTACCGGTAAGCATCGTGTCCGATCGGGACACTCGGTTCTTGTCGCACTTCTGGAGGAGTTTACAAGAAAGCTTGGGGACTCGATTGAAGTTTAGCACAGCCTATCATCCTCAGACTGATGGACAATCGGAGAGAACGATCCAGACTCTTGAAGATATGTTGAGGGCTTGCATGTTGGACTTCAAAGGTTCTTGGGAGAATCATCTACACCTGGTGGAGTTTTCGTACAGCAATAGCTTCCAAGCGACTATTCAGATAGCTCCGTTTGAAGCGTTGTATGATCGTAAGTGCCGTTCACCTGTTTGTTGGGATGATGTTGGTGAACGAAGGTTATTAGGACCAGATTTGGTGGTACAGACAGTCGAGAAGGTGAATACCATCAGGAAGCATATGAAGGCAGCTCAAGACAGACAGAAAAGTTGGGCTGACACATCAAGAAGACCTCTAGAGTTCGCCGTGGGTGATTTAGTATTCCTGAAGATATCACCGACTAGAGGGGTGATTCACTTTGGGAGTCGGGGAAAGCTTAGTCCTCGATTCGTTGGACCCTTCGAGATATTGGAGCGTGTTGGAGAGGTAGCGTACCGTTTGGCGTTACCACAGTCATTGGCAGGAGTGCACGATGTGTTACATGTGTCTCAACTACGGAGGTATGTTCGCGATGAAACTCACGTCTTGGATCATTCGGAGTTGACTGTACGGGAGGACCTAACTTTTGAGGAGCGACCAGTTGAAATCAAGGATCGAAGAGAAAAGGTTCTTAAGAACAAGATTATCCCCCTTGTGCTAGTTTCTTGGGGTAATCGATCGCATGGAGAATCCACTTGGGAGCGAGAAGACGAGATCCGGCAGAAGTTTCCTCACCTTTTCCCGTAGTTAGCTATCCTGTATTCTTAGAATTTCGAGGACGAAATTCTTTTTGTAGTTGGGTATGATGTAACACCCGAGCCCAATAATACTATTTCTGATACTAGTTGAGTGTTATACATTGCTTATTTCAATTATCTTGCTTGTTTGGTGATTTTGCTAAATTTTAACCGGTTAAGTCATTTTGTCATATAACAAATTTTAACACCTAAAATGAAATTAAAAATATCCATACTGGCCTACTCGTCGCCACTAGTCGCGTGGTAGCGTCCGCGCGTCGAGATTTCGTCCCGTTCGATGAAACGGGCAAGTTTGGACGACTACGCGCGCGTGCAAGTGTCCGACTTGGGGGCATGCATTTTAATCATTAAACACCTCTTTTCAAAGTTTGGAACTCGCTTAAAATCCTTTAATTTGAATTTGAAACATTTGGGCGCAACCCGTGCGCGATTTGGAAATGTTTCATTTAGCGCCGAAATGCCCATTTAATTAAATATATTATAAAACTAAAATATATACTATATAATCTAATTCTGTTACTGTTTAACAAACAAATCCTTTTTTTTAAATCTTTTAAATGTTATTTTAACTCCTCGTACGCCTCCTCAGCCAATCACGAGGGAAATAAATCCCTCGTGGGCCCCATCCACCATCTCTCTCTCTCCGTCTCTTTCTATCTCTCTCTAATCTCACTCTCTCTCTATCTCCTAAAATCTCTCTCTCCCTCTCTCCTATAACTCTCTCTCTCTCTATTTTAGTTGGCAACTGTTCCTTCTCCCCACGAGAAAACTCGCAGAACCCACGAACCCTACCCGAGCCCTCTCGTCGCCGTCGCCGCCGCAGTCCCCGCGCCGACAACACCACCACCACCGTCGTCCTCGCCTCCTCGGCCTCGACAGCACCCTACCTCCTCTCCTCCCTCCTTCCAGAGCTGCAGCAGCACCCGACGCCACCGCCACCTGCACGTGGTGCTCGCCGTCGTCGCCGCCTCCCATCGCCGACGTTCACGACTTCCTCCCTTCACCCTCGTCCTGACCTCCTCGTCTTCCTCCTCCCCTCGCCGGACCACCACAGAACCCGAGCCCAACCCTAACACTAACCCTAGTCACCGGGAAACTCGCCGTCGACCCTCGCCGTCGTTGCCAGAGCCACCGCCGACCACCTCCTTCTCCCCCTGAACACCAGAGCAGGCCAGCACCCTCCTCTACTCATCGCACCATCCCTTTCCAGCAAACCCAGCAACTTCAGCCTTCGCTGCCGCCGTCGCTGCCTCGCCGGCGCCCCATCGCCGTCGAACCCTTCATGGTTGCCTCCTGGTTCTTCCTTCGAAGTACTCTGGTCCGTGTGGTCGCGCTGTTCGCTGTTTGGACTCGATCCGTGGCCCGTGCATCCGTCGCGTGTTTTCCTCCGATGTTGCGTTCGTGTTTTCCGGTTTGCGAAACCGTCAAGGCAAGTATCCGAATACTTGCTCTAACATGCTAGTATACAAGATCGAGTCTTGCTATGCATTTGAATATCATATTATTGAATATAACAACACAGTGATGGTGATATCGATAGTATAGTATAGCTTAGAATTGATGGTTGCAATTATCTTTAACATTGAATCAGTATAGTAGCTTCGTGTAATTAATTGGTCTGCTATTAATCCATGCTTTAACTAACTAAACCAATTAGAACGTCCTTGCTTTATTTGTTAGATCATCCACGTGACTATTATCTATGCTTTAGTTTTAATTTCATATAGCTTCATTGCTTTACGTCATTGATATTGCTTTACCCTGTGTTTATTGCACCCCAAGGGTGCTCGAACCTGCTAGTATAATACAACTGCATCATATTCATGTACCATTGTGATTAAATGAACCGTTATTGTTATTTACTTTATTCTTGCTGCTGTTCATTATTCGATTGTATACCTGTTATGAGCACATACTCGATTGCACTACATATTGACCTGACCTTGCTACACATGACATATATATACATACCGACTCAACCTGTTGTACCACGACCTGACTTGTTACCTGATCTCATGCCTAATACCAACAAACCTGACTTGGGGTCCTCATGGACCATTCCTGTTGTCTATCCAGACAAACCTAACCTGTTACCTGATCCTGTGTTGGCATTAGTCCTTGAGCACTGAATACCTGACCTGACATACATAACTTGGGGGTATGGGGAAATCAAAGGTGAAACCGACTTGTAACTCAACAGTTCGATACCTGTTCTGATCAGTCTTACGGGCTTGGCCAGTCCGGGAGTGATGATGCTGACATCACTCGTCCATCCTGCTACCTATTTACTGCCTAGCGGCACGTCTCGGATTCAGCTCCGAGGGTCTTGACCGTGGTCCCGGGCATGCACGGGATACTATTGAGTTACATCGACGAATCACCAATTGATTTCAAAGACTTTAGAGTAGAAACCTAATAGGACAGTTTAGTTACCACTGCACATTACCATGCACTGTTATGTCATAGTACTGCTTTATTCATGTTCATCCCTGCATTGCTTATTACTATGTTTATATTATATTATTGGTTGACATGACGCGCTGACGTCTGGGTTTTGCATGGCCCAGATTCCTTACCACTGTCGACGACCGAGCAGGAGTACTTCAGCCAGCAGGCTGATCTGTGAGTTCCTTAGTGATTAGTTCATTTATTTCATTTCATTTACAGATGTGAGCCCGCATTATGGGACGTACTATTTATTTATTGTATTGGATCATTTGCTTCCGCACTTATTGTTTATTGACTCTTGTTATTATGGATTTGGACATGTGTTAGATTAGTTTATTATCTTGTTCTTGATATCTCTACAGCCGTAATGTGACTGTGGATGGATACTTCCTACCCACAGGTAGCATGGTTGGCTATGTCACGTGCCTAATCTTGCGTACTCTGGGATGCGGGGCGTGACAGAAAGAAATAGAATGTTGTCAGCGAACAGGTCGTTAGGTAAGTCCCAAAGATAAGAGGAAAGTAGAATAGACAGAATAAGAAAGTATCTTTTAAAGTTGTATTATATTGTTGTAATATTGTATTAACGCTGTTGTTTGTAGCTTGGTACAGAAAATGCCAGTGTATACGAGAGGAGTCCCACTTACACCGGAGACTTTGGTAACCCGTAGTATAAGGCTCCGTTGATAATACCACGGAACAACGGCATGGATGTAATTACGTCTTAAGTGACCTCCTCGTGCCACCTTTAACATATTCCGTACCAGTCTACCTCTTAAACCCCGTGTTATCTTGATTGTATTATTGTATTGTATTGTAAACTGTATAGATTGTATGTTTGGATAACTGACTGAAACCATGATATCAGTAAACGGATGTAACCGTAGAATTAGGTAAATGGATGTAACTATAGAATCATGTAAATGGAATGTATATCCATGGTTCGGTTAAGTCAAGTTGATAGATTGAATAATGGATTCATGGTTTCATATTGAATTGTAATATTGTAGATTGTAGATTGTAGATTGTAGATTGTAAACTGTAAATTGTGGATTGTAGATTGTACTTGAATCATATTCAAGTTAGATTATAATGAGACTCAAACTGAGTCAGACAATTAGTAAAGTAAATTGAAGTCCTGATTGTTTTGATATTATCGGTAACCGCTGTACATGGACGGCATGATTTGTGTCTTTCTCAAAAATGATTACCGTGTTGATAACACCGTTTGTTGATTGTCAACCTTAGATAGGCAAGCACCAACGTCTCCGGCACCGTAGGGCTCAAGAGATTGGTCCCGCTTAAACCTATGTTTACTAGGGTCTTTAGGGTAATTTATAGAACTTGAGGGGGGTTATGTAAAGATACTTTTATATACTTTTCAAATACACCCCAAGTATTTATTATTCGTATTTAGAGTTGTAATGAATGTAAATTTTACATTATGATATTTCTAGTGAAAGTATCCTAATTTCATAATAAATGGTATTTATTTGTAATATTGGTTTTGTATGGAATTCATGGTATTTTAGTGTAAAATTAATTCTTGTGATATTGTAGAAAAGCTGGAATATTTATAATACTTCAAAAATAGATATGTTTATGTTACATATACATATATTTATATGAAAATAATTTTAGTATTGTTCCCGCCAAAAATTTCTGCGCAAAAGAGCCCAAGGCATCAAATGGCAGAGATACGCTTAAGAAAATATGAACCAGTTCTTTCCGGGCTGTATTTTGACAAACTCCCGAATGAGAAACAGATAAATTCTGATGGTATTGAAATCATCTCAAAAAAGCCTTCGATTTGATATATTATGGGCCTCATAATTTATCCGGGATCAAAAGTTATGAGCAAATGTGTTATGCCCATGTGATCTAAGGAAGAAAATGCGAACCAGTATTTTCCGAACTGTATTTTGACAAACTCTGGAATGAGAAAAACTAAATTCTGATGGTATCAAAAGTTTCTCGAAAAATCTTTCGATTTGATATATTATGGGCCTCATAATTCATCCGGGATCAAAAGTTATGAGCAAATGTGCTATGCACATGTAATCTAAAGTAATGCTCTACTAAATGGGGAATGCATTTTTAGTCCCACATCGGGAAAAGGAAAGATCGCTTCTCTACCATTCCCATATAAATAAGAGGGGATACCACTTAGAAAAGATGGAGTTCAATTCTCAAAGGATTCAATTCTCAAAAGAGCTTAGTTCTCCATAGGAGTTTAGTTCTCCAAGATAGGAGCCTGCTCCTCCCCATAATGCGCATATGCGCAAGCGCCATGTGCGCTACGTGCAATGCACGTGTGTCCGCCATGCGTGCACCACGTGCAACGCACGTGCGCACCACATGAGAATATTCAATAATATTAAAAGGAGATTCGTTCTTCATAGGAGCCTGCTCCTCCCCATAATGCGCATATGCGTAAGCGCTATGTGCACTACGTGCAACGCACCTGTGCCGGCTATGCGCGCACCACGTGCAACGCACGTGCGCACCACGTGCAACGCACGTGCGCTCCACATGAGAATATTCAATAATATTAAAAGGAGATTCGTTCTCCATAGGAGCCTGCTCCTCCCCATAATGCGCATATGCGCAAACTCTATGTACGCTACGTGCAACGCACGTGTGCCCGCCATGCACGCACCACGTGCAACGTACGTGTGCACCACATGAGAATATTCAATAATATTCAAAGGAGATTCGTTCCCCATAGGAGCTTGCTCCCCCCATAATGCGCATATGCGCAAACTCCATGTACGCTACGTGCAAATATTTGCGCCCAACACGTGCGACGCGTGTGCGCGAACGCAAAGAAGCCTTTTCGGCAGCGAGAATCTTAAGCTCCAGCTTGTTCTTCCCCCCTGATGAGTGGGACATGGTTCAAAGGGTATATCGCTCCACATCTTCGATATATGGCGCTGTAATCTCTTAGTGTCGTCGGAGAGGTGGTGGGTCCCAACAACCAATAATCTTTCCTTCCACAATAATAAAAAAAAGAAGAAAGACAGAAGCATAGAGAAGAAACCTCCCCATAAGGTTTGAGATTTCAAGAAGAGAAGTATAGCTCTCAGCAAAAGAAGATTTTTTCTTCAAGGTAAAAAAAAAGAATGGTGATGAACAAAGAGATGAAATCATCTCATAGTTAAAAAGAAGAATTCTCTTCTTAAAAGATCATAAATCTATAAAGACCAAGGTCTTTTATATGAAGATCAAAGGATCTCATCATAAAAATAAAGAAGTACTTACTTCTTTCACAGATCATAGATCTATAAGACAAATTGTCTTTCTGGGATCATGAACGTCTCAACATAAAAGAAGGGGAGAATAATTCAATTCTCTTAAGGATCATAGATCCATAAAGGCAAAACCTTTCATCAATATAAGAGATTGAAACAAAATAAGAACGGTTGTTCTTGGATCCTGAGACAAAGTCTCTTTTAAGGAACATAAATTTGTTTCCCAAATCATAAAATTGATCAGATGCGCTTTGCGCTCTTGAACTGCGCTTTGCGCTCATGAACTCCGCTTCAGCGCTCTCTGGACCGGCGCTCAGCGCCAAATGCGCCACGTGTCAACTACGTATACGCCAATTAACAACTTGCGCTTTACGCTTCTGAAATAGCGCACTACACTCATGGGTGGCGCTCTGCGCCAAGCGCACCACGTGTCACTCACGTGTGCGCCATTAAATTGAAAGCGCAATGCGCTCATGGACAAGCGCTTAGCGCTCATAAACTGGCATCATGTGCTCATCATCTGGCGCCTAGCGCTGAGTGCGACACGTGTCCCTTACATGTGCGCTACTTGGCAGAAGCGCACTGCGCTCTTTGACTGGCGTGCCACGTGTTGCGCTGACAAAACATAAATTGTTCTTTAATAAGCCCTAGGCTATGAGGAATGCTCAACATTCAGAAAAAGTCAAAAACACTGTCAGGGCCGAGCCCAAATAAAAGCTCAACAGCCCAAAATAAAATGTTAAACATTTTAACCTAATTGTACATAGCCCAAGATTGACCATAAGTCCTCAACTTATATTTAATTGAGCCCATCTGCTCATGAATATTTAACAGATCTTAGTCCCAAATTGGACTATAGATCTTTCAACCAATTCACCCCGGTTCGAGGTACATCTCTTTACTCCTCTGATATTTTTCGTTGTAATCCTTCAACGTGTTCAAAGAGGTGACGGGTCCTGACAACCAAACACTCTACGGACTGTGGGGTCCTTAAGCCCATGGACTATGATGTCCTTAACCTCGGAACGTAGGGTCATTTAAAACCCATGGTCTATGATGTCCTTAACCTGGACAGAGACGTCCTTAAACTAACATTGGACCGAGACGTCCTTAAACTAACGCTGGACCATAATGTCCTTAAACTAATCGACCACAATGTCCCTAAACTAAACAATAGAGTCCAAATGCTCTTTTGTTGGATCTAAACGATCCGGTTAAGTTGATCTTAGTCTAAAATGAGACTAACGTATCCTTAACATACGTTTAAGTTGATCTTAGTCCCAAATGAGGCTAATGTATTCTTAAACCCAACCTCCAAACCCAAATCTAAGAAGATACAGATTTGGACTAATCCACGCCCTACGGGCGACAACATAAATTAGTCTCCGTATACAATCCACGGGCATCCAAAAACAAAACCCACACACACGACACGAAGTGACCATCTGGAGAAGGAGAAAGTTATTACCGCGATGCGGTAGCGTAATTAACTGCAGGGGCTTACGCTTGTAGGAAAGAGCGTCCCCGCAATCTAAAACCCCTCAAACGAGGGGGAATCTGACGAAGTCTGCTATATCGGCCGGATCCGTTTAAGCCTTCGATACACGGTGCCATAAATCAACTTGGCATCTTCGGAGAGGTGGACGGATAGCACCAATTATCATCTGCCACGAAATTCAGGCGAGACATCTATCGTGTCTTCTCGCGTATTTCAACGGGGAACAGATTCTGGTATGCCCGGTGGGACCTTTTCCTCTTTCCACTCCATACTTCGTGTGTCGTGTTCGCGAACGAATCGCGGTTTGATATGGTTGCCCTTGGGTTCGAGGTACTAAGATTTGGTGTCTTACTCCGTGCAGAAAACGAAAGATCAATGGCATCTACTTGCACGAAATGTTCCAGCTGCAACTGCAACTTCCGTTCCACCTCATCTGGAGGTGTAGCTTACGGGCCCCAGGCGGCCTCCCTGTTCGCAATGCCGGTAGAGCAAGTAACGTAGGATACCACCGGGTTGTTTTTTGGGACCATGCTCCCACCAGTGAGCGTTAACATCCCGCTGCCGCAAGAAGCGCGAAAGAAGTCGGTCTTTGATCGGCTCACTACCACCACGGCCCCTCTCAACGGGTCATCAAATATCAAGCCAGTAGCATCAGTCTTCGATAGGCTGAGCTTGAATTCCAATGGGCCCGTCAAGAAGCCCACGATACCTGAAGCGGCCATCCCAAAGCGGATAGCCATTCTTACTCTCGGGGACACTAAAGAAGCTTCTCTCATCAAAGGATCAGTCTTTACGAGGCTGGCCACTCCAGCTCCCGTTCCTGCTCAAAGGTCTATCTTTGACAGATTGGATACTGCTGCTCAACGGACGTCGGTCTTCAAGAGGCTGGTACCAGAAGCGCCTTACCAGAACAGAGGGCATGACAAAGCCATCCCCATAACTGAACCAACACCATCTGCGCGACATGCTCGCCGTCGTCACTGGCGCCGAGTATGGAAGGCTGGGAGCAGCTCTCCGTCTGAATTTACTCCACCAGCTCCAACGGTGGAGATCGATGCTGCTATTCCAACCGGGAACAGCTTTGAATTGCTTAACAAGGTGCGCCGGAACTCTCCTACTGCAGTGCTGAAGAGATCTCCTCCACCCATGGAGAATGCACCCAAGGCGAAGCCAGAACAACCCCCTCAGCGGCTTTCTTCCAAAATTTACAAAGTCTGGCGACAGGTCCAGGAATCGGTGATTGACCAGGACTACTCTCGCCGGCCAAAAAAGCTCAAAGCTCAGCAAAAAAAGAGCCATCTTGAGATACCACGGAAGATGTCATCCATTTGGGTGCCCACTGCAACGGCTCCCTCAATGTCAACCGCTCAAAAAAGAAGGAGGCCAGAGAAAGCCCCTGTGAACGTGGCAAACCGTAAAAGCGCTGAATCTAAACGCCCCAAGTCTGGGGGCATAATGGTACATACCGTTTGTATGGCTTCCGGAAAAGAAGAAAGCCGTGCTTCTACGGGTCATCGACCGCTTACCCGGTCAATAACAAGGGCTCAGGAACAACAACAGCAGAAGCTTCAGGAAATGTTGACTGCAATGGCCGCACTCACCGGGCCAAAAGAAAATCCAGAGACCTCGGAGCAGCGTCTGGAACAAGAAACTGACATCGAGTTCCTCCGAAGAATGCTCGAGAGGAAAGAAAAAGAGGCTGCGTAACAGGCAGCCAATATAAAATGAATGGCTCTCTTGTTCCAAGACATGGCTGGGATGATGCTACAGCCGGAACCCTCCGGCTCTTTCAGCAGCCAAAGAGGAAACTATTTCCAAGGCCGCTCTGGATGACTACATTGCTCTGTAAATACGAGCTCACTAGGCGAATGAAGCGGCCGACCAAGTTGTTAAAACTGGGCGACCATATCCAGGCTGGTATGACCAAATAAAGTTCCCGCCGGGATATACGATCCCTAAATTTCATGTATACAAAGGGACGGGCAATCCCCACCAGCATGTCGCCCAGTTCAGGGCTCTATGTGGCAACACCGGAGGTGATGATAAATTGCTACTTCGCCAATTCGTCGGCAGCTTGTCGGAGACGGCATTCGAGTGGTATTTTGAACTTCCAAACGACTCTGTCAAGACTTTCGCAGAAATGGAGCTATTATTCACCCAGCGATTCGCGAGTGCTAGTGAACGCACCTCAATAACGACATTGATCAATGCCAGGGTGAAGCCAGATGAAATGTGGGTTCAATACGCAATACGATGGCGGAATCTGTGGTCGAAATGCGAACAGCGCATCGAAAAAGCGCCGGCAGTGGGCATGTTCGTGGGTACTCTGGACCCTCATGCAACTATTTCCTAATTCATGATGCTCTTCAAGTCGACCACGTTCCAAACCTTGATCGACAAACTAGCCCAAATGGACCAGATGGGTCATAGACCGTCTCCTCCAAAGCCGGAGCTGCGGAACGAGAAGGGAAAGTGGAAAGCGACCGTCGTCGCTAATGCTCAACAGCAGCCCAGTGGTCTAAGACTAGTTAATTGCCAAAATGATATAACTCGATCTCTTGGAGATAAAATGAAACGCCTTTACTCGTTCCCTCAAGAAAAGACGAAGAGGTTATTCGAGCTAGCACTGCGCAATAGGCTCATCACTCTGCCGGAGCCAAGACGCCCAGCGCAACCAGGAGACATTAGCAATCCTAACTATTGCTCTTATCACCGAATGTTAGGCCATCCGATCGAAGATTGTTACATCTTCAAAAGCTGGATAGAAGATCAGTATCAGCAGGGCAAATCCGAGAAATGGAAGGTGAACCCGCCTCAGCCGCATGCTCTCAAGAAGGCGGATACACCGGGGGCATCATGCTCCTTCATAGAAGAAGCTCCATGGGAGGTCACTCTTTCAGCCAAAACGAAAAGAATGCTGAAGGATCTCCAAACATGCCCGGCGATCAGGTGGAAAAATCCATTGGAACCCGAGATCATCGAGGGAATGTTAAAACCGCGCCCAACTCCAAAGATTGGTGGTGATAGCCAAAGCGCTCATACCCAGCCGTCGAAGTCTTCGAGGAAGAAGAAGAAGACCAAAAAGCCCGTGAAGCCTGGTGACAAGCGTACGGACCTGCAAAAATACATTGACGCATTGGAAGAATATAATCAGAAGGCGCGGACTCCAGTCACACTCCAAGAAATTCTCAGCCACGTCCTTGAGGACGGAGGTGACGACAATGGAGAAGACTAGTCGGATGAATTTGAGGATTATGTGGCAAGTTGCCATGTGATCTCTCACTCGTCGATAAACGATGAAAAAGCTCCTTACACAGAGAAACTGAGGGCAGATCCTAATCCGGAATTTCTAGGGCCATCAGACGAAATGATTGATGCATTCCTGGACGAAACTCTTCTTAAAAGAAAAACTGCTCGAGAGCGTGAGATGTCCATATTTGAAAAGGCCAAACGCCGGCGACTGGACGAAAGGATTGAAACATTCCCGCTAGATCAAAGTATATCCGCCGTAAATAAAAGCAGGCTCAAGACGAGGAAGAGGTTCGCCAAAGACATATCAATAGGAATGAAGCTGCCATCCTCCGAAGGAAACATTCTTGGTGAAGCGAAAATGCATCCTAGTTACTGCTTATATCATCGAAAGATTGAGCACCCCACCGAAGAGTGCAACGCTTCTAAAAGATGGTGGCAGGGATATGTTGCTCACCGGCAACATTTCAAGCGGATGAAACGCAAAACTCGTCGGGAGCAAAGAAATACGACCGAGGAGCGCGAAAGAACTGCCGGCAGCTGCCATATGGTTGACTATGAGGGATTGCAAGTCCTCACTTTCGGGAGCGACTCTGACGAAGAAATAACTCTCGACCCTCTCTTCAATGAATCCACCTCGGGAAAAGAGGAAGAACCGAAGGCCTGTGAAAATATTCAGCTGTGCAATCGTACGCTGCCCGAAAAGAATCTTGGGCCCTCAAACAGTTGGTCAAATAGAAAAGATAAAGGGAAAGAAAAGGTCCCTGAGGACATCATCCTTGATGACCAAGTCATCGAAAAGTAGACAGCCAAGGACCCGCCAAAGAAAAGTAAGGTGGACTACAACGTTCTTTCACACTTAAGAAAGCTACCTTCGCAACTAAGTATTCTCGACGCCCTTCTGCTATCCAAAGAGGCGAGAGATTTGCTAATCAAGGAATTACAAGAGCCCGAGCAATTCCAAACTTTCTTCGCCGAAGAAAAAATGAAGGACGATCTAGAAGAAGTACAGGCAGCCGATATCACCTTCGGCGATGAAGATCTACTCCTTGGGACATGCGAGCACAACCGTCCCATATATGTCTCCAGATACTGTCATGACATCAAGATAGGTAAAATCCTGGTCGACAATGGGTCTTCCGTCAATCTCCTTAACGTGAGGGTGTTAAAGGAGATATGCATGAGCATTCAGCACCTCGCTCGCGATAAAATCACCATCTCCGGGTTTGACTCCCAGTCATCACGGACGCTCGGGTCTGTAATATTGACACTACGATTTGGGCTGCTTGTCACGGACATTAAGTTTCACGTCATTGACGCCAAGACATGCTATAATGCTTTGATCGGCCGGCCCTGGTTACACGAGTACAACATCATCCCTTCTACACAACATCAGTGTATGAAGTATTTCAAAGATGGTCTCGAGTACACTGTGACAGGAGAACTAAACCCGTTCTCCGTGAAAGAAGTCCGAAAGTACGAAGATGCAAAATACTTCCTGCCAGATTTCAAGGACACGGAAAGATGTGCAAACCGAAGGATAAGAACAAAGTTATCACCACTATTCCGGTCTTTGGGAGTGATACCGAGGAGGAAGAAAAAATAGTTTATTCAGGTCCGCCCCAGTGCAACAAGTCGGGTCCGTCCACTCCTATGTTGATCTTCGGCAACGACTCGGAAGATGAGGTCAATGCCGTATTCTTTGCTCGGCCATCAATACAAGCCTTCGCTGATGAAGATTAAAGTTTGCAAGTTGCCATGGTTCCGCCAAAGCATCATAAAGAGCTAGACGCGTTTGATACCTACAGTATGGAAGAACTGCAGACATTCTGTGTCCCTCCCAGGCGAAAAGGTGAAGAGGCGACCCTATTCTACCGATCTGGGGAAATAAAGTGGAGAAAGAAATCTGGCATGGCGCGGATTCAACACTTGACAGGCTCCAGCCCATCCGTTTGCCCAGATATTACACAGATGGACTAAAGAGACTCTTGAGACGCCAAGGTGTACCCTTAAGCAAACTACGCGACAAGCACGGTTCTATAACATGATCTGGAATATTCCCGGAACTCAACGAAAGTTGCCAAATGGGAGAATGGAAACGATTGGGCTTGAATATGTTCGATCCAAGAAATGGGAGCTGTTCCGCGACTGCTACGTCATACATGACTTTGATGAAGAAGGAGATGCTCTATGGGAAGATGCTAACCCTGAAACAGAACGAGCTCCCACCGTAAAAATGCCCAGTCCGTCGTTCGAAGAACAAATGGACAAGCTTATAAAGGAAGCGGGTCAAAAGGTTCGAGACGACCATAATCGTGAAATGGCCATCTACGAGAAAGCCAGGACACAACACCTCCTTCAACAGACTGTGAAAAATGAAAATGCTCCTCTTTGTCAACCCGTTGTACAAAAGACCCGATGCAGAGGCAGAAACAAACCAAAGAATGGGAAAGGCGTTCGACAGCGACAAAGCGGGTCCAAGAAGCCACGGGATCAGGAATCGAACAATTCGGATGCGTCTCTTTTAAAGAAAATGGGTCGAGAATATGCTTTTCCTCAAGACAAGACAAAGAAGATATTCGATCTTGTCATGAAACACCAGATGACGACGCTCCCGGAGTCCAAGCATCCTGAGCAAGTAGGAGAAGTCTCTCACTCGAACTATTGCTCCTATCACAAGGCAATAGAACACCATCTCGAAGATTGCTTCACATTTAAAGACTAGGTAGAAGACCAGTATCAGCGAGGAAGGTTCGCTCTATCTAGCAGCTGGAGGGTAACTCCACCGCAGAAGCATGAACCCAAATCCATAAGAGTAGAACCAGATCAACATCGGTCTTGGAAGTGATCTCGTACCTATCATATAATAACGCTGTCAGAAGAAGAGCCCGAGAATATGGATGAACTCCCCTGGTGCTTCGACAACGATGATGACGAGGTAATCTCAGAATTTCCACCGGCACCAAAGGAGCTGGAAGATGGGATACATACTACTGCAGATAACCTCAAGAAAATTGATTTGGGGACAGCAAGTGACCCGCGACCGACGTTCGTCGGTGAGCCGTTGTCTGAAGAAAGAGTGGATACGCTAAAGGACGTGCTCATGCAGCATAAAGATTGCTTCGCATAGAACTATTCTGAGATGCCAGGACTAGATCCAGAGATTGCTATGCACAAATTGGCGATATCTCCGGACGTCAAGCCGATCAAACAAGCGCCGAGAAGAATGCGGCTCGAGCTTGAAATGAGCATCAACGCCGAGGTCAAAAAGCTAATTGACTCCGGCTTCATCCAAGAGGTTCAATATCCTGATTGGATCGCCAACATCGTCCCGGTGATGAAGAAGAATGAGACGGTGCGCATATGTGTCGACTTTCGGGATCTCAATAAAGCCTGCTCGAAAGACGACTTCCTAGTACCAGTCACCGAGCTGATGATAGACAATACGTCCACTCATAAAGTTTTCTCCTTCATGGATGGCTCGTCAGGATACAATCAGATAAAGATGCATCCCGAGGACCAGAAGCATACCGCTTTCCGAACCCCTTTGGGGATATTCAGCTATAAGGTGACGCCTTTCGGTCTAAAGAACACAGGTGCCACCTATCAGAGGGCCATGAAGAAGATTTTCGACGACCTCATACATGAAATTATCGAATGCTATGTCGACGACCTTGTAGTTAAAAGAAAATCATACGAGGAACATTTAGAGCATCTGATGATCGTGTTTCAGCGCCTTCGACAATACAACTTAAAGATGAACCCTCTTAAATGCGCGTTCGGAGTGTCTTCAGGCAAATTCCTGGGATTTATCGTCCGACACCGAGGCATCGAGATAGACCCGTCGAAGATCAAGGTGATCATAGAAATGCCTTCACCAAGGACTCTCAAGCAGCTGAGGTCTCTCTAAGGAAAGCTCGCATATATCCGGCGATTTATAGCCAATCTCTCAGGCAACTGTCGTCCTTACAGTCACCTGATGAAGAAGGGAACCCCGTTCGTCTGGGATCGCAAATTCCAAAGCGCGCTGGACGAAATCAAGCAGTACTTGCAGAATCCGCCAGTGCTGGCTGCTCCGGTCATGGGAAAGACTCTCATTCTGTATACAACAGCCCTCGAAGGTTCTTTAGGCACGCCGTGGGCATAAGAAAACGACCAAGGGAAGGAGAGAGCCCTTTATTATCTGAGTCGAGTTTTACTGGGGGCAGAAAGCAATTACTCTCCCATTGAAAAACACTGCATGGCGTTGATCTTCGCAATAACGAAGCTCAGACACTACGCGTTGGCACATGAGGACCATCTCATATCGAAGATGGATCCTCTCAAATATTTGATGTCGAAGGCCATATTAATAGGGCGGCTCGCTAAGTGGTCCTTGCTCTTGATGGAGTTCTCGATAACTTATCGGCCTCTTAAGGCAGTGAAAGGCCAGGCCATCGCCGACTTCTTCGCTGAGCATCCAATACCTGTCGATTCTCCATTGAAATGCGAACTGCCAGACGAACATGCGTTTGACACGATCGATGGGGATGATACCCGATGGGAACTTTATTTTGATGGAGCGTCTTCCATGAAGAAGCGTAAACAAAGCACCCCTATAATCAAATCGGGGGTAGGCCTTATCTTCGTAACTCCACAAGGAGGGATAATGCGCTTCGCCTTCTCCTTAACAGAGCCGAGGACGAACAACGAAGCCGAATACGAAGCTTTGATAGCAGGTCTCGAGATCTCTATCGACATGGAAATTGAAAACCTCCTCATAAATGGAGACTCCCAACTGGTCGTTAGTCAAGTAAACGGCGACTATCAAACGTGCAAGCCAGAGTTGGTGAAGTACGGCGGGAGAGTTCAAAAAATGCTGACTCAAATTCCTTCCTACACCCTGGAAAGCATACCGCGCACGGAAAATAGCAAGGCGGATGCATTAGCCAAGCTCGCTAAAGAACTGGCTGACAAGAACCTCGATGACGTAAGGATCGTTGTGCAAAGCCGTCGGGTTCTTGCACCGGGAGAAATATCTCCGGAGTCGTCCGAAGAAAAGGAAGCGACTGAGCGAATGGATCTGCTAATAAAAGGCCAGGAAAAGGCTGAGGATTGGAGAGAAGTCTTTATAGACTACTTCAAATCCCGTCGAACGCCTGAAGATGCGTCCTCGAAACATCAGCTTATGAAACGAGCTCTGTCTTTCGCTTTCGTCAATGAGACTCTGTATAAAAGGTCATTTGATTCTCTGCCTGGGACCTGAAGAGGCAAAGAAAGTCGTCTAAGAAACTCACGACGGACTCTGCGGTTCTCACCAAGCCGAGCCGAAGATGAAGCTGAAGATCAAACGGATGGGTTATTATTGGCCCACAATGATCCAAGACTGCCTCGAATACGCGAAGCAGTGCAACGCGTTCCAGATTCACGGATACTTCATCCATCAGCATCCAAATCCACTACATCCAACAGTGGCTAGCTGGCCGTTCGAAATGTGGGGGACTGACATAATCGACCCCATCGAACCAGCATCGTCCAGAGGACATCGATTCATTTTGGCGACAACTGATTACTTCTCCAAATAGGCAGAAGCAGTACCGCTGAGGGAAGTAAAGACAGAGAATATCCTCCATTTTTTCAATACGCACGTCATTTATCGGTTTGGAACTCCACGACGGATTATCTCCGATAACGGGCCAGCCTATCGAAGCCACAAGATCAGCCGCTTCGCACAACAGTATAACATAGACTGAAGATACTCTTCAGTCTATAATCCCCGAGCTAACGGTCTAGCTGAGGCTTTTAACAAAAACTTGACGAAGATCGTAAAAAAAACGGTGTCGCGAAATAAGAGAGACTGGCACGAGAGACTGCATGAAGCTCTTTGGGCGTATCGAACTACGTTCAAAACAGCCATGAACACAATGTCGTATGCATTGGTATTCGGCACAGAAGCGGTACTCCCCCTCGAGATAGAGTTACCCTCTCTACGAATGGCAGTTCATTACGCGCTAACAGATGAAGAAAATGCTCACATTCGGCTTGAGGAGCTCGACGCCCTTGATGAAACCAGGCTTAGGGCGCAGCAAAATCTGGAGGCTTATAAAGCAAAGATGACGCGCTCATATGAGAGATTGACTAGGCCGAGAACATTCCGCCAAGGCGAACTCGTGCTAGTGGTCAAAAGGCCTATAATCCCCAATCGTGCCAAACGGGAGAAATTCGAGCCGAATTATGAAGACCCATATATCATAGACAAGGTCTACCAGGGTGGGGCCTATCTACTCACAGACATGCATGGCGAAAGGCCTTTCAGGCCAATAAATGGTCGCTTCCTGAAAAAGTACTACGCCCAAACTCTATAAGTAGTAGCCGGCTAACGGACCGAAATGTTCTTAAACTAACAACGGACCGAAACGTTCTTAAACTAACAACGGACCGAAACGTTCTTAAACTAACAACGGACCGAGATGTCCCTAAACTAACAGCGGACCGAAATGTCCTTAAACTAGCAACGGACTGAAATGTTTATAAACTAACAGCGGACCGAAACGTCCCTAAACTAACAATGGACCACTATGTCCTAAAACTGATTACTGACCGAGACGTCGATAAACTACTACGGATCGCAGCATCCCAAGGCTGATAAAAAAAATATAATATAAAAATAAAAATAAAAACGGTATGTCCATAAGCAAAATGGGCACGGATGAATACCCAAAAGGGCTCTGTGAGTAAAAACAGCAAGGCTACCGGCGAGTTTTGTGAAAACCCAAAAGAGCGCAATCTCGTTAAAATACACTTGCAAAGTCCTCTCGACCTTATGAAGAGAAACCACCTGCGTGAGATCCTTATGACTCACAAGGTAACAACACACTTAGGGATCCCCACGATTCCTAAGGAGAAAATACACTTGCGAGATCCTCACGACTCGAAAGGAGAACCCTCCTATGAGACCCTCACGGCTCACAGGATTCAAAAGCCTTAAGCTACAGGGATCTAAACCCGTTCTTAAGCAGCCATCACAACCTCCAATGCTGCCCTACAAGCGTCTTGACCCATGTATACAATCCATGGGCGCGAATAAACATTTCCCTAACAAAGTCCCATCCGTGACTAGGGATATGTCTACACGGTGAACAGCCCTTGTAAGTCTTCTCGACTTAGAAGGAGAAAATACTCTTGTAAGATCCTTATGACTTACGAGAAGCCATACACTTAGGAGTCTTCACGATTCCTAGGGAGAAAACACTCCTACGAGATCCTCATGACTTGTAGGGAGAAATACCTTTATGAGACCCTTACGGCTCGTGAAGTCAAAAAGTCTTAGTCGACAGGATCTGAACCCTGTTTGCTAAGCCACCTTTGTTCGACATCGACAGAGGCAAATGATGATTCGCTCCTGGCAATATCCCAGTTGTAACGGTGCTGATGCCGAAATCGGTGTCTAATTCCAAGCTTGCAGCAAAAATCCAGCGAGTCATACATGCATATGAAATAGCCGAAATGATGGGACAACTTGCAAACAAAATCAGCAAGTAAAAGTGTATGCATGCAAAACAGCCGAAATGATTGGGCAACTCGCAATAAAAAGCAGCGAGTAAAAACAAAAAAAAATAACCGAAATGATTGGACACTGCGAAAAATAGCCGAAATGATTGGGCAATCGTGGCCTTCGCGATATAAAAGCTGAAATGATAGAGCATCGCGAAAAGAAAAATATAAAATGAAACTTTCTGCCCTACAGGTGAAATTACATCGATCCTTGTATACAATCCGGGGGCACAAACAAAGAAGGAATCATACCTTACCACTAGGCTTCGTCGAAACGAAGCTAAATCTCGACGGTTCAGGGATAGCCTAGAGATCATCAACGACTTTCCTCCACATTCCAGCAGGATTTAGACGCTGCAATCAACCCTGGAGCCATGGCAAAGCCCATACTCTAAATCTCGATGGTTCACAGACAACCTGGAGACCACTTCGATATTCGTCTCATTACAACTGACGCAACGTCATCCAAATGACCCCGTCGTGGAAACACGTCATCTACATCACCCCGTCTCGGAAATACATCATCTACATGACCCCGTCTCGGAAATACGTCATCCACATGACCCCGTCATGGAAGTACGTCATCCACATGACCCCGTCGCGGAAACACGTCATATAATGATCCCGTCGCGAAAATACGTCATCCAAATGACCCCGTTGCGGAAATACGTCATCCACATGACCCCGTCTCGGAAATACGTCATCCAAATGGCCCCGTCGTGGAAATACATCATCTACCTGACCCCGTCTCAGAAATACGTTATCCAAATGACCCCGTCGCGGAAATACGTCATCTACATGACCCCATCTCAGAAATACGTCATCCAAATGACCCCGTCGTGGAAATACATCATCCAAATGGTCCCGTCACGGAAATACGTCATCTACATAACCCCGTCTCGGAAATACGTCATCCAAATGACCCCGTCGTAGAAATAAGTCATCGACATGACCCCATCGCAGAAATACATCATCCACATGAACCCGTCGCGGAAATACGTTATCTAAATGGCCAAGTCTCAGAAATACGTCATCCACATGACCTCGTCACGGAAATACGTCATCTACATGACCCCGTCTTGGAAATACGTCATCCAAATGACCCCTTCTTGGAAATACGTCATCCAAATAGCCCCGTCGCGGAAATACATCATCTACATGACCCCGTCTCGGAAATACGTCATCCAAATGACCCCGTCGCGGAAATACGTCATCGACATGACCCCGTCGCGGAAATACGTCATCCACATGACCCCGTCGTGGAAATACGTCATCCACATGACCCCGTCGCGGAAACACGTCATCCAATGACCTCGTCGCGGAAATACGTCATCCAAATGACCCCGTCGCGGAAATACGTCATCCAAATGACCCCGTCGCGGAAATACGTCATCCACATGACCCCGTCTCGGAAATACGTCATCCAAATGGCCCCGTCGTGGAAATACGTCATCCAAATGACCCCGTCGCGGAAATACATCATCTACATGACCCCGTCTCCGAAATACGTCATCTAAATGACCCCGTCGTGGAAATACGTCATCCAAATGGCCCCGTCGCGGAAATACGTCATCTACATGACCCCATTTCGGAAATACGTCATCCAAATGACCCCGTCGCGGAAGTACGTCATCCAAATGACCCCGTCACGGAAATACGTCATCCAAATGACCCCATCGCGGAAATACGTCATCCAAATGACCCCGTCGCGGAAATACGTCATCTACATGACCCTGTCTCAGAAATACGTCATCCACATGACCCCGTCGCGGAAATACGTCATCCACATGACCCCGTCGTGGAAGTACGTCATCCATATGACCCCGTCACGGAAACATGTCATCTATATGACCCCGCCTCAGAAATACGTCAACCAACGACTCCGTGGAACATGCCCAAAATTAACCTTGACCCCGTGGGAAACGCCCAGAGCAACTCATGATTCCGTGAAACGCGGATGATGTCGATCTCATCAAATACTTACGAGTCCCCTCAACCCGTAAGAAAGAAAACTCTCTTGTAAGATCCTTACGACTTATAAGAGAAAACGCACTTAGGAATCCTCATGATTCCTAAAGAGAAAATACAGCTACGAGATCCTCTCGACTCGTAGGGAGAAAAGTCTTTATGAGACCCTCACGGCTTATAAAGTTGAAAAGACTTAGCTGGAAGATCCTACCCCTGTCTCCTAAGCCATCACTATCTTATAAAGAGTTCAAGATGAACTGTTATCTACCATCTATGGGCCACACTTGCCAAAACTACATGCCACTGAAATGGAGAAGTTACTCATGAGCATATAAACTACTTCACGCCAGAGTAAAACATAAAGAAATAGAAGGGTGCGGCTCATGGAGCTGAGGGTTTGGGACTATATCCCTTAAGAGTCGTGATTTGAGTCAATGATAAATGGCGACGCTTGTGTCCGGTCGTTATCTTCTCAGATCAATATTCTGAAAATTATATACCAACCCGAACCTGGTCATACACTATTAATTACTCTGCACTATTTCATCCACGTATATACTTACGTGGGCAAAGTGGTGGGGGGCATTTATTCCCGCCAAAAATTTCTGCGCAAAAGAGCCCAAGGCATCAAATGGCAGCGATACGCTTAAGAAAATGTGAACCAGTATTTTTCGGGCTGTTTTTTGATAAACTCCTAAATGAGAAATAGCTAAATTCTGAAGTTATTGAAAGAATCTCGAAAAAACCTTCGATTTGATATATTATGGTCCTCATAATTCATCCGGGATTAAAAGTTATGAGCAAATGTGCTATGCACATGTGATCTAAGGAAGAAGATGCGAACTAATATTTTCCGAGCTGTATTTTGACAAACTACGGATTGAGAAACAGCTAAATTCTGATGATATCGAAAGTGTCTCAAAAAATCCTTCGATTTGATATATTATGGGCCTCATAATTCATCCGGGATCAAAAGTTATGAGCAAATGTGCTATGCACGTGTAATCTAAAGTAATGCTCTACTACATGGGGAATGCAGTTTTAGTCCCACATCGGGAAAATGAAAGATCGCTTCTCTACCACTCCCATATAAATAACAGAGGATACCTCTAGGAAAAGGTGGAGTTCAATTCTCAAAGAATTCAATTCTCAAAGGAGCTTAGTTCTCCATAGGAGCTTAGTTCTCCAAGATAGGAGCCTGCTCCTCCCCATAATGCGCATTTACGCAAGCGCCATGTGCGCTACGTGCAACGCACGTGTGCCCGCCATGCGTGCACCACGTACAACGCACGTGCGTACCACATGAGAATATTCAATAATATTAAAAGGAGATTCGTTCTCCATAGGAGCCTGCTTCTTCCCATAATGCGCATATGCGCAAGCGCCATGTGCACTACGTGCAACGCACGTGTGCCCGCCATGCGCGCACCACGTGCAACACACGTGCGCACCACATGAGAATATTCAATAATATTAAAAGGAGATTCGTTCTCCATAGGAGCCTGCTCCTCCCAATAATATGCATATGCGCAAACTCCATGTACACTACGTGCAACGCATGTGTGCCCGCCATGCGCGCACCACGTGCAACGCACGTGCGCACCGCATGAGAATATTCAATAATATTCAAAGGAGATTCGTTCCCCATACGAGCTTGTTCCCCTCATAATGCGCATATGCGCAAACTCCATGTACGCTACGTGCAAATATGTGCGCCCAACACGTGCGATGCACGTGCGCCCAACACGTGCGACACACGTGCGCGAACGCAAAGAAGTCTTTTTCAGCAGCGAGAAGCTTAAGCTCTAGCCTGTTCTTCCCTCCTGATGAGTAGGACATGGTTCAAAGGGTACATCCCTCCACACCTTCGATATATGGCGCTGTAATTTTTCAGTGTCGTCGGAGAAGTGGTGGGTCCCAACGACCAATAATCATTCCTTCCAAAATAAAAAAAAAGAAGAAAGATAGAAGCATAGAGAAGAAACCCCCCCCTCCCATAAGCTTTGAGATTTCAAGAAGAGAAGCATAGCTCTCAGCGAAAGAAGATTTGTTCTTCAAGGTAAAAAATAAGAATGGTGATGATCAAAGAGATGAAATCATCTCATAGTTAAAATGAAGAATTCTCTTCTTAAAAGATCATAGATCTATAAAGACTAAGGTCTTTTATAAGAACAAAGGATCTCATTATAAAAATAAAGAAGTACTTCTTTCACAGATCATAGACCTATAAGATAAATTGTCTTTCTGGGATCATGAACGTCTCAACATAAAAGAAGGGGAGAATAATTCAATTCTCTTAGGAATCATAGATCCATAAAGGTAAAGCTTTTCATCAATATAAGAGATTGAAACAAAATAAGAACGGTTGTTCTTGGATCCTGAGACAAAGTCTCTTTTAAGGAACATAAATTTGTTTCCCAGATCATAAAATTGATCAGATGCGCTTTGCGCTCATGAACTCCGCTTCTGCGCTCTCTAGATCGGCGCTCAGCGCCAAATGCGCCACGTGTCAACCACGTATGTGCCAATTAACAACTTGCGATTTATGCTTCTGAAATAGCGCACTGCTCTCATGGGCTGAGGCTCAGCGCCAAGCGCACCACGTGTCACTCACGTATGCGCCACTAAATTGAAAGCGCAATGCGCTCATGGACTAGCGCTCAGCACTTATAAACTGGCATCATACGCTCATCATCTAGCGTCTAGCGCTGAGTGCGACACGTATCCCTTACATGTGCACTACTTGGCAGAAGCGCACTACGCTCTTTGACTAGCACAAAGCGCCTGGTGCGCCACATGTTGCGCTGACAGAACATAAATTGTTCTTTAATAAGCCCAGGGTTATGAGGAATGCTCGGCATTCAGCAAAAGAAAAAAACACTGTCAGGGCCAAGCCCAAATAAAGGTTCAACAGCCCAAAATAAAATGTTAAACATTTTAACCTAATTGAACTTAGCCCAAGATTGTCCATAAGTTCTCAACTTATATTTAATTGAGCCCATCTGCTCATGAATATTTAACAGATTTTAGTCCCAAATTGGACTACAGATCTTTCAACCAACTCACACCGGTTCGAGGGTACGTCTCTTTACTCCTCTGATATTTGTCGTTGTAATCCTTCAACGTCTTCAGAGAGGTGACGGGTCCTGACAACCAAACACTCTATGGACTGTGGGGTCCGTAAGCCCATGGATTATGATGTCCTTAACCTCGGACTGTGGGGTCCTTTAAAACCCATGGACTATGACGTCCTTAAACTAACATTGGACCGAGACGTCCTTAAACTAACGCTGGACCGAGATGTCCTTAAACTAATCGACCGCAATGTCCCTAAACTAAACAATAGAGTCCAAATGCTCTTTTGTTGGATCTAAACGATCCCGTTAAGTTGATCTTAGTATAAAATGAGACTAACGTATTTTTAACATACGTTTAAGTTGATCTTAGTCCTAAATGAGGCTAATGTATCCTTAAACCCAACCCCCGAACCCAAATCTAAGAAGATACGGATTTGGACTAATCCACGCCCTACGGGCGACAACATAAATTAGTCTCCGTATACAATCCACGGGCAACCAAAAACAAAACCCACACATACGACACGAAGTGACCATCTGGAGAAGGGGAAAGTTGTTACTGCGATGCGGTAGCGTAATTAACTGCAGGGGCTTGCGCCTATAGGGAAGAGCGTCCCCACAATCAAAACCCCCTCAAACGAGGGGGAATCTGACAAAGTCTGCTACATCGGCCGCATCCGTTTAAACCTTCGATACACGGTGCCATAAATTAACATGGCATCTTCGGAGAGGTGGACGGATAGCACCAATTAGCATCTGCCCCAAAATTCAGGCGAGACGTCTATCGCGTCTTCCCGCGTCTTTCGGCGGGGAACAAGTATATATATAATATTCTAGAAATCTTGTTTTCTTAAGATGTCGTATTTTAAATCTTTCGAGACCGAATGCTCCTTGCGGAAGTCTGCATCTCGCACTACTAAGCCCGAGAATGTGCGATAATCCGCACCATCCCGAACGGGTTCCCCAAATAGGTTGTAGCGGTGCTTTGCAAAGATTTGTATAAATACTAATCATTAAGGAAAAACGGTTTTATTAATTATGGTATTTATTTGTAAAGATGTCAGTTTTCCGTATTCTGTATTCTAGGGTCTCCTAAGTCAATTAGACTGCTCTTAACTGGTCCAAAGTGACAAGTTGTGAGATATCTCTCAAATTGCCTCTTCACCGCCAATTGTGACCAGGTAAGTACAAGTGAAGAAAGGAGGGATCCGCTCACGAATTAACGTGAGACGGGCCTTTTAAAGTTATCTTTCTCACTTGTCTAGCCTAGGCACCATAAAGTCAGGTTTAGATAAACGACTGAATTCCCACAACCTTCCTCTGTCCTAATGAGTGCGACAGTCTTTAATTGGCTGAGTCTAGATATTTTTTTATTAGCTTAAAGGTTATTTATTTGTAAAGATGTATCAATACTAAATCTTTTAGAAATGGTTTTATTAAGTAAAGGGTATTTAAATGAAAATGTTTGTTTTACCGTATTCTAAGTTCTCAAGGATATCGTGTTATGTTGCATATGAGTGTGTGAGAAGGTAGGTCATTACCTCGTGGTCTACTTAAAAGTATAGAAAGTTTAATGAAGTTAAATGTATAATTGAAACAATATGGTATTTAAATGAAAAATACGATAAAGTGAATTAGCCATTATTTTATGAAATGAAACTTGATCAATTTGGTTGATTAGTGTTTAATAGTCAACATGAGAGAGTTTAAGCATAATTGAATTAACGAGAAGTGAAGTGTTATAAGAAAACCGAATCGGAAATCGGATTTGTTCCGATTCCGTCGGGTTTGTAAATCCGTATTTTAGAAAAGAAAAGAGAGGTAGAATTTGGGGACTTACGGGTTTAGGAAAACAAGAAGAGGGAGATTGATTGGAAGGAGTCGCTGGTGCGTCGCTTCGTCGCTGGGAGCTCCTAGAATGATCGTCGGAAGTCTGCCGGGAAATTCGTCGTAGCTTTGCCTCGTGCTCGATTTCAAAGTACACAAGGATTCTTGGAAATTTTAGTGAGTTGGCTCAGAGTTTAAGGTGAAGGGGTAGTGTGTAGGGTTGGTATTTATAGGGTTAAACTAGGGTTAGGGTAGATGAAGGGTTTTAAATAAAAAATGTAAAAATATATGAAAATTCATTAAAAATGGAGTAAAAGTGGTATTAAAGACTCTCTGGAAACGATCTCAGTAATTGAAGTATGCAGGGGGGTCAAGAAGTCCAAAATCCCCAACTTTGTAGTTGGAGACTCGGCCGTCCGGCCGGCGGCGCCGGCCCTAGTCGTCCGGTCCGCCGGCCGACTCGGCCGAGTCGGTCCGAGTCAGGACCTGGGGAGGTGGGGGGTCTCCTAGTTAAGCCTCTGGTACTTTCAGTTTTGTGGGTGTAGTGGGAAAATCTGGAGTTATCACGTGTTGACTGTTGGGCTTCTATAA
Source organism: Agapanthus africanus (assembly GCA_030015575.1). Taxonomy (NCBI): domain Eukaryota; kingdom Viridiplantae; phylum Streptophyta; class Magnoliopsida; order Asparagales; family Amaryllidaceae; genus Agapanthus; species Agapanthus africanus. The sequence goes on along the minus strand of JASDDO010000028.1, from coordinate 65,285,185 downwards.
AATTTAAAACAAAATAAATATTAAAAATAATGTGGGGGCATGGGATTTAAACTCTGGTGGCTTGGTTCAGCAATGGAAGGTATTACCAATGAGCCACAAGTTCCTTCTTGTAATTAAATTGCTAATTAATTACTTAAGTTTTGTGCTCAGGCAATAAATACCCCTTTATGGATTTTTGAAATTTTTTTATAAAAACTTGTATTGGAAATTTAGGGTTGTTACAGAATTTCTTCTCTTGTATATATGTAATGATATATATATGATATATATATATATATAATTTACAATTATGTCATAGTGGATGATATATAGAACATGGGTGTATGAGACTCACACCAAAGCTAAAGATAATTGTGGTAATTATTTATTAAGAGTAAAATAAAATGAGTGAAAATGACCATTTACCCGGCAACGGCGTCATTTGATTGACCGTGAAAAAGTGTGTTCGTAAAGTAACCGCAATGAAGACGGTGTCGTTAGTAGCTAGCCGCGATGAGTACGGGTCGTCCGCATGGAAACGTAAACTCTTTTCTTACTTTAGACGAGTTGATTAAAGAAGAGTGATTGTTTTTTCGTTACGGATATAGAATTTATAAAGAAAAAGCTTGTAGGGTTCATAGGACTTAGTAGTAATGGATGAATAATTAAAAATAACTCCTTTTATCTTTTAATAGTTTAAAATTAGATCGATAGTGATGAATGTAGATTAGGGTTCTTTGGAAGAAACTAGGGTTTCCCCACTACTAACTCTTTTCCTTGTATTGATCTCTATTCATGTCTAGCCCCTAACAAAACAAGTGTTAAACTAATCTCAAATCGTGGTCGTGAGCAATAAATTGGTAGCACGCCCGATAAGGATGTTAACATTTACTTTCCTAAACTTTATAGACTTTAAAATGTATAAAAGAGATTAAGAGATTTTATCATCTATTGTTCTACCCTATCCTACGAACCCTAGCAAGTTAGTAATTACTCGCTCATGTTTAAAGATTTAGAAGAGAGGTTGAAGAAGAATGAAAATATGATTAAGATGCAGAAAGTAAGTGCAGAAAGTAAGTGCGGAAATTAAATGCAAAAAGAACAATAAAAACACTACCTTTATTTATCAACTATTGTATTTACAAATCCTTTGAAAGTAGATTACAAGAACCCTAGTTGCTCTAGATCACTTTCTTGTTGGAAGTAGATGAGTAGCTGATGATCACTCAGATGCGTGGATCGCTTGGACCTCTTGATCTCTTCGATGATGATCTTTAATGTGAAGCTCTCGGTCCTATATATAGTCACTAAACCAGAACCCTAGATTCCCTATGTGAATATATGCTGTTACAATCAAATCTCCAAGATCTCACATCCTATGGCCATCAATGCGCCGGGGTTCTGCCGCAAATCCCTTACTTTAGTCGTGGTTCCGCCGCAATCTAGTGGCATCAGGACTTGGGATTTCTTCTGGTCTCTTGTTTTGCTATGTGGAGATCCTCTAGATGTCTATATTCTAAGAATAATGCTCTGAGTCTCTGCCGTTGCTAGATCTCATGATTTGCGTCAATAATTTGGCAGATTCGATTCAAACATCCCGATTTAACTCGGAACTCTTGGATTCCAGACCTGAGCTAATATCTGCACAATATCTCAAGTCATAATGTTAGTAGTATTTGGTATTTTTGGGATATTATCCTAACCATTTTATATGATATTAAATCTTAAGAATATTGATTAGAAATATTTGATATGATATGCATATTTTAATCACAAAGATTTCATTTAAATATTATATGTATATATTTTCTCTCATTATGTTAATTAGAATATAGAAAGATATGATAATAATCTTTTTACAAATAAATCCTCATATGTTCTATATTTATAATAAACACCTTTTAGTGCTAAACAATAGTAGGGAAAATGTTCATTCGAATGTGCAATATTTTAGACTAATCAACCTATCATTGCTAAGCACTTAATCACTTTGAATATATAATGCTAAGCACTTTTATACAGTGCTCACGTGAGTATCACGTAAGGCGCTCTTGCTTGACAATTTTTAAACGCTCACGTGGGCGGCACGTGAGGTGCCAGATCTTTACTCATGGGCGCTCACGTGTGAGACATGTGAGGCGCTAAGTCTTTATTTATGGGCGCTCACGTGTGAGACATATGAGGCGCTGAGTCTTTATTTATGGGCGCTCACGTGTGAAGCACGTGAAACGCTGGATCTTTGGAGATTTAATCTTTGCTTATTTTTTTGAAAAAGTTAAACTTCTATTAATGGTATTTTGGCCATTAATGATCCCCAATTTCTCTATTTTTTAAAGATCTGGAATCGGGTTTTTTGATAACTAAGTTCTTCTGTTTCTTTTTTTATGAGAACTAAGTTCTTTGAAGGGTTGAACCTTGTTTTAGAGGAATTAAATTCCTAGAATATACATTCCATTTCTTTTGTTTATTTTCTCATGTTTAGTTTTTCCTTTAGATCTTGAGTCTGAAGAATGAAATCTTCCCGATGAGAATTAAATTCTCAACTTATAGGAAATTTGTCTCGCGGATCTCAGATCCAGAGAAATAATTAAGTTGTTTATAAAGGGTTAAAATCTTGTATTTATATATATTAGGCAAAGGAGATATTTTAATCACTGCTTTTTCTTACGTAGGGTCTTAGAGGAATGATAAGATCTTCTTCAGAAAGAAAATTAAATTCTCAGTTGTGGCTTCTATCTCTTTTTTTGCAGAAACTTATAGAGGGTTTTCTCTCTGTGTAAGAGTTGAAGTCTCGGGTCTTTTATATAAGTGAGGAAAAACTGTTAATTAGTTGAGAGGATCTTTTATTTAAGAGATCTCGACATGATTTCATATTCAAGTAGTGACTTTTAATCACCATTGGATCTTAGATCCAAGGCTCTCTTTTTAACATAATATATTTTTCTTGTTTTTAACAAGATCAGGGAAATATTTTCCCATATAGAATTTAATTCTATCTTTTAATTCATACGGTGATTTTTTAATTACCATTGGATTTTTAATCCAAGAGTTCTCTGTTTAACAGAGTATATCTTTCTTATTTAGAATGATTAAGGAAATATTTTCCCATGTAGAATTTAATTCTATCTTTTGATGATTTTTAAAATCGCCATTGGATTTTTAATCCAACAGCTCTCTGTTTAATAGAGAATATTGTTCTTATTTAATTTGATCAGGAAGATATTTTTCCGTAATAGAATTTAATTCTATCATTGGATCTTTTGATCCAACGGCTCTTGTTTAACAGAGAATACCTTTCTTATTTTAGGGAATATTTTCCCATGTAGAATTTAATTCTACCCGAAACAAATCTGCTTCAACTTGGGTGCTGACGCTCACGTGTTATACACGTGGGTGTAGCCAAACAATTTAATTCTTACTGAAACAGGTACCCATGTGATTTACACGCCGACGCTCACGTGCCTTTCACATGAGGCGCCAGCCCTAGGATTCAATCCTATCAGAGACAATCATCCACGTGCTTTGCACACCGACGCTCACGTGCTTAGAATGTGAGCCATTTCCTTAGGATCTGATCCGATCAGAGATAGGCGTCCACGTGCTTTGCATGTTGATGCTTACGTACCTTTCATGTGAGGTGCGGCCTTATTGTTTTTTTATGAGGGAACAACGAAGCTATTACTCTCCCCCTTTCTGTCATAATCAAAAAGGATGTTCTAAGAAGTAAAACATTTGAATTACTCCCCGTAGACACATGCGGACACCAAAGGTAAGTTAAACGTTTGAATAACTCCCCATAAATGTATGCATAAGAGACTAATAGGAGTTTATATGACAAAGAGTTAAAATTAAAAGTTTGAATAATTTAGAAAAACAAGTATTGGGCTTGTTTCCCCGAATCAGAGCAAAGCTCTATTCAAATTTCAAATTTTGAAATGAAGCAACGCTTCATAGCAGCGCCAAGTGCGCTGCGCTCCAAGCAGCGCACCACATGCAAAGCACATGTGCGCTAGCGCTAAGAGCGCTGCACTCTAAGCAGCGCACCACGTGCAAAGCACGTGTGCGCTAGCGCTAAGTGCGCTGCACTCTAAGCAGCGCACCACGTGCAAAACATGAATGCGCTAGCGCTAGAACTAAAAATTCTCCACCGTTAGATTAAAAGATCCAATGAACATGATTAAAAATCATCAATTAACCAGAATAAAATTCTGTTAAGGAGAGATTCCTCAAAATCTTTCCAAACAGGAAAGATCGTGCTCTGAAAATCAGAGCACCGTTAGATCAATGATCCAATGGTGATTAAAAATCACCAAAATTACAGAATAAATTCTGTATGAGGAAATATTTCCCAATCTTGTTAAAAACAAGAAAATTGCCTTTTGTAAATCAGAAGCCCTTGGATCAAAGATCCAACGATGAGGAAATCCCCAAATCAATTGGAGAAAATATCTCCTGAACCGATTGAACAGATCAGCCTTCACTATATAAAGGCCCCAAGACCTCAAGTCTAAAAAAAGGAAGGAGATAGAAAAAATAGAGAAACTCCCCTATAAACTTTGAGAAATCTCAGAAAGAAGAGCAAGCTCTGAGAAGAAGGAGATTTTCTTCAAGGTAAAAAGAACAGAAAGACGAAATCGTCTCATATAAAAGAAGAATTCACTTCTTTCTTTAAGATCATAGATCTATAAGACCAAGGTCTTTCACAAAGAGATCAAAGGATCTCATCATAAAAAAATAAGAAGAAGAACATAATTCTTCTCACAGATCATAGATCTAAAAGACTAAGGTCTTTTACGAAAAGAGATCATGAACATCTCATTATAAAAAAAGGGGGAGAATAATTCAATTCTCCTAGGATCACAGATCCATAAAGGCAAAACCATTCACCAACATAAGAGATTGGAACATCTCCTATAAAATAACAACTTTGTTCTTAGAACCTTGAGACAAAGTCTCTTATAAACGAGAATTTATTTCTCAGATCATAAAGCTGATCAAATAGCGCTTTGCGCTCTTGGACTGGCACTCAGCGCCAAGCGCACCACGTGCTCCTCACGTATGCGCCACTTAACAAATAGCGCTTTGCGCTCTTAGACTGGCGCTCAGCACCAAGCGCACCACATGCTCGTCACGTGTACGCCACTTAACAAATAGCGCTTTGCGCTCATGGACTGGCGCTCAGCGCCAAACGCACCACGTGCTCGTCACGTGTGCGTCACTTAACAAATAGCGCTTTGCACTCTTGGACTGGCGCTCAGCGCCAAGCGTACCACGTGCTCCTCACGTGTGCGCCACTGAACTAATAGCGCTTTGCACTTATAAACTAGAGCTTTGCGCTCATGGACTGGCGCTCACCGCCAAGCGCTCCATGTGCTCCTCACGTGCGCGCGACCCAGCAGAAGCACTTTGCACTCTTTGACTGGCGCAAAGCGCCAAGCGCGCCACGTGCTCCTCACGTGTGCGCTAAAAGAACATAAATTGTTCTATAAATAAAGCTCTAGAGCTATGATGAATGCTCATCATTCAGTAAAAGCCAAAAATATTTTCAGAACCCAAATCAATGCTCAGCATTGTCAAATGTTTAACATTTTAACTGAGTGGGCCGAGCCCAAGTTGGCCATAAACCCCTCATTCAGATTAATTGAGCTCATAGGCTTATAAATCTCAGATCTTAGTCCCAATTGGACTACAGATCCCCCAACCAATATTGGTTCAAGGATACATCTCTTCACTCCTCTGATATTTGTCATTGTAATCCTTCAACGTCTTCAGAGAGGTGACGGGTCCCGATAACCAGACATTCTACGGACTGTGGGGTCCTTAAACCCATGGACTATGATGTCCTTAACCTTGGACCGTGGGGTCTTTAAACTCACAGACTATGATGTCCTTAATCTCAGTCTGTAGGGTCCTTAAACCCATGGACTATGATATCCTTAACCTGAGACTGTGGGGTCCTTAAGCTCATGGTCTATGATGTCCTTAACCTTGGACCGTAATATCCTTAAACTAATGGACCGCAATGTCCCTAAACTAAACAATAGAGCCCAAATGCTCTTTTGTTGGATTTAAATGATCATGTTAAGTAGATCTTAGTCTAAAATGAGACTAATGTATCCTTAACAAATGGTTAAGTTGATCTTAGTCTAAAATTAGACTAACGTATCCTTAACAAACGTTTAAGTTGATCTTAGTCTCAAATGAGATTAACGATCTTTAAACCCAAACCAAAACCAAATCTAAGAAAATACGGATTTGGACTAATCCACGCCCTACGGGCGACAACATAACTTAGTCTCCGTATATAATCCACGGGCAATCAAAAACAAAACAAACAGCCACGACACGAAGTGACCATCTGGAGAAGGAGAAAGTGGTTACCGCGATACGGTAGCGTAATTAACTGCAGGGGCTTGCGCATGCAGAGAAGAGCGTCCCCACAATCAAAAAACCCCTCACAATGAGGGGGAATCTGACGAAGTCTTCTACATCGGCCGCATCCGTCTAAACCTTCGATACATGGTGCCATAAATCAACTTGGCATCTTCGGAGAGGTGGACGAGTAGCACCAAATAGTATCTGCCCTCAAAATTCAGGCCTGACGTCCCAACGTCCCGGTCGCGACTTTCGACGGAGAACAGATTCTGGCACGCCCGGTGGGACCTTTTCCTCTTTCCACTCCACACTTCGTGTGTCGTGTTTCGCGAAAGAATCACGGTTTTCTATGGTTGCCCCTGGATTCGAGGTACTAAGAGTTGATGTCTTGCTCCGTGCAGAAAAAACAGAAGAGCAATAGCTTTCAACTGTACAATTTGCAACAACGGCAACAAATCCCACTCCGTCCTGGCCGGAGGAGTGACCTACGGGCCTCAGGCGGCCTCCGTTTTTACTATGCCGGTGGACCAGGTAACGCAAGCCACCACAGGGCTATTCTTTGGGACCATGCTCTTACCCATAAGCTTCAACACACCACTGCCATCACAAGAAGCTAAGAAGAAGTCGTTATTTGATCGGCTCACAACTACTACGGCCCCTCTTAACGGGTCGCCCAAAGCAAGCGCCTCGGTCTTTGACAGATTGGGCCGAAGATCCAAAGGGCCTGTGAAGAAGCCCGCGATACAGGAAGGGATTATCCTGAAGAGGATAGCCATTTCTTCTCCTGATGTCGCCAAAGCAGCTTCCCCTAGACTGATTCTTTCGGCTCCCGCTCCAAACGAAGTCACCAAGACTGCTCTTCCTGCTCGAAAGTCTGCCTTCGACAGGTTGGCTATCCCCGCTCAGCGGACGTCCGTTTTCAACAGGCTAGCGCCAATAAGAGAACCTGACCAGAACAGAGGCACGATCAAGTCACCCCTGTAGCTGAGCCAGTACCGTCGGCTCGACACACTCGACGTCGCCACTGGCGTCGAGTAAGGGAGGCTTGGGGCAATTCCCCTTATGGATTGACTCCGCCAGCTCTAACGGTGGAAATTGATGCTGCTGTTCCAACTGGGAATAGATTTGAACCGCTCAGGAGGGTCCGCAAGAACTCTCCGACTGCTGTGCTGAAAAGATCTCCTCCACCAATGGAGAACGCTACAAAGGAGAAGCTAGAGCAGCCCCCTCAGCGGCTGTCCTCTAAAATTTATAAAGTTTGGCGACAGGTCTAGGACTCCGTGATAGATCAAGACTATCTCCACCGACAGAAAAAGATGAAGGTTCAGCAAGAAGAGGACCACCCTGTCAAGCCACAGAAGGCAACAACTACTTGGGTGCGCACTGCAACGGCCCCCTCAACTTCGACCGCCCACAAGAGGAGAAGGCTGGAGAAAATCCCGGTGTCTGCGACAAATCGCAAGAACACAGAATCTAAATGCCCCAAGTCTGGGGGCATGGTGGTCCACACTGTTTATACGGCATCCGGGAAAGAGGATAGCCGTATCTCTATGGGTCATCGACCGCTTACGCGATCCGTGACAAAAGCCCAAGAGTAGCAACAGAAGCTTCAGGAAATGCTAACGCAAATGGCCGCACTCACTGGGCTAAAAGAAAGCCCGGAGGCGCCATCAGAACAGCGTCATGAACAGGAAACCGATGCTGACTTCCTCCGCAGAATCCTCGAAAAGAAAGACAGAGAAGCAGCGGAACAAGCGGCTAATATAAAAGGAATGGTGCTTCTCTTTCAAGACATGGTCGGGATGATGATACAGCCAGATCCTCCGGCTGAAGACCCTCAGATTATCCTCGAAGATGACAGAGGGGAAACATCAAACCCTCTTCCAGCTTGTTCAGCAGCCAAATAGGAGACCATTTCTAAAGCCGCCCTGGATGACTATATCGCTCAACAAATACGAGCTCATCAGGACGATGCGGCTGGACAAATTGTTAAAACTGGACAACCCTATCCGAGTTGGTACGACCAAATAAAGTACCCGCCGGGATGCACGATCCCTAAATTCCACGTATATAAGAGGACGGGGAATCCACACCAACACATGACTTAATTTAGGGCTCTGTGCGGCAACACCAGAGGTGACGACAAACTGTTGCTTCGCCAGTTTGTTAGCAGTTTGTCGGAGACAGCATTTGAATGGTACTCCGAGCTCCCGAACCACTTCGTTAAAACATTTGCAGAAATGGAGTTGCTGTTTACACAAAGATTCGCAAGCGTTAGCGAGCGCACCCCGATCACTGCATTAATTAACGTCAGAGTAAAGCCAGGCGAAACATGGGTGCAATACGTGATACGGTGGCGGAATCTATGGTCGAAGTGCGAGTAGCGTATTGAAGAAGCGCCTGCGGTAGGTATGTTCATGGGGACCCTCGACCCTCAAGCGACCATTTCCCAATTCATGATGTTCTTCAAGCCAACTACTTTCCAGGCCTTAATTGACAAGCTGGCCCAAATGTACCAGATGGGCCACAGGCCTTCCTCTTCGAAGCCGGAGCTGCAGAATGAAAAAGGGAAAGGGAAAGCGACCTTCGTCGCCAATGCTCAACAGCATCCCGGTGGTCCAAAACAAACTGATCGCCAAGACGAGAGACGGCGATTCTTTAATGAGAAAATAAAGCGCCCTTATTCGTTTCCCCGGGACAAAACGAGGAGATTGTTTGAGCTGGCGGTGCGCAACAGGCTCATCAACTTGCCGGATCCAAAATGCCCATTGCAACCCGGTGAGGCTAATAATCCCAATTATTGCCCCTATCACCAAGCGATAGGCCATCCAATCGAAGATTGCTTTGTCTTTAAAGGGTGGATTGAGAACCAATACCAACAGAGCAAATTCGCACTGTCCGAGAATTGGAAAGTAAACCCGCCCCAGCTGCACGCTCTCAAAAAGGCGGACACACCGAGGGCATCATGCTCTTTTATAGAAGAAGCTCCAAAGGAGGTTGTTCTGTCAGCCAAAACGAAAAGAATGCCGAAAGATCTCCAAACATGCCCGGTGATCAAATGGAAAAGTTTGCTGGAATCCGAAATCATCAAGGGAATGCTGAAGCCATGCCTAACTCCAAAAATTGGTGGTGATAGTCAAAGCGCCCATACCCAGCCGTCAAAGTCTTCGAAGAAGAAGAAGAAGACCAAAAAGCCCGTGAAGCATGGTGACAAGCGCACGGACCTGCAAAAACAGATTGACGCGTTGAAAGAATATAACTAGAAGGCGCGAACCTCAGTCACACTCCAAGAATTTCTCTGCCAAGTCCTTGAGGATTGAGATGATGACAATGGGGAAGAATCGTCGGATGAACCTGAGGATTATGTGGCAATCTTCCATGTGATCTCTCACTCGTTAATAAACGGTGAAGAAGCTCTGGATGCAGAGAAACTGGGGGCAGATCCTGAGCCGGAACTTTTAGGACCATCAGATGAAATGATTGACGCATTCCTGAATGAAACACTTCTGAAAAGCAAAGCTGATTAAGAGCGCAAGATAGCCATATTTCAGAAGGCCAAACGCCGGCGACTGGACGAAAGGGTTGAAACACTCCCACTAGATCAAAGTACATCCGCCGCAAATAAAAGCAGGTCCATAACAAGGAAAAAGTTCGCCAAAGCTATATCGATGGGAATAAAGCTGCCCTCTTTCAGAGAAAATTCTCCTGGCGGTATACATCATGATAAAGCGGATGTACATCTTATCTTATGCTTATATCATCAGAAGATTACACACCCTACTGAAGAATTCAACGCCTTTAAAATTTGGTGGTAAGGGTATGTCGCTTACAGGCAGCACTTTAAGAGGATGAAGCGTGAAGCTCGTCGACAGCCGAAAAATGCGACAGACGAACGAGGAAGAGCTGCCGGCAACTGTCACATGGTTGATAGCAGGGATCGCAAGTTCTCACCTTCGGGAGCGATTCTGAAGAAGAAATGACTCTCGACCTTCTCTTCAAAGAATCCACCTCAGGAAAAGTGGAAGAACCGAAGAGCTGCGAGAACATTCAGCTGCGCAAATGCATGCTACCTGAAAAGAATCTCAGACCCGTAAACAAGTGGTTGAACAGGAAAGATAAGAGAAAAGAAAAGTACCTGACGATATCACCCTCGATGACCAAGCCGTCGAAGAGCTGATAGCCAAGGACCCGCCCAAGAAAAACAAAGTGGATTACAATGTTCTGGCATACCTGAGGAAGATACCCTCGCAGCTCAGCATTCTCGATGCTCTTCTGCTCTCTAAAGAGGCGAGGGATTCTCTGATCAAGGTGCTACAAGATCCCGAACAATTCCAAGCTTTCCTCGCCGAAGAAAAGATGAAGGACGAGCTGGAAGAAGTGCACACAGCCGATATCACCTTCAGCGATGAACATCTCCTCCTCGGGACGTGCGAGCATAACCATCCCCTTTATGTCTCCGGATACTGTCATGATATCAAGATAGTCAAAATCCTGGTTGACAATGGGCCTCCGTCAATCTCCTCAATGTAAGAGTGTTGAAAGAAATCTGCATGAGCGTTCAGCACTTCGCTCGAGATAAAATCACTATCTCCGGGTTTGACTCCCTGTCATCACGGACGCTCGGGTCTGTGATACTGACGTTATGCTTCTGGCTGCTCGTTACAGGCATCAAATTTCACGTCATTGACGCTAAGACATGTTACAATGCTTTGCTCGGCAGGCCTTGGTTACACGAGTACAACATTATCCCTTCTACACAACATCAGTGTATGAAGTACTTTAAAGATGGTCTCGAGTACATTGTGACGGGGGAACTAAACCCATTCTCCGTGAATGAAGTCCGCAAATACGAGGACACAAAGTACTTTCTGCCAGACTTTGAAGACACGGAAAGATGCCATAAACCGGAGAATAAGCAAAAAGCTATCACCGCCATTCCGGTCTTCGGGAGAGATACCGAGGAGGAAGAAGAAATAGTTTATTCAGGGCCATCCCAATGCAACAAGCCGGGACTGTCCACCCCTATTCTAGTCTTCGGCAGAGACTCGAAAGATGAGGTCAATGCAGTATTTTCTGTTCGACCATCGATACAAACCTTCGCTGGAGATGATCAAAGTTTGCATATCTTCATGGTTCTGCAAGAGCATTACAAAGAGCTCGACGCACTTGATACCTACAGTGTGCAAGAACTGCAGACGTTCTATGTCCCTCCCAGGCGAAAAGATGAAAAGCCGTTCCTCTTTTATCGATCAGCGGAAACCAAAGTGGAGAAAGAAATCTGGTATGGCGCCGATTCGACGCTTGACAGGCTCCGGCCCATCCGTCTGCCCAGATACTACACAGAAGAATTAAAAAGGCTGTTGAGGCGTCAAGGCGTGCCCTTCAAACAGGCTGCTCGAAAAGCTCAGTTCTACAACAGGATTTGGAACGTCCCCGGAACACAGTAAAAACTTCCCAATAGGAGAATGGAAACGATCGGGCTTGGATATGTTCAATCCAAGAAATGGGAGTGATTCCATGGTTGCCATGTTATACATGACTTTGATGAAGAAGGAGATGCTCTGTGGGAAGAAGCTAAGCCTGAACCAGAACAAGGTCTCACCATGAAAGTGCCAATCCATCGTTCGAAGAACAGATGGACAAGCTAATAAAGGAAGCAGGTCAAAAAGTCCGGGATGACCATAGCCGCGAAATGGCCATTTACGAGAAAGCCAGGACGCAGCGCCTCCTTCAGCAGGCTGCGGAGAATGACGATGCTCTTCGTCGCCAGCCCATCATAAAGAAGACTCGACGCAGAGGCAAAAATAAACTGAAGAACGGAAAATATGTTCGACAGCAGCGTAGCGGGTCCAAAAAGCCACGCGAAGCAGAAATGAGTAGCCGAGATTCGTCTCTTATGAAGAAGATGGGTCGAGCATATTCTTTTCCCCAAGACAAGACAAAGAAGATATTCGATCTTATCATAAAACATCAGATAATGACGCTCCCGGAGTCCAAGCATCCTGAGCAAGCAGGTGAGGTTCATCATCCGGACTATTGCTCCTATTACCAAGTGATAGGGCATCCTCTCGAAGACTGCTTTACATTCAAAGACTAGGTCGAAGACCAGATCAGCAAGGCAGGTTCGCTCTATCCAGCAGTTGGAAGGTAACTCCACCATAGAAGCATGAACTGAAAGCCACGTATGTAACGAGAGTAGAACCAGACCAACATCGATCTTGGAAGCGATCTCGTACCTGTCACGCGATAACGCTGTCAGGAGAAGGAGTACAGGAGAATATGGACGACCTCCCGTGGTGCTTTGAAAACGATGATGACGAGGTGATCTCAGAGTTTCCACCAGTGCCAAAAGAGCTGGAAGATGGGATACATACTACTGCAGATAACCTCAAGAAAATTGACTTGGGGACAGCAAGTGACCCGCGACCGACATTCATGAAGAAAGGGTAGCTACGCTAAAAGACATGCCAATGCAGTATAAAGACTACTTCGCATGGAACTATTCAGAGATGCCGGGACTCGATCCAGAGATCGATGTGCACAAATTGGCAATATCTATGGACGTCAAGCCAGTCAAACAAGCGCCGAGAAGGATGCGGCTCGAGCTTGAGATGAGCATCAACGCCGAGGTCAAGAAGCTAATCGACTCCGGCTTTATCCAAGAGGTTCAGTACCCTGATTGGATTGCCAACATTGTCCCAGTGATGAAGAAAAATAGGACGGTGCGCATCTGCGTGGACTTTCGGGACCTCAATAAAGCTTTCCTGAAGGATGATTTTTCTGTACCGATTACCGAGCTGATGATAGATAATACGTCCACTCACGAAGTTTTCTCCTTCATGGACGGATCATCAGGGTATAATCAGATAAAGAGGCATCCCTGTAGGGTGTTTTTCGTCACCCCGTTGAGATGGGAATACGCACGCATTTGTCAGGCGCATTACAGATTCCCCCTGCCTATGTCAGGCTAGGGATTATTGATTGTGGGGATCCGAATCTCCGGCAGCCGCGGACTAAGCTGCCGTTAATTACCCCTCATATTTGGAGCGAAAGAACCTCCGATTGACGGGTTAAACTGGTCATGCGAACTCAATGTGCAGTGTTGTGTTTTGAAGGGGTTTGGAATGTATCGAGGGTCCCGAAGAGTTTTTATGGGGGTCCCGCTACCCGGATAGCGGGCTGGGGGTTAAGGGGGCTAGCAGCCCCCTTGCGGGGTGCGGGACAGCACCCCGTTAGAAATTTTTTTTCTAACAGGGACGATGTTGTGGAGTGTGTGTGTGCGCGCGCATATACATATATATATATGTATATAAAAAAAAAGGGAAAAGGGGGCATCCAAAGGATGCGTGGGAAAAAGCGTCAGGGCGCTAAGGCTTTAGGCACTGGTGCCTTGAGCGCCAGGGCACTAGCGCTCTAGGTGCTAGCGCTCCACGTGCCAGACACGTGGACGCTCGGGCGCTAGCGCTTTGAGTGAAAGAGCACTAGGGCCTTAGCGCTCTGAGCGCAAGGGCGCTAGCGCTTTGAGCGCTAGCGCCCCACGTGCTAGGCACGTGGGCACTCGGACGCTAGCGCTTTGGGCGCTATAGCGCTAGCGCTCTGAGCGCAAGGCCGCTAGAGGGACTTGGTCCCTGCAATGGGAGTTGTACTCCCAGGAAGGGGCACTTATTATATATATATATATATATATATACGAGGAGTTAAACTCCTAGGATATTTTGAAGATGATGAAGGGGGGCTTCTTCCCTTGAGCCCTGGATCTTCCCCAAAGTGGGGTCTTTGGAGATGTGCCTCCTTCTTCCTTCTTTTTGTTGGTCGATTCTTGAAGAACAAGAGGGATGAGATTTTAAAAATCTCCCCTTTTTGTGATTTAATGGATGATCCGAGCTCCCCTTTATGGGTTTTGTGGTGAAAAACTATTTTGTTTTGGAAAAGGAAGAGTAAAACTCTTGATTTAATTCAAAAGAAGCAGAAGGTTTAGAACCTTAAGCAAAGAGGAGGAGAAGGCACAAATCTTGATTCTTTTTGGAGAGACAAAAAGTTGTTGGGATATTTTCATTACCTTGGCCTTTATAGGCTATACACTTTACATATAGCTCCTTGGGCTCTACAAAAATGGCATTTTGCCCATCTCATGGCTCATGTGCCATTTCTTTTTGCACATAAGCCATGAGCTTTACAAAAAATTTGGTTTTATGCCCATTTTTCTTACATTCATTCATAAAATAGAATAAAAGTAATACACTAAAATTATTTATTACAAAATTTTTATCTTAGCATGGGGGGAGGCTGGTCGCTCCATGTTCGGGCTTGACTCGGGCATTGGCCCACTTGACCTGGGCTTGGGCCTAGTTGGTTTGGGGTTGACTTTGATTTTGACTTGGTCGACCGGGGTGTAAATTTTTACCCCAACAAATTTCCCCCCATCAAAAAATGCACACAGCATATGTGGGTCGTGTGTATGAAATTGATGGATCTTCTTTCACGTAGAGGCGACTTGATTCGGTTCCCACTTTTTGGGAAGCTGGCACTGCCTTTTTTACAATATGGACAGTCGATACTTGACGTGTCTCCGAGATAGAGTGTCTGGTTGACTTGATTCTGAGGCGGAGTATTATTCCGACGAGGAGGTCGTTGCAGCCCTTTTAGCGACGTGGATGGTCGGTGCTGCCCTTTTAGCGACTTAGACGGTCGATACTGCTCTTTTTGCGACGTGGACGGTCGATTCTTCCCTTTTAGCGACTTAGACGGTCGGTGCTGCCCTTTTAGCGACTTGGACGGTCGGTGCTGCCCTTTTTGCGACATGGACGGTCGGTGCTGCCATTTTAGCGACGTGGACGGTCGGTTCTGCCATTTTTGCGACTTGGACGGTCGATACTGCCCTTTTTGCGACGTGGACGGTCAGAGCTTGATTTGACTTGCTCCGCTTCTTACGGTGTCAGGGTTGAAGTTGACTTGCCGATTCGATGTGATTTGGGTTGACATCAGCACCGCTGCACTGGAATATGGTACCAGGAGCGAATCATCATTTGTCATGAGGCGATTTCTCTCATTCCTAGTTTAACGACTTAGGGGTCATCTGTTCCCAGTTTAACGACTTAGAAGTCATATGTTCCTAGTTTAAAGACTTAGGGGTCTATTGGATTGGAGTTTTCGGATTTTAGGGTTAGGGTAGGCATCAACGTTGCTAACACTGAAGCACACGTGCCAGGAGCAATTCATCATTTGCCGTTTCCTGTTGGGGAGCGATGGCTTGGGAGACAGGTTTAGATCCCTATCACCTATGGCTTTTCAATTTTATGAGCCGTAAGGGTCTCATAAAAGCATTTTCTCCCAACGAGTCGGAAGGATCTCGTAGGTGCACTTTCTCCTTAGGAGTCGTGGGGACTCCCAAGTGTGTTTTTCCTTTGTAAGTCGTAAGGATCCCACGAAGGTTTGTTCTCCTCGTGTATCGTGAGGACACATGAGTGGGTCTTCCCAAATGGAGCATAATTCCGAGGGCGGAGACCAGCCGCGTAACTGGTGATTGTGGTGGGGCATGGGTATGCTGAGAATTATTTGAGCCCGTGGATTGTATACGGCAATAAATTTAGGGACTAACCGTAAGGCCGGGAGAATTTTTAGAAATTGGATTTTGGTTGAGGTCTGCATCGCTGCACCGGAATATGGTACCAGGAGTGACTCATCATTCGCCGCTCGGGGACTTGGAATTTGGATCTTGTTTGGCATCAGCATTACTGCACTGGAACAATGCCTGGAGAAACTCATCATTTGCTTCGGGAGGACTTGGGATTTGGATCTTGTTCGGCATCAGCATTGCTACACTGGAGCAATGCCAGGAGCAACTCATCATTTGCCTCGGGAGGACTTGGGATTTGGGTTTTGGTCAGCATCAGCACCGCTAACACTGAAGCGTAAGCCAGGAGCGACTTATCATTTGCCATTTCCCGTTGGGGAGCGGTGGCTTAGGAGACAGGTTTAGGTCCCTGTCACCTAAGACTTTTCAATTTTATGAGCCGTAAGGGTCTCATAAAAACATTTTCTCCCTATGAGTCGAGAGGATCTCGCAGGTGTATGTTCTCCTTAGGAATCGTGAGGATTCCTAAGTATGTTGCTCCTTTGTGAGTCGTAAGGATCTCACGCAGGGATTTTCTCCTCATAAGGTCGAGAGGACTTTGCGAGTGTATTTCATCTCTTTTCACGAGTTTGCGCCCTTTCGGGTTTTCACAAACTCGCCGGTAGTCCTGCTGTTTTTACTCAAGGAGCCCTTTCGGGTTTTCATCCGTGCCCGTGTTGCTTGTGGACATACCATTTTTTTCCCGCTGGTGGGATTTTAAAAGTAGTCTTACCGGCAAGATTTGGAAGAGATAGGGGTTGTTTACGCCCGTGGATTGTGTACGGTTTTGCAGCATGTATGATCCGGACCGTAGGGCCGGTGTGCTCAATTCGCCTGCGACTTGGAGAATTCACGCGTAGTATTTCTTAAGATATCGGTCATTGATGGGTGGCATAGGCCTTTCTCCCTCGGCACTTATTAGTTGGTAGGATCCTCCGTCGAACATTTTCTCGATGATGTATGGTCCTTCCCAGTTTGGCTCGAATTTTCACTTGGTAAGTCGATTGGGGATGATCGGTCTTTTGAGCACCAACACCAATTCACCTTTCTTGAAAGCGCGGAGATAGATTATCTTGTCATAGGCCCGTGACATTTGGGCTCGGTATAGCTCCAGATTTTGCTGCACCGCGAGCCTCTTTTCTTCGAGGGCGTCGAGCTCTTCAAGCCGAAGGAGCACGTTTTCCTCCTCCGTCAACTCGTGCTGAATGACCATTCTCAAGTTTGGAACTTCGACTTCGAGGGCGAGGACCGCCTCCACTTCGAAGAACAATGAGTATGGAGTGGACTGGATTGGAGTACGGTGCGTGGTACGATATGCCCACAACGCCTCGTGAAGCTTGAGATTCCAGTCTCTCTCGTTGGCTGAAGCATTTTTCCTCAGGAGCTTGCATAGAGACTTATTGAAGGATTCGGCTAACCCATTGGCTCTTGGATTATAGATAGAGGAATATCTCCAGTCTATCTTGTGCTGAGTAGCAAACATTGAGACTTTAAAGCTCTTGAAAGAAGACCCGTTGTCAGAAGTGATTCTTCTTGGTGTACCGAAGCGGTATAGAATATTATGCTGGAAGAATGTCAGAATATCTTCTGTCTTGACTTCTTTTACCTGGACAGCTTCAGCCCATCTGGAGAAGTAGTCTGTTGCAGCCAATATGAACCGATGGCTTCTAGATGACGGAGGATCAATTGGGCCAACTATGTCGGTTCCCCAAACTTCGAAGGGCCACGACGCCACCGTAGGATGCAACGGATTGGGATGCTTGTGAATGAAATCATGATGGATTTGGCAGGGATGGCTTTTCTTTGCATGCTCTTCGCAATCCCTTATCATGGTGGGCCAGTAATATCCAAGCCGTTTGATCTGAAGCCGCATTTTAGGGCCAGATTGGTGAGCCCGCAAACGCCTGAGTGAACTTCCTTCATAACTTTCCGGGCTTCGGCCGATGACTGGCACCTGAGCCAGAGTTGGTCATATGACCTGCGGTATAGCGTGTCATTTACAAACACGTATCGGAGAGCTCTCTTCTTCAGCTGAATCCTTGCAGATTTTCTTTCGGGCAGCTTGTCGTATCAGAGGTACTCTATGAAGGGTTCTCTCCAACCGGGCTCGTCTTGGATGATCGAAACTTCTTCGGCAGGACCGCTCTTATGTTCCGCGCTTTCCTCTTCTCGTAGAGAGACTGGGGGTAGAATTTGCCGGCTTCTGTCTGTGATCAGAGTTTCTATGTCAGAATCAGCCAGCTCCTTGGATAAGCGAGCGAGTACGTCAGCCTTTCCATTCAACGCCCTAGGGACTCTCATTAGATCAATATGAGTGAACCGTTTCATGAGTTCCACCACTCGGCTTCTGTACCAAGCTAACTCAGGTTTGTATATCTTAAAGTCGCCGCTTACTTGGTTGGCGACAAGCTGGGAATCACCGTAGACTCGTAGCCGAGGGATTTCCATTTCTATGGCGAGCTCTAAACCAGCTATTAGAGCTTCATATTCAGCTTCATTGTTTGTGCGAGGCTCGGTGAGAGCAAAAGAACGTCGTAGGGTTCCCATCGATGGCATGATGAACATCAACCCTATCCCTGCTTTTATCTATGGGATGCTTGATTTGCCGGAGCTCCTCATTGATGAGGCTCCATCGAAGTAGAGCTCCCAACATGGCTCATGTTTCTCGAGGTGCAGCACCTGTTCGTCTGGTAACTCGCAATTGAGCGGTGACCCCTCTAATACGGGATGAGCAGCAAGGAAGTCTGCAAGAGCTTGCCCTTTTACTGCTTTTTGAGGAGTATAAACTATGTCAAACTCAAGTAGCATGACAGCCCATCTTGATATTCTACCGGCTAGGCTTGCTTTGGTCATCAAGTGTTTGAGCGGGTCGACCTTGGAGATCAGCATAACCCGATGAGCGAGCAGATTGTGCCTCAGTTTCTTCACAGCAAATATCAGAGCCAAGCATTGCTTTTCGATCGGGGAATAGTCATGTTCCACCCCGACTAAAGTTCGACTGAGGTAGTAGAGGGCATTCTCTTTTCCCTCCTCGTTGTTCTAGGCAAGGAGCACACCAAGTGACTTATCTAGTGCAGCGGTGTAGAGAATCAGCGGTTTATTGGGAACGGGAGTGGCCAGCACTGGATAGTGCAACAAGTACTATTTGATGCTTTCGAACGCTTCTTGACATTCGGCATCCCAGAAAAATGGAGCTCCTTTCTTCATGAGCTTTGAAAAGGGCCTACATCTCCCCGATAAATTTGAGATAAACATTCGTATATAAGCAAGCTTGCCTTGAAAAGATCTTAGCTGCGTCAGATTCTTCGGAGGGGCATCTCCATGATGGCCTTTATCCTGGATGGGTCAACTTCAATCCCTCGATGTCGGACTATGAAGCTCAGGAATTTTTCCGATGACACGCCAAAAGCGCACTTCAGAGGATTCATTTTCAGATCGTACTCCCTCAGTCTGGTGAGAACAGTCCTAAGATCTTGGATGTGATCGGCCTTGGCTTTAGTCTTGACGACCAGGTCATCAACATAGCATTCGATGACTTTATGGATTAGGTCATCAAAGATATTGGTCATTGCCCTTTGATATGTAGCACCTGCGTTATTCAGTCCAAACGGCATCACCTTGTAGCAGTATATTTCGATCGGGGTTCGAAATGCTGTGTGCTTCTCATCCTCAGGCGACATCTTGATCTGATTATATCCGGACGAGCCATCCATAAAGGTGAACAGCTCATAATTTGAGGTGTCATCGACCATCATTTCCATAACCGGTAGTGGGAAGTCGTCTTTAGAACATGCCTTATTGAGGTCCCTGAAATCGACACAAACTCGGATCTGCCCATTTTTCTTCTTCACTGGGACTACGCATGCGATCCATTCCGCATATTTTTCTTCTCTGATGAAGCCAGCATTGATAAGTTTCTTAGTTTCCTCAATGACCTTTTCTTCTAGCTCTCTTCTCATTCTTCGAGGAGCTTGTTTGACTGGCTTAGCATCAGGAGATATAGCCAGCTTATGCACGGCCACTTTAGGGGAAAGTCCAGTCATTTCTTTATACGTCCACGCGAAGCAGTTGACGAACTCGTGCAGCAAGGTGATTATCTGCGCTTTCATTTCCTCTGACAAGAGTGAGCTGATGTAGGTCGCCTTGGATTATCGGGCGTTCCTAAGTCAATCTCGTCTAGCACGTCGAAGGTTGCTTGTCCGCCATCTTCGAGTTCTTAAGGAGCTTCTTCTGGCTCGGTTATCTCGTCGTCATCATTTGATCTTTCGCTGGCTTCACCAACATGGATCATGTAGCACGCTTTGGAATCAGGTTGAATGAAGCCTATGCCCCGTCTATCTGGAATTCGTCCATCGATGAGTGCTCGGACCTGGGGCGGATGCCATAGCCCTTCATAAAAATTTGCTTCGGACTCCGTTTGATATAACCGGCATCCGCACTTTTTGAAATATTCTCTCATCTCGGGCTCATAGTATCTGGGGTTAAGGACGGCCCTTAAGCCTTTCTCATAGGGAAGGCATGCGACAGACAAATCGTCCGGGTGCACAACAGGGTTTGACCTATAAAACAGGATGCCCTTCTGTCCATTCTTCCTTCCGGGAACGTAGAAAGTTTTCAGCTGGTCCACGGTGGAGACTGACAATGCATCAAGCTCTTTGCACATCTGCTTCGGTACCCTTATGACGGTTAGGGACCCTTCTGTAATTTCGAAGGTCTCTCGTAGCTTCGCTGTTCGCACGATAGCCCGATTTGTACAGCTGTTGCAAGACGGATCCTCTTCTTCTGATTGTTCAGTGTCACTACCTAAACGAGGGCGGATTTTACTGTCGGATGGGCCTTCAGTATCAGATTCGTCCATATCGCTACTGAAATGAGGGCGAGTTTTACGGAAGGATGGACTTTCAGCATCGGATTCATCAGTGTCACTACCGAAACGCGGGCGCACTTGGGGGTTTCTTCTTTTGAAAGTGACAGCCGGCTCAGACTTGCTTTTGAGTTTCAGGGTTGTTCTGTCTTTGGTCACCTGTGGCTCAGCGCTTTGGAGGTTCACAAAGTACCGAGAATCTTCATATCGGACTTCATGCACATCAAACAACTGGATGTCTCCGTCAATGCGTCTTTCTTCACCATTTCTAGTATACTTCATGCATTGATGGAGAGTTGACGGAACGATGCCGTAATCGTGGAGCCACGGCCGTCCAAAGAGAATTTTATAAGACGTGTCAGCGTCGATCACATATATCTTAGCTTCAGTTTGCAGATCCCCGAATTTGATTGGTAAAGCTATAGACCCCAGAACTTGCTGGCAGTTTTGATTGAAGCCTTGAATAACAATCCTTTTTCTTGACAGGTGTCGGACGTCCATTGACAAACTCTTCAGTGTCCGCAAGTTCATGATGTTCACTGAGGACCCCGAATCAATCAATATACGATTAATCCGGTCTCCATCGCTGTACCCGGTCACGCAAAGCGGTCGATTATGCTCAGCAATTCCCAGTAGCAAGTCTTCATCCTTAAACGTGACTGCGGCGGCTTGCAAAATGTACTGCGCTTCTTTCATATTAATTTCGCAAAGCGAGCCTGATACCGCTCAGGGTTTTGCAGAGCGGGAATGAGAACATCTCTAAGCTCCTTAGATAGGACCATGGCATTGTAGATGCTCAGAAGAGACGGAAGCTTCCGGAGATGAGCCAAGACATTATAGTCCACCGAGGAAGGACCTGAGTTTTCATTAGCCGGCTCTCTGCCATCTTCCTCATTAGCCACCCGTTTTTCCTTTCCTTTTGGGGCATTGCCTTGATTTGGCGGCAGAGCTCTGCCGCTTCTGAGCTGGATTTGGATGGCCCTTGTGGCGAGCTCCTCGCCCTCTTCGGGAAAACAGAGCTCCTCCTCAGAGTCGCTGCTAAGATGGATGGCATAGTAGATCACTATAGGGATCTCTTCATTGGAGTCTTCTTCTAACTCCTCCAGAATCTCGGCCGCTTCTACAGGGAAGAACTCTTTCAATTGAATTAGAGTTCTTTCCTTCTGTTCATAGTCTTCGAGGGAATCAACATATTTTTGAATAGTCGATCTCCCTGCAGACTCTTTTTCACGCTGAGCTTTACTTTTCTTCTTCTTCTTAAGCTTTTTGGATTTTGAGCCTGATGGAGCCGCATTGGCAGCTGGCATGGTAGGCTTCTTCTGCCTTTCCCATTCCGTCCTGGGCTCTTTCCGAAGTAGCTTTATCATCTTCTTCGTGTTATTAGATAGGTGCATACTCCATGGAGGCTGCGGTAAGTCCGTTTCATTTCTCAGGATAGCGGGTTCGGCTGTGTGCTCCCAGAACACACTTTTGGACAGCTCGATCTCTCCAGCCTTGTACTGCTTCTCGACCCAGTCCTCGAAGATATAGCAATCCTTGATCGCATGGCTCACTACTCGGTGGTATGGGCAATACAGGGGATTGTCGGTCATTTTTGCTTCTTGAGGTCTTTTCGACTCCGGCAATTGTAGACCGTTGTTCAGGCATCTTTAAATATCTTGCGGACCTTGTCCCTTCTGAAAAAGTAAACCTTGTTCTTTTTCTCCTCTAGTGAAGGACCATCTCCTCCCAGCAATGGCTTTCGAGACCGGTTGGTTTTGGATTCGCCCGCCCTTCACTTTTCTTCATTGTCGGACGCATTGAAGACATTGGTACTCCTAGAACTCCTGCTTCTACGGTTGTCGTCCCGCTTGCCTTTCCAGGTTTTGTCTCTCTGAGAGTCCGGGGTAGACTCTTTCTTCGAGAGTTCCAGCATTTGGACTTTCTTGGTTGGCACTTGAAACTTCTTGAGACCTGCTGTACACAAGAATGGGACCATCCAATTGCTGAGGTTCCCAATGAGAAGGCTGACGGACTGGTCCTGCTCCAGCGGCGGTTCGCACTTGACCGTGAGATTACGCCATCGGGCGATAAAGTCGGTGTTGCTTTCATTCTTCCCCGGCTTGGTCCTCACAAGGTCAGCAATAGAGATTTTATCACTGACACTCATGAACCTTTGCTGAAACAGAGACTCCATTTGGGCAAAGGTAATAACGGACCCGTCTGGTATACTCGTGTACCAGTCGAAAGCGAAACCGGTCAGGCTGTTGAAAAACTGACGAAGAAGGAGTGTATCATTGCCCCTTGTATTTCCGCACGATGCTTTGAAGTGGGCAACGTGCTGATTTGCATTTCCCGTCCCATCAAATCTTCCGAATTTAGGAATGATGTAGTCGCTCGGGAACTCGATCAGATCGTACTGTGCGAGATATGGCCGCCCACTACTGCCAATTTCTTTCTGAGCTTCAGCTTCGGCCACCAATGTTTTAACTTTGCTGGTGACCAAATCTATTATCCGATGTTGTGTTAGCGCGATAGTGCTATCCGGAGCCAAGGCGTCCCCAGAAGCGGAATGTGGCTGGTTTTTGTGTGGCTCGACCAGTCTTGGACCCAAAGGAACAGACATTGGCTACTTCGTATTGTCATCACCCGGCTGATGAGTGGCGACTTGTGCTTGATTGAGAGGCGCTCGAGCAATTCGAGCCGTAAGCTGCATCACAACATTCATTAGGTCGTCAATTTTCGAATAGAGCTTGACCATCTCTTTATCTTTGCTCTTGAGCTGTTTTCGAAGCTCTTGAAGCAGCTCTTGCTCCGCGGTCCTGGGGCGGAAAGTCGGCTCTTCCTCGCTGTCTGAGATTGACTCTGCCTGGACCGAAGGGTCTTTCTGCCTATCGTCCTCATCGAGAGGGTTTTCAGCATCCAGCGGAGGCGGCTGTTCTTAGGAAGCGGCAACCACATTCAAGCCAGATTGGACCTGGGATGTGGTGGCCCCATCCTTGCTTTTGCTGCGAAGGTTGTCGCTGGGGCGCCCACCCGCCATATAAACCGTATGGATAATATATCCAGCCGTCTTTTTATTATCGGCGGCTGATTTCACAGAACGCTGTCTTGACCTCCCTATTTCGGTAGTGGGCAGTCGATTGAAGGCGGCTGGCCTGACCAGGTTCTTGAATGGTGCTGGCGCTTCTTTTCTTGGTTTGCCCCGCTGCTATCGTGCGGCACAGAGTTCCTGATAGACTCTTGAAGAGACAGTGTCATATTTTTTCTGTTGGGGTTAGGACACGTCTCTTTGTAGCGACGTTCAGACCGCCGTCTTCTTGATTCTGGCATTTTTTTGAACCCACTTCAGAGGTTCGAAGGAATTGCTGATTTTTATGGCCTATTCAGTCGTCGTTGCAGGATGACTCTGCTCCTGTAATCTCATACAATTCCACCTGGCCGGAGCTCTGGCCCTTCTGTTAGCTCGATACCTGAGCCGCTTCTACCTTAACTTTTCTGTTTTAAGCATTCAGGTGACTATGGCTCTTCGGGAAGACGTCGTAGACCGAGCGATGGAGGACTTTGGAGATACGCCTGATTGTGCATTTGTTGGAGTCATCGCCTGAGCCCATTCGCAACGTTTGATGTTGCCCTTTGTACTAGAAGTCTTGCCCCCGGCTGGAGCACAAAAGAGTCATTCAGATACCGTCTTAAGTTTTGGTTGTGGTGCCTTAGCAATCACAACATTCGGCCTCTTGCATCTTAAGACCGGCTTGGCCACCTGTTTTGCCGGTTCTTCGGCCAGATGTGCGCTTCCGGCAGGGTAGATGACGATGGAACCAAACTGGCGGGGCAGTTCCTCCAACTGTCGATTGAGGCTTGCGGGGAGAACCACACGAGCATTGATTTTGACCACATACGAGATCGGGGTCGTGTTGGAAGCTGAATTCGTCTTGGGAGACATTGTCGTTGAAAGTTGATTGCTACACGGAAAAAACATTATTTTAGTACAGGCAATCGATATGTATATTGATTGAGTTTGCATGAACGTTTAACCCGAAATATAGGAGGAGAGAAAGGTCCCACCGGGCGTGCCAGAATCTGTAAGATGTTTTTTCATCTGACAAGCACGTGCGTATTCCCATCTCAATGGGTTGACGAAAAACACCCTACAATCCCGAAGACCAGAAGCATACCGCTTTACGGACTCCTCTGGGCTTATTCTGCTACAAAGTGATGCCCTTCGGTCTGAAGAATGCCGGCGCCACCTATCAGAGGGCCATGACGAAGATTTTTGATGACCTCATACATGAAATCATCGAATGCTATATCGACTACCTTGTGGTGAAAAGCAAATCGCACGAGGAGCATTGGGAGCATCTGAAGATCGTGTTTCAGTGCCTTCGGAAATACAACTTGAAGATGAACCCTCTCAAATGCATATTCGGAGTTTCCTTGGGCAAATTCCTAGGATTCATCGTACGACATCAAGGCATCGAAATAGACCCGTCGAAGATCAAGGCGATTATGAAAATGCCTCCGCCAAGAACTCTCAAGCAACTGCTATCTCTCCAAGGAAAGCTCGCATATATCAGGACGGTTCATAACTAACCTCTCCGGAAAATGCCGCCCCTACAGTCACCTGATGAAGAAGGGAACCTCGTTCATCTGGGATTACAAATGCCAAAGCGCACTGGACGAAATCAAGCAATACCTGCAGAATCCTCCAGTGCTAACCGCTCCGATCAAGGGAAAGCCTCTCATTCTGTATACAACCGCCCTCAAGGGTTCTCTTGGCGCATTATGGGCACAAGAAAACGAACAAGGGAAGGAGAGAGCCCTCTACTACTTGAGCCGAGTTCTCCTGAGGGCAGAAAACAATTACTCCCCCATCGAAAAACACTGCCTGGCATTGATTTTTGCGATAGCAAAGCTCAGACACTACGATTTGGCGCATGCGGTCCACCTCATATCAAAAGTGGATCCTCTCAAATATTTGATGTCAAGAGCCATATTAACAGGACGACTCGCTAAATGGGCCCTGCTCTTGATGGAGTTCTCGATAACTTATCGTTCTCTCAAGGCAGTGAAAAGCCAAGCCATCGCCGACTTCATCGCTGAGCATCCGATACCCGCTGATTCTCCCTTGAACTGTGAATTGCCAGATGAGCACGCGTTTGACACGATCGACGGGGAGAAAGGAGGGAGTGATACCCGATGGGAACTCTACTTCAACGGAGCATCTTCTATGAAGAAGCGAAAGCACGACACCCCTATAATCAAATCTGGGGTGGGCCATATCTTCGTGACTCCACAAGGAGGGATAATGCGCTTTGCCTTTCCTTGACAGAGCCAAGGACAAACAATGAAGCCGAGTATGAAGATTTGATAGCAGGTCTTGAGATCGCTGTCGACATGGGAATCGAAAACCTTCTCATATACGGAGACTCCCAACTGGTTGTTAGTCAAGTAAATGGCGACTATCAAACGTGCAAACCAGAGTCGGTAAAGTACGGTGAGAGAGTGCAACAACTGCTGACTCGAATCCCTTCCTACGCCCTGGAAAGCATACCGCGCGCAGAAAATAACAAGGCGGATGCATTAGCCAAGCTTGCTAAAGAACTGGCCGACGAGAACCTCGATGGCGTGAGGATCATTGTGCAAAGCTGTCGGGTTCTTGCCCCGGAAGAAATATCTCTGGAGTCTTCCGAAGAAAAGGGAGCGACCAAGTAAACGGCCCTATAAATAAAAGACCAGGAAAAGGCTAAGGATTGGAGAGAAGTCTTTATAGACTACTTCAAATCCCGTCGAACATCTGAAGATGCGTCCTCAAGACATCAACTCATGAAACGAGCTCTATCCTTCGCCTTCGTCAATGACACTCTGTATAAGTGATCATTTGATTCTCTGTGGCTAAGATGCCTGAGACCTGAAGAGGCAAGGAGAGTCGTCCAAGAAACTCATGACGGACTCTGCGGTTTTCACCAAGCCGGGCCGAAAATGAAACTAAAGATCAAAAGGATGGGCTACTATTGGCCCACGATGATCCAAGACTGCCTCAAATACGCAAAGCAGTGCCACTCGTGCCAGATTCACGGGGAATTCATCCACCAACATCCAAATCCGCTACATCCAACGGTGACTAGCTGGCCGTTCGAAATGTGGGGAACTGACATAATCGGACCCATTGAACCAACATCGTCCAGAGGGCATCGGTTCATATTGGCGACAACTGATTATTTCTCCAAGTGGGCAGAAGCAGTACCACTAAGAGAGGTAAAGACGGAGAATATCCTCCATTTCTTCAAGACACACGTCATCTATCAGTTCGGCACTCCGCGACGGATTATCTCCGATAACGGGCCAGCCTACAGAAGCCACAAAATCAGCCGCTTCGCGCAGCAACATAATATCGACTGGAGATACTCTTCGGTCTATAATCCCCGAGCTAACGGTCTGGCTGAGGCTTTCAACAAGACCTTGACAAAGATCGTGAAAATGACGGTGTCCAAAATTAAGAAGGACTGGCACGAGAGACTACATGAAGCTCTCTGGGCGTATCGAACTACGTTCAAAACGGCCACAAACACAACGCCGTATGCATTGGTATTCGGTAGAGAAGCGGTACTCCCCCTCGAGATAGAGTTACCCTCTCTACGAGTGGCGGTTCGTTATGAGTTAACAGACAAAGACAATGCTCATCTTCGGCTTGAGGAGCTCGACGCCGTTGATGAAACCCGGCTCATGGCGCAGCAAAACTTGGAAGCTTATAAAGCAAAAATGACACGCTCATACGAGAGATTGACTAGGCCGAGAACATTCCGTCAAGGCAAAATCGTGCTAGTGGTCAAAAGACCTATGATCCCCAATCGTGCCAAGCGGGGGAAATTCGAGCCGAACTATGAAGGCCCGTATATCATAGACAAAGTTTATCAGGGTGGAGCTTATCAACTCATAGACGTGCATGGTGAAAGACCTTTCAGGCCAATAAACGGTCGCTTCCTAAAAAAATACCACGCCTGACGAGTCACGGCCTAGGTCAACGATAGATGACGACGCCTATGTTCCCTCGCTATCTTCCTAAGCCCAAACTCTATAAGTAGTAGCCGGCAAACGGAGCGAAACGTCCTTAAACTAACAATAGACCACTATGTCCTAAAACTAGCTACGGACCGAAACGTCCTTAAACTAACGATGGACCGCTATGTCCTAAAACTGGATATTGAATGAGACATCTATAAACTACTACAAACCGCAGCATCTTAGGGCTGACGCGTTAAAAAAAACGGTACGTCCACAAGTAAAATGGGCACGGATGAAAACCCGAAAGGGCTCCGTGAGTAAAAACAGCAGGGCTAGCAGCGAGTTTTGTGAA
This sequence comes from Agapanthus africanus, assembly GCA_030015575.1. Lineage (NCBI taxonomy): Eukaryota > Viridiplantae > Streptophyta > Magnoliopsida > Asparagales > Amaryllidaceae > Agapanthus > Agapanthus africanus. Next base: position 65,257,018 of record JASDDO010000028.1, on the reverse strand, counting down.
AACCCGAAAGGGCGCAATCTCGTTAAAAGACACTTGCAAGGTCCTCTCGACCTTATAAAAAGAAAATACCTGCATGAGATCCTTACGACTCACAAGGGAGCAACACACTTAGGGATCCCCACGATTCCTAAGGAGAAATTACACTTACGAGATCCTCACGAATCGTAAAGAGAACCCTCTTATGAGACCCTCACGGCTCATAAGATTCAAAACCCTTAAGCTACAGGGATCTGGACATGTTCTTAAGCCATCACAATCGCCAGATTGCCCTACAAGCGGTTCAATGCTAACCCTTGTATACAATCCACGGGCGCGAATAAACATTTCCCTAAAAATGTCCCACCCGCGACTAGGGATATGTTTACACAGTGGACAACCCTTGTAAGTACTCTCGACTTATAAAGAGAAAACACTCTTTTAAGATCCTTACGACTTATAAGAGAACATACACTTAGGAATCCTCACGATTCCTAAGGAGAAAACGCACCTACGAGATCCTCACGACTCGTAGGGAGAAGTACCTTTATGAGGCCCTTACGGCTCGTAAAATCAAAAAGCTATAGTCAACAGGATCCTAACCCTATTTGCTAAGCCATCTTTGTTCGACATCGACAGAGAAAAATGATGATTCGCTTTTGGCAATATCCCAGTTGTAGCGATACCGATGCCTAAATCGGTATCAAATCCCATACTAGGGGCGAAAAGTCAACGAGCCAAAAATGCATATGAAATAGCCGAAATGGTTGGGCAACTCGCAATAAAAAGCAGTGAGTAAATAAAACAAATAGCCGAAATGATTGGACACCGTGAAAATAGCCGAACTGATTGGGCAATCGCGACATTCGCGATATAAAAGCTGAAATGATAGAGCATCTCGGAAAGAAAAATATATAAAATGAAATTTTTTCCCTACAGGTGAGATCACATCGATCCCTGTATACAATCTAGGGGCACAAACAAAAAAGGAACCATACCTTCCCACCAGGCTCCATCCGAAAGAGAACCAAGTCTCGACGGTTTACTGACAGCCTAGAGATCACCAACAACATTCCTCCTCATTCCGGTAGGATTCAGACGCGACAATCAACCTTAGAGCCATGGCAAAGTCCCTGTTCTAAATCTTGATAGTTCACAGACAGCCTAGAGATCACCAACAGCGTTCCTCCTCATTCCAGCAGGATTTGGATGTGACAATCAACCCTGGAGCCATGGCAAAGTCCCTGTTCCAAATCTCGACGGTTCACAGACAGCCTAGAGATTACCAGCAGCGTTCCTCCTCATTCCAGCAGGATTCAGACGCAACAATCAACCTTGGAGCCATGGCAAAGTCCCTGTTCCAAATCTCAACGGTTCACAGACAACCGAGAGAGCAAATCATGGTCCCGTAGAACACGGCTAATGTCAATTCTGACCCCGTAGGAAGCGCCCAGAGCACCTCCTGGTCCCGTAGAACACAGCTAAAGTCAATCCTGACCCCATGGGAAATGCCCAGAGCACCTCCTGGTCCCATAGAACACGGCTAAAGTCAATCCTGACCTCGTGGGAAACGCCCAGAGCACTTCCTGGTCCCGTAGAACACGGCTAAAGTCAATCCTGACCCCGTAGGAAACAACCAGAGCACCTCCTGGTCCCGTAGAACAAGGCTAATGTCAATCCTGACCCCGTGGGAAACGCCCAGAGCAAATCCTGGTCCCGTAGAACACGGCTAATGTCAATCCTGATCCTGTGGGAAATGCCCAGAGCAAATCCTAGTCCTGTAGAACATGGCTAAAGTCAATCCTGACCCCATGAGAAACGCCTAGAGCACCTCCTAGTCCCGTAGAACACGGCTAATGTCAATCCTGACCCCGTGGGAAACGCCTAGAGCAAATCCTGGTCCCGTAGAACACGGCTAAAGTCAATCCTGACCCCATGGGAAACGGCCAGAGCAACCCCTGACACCGTGAAATGCGGCTAAAGTCAACCCCTGACACCATGAAATACGGATAAAGTCAACCCTTGACACCGTAAAATACGGATAAATTCAACCCGTCCTAGCCCCGTAGAACACGGCCACAGTCAATCCTGACTCCATAAGAAACGGCCAGAGTAAACCTTCGAAACTCCCCGTCAAAGCAATGCTTTGACTCGGGAGCAGGTCAACTCATCAATCACTTACGAGTTCTCTCGACTTGTAAGGAGAAAAACTCTCTTGTGAGATCCTTACGACTCTCAAGGGAAAACATCCTTAGGAATTCTCACGATTCCTAAGGAGAAAATACAGCTACGGGATCCTCTCGACCTGTAGAGAGAAAAATATTTATGAGACCCTCATGGCTCATAAAATTGAAAAGTCTTAGGCAGCAGACCTGAACCTTCTTCCTTAGCCATCGTTACCCTGCAAAGAGTCCAAGATGGACCGTCACTTACTATCTACAGGCCACATTTGTTAAAATCACATGGCAACGACACAGCAAAGTGAAGAAAGCGACAGTAAGAAGAACATTTGATTCACATTCAGTTAAACGTTCAAAGCGTACCCATTCATGCATGTGCGAAAAGGTTTAACGCATAAAATAAACACATGGAAATGGAAAAGCTTGCTATTCATACTTCAGAAAATTTCTACATTGATGAAAACAGTAAACAAAAACGCCATTAAAATGTTTACAAAGGAAAGACATCAAATCCAGGACATGGATTGAGAAATTCAAAAGTGAGGTCATCCAAAAATTTTCGGGCCTCTCGAACCATCTTCGTGTGCATCCTTTTACGATCACAAGCGTCAGGATCCCCACTGATGTCCTCCACCCTTCGATAGGCAGCGAGTATCGCCGCCTGTTGAAAAACTTGATGCAGGATATCAACAAGGTTGTCTCGCCTTTTCTTGGAGATTAAGCCCATCAGATACACCGAGTGCACCTTATCTTCGGCGTCGTCCAATGCCTTAAGCGGCATACCGGCATAAAATAGAGGAAGTGCTCCCCAGATCGCTCCCACAATAAGCTTCAAGAGAGAGGAACGACGAGGAAGCAGTCAACCATTGTATGCATCGAAGGGACCCAGAATTTCAGCACACTGGGCGTTTGTGAATTCCTGGTTTTGAGAACGGCCGACTGCGCGAATGTCTCCGTAAGAAATAATTTCGTCGAAATATACATATGAGCATCCATAACGTCTGAAAAAGAAAATCGGCGGGAGTTAGTGGACAGACTGATTAAGAAAATCCTTATTAAAAACAGACACGAGATTTAAACAACTCATGATATCCCCGTGGAGGAAATAAGTACTAATTAAATCACTCAATGAAATTAATTCTGTGCAATTAAGGAAGGAATCCTAAAAAGGATTTCGCATTTAATGAAAGGGTTCTTCGGGCCAAGGAGTTAAACTCCTCGAGAGCAATGCTCTGCAGACAGTACACCTGTCAAAGGCAATTATGAGAAGAATAAAATTCCTCAAGAAAATTCTAACAGCCTTGCTTTGTAAAAAATGATGAAATAACCCATCAGAAAAATTGAAGTAAAGTTTTTAATGAATTAAAATTTTGAGTGCTTCAAGATCTAAAAACAAACTCTGAGAGTTTTCATGAAAGATTAACGAATCTATATGATTTGAAAAGAGCAAAGCTCTGTTAATGGGTTAAGAAACCCTAAGAAAGATCTCTTTAGATCTATGATTTCAAGAGAGCAAAGCTCTGTTAATAAAACCCTAAAAAAGGTTTTCTTTAGATCGAAGATCTATGAAGAGCAAAGCTCTGTTAAGGGGTGAAACCCTAGATTATCAAATAATCCTTTAAAAGATTTAATTTTTACCCAAAATTTTGACAGAGTTCTGTCCTTAAGAAAATTCTTAAGATGAAGAGCTATGCTCTGAAGGAGAAATAATTCTCAAAAAAAAAGTAAGAAGATGAACAAAAATCATCTCAAGGGCCAAAGTTCTTATTTATAGACACTGAGATGCCGTTTCAACTTCTAAGTTGATCTAAGGGCGCAGATGCTGTTACCGCTGCACTCACGTGTGGGCCACGTAAGCGCAACGGTGGGGGGCATTTGTTTCCCCAAATCAGAGCAAAACTCTGTTCAAATTTTAAATTTTGAAATGAAGCAATACTTCATAGCAGCGCCAAGTGCGCTGCACCCTAAGCAGCGCACCACGTGCAAAGCACGTGTGCGCTAGCGCTAAGAGCGCTGCACTCTAAGCAGCGCACCACGTGCAAAGCACGTGTGCGCTAGCGCTAAGTGTGCTGCACTCTAAGCAGCGCACCACGTGCAAAGCACGAGTGCGCTAGTGCTAGAACTAAAAGTTCTCCACCGTTGGATCAAAGATCCAACGAACATGATTAAAAATTATCAATTAACCAAAATAAAATTCTGTTAACGAGAGATTCCTAAAAATCTTTCCAAATAGGAAAGATTGTGCTCTGAAAATCAGAGCACCGTTGGATCAATGATCCAATGGTGATTAAAAATCACCAAAATTACAGAATAAATTCTGTATGGGGAAAGATTTCCCAATCTTGTCAAAAACAAGAAAATTGCCTTCTGTAAATCAGAAGCCCTTGGATCAAAAATCCAACGATGTGGAAATCCCTAAATCAATTAGAGAAAAGATCTCCTTAACCGATTGAACAGATCAGCCTTCACTATATAAAGGCCCCAAAACTTCAAGTCTAAAAGATGGAAGGAGATAGCAAAAAAAAATAGAGGAACCCCCTATAAACTTTGAGAAATCTCAGAAAGAAGAGCAAGCTCTCAGAAGAAGAAGATTTTCTTCAAGGTAAAAAGAACAGAAAGACGAAATCGTCTCATATAAAAGAAGAATTCACTTCTTTCTTTAAGATCATAGATCTATAAGACCAAGGTCTTTCATAAAGAGATCAAAGGATCTCATCATAAAAAAATAAGAAGAAGAAGATAATTCTTCTCACAGATCATAGATCTATAAGACTAAGGTCTTTTACGAAAAGAGATCATGAACATCTCATTATAAAAAAAGGGGGGAGAATAATTCAATTCTCTTAGGATCACAGATCCATAAAGTCAAAGCCTTTCATCAACATAAGAGATTGGAACATCTCCTATAAAATAAGAACTTTGTTCTTAGAACCTTGAGACAAAGTCTCTTATAAACGAGAATTTATTTCTCAGATCATAAAGCTGATCAAATAGCACTTTGCACTCTTGGACTGGCGCTCAGCGCCAAGCGCACCACGTGCTCCTCACGTGTGCGCCACTTAACAAATAGCGCTTTGCACTCTTGGACTGGCGCTCAGCGCCAAGCGCACCACGTGCTCCTCACGTGTGCGCAACTTAACAAATAGCGCTTTGCGCTCATGGACTGGCGCCAAGCGCACCACGTGCTCCTCACGTGTGCGCCACTTAACAAATAGCGCTTTGCGCTCTTGGACTGGCGCTCAGCGCCAAGTGCACCATGTGCTCCTCACGTGTGCGCCACTTAACAAATATCGCTTTGCGCTCATAGACTGGCGCTCAGCGCCAAGCTCACCACATGCTCCTTACGTATGCGCCACTTAACAAATAACGCTTCGTGCTCATGGACTGGCGCTCAGCGCCAAGCGCACCACGTGCTCCTCACGTGTGCGCCACTGAACAAATAGCGCTTTGCGCTCATCAACTAGCGCTTTACGCTCATGGACTGGCGCTCAGCGCCAAGCGCGCCACGTGCTCCTTACGTGTGCGCTACCCAGCAGAAGCGCTCTACGCTCTTTGACTGGCGCAAAACGCCAAGCGTGCCACGTGCTCCTCACGTGTGTACTAAAAGAACATAAATTATTCTATAAATAAAGCCCTAGAGCTATGATGGATGCTCAGCATTCAGTAAAAGGCAAAAATATTGTCAGAACCCAAATCAATGCTCAGCATTGTCAAATGTTTAACATTTTAACTGAGTGGGCCGAGCCCAAGTTGGCCATAAACCCCTCATTCAGATTAATTGATCCCATAGGCTCATAAATCTCAGATCTTAATCCCAATTGGACTACAGATCCCCCAACCAATATTGGTTCAAGGGTAAATCTCTTCACTCCTCTGATATTTGTCGTTGTAATCCTTCAACGTCTTTAGATAGGTGACGGGTCCCGGCAACCAGACATTCCACGGATTGTGGGGTCCTTAAACCTATGGAGTATGATGTCCTTAACCTCGGACTGTGGGGTCCTTAAACCCATGGACTATGATGTCCTTAACCATGAACTGTGGGCTCTTTAAACTCACGGACTTTGATGTCCTTAACCTCGAACTGTGGGGTCCTTAAACCCATGGACTGTGATGTCCTTAACCTTGGACTGTAGGGTCCTTAAGCCTATAGACTATGATGTCATTAACCTTGGACCGTAATGTCCTTAAACTAATGGACCGCAATGTCCCTATACTAAATAATAGAGCCCAAATGCTCTTTTGTTGGATTTAAATGATCATGTTAAGTAGATCTTAGTCTAAAATGAGACTAACGTATCCTTAACAAATGGTTAAGTTGATCTTAGTCTAAAATTAGACTAACGTATCCTTAATAAACGTTTAAGTTGATCTTAGTCTCAAATGAGATTAACGATCCTTAAACCCAAACCAAACCCAAATCTAAGAAAATACGTATTTAAACTAATCCACGCCCTACGGGCGACAACATAAATTAGTCTCCGTGTACAATCCACGGGCAACCAAAAATAAAACAAACACCCACGATACAAAGTGACCATCCGGAGATGGAGAAAGTGGTTACCGCGATATAGTAGCGTAATTAACTGTAGGGGCTTAAGCCCACAGAGAAGAGCGTCCCCACAATCAAAAAAACCCTCACAATGAGGGAGAATCTGACGAAGTCTGCTACATCGGCCGTATCTGTCTAAACCTTCAATACATGGTGCCATAAATCAACTTGGCATTTTCAGAGAGGTGGACGGATAGCACCAAATAGCATCTGCCCTCAAAATTCAGGCCTGACATCCCAACGCCTCGGTCGCGTCTTTCGGCGGAGAATAGGGCTCATATCAATAAGCAAGTATAAACGATGAGCAAGAGTAAGCGATACATACAACAATAACCATAAACAAGATATATTCAAGTTCTAATATCATATGGTGGAAAAGATGAGATAAAGATATAGAAAAATAGGGTTTTCTCATTTTTAGTGTCGGCAAGCCCATGAAGGTCCTAAACACACTCCGCTAGATTCTAAGATATGTTATAAATAACAAATACACAATTGGGTTCTCCTGACGAGGGTTTCGGAGGTCATTTTGGTAAGATGATAGTTAAGAACAATATCACTCAATTGAGCAGATATTAAGCTCTCCCTAATATAAGCAAAACATGTAGTATCAAGGGGTTTGGTAAAAATATCGGCCGATTGGTGTTCTGTAGGTATTTGCTCTATAATGATATACCTCTTTTCATGATGATCATGAAGAAAATGGTAGCGGACATCAATGTGTTTAGTGCGGCTATGTTGATTTGCACTTTTCGTCATGTGCATCGTGCTCGTGTTATCACAAAGAATAGAAATATGATCTATAAGCACATCAAAGTCTTCTAGGGTATACTTCATCCATACGATTTGAGCCCAACAAGCACCCGCGGCAATATATTCCGCTTCAGCCTTAGAAAGAGCAATCGAGTTTTATTTCTTGGATGACTAAGAGACTAGATAATTTCTAAGAAATTGACATATTCCACTCGTGCTCTTACGGTCTATTTGGCTCCCCGCATAGTCCGCATCTGAATAAGATTTAAAATCGAAAATTTTATTTTTCAGATACTACAAATCTAAACCAATAGTTCCCTTAAGATATCTAAAGATTCTTTTTACCGCTTTTAGATGCAATTCCTTGGGACACGATTGGAAACGAGCACACAAGTAAACACTAAATATTATATCGGGTCTACTAGCGGTTAAGTAAAGTAAACTACTAATTATACCATGATGTTTAGTGATATCCACATCCTTGCCGGATTCATCTTTTGAAAGCTTTATTGTAATGGCTATTGGAGTGTTGCTTGGCTTAAAATCTTCAAGATCAATCTTCTTGATAAGCTCCTTTGTGTACTTGGCTTGATTTATGAAGATACCATTCTTGAGTTACTTGATTTGGAGTCCAAGAAAATAGTTGAGTTCACCCATCATGCTCATTTCAAACTATTTTTGCATACTTTGGGGAAATTCCTTACATAGAGATTCATTGGTGGATCCAAAAATCTACGTAGATTTGCACAAACAAAATCTTATCATTTTTCTTTTTGATAAAAAGTGTGGTGTCAATCTTGCCCTTTGAAAAACCTTTTCCAAGTTGAAATGTGCACAATCTAGCATATTAAGCTCTAAGAGCTTGTTTCAAACTATAAAAAGCCTTATGAAACTTGTTAATATGATTCAGATTTTTAAAGTCTTGAAAACCAGGCGGTTGTTCAACAAAAACTTCCTCCTCAAGAACACCATTCAAAAATGCACTTTTAACAACTATTTGATAGAATTTGAAATCTTTAAAACATGCATATGAGAGTAAAATACGAATGGTTTCTAATCTAGATATCGGAGTAAAAGTTTCATCGAAATCAATACCTTCCTCTTTATTGTAACCTTGCACTACGAGTCTTGCCTTGTTCCTAGTGATCACACCAAATTCATCAAGCTTGTTCTTGAAGACCCATTTTATACGTATAATGTATCTATCACTAGGCTTAAGAACCAACATCTACACATTGTTCCGTTCAAATTGGACAAACTCCTCTTACATAGCACAAACCCAATTCTCATCCATGATAGCTTCTTTAGCATTCTTAGGTTCAATATGAGATAAGAAGGTTATGTTAGTAAAGAAATTTGGATTCTGAAAAGGAGTGGTTGCCCCCTTTGTCACATCACCGATGATTTGAATTGGTGGATGATTCTTGTTATATCTCCAATCTTCTGATAGGGTTGGTACCGATTCGACATCGACATCGACTACTACAATTGAAGAAGATTCTTATTTAGAATCTTTCTTTGAGATGTTGATCAGTCATATTTATTGCACATTTGTATGGTCATTTTTTCTATTATTATTAATTACTGAATGGTGTTATTTATAATTTAAGAACATATGTGGGTTTATGTGTAAAAAGATTTTATCATACGTATCTTAACGTATAATTAATATAATTGGGGGAATATATGAACATCATATTTAAATAAAATATCCATGTGATTTTTAACCATTATTATTAAGATGTGCATATCAAATCATATCATATCCATTAAGTAATTTAATTAAAATCAGTTGGAATATTATCTCAAATAAAATAAATGTTGCTAATGATTTGATTTAAGATATTTTGCAGGTATTAAAATAATAAATCAGTTCAGGACTACAAACATAAGTAGGAGATCCACATCAAATCAAGTTAGCAAACCAAATCGGCCGAATTTTAGGAGCAAATTGAAGAATCTCGCAACTGCAGAGAGAAAAATATATTTTCAAAATATATTCATCAGAAGGATCTCTTAAAATCGAGAAGAGAAAGCACGAAAAATCGGGAGACACAAAGTCCGCCAAAGGGCAACGGATCCGCGATGAAATGGGGTTACAGGCAGCGGAACCGCGGTCAACTCATGGCCGTTTTATGTGCAATTTCAGAGGCTTGATCGTCTTTTCACATACTTCAAGATGACATCTAGGGTCTCAAGTTCCAAAGCCTATATATAGGACCAAGAGAAATCTAGGGTTATCGATCTACCGATCTATCTATCTATCGATCTAGATCTATCGAGCAAATTAGGGTTTTTAGTTCTTTTAGTTTTTTCAGCAATCAAATTCTGTAATGCAAAAGTTTCAATAAAGGTAGTTTCTATTTTTTTAATTTTATCTCATTACCTTCCGCATTTACTTTCTGCATTTATTTTTCACACTTTTAATTTTTTGTTTTTCTTATGGGTTTCTTATTCTTCTACCTTTCGTCATTTTCCCCAATGAGCGAGTAAATTCTCGCTTGTTAGGGTTTGTAGGATAGCGTAGTACAATGGATTAAAAAATCCCTTAACTTCTTTTTATATTTTAATTTTTATAAATTTTAACAAAAGGAGTTTTAACCCTTTTATTCGGGCGTGCTATCAATTCATGATAGTTACGAACTCGATTTGAGATTCATTAATACTTACTATGTTGAGGGCTTGAGATAAATAGGGATCAATGGAAGAACAAGGGTCGGTAAAGGGAAAACCCTAATCCCTCCAAGAACCCTAATCCACGTTCATCACTATTTCTCTAGTATTAAATAATTAAAAGATAAAAATAATTATTTTTAAAACTCCATCTTTTAACTACTCAATCCGAAAAACCCTACAAACCCTTCTCTTATAAATTTTCCAAATCTCTTTAGTATACAAAGATAAAAAAACCCACCTTTCATTATTAACTCGTCTAAAATAAGAAAGATAGTTCACCATTTCCATGTGGACGACCTGTACTCACTATCGGCTAGCTATTGCGACACGTTATTGATTGCAGAACTAAGAAACACAAAGACTCAATTTTTCACAATCAATCAAATGTCAAGTTCCTTCAAGCGAGCTCAAACCACTTCATGATCGTCTTCCTCAAATACTTCCACATTCTTGGCAAAAGGATTAGTTTTATCAAACTTGAAATGCGTACTCTCTTCCATAGTGTTAGAATACTTCCACATTCTTGGCAAAATGATTAGTTTTATTAAAAATACGATAAGTTTTACTGAAAATACGATAAGTTTTACTAGTGGAAGAGTAGCCAAGAAAAATATCCAAAACATTTTTTGCATCAAATTTTCTAAGAGGATCTTTAGTATTTAAAATATAACAATTGCTCCCAAAAACTTTAAAATAACCAATGTTGGGTTTTCTACCGTAATACAATTCGTAAGGAGTTTTCTGAAGTCCTTTACGAATAAAAATCCTATTTATAATATACGATGCGGTATTAACCGCTTCGAACAATAAATAGTGAGGTAAACTATATTCATTTAGTATTGTCCTAACCATTTCTTGAAGAGATCGATTTTTTCGTTCAACGACTCTATTTTATTGTGGAGTTTTAGGACAAGAAAATTCATTTTTAACCCCGTGATTATTACAGAAATTTTCAAAGAAAGCATTTTAAAATTCACATCCGTGATCGCTATGGATTTTAACAATAGAAAATTGTTTTTCATTTTTCACTTTGTTAAAGAAAGTTTTGAAAGCAACAAAGGCATCACTTTTGTTGGCAAGAAAAAGAATCTAATTAAATATTGAAAAATCATCAACAATAACAAATGCATAAGATTTAATATCAAAACTCAAAGTCCTTGATGGACCAAATACATCCATATGAATTAACTCAATAGGGTTAGAAGTTGATACTACATCCTTCGGCTAGAAAGAGCTCTTAACTTGCTTACCCATTTGGCATGCATCACATATCTTGCCTCTTGCAAATTTGAGCTTTGGTACGCCAATGACCAAGTCCTTATTTGTGGTGTTCAAGATTAGGTCTATGGAAACATGTCCAAGCCTTCGGTGCCATAACTAATACAATACTTAAACACTGAAAATTTTCATTAGAAATATCACAAGAGTCAATAGAATAAACATTATCACTTTTTTTCTACCACAAACTATCATCTAATCTTTTGAATCAAGGGCTTTTCCAAACTTTTTATCATAAACAAGTTTAAAACCTTTATCACAAAATTGACTAATACTTAAAAGATTATGTTTTAAACCATCGATAAGAAAATCGTCTAAAATAGTAGCGTTAAACTTGATATTAGTTTTACCAATAATTTTACCTTTACCATCATCTTCAAAGGTGACCATGCTACCTTCTTCTCTTAATAGGGTTGCAAAGCACATGAATTTGCTAATCATATATCTTGAGCAACCACTATCAAGGTACAATTGATCTTGTAACGACTCCGAAATCTCTGTACAGAAATTTTCCTATTTATATATAAGAAAAGAGTATCACAGCCTGAGATTGAGTTATAAATTACTTTTGTTAGATAAAAACAAGAACCCATTTGTAGCTCAGTGGTAAAGCCTTTGCACTGCTGTGACGTAGCCTGTGTGTTCGATTCCCATCAGACACAATTATTTTTCTGATTTTTCTTTTTTAACTTTTTGGAAGCCCAAAAGGTTGCACGTGCAATACATGAGGAAATGAAAAGTTCAGAAAAATCAAACATGTAGAAAATGGTGTGAACATAGATTTGATTTCGTGGCAAGAATCTTGAGGCCAGAGAGCCAATCTCGACCGGCGGATTTTCCTATATGGCCGGCGGGGATGGTCAGATTAGCTCCAATGAGCTCCGTGCTTTGCACACTCATCTCTTCAACTCCCTTCAACTCCTCTGCACTGTTTGATTTCCCTGCAATCAAACATAGACTCTTCATTTCACCAATTAACACCATTTTAATGCTTTTTAATCCAAAATTTTAATTCCCAAACCCTAATTCTCCACTATAAATACCACCCCATAATTTGGCTCAGCAACATTCTAAAAAATCTAACAAAAACTCTCTCAAAAAGTCTTAAGTGCAAGTGGAGTAAAGTGGATTTAGTGAGCATCCTTCTTCCGTCGAAGATCGAAGCCGATTCCAGAGCTCCCGTGACACTACGAAGTTCATCCCCTCTTCCTTAACCTCTCTTTGATATACTCAACCCGTAAATCCCACCCAACTCTCCACCTTTACATTAAAATTCATCTTTAAATCGAATATCGGTAAAGTGGAGTTATTACCGATATTCTTTTTCTAAACCCTAGAAACTCTCTGTTTCTTTATAATTTGGTCAACCTAATTGTACACATTACTTGTAACCTTAAATACCAATATTTAGAATCAAGTATAACTAAGAATCTCATGTGAAACCACCATAATTGAACTATTTTATTAAAATACCTTGAACTTTATTATCACCTCTTTTCGTTTCTGTTAAAACTATACCTTTAGGAAAAACATCACGGGGTAACGACCTACCCCACACGTACACATTGGTTTCATAGCACGATACCTATTTGTATGTATTTTTGTTTCAAAGAATAATCTTTACAATAAAACACCACATATTTTAAAACCGGGTTTCTTTTAAAGCGGTATTTCGTATTCCTTTGCAATTATGTATCTACAACCCTTGTTAGGGGACCCGCTGTAACAACTCTAAACTTTCGGTACAAATTTTTGTAAAAATCCAGAAAGGGATACTAAGTCTGAGCATAAGTTATAAGTTTGTTTTGCTTTTGAACAGCAAGAAAAAGCTTATAGCTCACTGGTAAAGCCTTGCACTGTGAGACAAAGCACCCAGGTTCAAATCCCATCAGCCACATTATCTTTTTATTTTAATTTCTTTTAACCTTTTAGAAGCCCAAGAGTCTAAACGTGCACTATACGTAAACTAAAAAGACACAGAATAAACAAACACATGCGAAATATCATTTACACAGACCCCGACACATGGCCTAAAGACCAAGCCCACCCGACGGTAAAGACCCGGCGAGAACCTCAATAAAACCGGCACCACCGGTCTAAACCAACGGTAAAGCCCCTATCTTTTGCCCCCTGCAACCCTTGGCCTACCCCACTCCCCCTACACTATTTATTTTCTCTGCACATTTCCAGAGAACATTAAAACATTCTTTAAATCCATTTTTAATAAAAATTTTAACTCTCCCATTCAATACACCAAACCTTAGTTTTTCCTATAAATACCACACCCAAATTTCACACATCCTCACACACAAATCCCTACCAAAACTCTGAAAAACTTTCAAGTCCTCTTTGGTGTACTAGTGTAGTTAGCAAAGGGCGAAGCTCCAACGAAGTTCCGGCGACGATACAAGGAGTTTCCGGCGACAAAACGACGCCCCGAAGCATTCCGTAGTTCCCTCTCCCTCTCCTCTTGACCCTAAGCCAGTAAGTCTCTTCTCTCCCTCTCTTCTACTATCTTAAAAACTTTCATTTCTAAGACCCGACGGAAGCGGAGTTAATCCGACTTCCGATTCGGTTTTTCCTTAAAAAGTCTATTTTTCTTAAACAATCAATACCATACCTCTTATATAATGTTTAACAAACACTTTAAAACAAGCTTCATATCAAAATAATCTTTATTGCAATTTTTATTGTATTTTTACAGTAAAATACCACATACTTTAGTTTCGACATAAAACAACATAAAAATTGTATTATCTTTAGATAACTCACGAGTCAATGACCTACCTCATCACAACACACATCTTTGACATAGCACATGATGAAGTTTTATGAATACATTCATGTGATAAAACGACATTACAAATAAATACCCTAAACTTACAAAATTGTTTTCGTTAAAAAGTGTATTAAACATTTCCATGCAATTGCGCCTCTACAACCCACTTTTGGGGACCCCGTTCAGGATGGTGCAGATTATCGCACATCCTCGGACTTAGTAGAGTGAGATGCAGAGCTCCGAAAGGAGCATTTGATCTCGATAGAATTCTTATACATTTTTCTTTAGAAAATGAGATTTCTACAAGAAAAAAAATAAATTATTTTCATTAAATATATATATATATATAATCAAAATATCTACTTTAATTATATACATATTCCATGTTTTCTAAATCAAAAGAATCACTATTACATGAAAATACCATCCAAATACATCACAAGTACAATATTTCAAGAAAATACCATATACTATGAAACTAGGCTCTATTCATAAGAAATTTCACATTTATAAAATATACCTCTATGAAAACCCTAAAGACGATAATTAAATGCTTGAGGTGTATTTTGAAATTATGACAAAATTATTTTTATATAAAACCCCCTTAAATTATACTAAATTACAATAAGGACCATAGTAAACATATGTTTAAGCGGGACCAGTCTCTTAAGCCTCAGGGAGCCGGAGATATGGGTGCTTGCCTATTTAAGGTAAACAATCTAACAAACGGTGTTATCAACATGGTAATTGTCTTGGAAAAAAACACAAATCCTGTCGTCCATGTGCAGCAATTACCGATAACATCAAAACTAATTCAGGGTTTCAAGTTCTTTTTAAAAGTGTCTGACTCAGACTGAGTCTCAATCTAATCAATCTGACTTGAATACGATTCAAGTATAAACTTACATTACAAGAATATGAATCCGTCTGTGCAATCTATTTCAATATATAATATGTACATCCGTCTACATGATTCTCCAGTTACATCCATTTACTGATATCATGATTTCGGCAAGTCATCTATATACAATTTAAAATACAATACAATCAATACAAAAATACAATAAATACAATAATACACTATGGGGTTTATAAAGGGGTAGACTGGTATGGAATATGTTAAAAGTGGCACGAGGTGGTCACTTAAGACGTAATTACATCCATGCCGTTGTTCCGTAGTAGTTTCGACGGAGCCTTGTACTATGGGTTACCAAAGTCCACGGTGTAAATTGGACTCCTCTCGTATACACTGGTATCTTCTGTACCAAGCTACAAACAACAATGTTAACAATATAAGTAAAACTTATATTCTCCTTATGCCTATTCTATCTCTACTTACCCTTGGGACTTAACGAGCGATTTTTCGCTGACGACATTCCTATTTCTCTTTTTCTTTGGAATGTTGTCTGGTGGATCGGACGCACTAGAGCTCAAGACCGGCCAGGAGCGTTTGGAGTAATACACTGAAGACCCGGGTCATTAGACTTTACTTGTATATATTTTCTTTTCAGTTCATGCCATTATTTAGGCATTGCTTTCCATCTATGTATTTACATTTTAGTTGTACATGTAAAAGAATGTTAAATAAATAAAGTTGTCGTTCATTTACATCTCGTCTCTTGTGTACTTTTATTTTATATTGCTTAAATATGCTTAGCTTGTTTACTTCTGAGTAAATACGTAGCAGCCTCGCCACGTCCTCTGCCCGTACACTGGGAAGCGGGGCGTGACAGGTTTTGTTGGCGGCCCATGCAGGTCAGCTTTGTATGGACATGCAAATCAGTTCTGCATGGACATGCGGGTTAATTCTGCATGATGTCCTAAGCAATATATAACACAAGAACCAGCAACTAAAAACATTCTTTACAATTCATAATCCTTGAATCTTCTAATTTTATATATTTTGAATCTGCCCTAACCTAAATTTTTCTTTCAAGGTTATGGATTCCCCAAACAACACCAGCACAAATGTCAACAACACACTTCCGCCTCTACCGCTTAAACCTGCCGTCACTGCTCCAATCAACGAGCATACGGTACTGCTTGAGGCTATCAGCATCCTCCTGAAGGGACAACAGCAGCTGACTGCTATCTTGATGAACCGTCCAGAGGCGGAAGCACCTGGGGTGAAGCAATTCTGGGCATTGCACCCAAAACAATTTTCGGGAAAAGAGAGCCCTTTAGAAGCTGAGGAATGGGCTCAATGTATTGAAGATGACATGGCAGTAGCACAAGTGCCAGAAGTCGCTTGGGTTCGAGTTGCAAAGCTGCAACTCACTGACAATGCACGGGTTTGGTGGAAGGCGGAAGAAAACCGTCTTGACCAACCTATCGAATGGAAGACCTTTCACGATATGTTCGACGCGAAATACTTTCCTGAGAATGCCATATTCGACATGGAATAGCAGTTCAACCACCTACAACAGGGTTCAATGTGGACCAAATCCGTGTATGAGTACGATGCTGAGTTTACCATGCTCAGTCGGTAAGATATGTCTCAATGTTTCGATTTTCAAATATCACATACTACACAGCTAACACAATACCTTATCAGATTCGCAGCACACTTGATACCGACTGCTGAGATCCAGTCAATACAATTTCAGCAAGGGTTAGATCCAGAAATCCAATCTGCCTTATCTACAGGGGATTTCCCAACCAATGATTTGGTTTTGAAGGCTGCCCGAAGATACGAGACAGTGATGAAAAGGAAAGGCAGAGCTCAATCTGCCGGAGTGAAGCGCCCTGCAACCAGATGGCAGGAGGAGCCTCTTCAAGGCCAACTGTGGAACCCGGGAGACTGGAAGAAACCAATAACTAGCCGAGTCCAAATTTTTGCTTCTATTGCAAGATGGATGGACACTTGTGGAAGGAATGTAGGCGCACAAAAAGCCTGTGCTTAGTTTGCGGTGCATCCAATCACGGAATTGGAACCTATCCCTATAGACACAACTCAGCTCACACACCCACCAACTACCCGCAGCGGCCAGCTATCCAGGCTCCTGCACCTCGTCTTGCACTCCCAGCTCCACCTCCTGCACAGCCTCCACGCCAATTCCATCAAGCACTGAGGAACATGCCTCGAGGGCAGAGGAATATGTCCCAAGGACAGAGGAATGTGCCTCCAGCTAGGAGGAATGTCCCCTGGCGTCAGGCTTTCACATTAGCAGCCGTAGAAGCCGAGACTGTAGACCAAGGTAACCCCGGTAATTCCCTCACATCTTCTTCAATCATACCAAAGCTTTTGCATTCTTCCAAATATTTTCATACACTATCAATAGTTCCATCACTAAATTTCTTTGAATCTGTTACACTTTTCTTCTACAAATTTCGAGGATGAAATTTTTATAAGAGGGTAGAATGTAACAACCCTAAACTTTCTATACAATTTTTTTCAAAAATACAGAAAGGGGTACCTAAGCCTGAGCACAAATTATAAGTTTGTTTTGCTTTTGAACAGCAAGAAAGAGTTTATAGCTTACTGGTAAAGCCTTGCACTGTTGAGACAAAGCACCCGAGTTCAAATCCCATCAGCCACATTATCTTTTTATTTTAATTTCTATTAATCTTTTAGAAGCCCAAGAGTCTACACGTGCACTACACGTAAACTGAAAAGACACAGAATAAAAAAACACATGGGAAATAGCATTTACACAGACCCCGACACGTGGCCTAAAGACCAAGCCCACTCGACGGTAAAGACCCGGCGAGAACCTCAATAAAACCGGCACCACCGGTCTAAACCGACGGTAAATCCCCCATCTTTTTCCCCCTGTAACCCTTGGCCTACCCCACTCCCCCTACACTGTTTATTTTCTCTGCACATTTCCAGAGAACATTAAAACACTCTTTAAATCCATTTTTAATACAAATTTTAACTCACCCATTCAATATACCAAACCCTAGTTTTTCCTATAAATACGACACCCAAATTCACACATCCTCACTCACAAATCCCTGCCAAAACTCTCAAAAACATTCAAGTCCTCTTTGGTGTATAAGTGGAGTTAGCGAAGGGCGAAGCTCCGACGAAGTTCCGGCGACGATACAAGGAGTTTCCGGCGACGAAACGACGCCCCGAAGCATTCCGTAGTTCCCTCTCCCTCTCCTCTTAACCCCAAGCCAGTAAGATCCTTCTCCCCCTCTCTTCTACTATCTTAAAAACTTTCATTTCTAAAAGCCGACGGAAGCGGAGTTAATCCGACTTCCGATTCGGTTTTTCCTAAAAAGTCTATTTTTCTTAAACAATCAATATCATACTCTCATATAATGTTTAACAAACACTTTAAAAAAAGTTTCATATCAAAATAATCTTTATTGCAATTTTTGTTGTATTTTTACAGTAAAATACCACATACTTTAGTTTCGACATAAAACAACATAAAAATTGTATTACCTTTAGATAACTCATGAGGCAATGACCTACCTTATCACAACACACATCTTTGACATAGCACGATGAAGTTTTGGGAATATATTCAATGGATAATATGACATTACAAATAAATACCCTAAACTTATAAAGCCGTTTTCTTTAAAAAGTGTATTAAACATTTCCATGCAATTGTGCCTCTACAACCCACTTTTTGGGACCCCGTTCGGGATGGTGCGGATTATCGCACATTCTTAGGCTTAGTAGAGTGAGATGCAGACCTCCGAAAGGAGCATTCGATCTTTATGGAATTTTAATACATTTTTCTTTAGAAAATGAGATTTCTATAAGAAAATAAATAAATTATTTTCATTAAATATAAATATATATTATCAAAATATCTACTTTAATTATATAAATATTCCAAGTTTCCTAAATCAAAGAAATCACTATTACATGAAAATATCATTCAAATACAACACAAGTACAATATTTCAAGAAAATACCATATACTATGAAACTAGGCTCTATTCACAAGAAATTTCACATTTATAAAATATACCTCTATGAAAACACTAAAGACGATAATTAAATTCTTGACATGTATTTTGAAATTATGCCAATTTTTTTTTACATAAAACCCCCTCAAGTTATATTAAATTACAATAAGGACCCTAGTAAACATAAGTTTAAGCGGGACCAGTCTATTGAGCCTCAGGGAGCCGGAGATATGGGTGCTTGCCTATTTAAGGTAGATAATCTAACAAATGGTGTTATCAACACGGTAATTTTCTTGGAAAAAGACACAAATCATGTCGTCCATTTGCAGCAATTACCGATAACATTAAAACTAATTCAGGATTTCAAGTTCTTTTTAAAAGTGTCTGACTCAGACTGAGTCTCAATCTAATCAATCTGACTTGAATACGATTCAAGTATAAACTTACAATACAACAATATGAATCTGTCTGTACAATCTATATCAATATATAACTTGACTGAACCGAACTATGGATATACATCCATCTACATCATTCTTCAGTTACATCCATTTACTGATATCATGGTTTCGGCAAGTCATCCATATACAATTTACAATACAAGACAATACAATACAATCAATACAAACAATACAATCAATACAATAATACACTACGGGGTTTATAAAGGGATAGACTGGTATGGAATATGTTAAAGGTGGCACGAGGTGGTCACTTAAGACGTAATTACATCCATGCCGTTGTTCTATGGTATTTTCGACGGAGCTTTGAACTACGGGTTACCAAAGTCCATGGTGTAAGTTGGACTCCTCTCGTATACACTGGCATCTTCTGTACCAAGCTACAAACAACAGCATTAACAATATAAGAAAACATTAAAACTTATATTCTCCTTATGCCTATTCTATCTCTACTCACCCTTGGGACTTACCGAGCGATTGTTCGCTGACGACATTCCTATTTCTCTTCTTGTTTAGAATGTTGTAGGTGGATCGGACGCACTAAAGCTCAAGACCAGCCAGAAGCGTTTGGAGCAATACACTGAAGACCCGGAGCATTAGACTTTACTTATACATATTTTCTTTTCAGTTTATGCCATTGTTTAGGCATTGCTTTCCATCTATGTATTTACATTTCAGTTGTACCTGTAAAAGAATGTTAAATAAATAAAGTTATTGTTCATTTACATCTTTTCTCCTGTGTACTTTTATTTTATATTACTTAGATACGCTTAGCGTGTTTACTTCTGAGTAAATACGTAGCGGCATCATCGCGTTCTCTACCCGTACACTGGGAATCGGGGTGTGACACCTGCTAATGGATGGTGCGGATTATCGCGCATCCTGGGCGTAGTAGAGCGAGATGCAGTATTCCTCGCGGAGTATTCGATCTCGAAAGGACTATAAAATACGGTTTTTAAGAAATGCGAATTTCTAAATATAACTATTTTTTAAAATTAAAATTATATAAAATTATAAATCCATATTTTAATTATATTATGAAACTATATTTTTTTTAAAAATGAAAGATTAAAAAATGTCAATAAAATACCATCAAGTTACTAAAAAGGACTAATTTTCAATAAAATACCATAAACTTTCAAAAGCTAGGTATCTATCATTAAAATACCTCAATAATCAAAACTCATGCTCATGAAAACCCTAAGAAATACAAAACGCTCTCGAATTATATTTTTTTAACCTATATTAAAATATTTTTCATAAAACCTCCTCGAGATATACAAAATAATATTTTAAGGACTTTAGTAAATATAGATTTAAGAGTGATCAATTCTCTTGAGCCCCAGGGTGCCGAAAAAGCGAGTGCTTGCTTATTCAGGTTAGAAAACTTAACAGAAGTTATCAATGACAATTGTCTTGGAAAAAGACACAAATCCTGCCGTCCAAGTGCAGCAGTTGCCGATAACTCCCGAACCTAAGAATTCAAAAGTTAAATCAGTTTACAAGTGTCTAACTCGATCTGAGTCCAATCTCAAACCTGAATCCAAAATCAAACATGAATTCTTGAACATGAACATTAATACTCGAATTCAGACATCAAATTCAAACATGACTTGACTTGACCGAACCACAGTTATAACTTGACATGAATTTGACATGATTACATCCTGAATATGAACCTGAACATTTTGTATCCATGGTTTCGGCCAAGACTTGTAAACATAATTAATATAATATATTACGCGGGGATAAAGGGGTAGATTGGTACGGAACGTATATCGTGGCACGAGAGGTCACTTAAAAGACACCTACATGAATTCACGTGCAATTGTCCCGTAGGTTATGATGGGGCCTTGTACTACATGTTACCATAGTCCACAGGGTAAAATGGACGCCTCTCGTATACATGAATACCTTCCTTATCAAATTATAAACAACCAAGTTAGAATAACTATCATATACCAGTAATCAGTCATATAAAACTTTACATGTTCTTTTCACCTTATATTCTATCTTCTCTTTCTTCTTTTGGGAGTTACCGAGCGTTAGTTCGCTGACGACATTCCTTTCTGTTTCTTTCTTTAGAATGTTCGTCAGGAGGACCGGACTCTGAAGAGATACAGCCGAGCCAGGAGGACTTGGACCAGCTTACCGCTCCTCCTGACTACTAGTTCCTCTGCACTTACCTTCAGTATGTCATTGTTTAGGTATTTGCTTTTGATTATTGTATCTTTTATTTCAAACAGTTGTATGTAAAGTTGAATGTAAATAAAGTTGTTGTTTTATTTTATTCTCTTGTCATTCTTGTTCATGTATGTGTGTGTGTGTGTGTGTATTGCTTAATTACGCTTCACGTATTTATTTCATAGTAAATACGTTTCGGCCTGCCACGTCACCGTTCCCGTCTACTGGAAAGTGGGGCGTGACAGATTTTGTTGGAGGCCCATGAAGGTTCGGATCTGCATGAAGTCTTAAGCAATATATCACAAGAATTATAAGAATTAACAACTATACATTCCTTATATTTCTAATTTCTTGAATCTATCCTAACCATTCCCTTTCTATGAAGGTAATGGATTCTCCGAAGAACACCAACACGAATGTCACCGGCAATACCCCACCGCCTACTCTGCCACCACCATCTACCGTTGCAACTCCTATCAATGAGCCAACGGTACTGCATGAGGCTATCAAGAGCCTATGGGAGGGTCAGCAACAGCAGACTACTATCCTCATGCACCGCCCCAAAGCCGAGGCACCTGGAGTCGAGCAATTCTGGGCATTGCACCTAAAACACTTATCGAGAAAAGAGAGACCATTTGAGGCAGAAGAATGGGCTCATGCGGTCGAAGATGATCTGAGAGCAGCTCAAGTGCCAGATATTGTCTGGGTGAGAGTTTCTATGCTGCACCTGACAGACAATGCAGGAGTATGGTGGAAGGCCGAGGAAAGCCGACTCATACGACCTATAGAGTTCGCGATCTGTTTGATGCGAAGTTCTTCCCCGAGACTGCCCGTTTCGAGATGGAGCAACAGTTCATCCACCTATAACAAGGTTCTATGTGGGTAAAATCGGTGGAAGAATATGATGCCGAATTCATCATGCTTAGTAGGTAAAGAATTCGTATCAAATATTGTTCTATTAAAACACAATTCTACCATGACTTCATATCTTATCAGGTTCACGGCACATTTGATCCTGACCGATGAGATTCGTGCTAGACAATTCCAACAGGGTTTAGACCCAAAGATTCAGGCGGCCTTAGCCATAGGCGACTACCCAACACATGAACTTGCCCTGAAGGCAGTACGCCATTATGAAGCTGTGGTGAAGAAGAAGGGTAAGCCCCAAACAGCTGGAATCAAACGCCCTGCCGTATAGATGACAGGAGGAGCCTCTTCTAGGCCGACCTTTGCACCCAGGAGACTGGGAGGATCATTTAATCGGACTAGTCCGGATTTTTATTTCTACTGCAAGAGAACTGGACACCTGGCGAAGGACTGCAGGCGTGCAAATAGCCTGTGTTTGGTTTGTGGCGTATCTACTCACGCTATAGGAGCATGCCCATATCGTTTTAACACAGCACCAGCACCAAGACCCGCAATCACAACCCTGCACCAGCTAGCCATTCAGGCTCTTGCACCCCACCTAGCTCTCCCTACACCAGCTCCACGTGGACCACCTACACAGCCTCAACGTCAATTCAATCAGGCATAGAGAAACATGCCTCAAGGGCAGAGAAACGTGCCTCAAGGACAGAGGAATGTGCCTCCAGCAGGGAGGAATGTACCAAGACGTCAAGTTTTTACAATGATGGTCGAGGAGGCCGAACACACAGGACAAGTCATCACTGGTAACTTCCTAATCCTTTCAATTTTTTAATCCTTGTGTATCAATGTAATAACTGGGTCCTATAATACACTCCGTATTTTAATAAAACTTTATTCTAATATTTTTCCTATTTTTCCCATATTTTTCCGCATCTTAAATAAATATTTTACCTATTTTTTCTATTTAAAATTTCCTTCTTCCTTCTCTTTAAATCTCAAATTCTATTTTATACTAAATCCAAACCCTTTCTATCTTAAATATTCAAACAGAAAATTCTACATTAATTGAAAGATGTTACCGTGCTATGATTACTCTCTCTCTCCTCACATTTATTTTCATTAATAGCTCTTAATTTAATTTTAATTCTTATTGAATTTTATTAAATGTCTTTAATGGTTAATTGGATGTTTTAAAACAAAAAAAAAATAAATCCCATTAACCCCTCATAATTCCCCCCACCCCCGTTCTCTCTCCTCTCTCCCACGTACACTCTCTCTCCTCTCGCACTCTCTCTCTCCCTCATCTTTTCCCGCGCACGAGCTCAAACCCAGGCCGCGCCCTCGCCTGCCGCGCCATCGTCACGTCCACCGCCGCTGATCTCGTCTTCTTCTTCTCCACCCTCGCCCGTCACCCTCGTCTTCCTCTCCGACAACACCACCTCTCTCTTCTACCGCCTCAACCCCTGCAACCCACGTCCCCGACGAGAACCCACGCCTCACCGTCGACCTCGCCTGCATCCCCCGATTCCTCCTCGATCACCTCCCCTCTCTCCTCCTCCTCTCAACACCATAACCGCCATCACCCCACACCCCAGAACGTTGATCCCTGCACACTGGAACCCACAGCCCCGACCTCGCCTTCTTTTTCCATCGTCGCCGACGACCTCGTCATCGCCTCCACGTCCTAACCACCTTCAACTCCTCCTCTCTCCTCACCTAAACCCATCACCCTCTTTCTCTCCCCTCAACCCCGGCCGAACCCACCGACCCCTACCCTCACTGCACCACCGACCATCATCGCTGACGAGCCGCCAGTTCCTCCTCCATCGCCTGCAACCTCCACCTGCACCATCGCCAACACTGAGCCTCACCTTCATCCTCTCCTCTCCAAGCCAAGCCGAACCCCAAGCTTCAAGCCAAACAACCCGGGCATTTCATCGAACACCTGCAATCTTCAGAAACTCCGCTGTTCCAGCCGCCGTCATCGCCGTCCAAGCCATCTTCACCATCATTGTGTCCATTGTCGCCGTCGACACAGCGGCCATCGCAACGCCAGCGCACGTCCGTCGCACCCACCGAGCCATCAAGTCCAAGAATCAAGCTCCACCGAGGCCAACCCTTGTCGTGCTTGCGTCATGATCGCGTCGTTACCGCCGCCGTAGCCGTAGTCCACCACTGTGCCACGTCGCTACCTTATCGCCTTCGATGCATCATCAGGCAAGTTTTACATACTTGCTTCATGCTATTATACAATCATTTCGATTGCGATTCAATATTATTACAAGTATTCGATACTAAATTTTAATTGAAAACTCATCTTTAAACGGTAGAACTTGTGATTTTTAAACCCGTTTACTATTCACAGTGGTGCTGCGGAAATTTGGTTACAAATAAATATCGTTTCACCTATAAAATATTACCCCCGATAATCATTGCAAAATCAAAATTTTCCTGAACATGCTAGACCGTTAAATCTTTTACAAATCGGATTTTAGAGTTCCATGGCTTGTATCGTAGCTAATAGATTAACCTACAGTATTTTATTGTTGATCTCTGAATTTTAACAAGTTATGATAGAGAAAACTGAGGAGAATTACGATTCTGGACTGCAGTCCAGAGCAGTAATCCCAGTTAACCCTTATTTTAAATCATTTTATATCCTTAGTCAAATGCGAGAATGTGCGGAACCCTATATCGTTAAGTAGAAAATTAAGTTAGCTTTCTTACCCCACTGGTTTCATTGGATTCCTGTTCTGTATGATATTTTTAACACATTTTATAATGCCGATGTGTCCAGCTGAATTCTGCAGTGACAGATCTTACACATTGAACTTAACCTGACCATAACTCCTTGTTGATATAGGATATTACCGATACGCAAATTGATTTGGAAACCTAACTTATAACCCTAAATATTGTTCAATTAAAGTGTCGCCTAATTATGATCCCAACTGGGAGTAAAATGTGTTACGAAACGAACTTTCAGTTCAGAAATTGGATTTCCAGCAGTGAACACTTAAAAAGAAATGACCATAACGAGCAAACCTGAAACCCGATAGACACGAAACGAATTTTGCTGTATATATGATTAAATATACTGCCTACTCGTTTTATATCGTTTTGCTTAATTATGCACGTGTGATTTTATATGATTTTCCTAGTCCAACCGGCACCGATTGCTTATATGTTGTTAGCGGTACACTTACTGTATCCCCACCTTGTGCATGATTGTCATACTCGTGTAAATAGTATTCATTACCATCGATAACCTAGTGATCGTGTACATTACCAGTGATAAGTATTAGTGATTAGAGTGTGGCAAGTACGTTAGTGTATAAATGTGATTGAATAGTGAAAGTGACACGTACTTGTACACACTCAGCGGAACCAGTTAATTATTGCATTGTCGACGCCTATGGGGCATATGTAAGTGTAACTATAATAGGTATGGGACAATTATGGAAGCACTTATATTAGTGTCATAGGTAAGGCATCAAACACTATCCATTTATCTTAGGTACCAGTTGAGACATGCTTGATAGAGATCATGTCTCCAGTTCTCGCGTAGACTTGTCATGGACCGACTAGTATTTGGGTTTATAGTCGGTATTTGATATAGACCGTGGGTGTGGGGTAGTTTGAGTGTGAGTTCAACAGAATCTCCGAAGTCCCATTGCCTGCATATACAGCAATT
Organism: Agapanthus africanus; assembly: GCA_030015575.1. NCBI lineage: Eukaryota > Viridiplantae > Streptophyta > Magnoliopsida > Asparagales > Amaryllidaceae > Agapanthus > Agapanthus africanus. Next base: position 65,230,746 of record JASDDO010000028.1, on the reverse strand, counting down.
CTGGGAGTTATATAGGTGATATTACAGACTATTAGCGAGCGTGATTTGGGCCCGTGTTCCCTTGCCCCTGGGGCCCTACCCTTGGGTTGGGGATACTCCTGCGTGGTTGACTCTCACACTTGGACTGACGATAGGTTTAGCGACCTGGACATTGAGACTTAGAGAACGATAGGTTTAGTGACATGAACATTGCATTGGCTACTGATTCGATACACATGCTTTACTGTTTATCTGTACCGGTTATTTCATGCTCACGTCATTACTTTATGTTTACTGCTTCATGTTTATCATCAGTGCATATATTACATATTTTATATATTTTGTTATTGTGTCGCTCTGACGACCTGAGTATGCATGCTCAGAGTGAGAAGTGGACTTAGCTCGGATCAGCACCTGTCATACCTTGAGGATATTGCGGACATCTAGATCAGCGATGTCAGCGCTATCTTTCCTTTGACTCCATATGGTTCGTTTTATACCTGTTTTGATTTAGTGACTGCATTTCTCATTACCTGTGCAATGATTACTGATTACCACGTAAAGATAGAAGCCGAAGTGTGACTACAGCAGGATGTTTCCTCGACCGTAGGAGCATGGATGGCCTTGTCAACCCCTCGTATTCCGTATTTTGGAAAGCAGGGCGTAACAATCACCATACTTTTCCTATATCTAAACCCAACCTCACACAACTTAGGTACTATATTAGTAGCCACCTTTCCTGCACTCGCACTTTTCGACACTGGAGCTTCACACTGCTTCATGTCCTAACAATTCGTGAGAATGCATGCGATTCCCATGAAGCCACTCATTTCAAGCCGGAATGTCAGTTCCAGGAATGGAGTCTTGAAAGCAACTATGGGGTTTGATCAGTGTCCAGTTGTAGTTTGCGGACGAGAATTCTACACAAATTTCAAAGTATTGGACATCCCAAATTTCGATGTTGTGTTAGAAATGGATTGGCTAGGAGTATTTTATGTTACTATTTATTGCCGTCAAAGGAGAGTAGTATTTGAGATACCAAATTACCCAGTTTTCTATTTCAAAAGTGGAGATAGAACTTTGGAGCCAGGAAGATACCGTGCTAAACCAATGAATGCATAAGTGTTTTCTCTACCGGCAGAAGAAGAAAAGCCTGAAGTAGCTCGAAAGTTCGAGGATGTGTTCCCTGAAAATATATCAGGTTTGCCTCCCGATCGAGCTCTTGAGTTTAGTATTGATTTACAACCTGGTGCGCAACCTGTAATCAAAGCTCCATACCAGTTAAGTCCGGAGGGTTTGAAGGAGATCCATATTCAGTTGGACGAACTGCTGAAAGAAGGTTGGATCTGACCCAGTACTTCAAATTGGGGATCTCCGGTATTACTCGTAAAGAAGAAGGAAGGTTCATTCAGGATGTGTGTAGATTATCGAGCTCTGAATGAAGTGATGATTAAGAACAAGTATCCACTACCGCGCATCGATGACCTTTTCGATCATTTAAGTGGGTCTTGTTTATTTTCAAAGCTAGATCTTCGTTCGGGTTATCATCAGGTGAAAGTCAAAGAGTCCGACATTCCGAAGACGGCGTTTAGGACTCGCTATGTTCATTATGAATATCTCATAATGCCATTTGGAGTGACCAATGCACCTGCCATCTTTATGAACCTGTTGAACCAAGTTTTTCGAGGGTACTTAGAAAGGTTCGTTGTCATCTTCATCGATGACGTCCTGGTGTATTCAAAGAATCAGAAAGAACACGCCGACCACTTACGGATTGTCCTGGAGACACTGCGGCAACATTTGCTCTATGCCAAGTATAGTAAGTGTGAATTTTGGCTAGATGAAGTTAGATTTCTCAGGCATATCGTTTCAGGCGAAGGAATCTCAGTAAATCCAACTAAGGTGTCAGCTGTCAGCAAGTGGCCGACACCAAATACAGTGAAAAATATGCGAAATTTCTTGGGATTAGCAGGATACTACCGATGATTCATTGAAGGCTTCTCAAAGATTGCAGAACCCCTGACCAAGCTCACACGTAAAGATGAAGCATTCGTGTCGTCAGAATCATATGAAAAAGCTTTTGTAGAACTCAAGTCAAGATTAACCTCTGCTCCTATCCGCGTAATATCGGATCAATCTGGAGGATTTTTTGTGCATTGTGATGTGTCCGGTAAAGAATTAGGATGTGTTCTATACCAGCATGGAAAAATTATGACTTTTGCATCAAGACAACTTAAGGTTCATAAGTGCAACTATCCAACGCATGATCAGAAGTTGGCAGCAGTCATCTTCGCACTTAAGATTTGGCGCATGATCTGAAGTTGGATATATACACTGACCATAAGAGTCTGAAGTATGTATTTACTCAAATGGAATTAAACATGCGGCAGAGAAGATGGCAAGAACTCATGGCAGACTTCGACATCAACCTACAGTATCATCCTAGGAAGGTGAATATAGTTCCTGATGCACTTAGTCGCTAGCCATTAGCAATGAATCTCACCGCTCAGTAGAAGCTACAGCAAGAATTGCACGGATTGGAGATCGAAGTAGTTATGTCAGGAAACTGTTTACCGCCGAAAACCGGGAAGACAAACGTCTTGCCTGAATTTAGGGGCAGATACTATTTGGATTTATCCGTCCACTTCTCCGAAGATGCCAAGTTGATTTATGGCACCGGGTATCGGAGGTTTGGACGGATGCGGCCGTTGTAACAGACTTCGTCAGATTCTCCCTCGTTGTGAGGGGTTTTTGATTGTGGGAACGCTCTTCCCTGCAGACGCAAGCCCCTATAGTTAATTACGTTACCGCATCGCAGTAACCACTTTCTCCTGCTCCAGAAGATCACTTCGTGTCATATGTGTTTGTTTTATTTTTGGTTGCCTATGGATTGTATACGGAGATTAATTTGTGTTGTCACCCGTAGGGCGTGGATTGGTCCAAATCCGTATTTTCTTAGATTTGGGTTTGGTTTGATTTAAGGATCGTTAATCTCATTTGGGATTAAGATCAACCTAAATGTTTGTTGAGGATACGTTAGTATAATTTTTAGACTAAGATCTACTCAAAATGATTTTGGGTTCATTCAGACCCAATAAATGAGCATTTGAGCTCTATTGCTTTCATTTAAGGACGTTACGGTCCATAACTAGTTTAAAGACATTACGGTCCATAGGAATGTGCTCATGGATTTGGGAGTACACCAAAGAGCTGTTGGTTGTCGGGACCCTCCATCTCTCTGAAGACGTTGAAGAATTACAACGACATGTATCAGAGGTGTGGAGAGATGTGCCCTTGAACCGAACTCCAGATTGAAGGGAAAGATCATGGTGGAATGAACATCATTTTAGATGCCATGTGTCAGGAGATCATTAGTCATCTTTGGAACTAAGATCGATTTGGGGAGACCTGGGTATAGGAGGGCTCGGTTGATTGATGATCAAAAGGTTTTTGGCCTCAGGAGACTTGGCTAATTTAGGCTAAGGTTGGCCCCCTCATAGTGTTAAACACTGATATTTGTTTGGCGCTCACGTGCTCCCACATAAGGCTCTTAAGCAGTGTTAAACAATGAAATTTAGAGCGCTCACGTGTGGCACCTGAAAATTGCTTCTTTGGGTTTATTGCCTTCTTCTTTTATAAGTGCTAAGCACTTATTGGGGGTCACGTGGGAGCTCGTGAGGCGCCACAAAATGGAAACTGTTTTTGATTTATTCCCCTTTTCCTTTTATAAATGCTGAGAACTATTAGGGGGTCATGTGGGACCACGTGACTCAATCTCAGTCGTTCCTTTTTGTTCCTCAGAGATGCTCATGTGGGAACACGTGATCTGTCGTGATAGTGTTGAACACTAATCATTTCTTTTATGTGCATGGAAATCTTGATCTGAGTTTTGAGCATTTCAGGTCCTTTATTTTGATAAGAATTAATTATTTTATAGGGTTAAACCCTAGTTTTATCAGAGGAATTAAATTCATATATCTTTGGAAGAATTAAATTCTTCAAACTTAGTTCTTTCCCCTAAGTTTTGAGTCTGTATGACAGAATCTCCCCGATGAGAATTAAATTCTCAACTTGTGGAGAGATCTGCTTCTGTAGACCTCAACTAGAGGAAGAACTACGTTCTTCTTAGAAGAGTTAAATTCTTGAAATGGCGAAGAAGAGATAAAATGATCTCTATGTCTTTTTCTTACCTAGGGTTTCTTTTTCTAAAAGAGAGCTCTTCTTTTTTTTCCCTCAAATCTTATGGGGGGTCTCTTCTCTCTTTAGATTTAATCTCCTTGCTCCTATTTATAGGAGAAGGAAAAAATCAATTTGTTGAGAGAATCTCTCATTGAGAGATCTTGATTGATTTCATGATCTTTTAGATCAATCGGTGAATTTTATTCACCGTTGGATTTTTAATCCAAACGCTCTCTGTTTAACAGAGAAGATTTCTTGTATGTTTAACAAGATTATAAATATTTTGTTAGTTTTAACAAGATTAGAACTTTATTCTATCATATCTTTTTAGTTTAACAAGATCAGGAAAAGATTTCCTAAGTAGAATTTAATTCTAGAATTTGATAGGAGCGTTTTAAATTGGGGTGCTCACATGCTTTGCATGTGACGGCAAGAGAACTCATGTGTTTAACACGTGACCCCTAGTGTGTGTTTTAGTCTGTTTATTTTCAGCGCTTATATGAGCATATGAGCGCTCACGTGTTTAACACGTGGGACATGTTTGGACATTGTTGATTTATGTTCAGTGCGCATATGTTTTGCATATGAGCGCTCACGTGTTTTACACGTGAGGCCTGTTTGCCCCTTTAGGTTTATTTTATTCAGCGCTCATATGCTTTGCATATGAGCGCCCACGTGTTTAACATGTGATGTCTGTTTGGCCCTTGGTTATTTACTTTCAGCGCTCATATGCTTTGCATATAAGCGCTCAAGTGCTTAACACGTGATTTTCAACCGTGAACTCTTTTCCTCTTTCTTCTCTCCCTTTTTTATAAGGGTTATAAGGGAACAAATAGCTCTTGGCCGAAAATTTTGGCGGGAACAAATGCCCCCCATTACTTTGGCCATGTAAGTATGTACGTGGGTGAAGTAGTGCAGAGTTATGCATGGCCATAGAATTGAGAGCTTAGAAGACAAGTTTAGGGTCCTTATAGCCTAAGACTTTTTTCATCTTCATGAGCCGTAAGAGTCTCAAGAAGGTTTTTTTCTCCTTACAAGTCGAGAGGATCTCATAGGTGCAAATTCTCCCTAGAAATCGTGAGGATTTCTAAGTGTTCATCGCCTTCGTGAGTCGTAAGGATCTCACTCGGGTATTTTTCCTTACGAATCATGAGGATCCGTAAGTAGCTTCTTTATTTCATTGGCGAATGTAGCTTTGGCAAATGTGACCTATAGATAGTCCATCTTGACCTCCTTATAAGGCAGCGATGGCTTAGGAAACAGGTTTGGATCTTCCGCCTAAGACTTTTCAACTTCATGAGCTGTGAGGGTCTCATAAAGACTTTTCTCCCTACGAGTCGAGAGAATCCCGTAAGTGTATTTTCTCCTTAGGAGTCGTGAGGACTCTTAAGTGTGTTTTCTCTTGAGAGTCATAAGGATCTCACAAGAGAATTTCCCCCCTTACAAGTCGAGAGGACTCGTAAGTGGTTTTTTCCCTTCTTGTCGATATTCGACTTTGGAGTGTGTGGCCCGTGGATAGTATAATCTATCTTGGACCAACTTGCAGGGCCCCAGTGCTTAGAAAACATGTCCTTATCCCCGTTGCCTAAGGCTTTTCCCTACGAGTTGAGACGAGTCGAAAAGTTCTCACAGGAACATTATTTTCCCCACGAGTCGAGACGAATCGAGAAGTTCTCGCAACGATGTCCTAACATCACAGTTAACTCCTGCTAATAGAAGTCCGTTAGGGTCTGTGGTACTAGGATTTTTTACCCATCGTACCGTCGCGTTGGCCGATATATTCCTCGATACGCAATCTTGTTGTTCGAGTAGCCCCGCGACTGTCGTATCTCTGATCTCTTCGGGGGCTGGACAAGACGTCTTCGAGTAATCTTCCAGGCGATATTACCGTCGAAAGAGCAAACGTTAGGGATGTCGCTTTTTACTTGATGTTAGGCTCAGTTTGGAAGCCCCGATGAGTCATGACCACTCCGCGCTGTGAACCGTCGAGATTTGGAACTAGGGGACTTTGCCGTGGCTCCGAGGTAGTCTCTAGGTTGTCTGTGAACCGTCGAGATTTGGAACTAGATGACTTTTCCGTGTCTCCGAGGTAGTCTCTAGGCTGTCTGTGAACCGTCGAGATTTGGAACTAGGGGACTTTGCCGTGGCTCCAAGGTAGTCTCTAGGCTGTCTGTGGACCGTCGAGATTTGGAATTAGAAGACTTTGTCGTGGCTCCGTTTCGCTAACATCGTATCTGCTTTTGGTTGGAACGAGAAGGAACGCCGTTGTTGATTTCTAAACTGTAGATGTGGCCATAGAGATCTGGCTTCCTTTTGACGAAGCCTGGTAGGGTAATATGGTTCCCTTTCCATTTGTGCCCATGGATTGTATACAGGGGTCAATGCGATTTCACCTGTAGGGCAAAAGTTTCATTTCATCATTTTTTTTAATTCATTTCATCATTTTGTTTATTTCTTTTCGCGATGCCCTATCATTTCAGCTTTTTATATCGTGAAAGTCGAGATTGCCCAATCATTTCGGTTTTTTATCGCGGTGCCCAATCATTTCGGCTATTTTTCTTTTTACTCATTGTTTTTTATTGCGAGTTGCCTAAACATTTCGGTTTTTTTTATATGCATATATTCTACTCGCTGATTTTTATTGCGAGTTGTCCCATCATTTCGGCTATTTCATATGCATTTTTTTATCGCAAGTATGGAACACGAGATCTGATACCAATCTTAGCATCAGTATCGCTACGACTGGAATATTGCCAGGAGCGAATCATCATTTGCCGTGAAAGGACTTGGAATTTGACACCGATTTAGGCATCAACATCGCTACAAATGGGATATTGCCATGAGCGAATCATCATTTTCCTTTGTCGATTTGAACAAAAGTGGCTTAGCAAACAAGGTTAGGATCTTGTTGCCTAAAGCTTTTTAACTTTACGAGCCATAAGGGTCTCATAAAGCTATCTCTCCCTACGAGTCATGAGGATCTCAAAGGTGTATTTTCTCCTTAGGAATCGTGGGGATCCCCAAGTGCGTGTTCTCTTATAAGTCGTAAGGATCTCATAAGAGTATTTTCTCCTTGCAAGTCGGGAAGATCTACAAGTGTTGTTTACCAAGTGGGGAAATTTCACGCCATTGGTGGAACTAGGTGAGGGGACGTTTACTTGTGCCCATGGATTGTATACGAGGGTCAATATTAGACCGCCTATAGGGCAACTTAGGGAGTGTGATGGCTTAAGTATAGGTTCAGGTCCCTGCATCTTAAGGCTTTTGAATCCTATGAGCTGTGAGGGTCTCATAAGGGGAAATTCTCCTTACGAGTCGTGAGGATCTTGTAAGTGTAATTTCTCCTTAGGAATCGTGGGAATTCCTAAGTGTGTTGCTCCCTTTTGTGAGTCGTAAGGATCTCACGCGGGTGTTTTCTCCTCACAAGATCGAGAGGACCTTTTAAGTGCACATGATTTTCTTTACGAGTCTGCGCCCTTTCGTGTTTTCGCGAACTCGCCGGCAGTCCTGCGGTTTTTACTCACGGAGCCCTTTCGGGTTTTCATCCATGCCCATTTCGCTTGTGGACGTACCTTTTTTTTATTTTTTTTACCCTCCGTTTGCCAATGGCACTTGGGGGGACTTCGCCACCGGAGCAGCTGTGCAGCCAACAGGGCTTGTGTTGCAATCCTCGCCGCTGGGACTTGTGAACCTGAATTTCACCATCACCATGTTTGAGGAGACGTATTTAGTTTAAAGACATCTCGGTCCATTGTTAGTTCAGGGACATCTCGGTCCACAACTATTTTTAAGGACGTAGTGGTCCGTTGTTAGTTTAGGGATATTTCGGTCCGCAGCTAGTTTAAGAACGTTACGGTCCGTTGTTACTTTAGGGACATCTCGGTCCATAGTTAGTTTAAGGACGTTGCGGTCCGTCGGGATTTTGAGGCGAGGTTTCGCCGGATACTACTTATAGAGTTTGGACTCAGGAAGACAACAAGCGGACACAAGCGTCGTCATCCATCATTAACCTGAGTCGTGACTTGTCAAGCATAGTATTTCTTAAGGAACCGGCCATTTATTGGCCGGAAAAGTCTTTCTCTATGCATATCCATGAGCAAGTAGGCCCCACCTTGGTAGATCTTGTCTATGATATACGGACCTTCATAATTTGGCTCAAATTTCCGCCGTTTGGCACGATTAGGGATCATAGGTCTTTTTACGACTAACACGAGTTCGCCTTGGCGGAATATTCTCGTCCTAATCATTCTTTCGTATGAGCGCGTCATCCTTGCTTTGTAAGCTTTCAAGTTTTGCTGCGCCATGAGACAAGTTTCATCGAGGGCATCAAGCTCCTCAAGCCGAAGGTGGGCATTTTCTTCATCTATCAGCTCATGTCGGACCGCCACTTGTAAAGAGGGTAGTTCTATCTCCACGGGGAGAACTGCTTCCATTCCAAATACCAACGTGAATGGCGTTGTATTCGTCGCCGTCTTGAACGTGATCCGATAAGCTTAGAGAACTTCATGCAATCTCTCGTGCCAATCCCTTCTATTTCTGGACACCATCTTCTTTATGATCTTCGTCAAGGTCTTGTTCAAAGCCTCAGCTAGATCGTTAGCTCGGGGGTTATAGACTGAGGAGTATTTCCAATCTATTTTATGCTGCTGTGTGAAGCGGCTGATCTTATGGCTTCTGTAGGCTAGCCCGTTATCTGAGATAATCAATCGCGGAGTACCGAACCGGTAGATGACATGTGTCCTGAAGAAATGGAGGATGTTCTCCGTGTTGGATATATGTATGCCATAAAGGCCATTATATGATATAGGATGTATTTATACATGTGTGTGTGTGTGTATTCAGTGTACATTCTTGCTCGATATGATAGTATGCTATCTGGTTCTTCTTTATCTGACATGTTGACTTGATCATGCTTTTATTCATTCACACATGTTGATAAAGCCCTGAGGATATTTGCTTGACTACTGTGATTATGATGGAGATCATACTAGTGGGACGTCTATAGTTTATAAGCATATCCTGAAATGTCCCTAGTCGTAGGTATATCGAGATGGGGCATCGATATACCAGAGTAGACTAGCGTATATGATACTAGACCCATGAGATGGGCGATGGATGTTCCCACATCCATTGATGTTTGACATCGAGATCATATATGGGTGCTCAGTGGAGACTGAGTACACTAGACGGACTCACCGAGAACTTCTATATGGTATTATATCTATCGTCGGATAGCAGTTCTCAGGTGATACTGGTACAGGTTAGTCTGTAGATCCGAGATCGTCATAGAGTCTTGTGTGTTCTCCCACTGTACTTTGATTACCACCCTACCACGACTCTACTGAGTCATGCAAACAGGTGGCTTTTGGGTACAGTCCCGAGACACATAGAGACAGTGAGCGATAGGAGGGGTTTCGTCTTTCCCGGTATTGGGAGTTGATGCTGTGCTGTGCTCGATTGGCTATATCAGTAAGTCCCTGGCCAGGGCTGTTGAGATTTACTGATAAGTGTTATAAGTAGTTTCTCGATCTGTTATAGACCATTCTTCGGCATGACTTATTGAGTTATTGGGGTCGACGTTACCATCCCTAGACTCGATATGCAGCATATCTGACGAAAAGACCGGACTGGACGGTAGTGTTGCCGGTTGGCTCGACGGGAGTTGTGACAAGTTCGCTTGTTTTCTTCTGATCGCTCAATATGCGGGTGGCCGTTACGTTTAGCTGACCTCTTGTGGCTTGGGGGTGCTTGATATGATCATCACCCACTGCCGGCGTATTGACGAGTCTTAGAGTCCCACAATAGAGTTACCTAGTCCAGGAGAAACAATGTAGTATGCATATGTGATATGCGAGGGGACCCGATTAAATGCGTGTATGTGATACCGTATATTAATCGAACGGTTTGCTATTGATCGGGTCGTATGAGATATGACCGGTTTGCTAAATTGAATGTTGATTTAACATTGACCATTTGCATTTTCACTTTAAACCCTTTTGTCATTTGGATTATGCATGCATGTATGCACATATTTACATTGATGCACATTTGGATGTGCATGCACACATACATGCATACTCATTTGTATCATGGTTGTTGATACATTGGATGGTGGCAATATAAGACTCACATGCTAGTAAATATATTGATATTTATTTTTGAGATAAATGGAAATGGATAATTACTCATGGTTGATTATTTTATTCCTTCACTAAACCTCTTTTTAACCATGAGTTATCATTCTATGGCCATTAGTTCTCCAAAAGAAAATATTTAGATATTTATTAACTTGGGTTAAGAATGAGAAGAGAAAATATATATTTTCTATTCTCATTTTTATCCTCATCTTTATCAATATCTCTTGAGCTCTCATTTGCCATCATCTTCTTCCTCCTCTCTCTTGCTCTCTAGCTTTCATTAGTGAGCAAGATAGTGATCAAGTTAGGGTTTTGAAGTGAGAAAACAAACCGCATCACCATTCTACACTACTCTTGCCCATTAGTTTAGAGTGTTGGCTTCTACTTCTTCTCTTGATCAAGTGGAGCCTCAAGCTTGGACAAAGAGGACTCCGGGTGGATCGTCGTGGACTTGGAGGATCTCAAGCAAGCTTCTTTCAACCCTCAAGTGGCCAAGGAGTCTAGTGTAGGAAGCTACAAAGGTTGTATTTTCTAAATCTAGCCTTTACCTCTTGTGGATTGCGTATAAAGTTTTGTTACCCTAGCTTTTCTAGTGTGATCCTTAGGACAGTTTCAATAGCACCATCTAATTTTTTTAATATGGCATGTGTGATGCTACCAAACCCTAGTTGTGGTGCTAAAGAAATCCCTACATGGTATCAGAGCCTAACTAGAAGCCTAGACGATGTTACGACAATACAAAATGAAAAACCCCGCAAAATACGATTTTGGAAAACCCATGAAAATACTCTCTGTAAATTTTTTAAAAAGTGGTCTAAAAATTATTTAAGCAACTGCAGAGTGGCATTTAAGATGATATAAGAACACTGATGGAAAACGAGCTGGAGAAGCTCGGAAAAATCCGGCGACCTTTCCCCTTTTTCCGGCGTCGCCGGCCGATGGTGCTCCCCTCTGGCTCATATTGCACCAATGCTCCGTACATCATGATTTGGGGTATCTGGTATTGTTTTGAAGTCCAAAATTGCATGTGATGTTAGTTTGGAAATGGGCTCTTTGCGGAGCATTTCATATTCGTATTTTTATAGCATTGTATTGGTAACTTTGGCGACGTTAAACAGGTCAAACGAATTATCAAACACTGGTATTTTCTAGGTTGAACATACTCGATATATAATGCAGGTATTCCTATGGACCCTCTAAAAGAATGTAACCCTAACTTGAGATGTGACTACCAAACTGCGACTAAACCTTAGGGTTTACCGTAGTTAGTGGCGCCACAAATGAGGTTTGGGTCTGCCCTTCTACGGCTGGTCCATTAAATACTGTGGCATAGATTTTGGGTATTATTTAACGGTGCTCAAGTGTTGAGCTTACTGGGGAATATGGGTGTTCGTTAATTCGATCGAAGGGTTTAACATCGCCTAGTAGTATGTGATACTTATTTCTGCGACCGTAAGAGTAGTATGCGTATCGCCGGTTTCGTTGCTATATGTCAACGGCAATTGGGGTACGCATACTTGCTTACGTTGATGACATGTGATATTATGTGTTGCTGTGTTGTGATGTATAGGATTGTCGTGATCGAATAGCCGGAGGGTTTTATGTGAGATGGGAGTTTTACTTTTCATTCATGTAAAATTCATTTGTAATGTAATATTCTTTTATTTGGGACACTTCCGGGTTAAGGATGATGTCACCATTGATGTATATTATTTACTTTTCCGCATTAGCATAGACCCAAGGTAGAGAGCACAAGTGACCGGGTTCTAGAGTCCAGTGGAAGACCATCTCGAGGAGTTGAGACCGGGTCTCCTAACTCTAGAATTGGCAGGGTCACTTGTCGCTCTCGTAGGGGTCTAGGGTGTGGGATTGGCTATTCATCACAACCGTGGAATCCGTATTTTCTATTGTTGGTTAAATACTAAATACGGACGTCCTAGTGTATCCTATATTATCATATCTGTGTTTCTACTGCCTATATTTTGTGATGTGATCACTTAATATATCTGAGACGAATGCTATATTATATATGAGATATAGAATAGACGTTGCTTATATTTTACACCCGTGCTAGTCCCGTCCCGCTATGCCGTTAATTAAGTAACCTAACGGTGCATAACGGATCATTGTGGCGAATGCGGATAGCATAAGCGTACGTTGTATTTTCGTTTCTTTTCTGTGATTGGCTTAAGGACTTAAATGATGGGACTACATTAATATGATTAATGTAAAGAAAATAAACCTAAAAAGATGTTGTAGAATCGGATTTGAAAACCACTCGGCTTTTTACGAAAAGCTACATTTCAAAACTGCGGAGCTTAAGCCACTCCTTTTGAAAACCATTTGATTCTACGACGATATCAAGTTCAAAGTGTTACAGGTTTTCTTAAAAACCATCTGCAACCCACCGTCATTTTAGGAAGTAGAGTACTTAGTATTCGTGCTACGTTTGTTGACTATAGTTAAGGTATAGTGTACGGTATCTAAATGATGTCTTCCTACACTGCATATGATGCAGATTAATTAGGACATTCATGCGACTTTGTTGACCATAGTTAAGGGTCATGTGAGTGGGTCTAATTAATCAAGAAATGATGGGTAGAACTTGACTAGTGCTTATGATTTGTTGACCATAGTTAAGGTCATGGGTACTAGGGGTAAAAACCACATCAAGAATTTCAATAATTGAAATTTGCAATGAGATTGCATACCTTCCATGTGATGGTTGGATCCCGATCCAACTGTGGGCAATAGTTGCTCCCAAGAGAGTTTTGCAGTTTATAATTAGATAACCTATTAGGTGTCTAGAAAGGTGTTAACGGGGCTACGCCTCTGGAAAGACGAGGTTTATATTAATTAGGTCCGTGCGAAAGTACGGGGAACCTCCCTCAAGTACCGACACTGGCCTGGCTAAACGGTTAGCGAAGTTGTAGACTGTAATTAATCCTGGCTAGTTTTCTTTTTAAGGTTTGAAAGAAAAACTTGATTAAAGCAGTGGGAGACATCGATTAGATAAGATAATAACCAATCTGATCTTTGCAAGAGCTTTCGCTGAGTGTATTCTTTTCTCTCTCTTAATGGCAGATACCAATGACAGGACTCAAGCTTCTACTAGATAAAAATAAACTGAGTGGGACCAATTATAAAGACTGGATGAGGAATAAACTGAAGGACACTGCTTCGCATATTCAAGGCAGTCCTGAATTATCGTGGGCCAATAGTAACCCATTCTTTTGATCTTCAGCTTCATCTTTGGCCTGGCTTGATGAGAACCGCAGAGTCCTTCATGATTTTCTTGGAAGAATTTCCTTGCTTCTTCATGTCCTAAGCATCTTATCCACAAATTGTCAAACGATCTCTTATATAGAGTATCATTGACTGATGTCTTGACGATGCGTCTTCGGGAGTATGATGAGATTTGAAGTAGTCTACAAAGACTTCTCTCCAATCCTTCGGCTTTTCTTCATCCTCTAATTGGAATGCCGCTTGTTCGGCCACTTCCTTTTCTTCAGAAGACTCCGGAGATATTTCTGCTGGCGCGAGAATCCGGCGGCTTTGCACAATGATCATTACGCCATCGAGGTTTTCGTCAGCCAGTTCTTTAGCGAGTTTGGCTAATACATCCGTCTTGCTATTTTCCACTTGTGGTATGATTTCCAGGATGTAGGAGGGGATCTGAGATAGCAATTGCTGCACTCATTCTCCATATTTCACCAATTCTGGCTTACACGTCTGATAGTCGCCCTTTACTTGGCTAACGACCAGCTGGGAGTCTCCATATATGAGGAGGTTCTAGATTCCCATCTCAATGGCGATCTCAAGACCTGCTATCAAAGCTTCATATTCCGCTTCGTTGTTTGTTTTTGGCTCCATTAAGGAAAGGGAAAAACGCATTATCCCTCCTCGTGGAGTCACAAAGATAAGGCCTACTCCGGCTTTGATTATGGGGGTGCTTTGCTTCCGCCTCTTCATAGATGATGCCCCATCGAAGTAGAGTTCCCATCGGGTATCACTCCCTTCTTTCTCCCTGTCAATTTTGTCGAACGCATATTCATCTGGAAATTCGCAATTTAAGGGAGAATTAGCTAGTATCAGATGCTCAGCGAGAAAGTCGGCGATGGCCTGGACTTTTATTGCCTTGAGGGGTCGATATACTATCGAGAACTCCATCAAGAGGAGGGCCCATTTGGCAAGCCTTCCCGTTAATATGGCTCTTGACATCAAATACTTGAGAGGATCCGCCTTTGATATGAGATGGACCTCATATGCCAATGCATAATGTCGAAGCTTCATTATCGCGAAGATCAGTGCTAGGCAATGCTTTTCAATAGGGGAATAGTTGTTTTCTGGCCCTAGAAGGACTCGACTCAAATAGTAGAGAGCTCTCTCCTTCCCCTGGTTGTTCTCCTGTGCCCATAGCGTACCTAAAGAATCTTCAAGGGCTGTTGTGTACAGGATGAGGGGCTTTCCCTTGCCCGGAGCGGTCAGTACCGGCGGGTTTTGTAGGTATTGCTTGAATTCGTCTAGCGCATTTTGGTATTCACGATCCCAAATGAACGGGGCCCCCTTCTTCATTAGATGGTTGTAGAGGTGGCATTTTTCGAAAAGGTGAGCTATGAACCGTCGGATATATGCGAGCTTTCCTTGGAGAGACCGCAATTGTTTGAGAGTTCTTGGCGTGGGCATTTCCATGATCGCCTTGATCTTCAATGGGTATATTTCGATGCCTCGGTGTCGGATGATGAATCCTAGGAATTTGCCTGAGGATACTCCAAACGTGCATTTCAGAGGGTTCATCTTCAGATTATATTTCCGAAGACGCTGGAACACTATCTTTATAAGCTCCCGGTGCTTCTCATACGATTTGCTTTTAACCATGAGGTCGTCGATACAACATTCGACAATCTCGTGTATGAGGTCATCGAAGATCTTTATCATGGGCCTCTGGTAGGTGGCGCCAGCGTTCTTCAGACCAAAGGACATCACTTTGTAGCAGAATATGCCCAGCGGAGTCCGGAAAGCAGTGTGCTTTTGGTCTTCAGGATGCATCTTTATTTGATTATACCCCGAAGATCTATCCATGAAGGAGAAGACTTCATGGGTGGATGTGTTATCGATCATCAGCTCGGTAACAGGCACTGGGAAGTCATCCTTCGGACAAGTTTTGTTGAGATCCCGAAAATCTACGCAGATGCATACTGTCCCATTTTTCTTCATTACCGAAACGATATTGGTGATCCAGTCAGGGTATTGAACTTCTTGGATGAAGCCGGAGTCAATTAGTTTCTTGACTTCGGCATTGATACCCATCTCAAGATCGAGCCACATTCTTCTTGGTACTTGTTTGACTGGCTTGACGTCCGGTGATATTGCCAGTTTATGCACGACTATTTTTGGATCTAGTCCTGGTATCTCGGAATAGTTCCACGTGAAGCAGTCTTTATACTGCATAAGCACATCTTTTAATGTATCCAGCTGCTCTTTAGACAGCAGCTCACTGACGAACGTTGGCCCTGGATCATTTGTCGTCCCCAAGTCGATTTTCCTCAGATTGTCTGCTGTGGTATGTATCCCGTCTTCCAACTCCTCTGGTGCTGGTGGAAATTCTGAGATCGCCTCATCTTCATCTTCATTTGCGAAGCAGTGGGAGAGTTCATCCATATTCTCATGCTCTCTTTCCTTTGAGAACGTTATAACATGGCAGGTACGAGCCCGTTTCCAAGACCGATGTTGCTCTAGTTCCATTCTCGCTATATAGATTACTTTTGGCTCATGCTTTTATTGCGGGGTTAGCCTCAAACTGTCAGATAGAGAAAACTTGCCTTGCTAATACTGGTCTTCAACCTAATTTTTGAAGATGAAGCAGTCTTCAAGAGGATGTCCTATTGCTCGGTGATAGGAGCAATAAGCCGGGTAATGGACTTCGTCTATTTGTTCGGGGCGCTGAGACTCCGGGAGCACCATCATTTGATGTTTCATGACAAAGTCGAAGATTTTCCTTGTCTTGTCTTGAGGGAAAGAGTAAGAGTATTTCCGAACCATCTTCTTCATCAGCGATGAATTCCAGCGGACCTTTTCTCGATCGCGCGGCTTCTTGGATCCGCTTCGCTGTTTTTTTTTGCGTCATTCCCGTTCTTCACCTTGCTGTTTTTTCTATGTCGGGCTTTTTTCTTGCCATGAGAGCGCATAGCGGGCTGACGGTGAAAGGCATCATCATCCCCCGTAGCCTACAGAATGAGTCGTTACGTCCTGGATTTCTCGTAAATGGTCATTTTCGTACGGCAGGATTTCGCTCTGTTTCAATATCAACGCTATCTAGAAAGACATTCTCTTTTCCACCGGAATCATTTATAACATGGTAGCCATGAAATCGCTCCCGTTTCTTGGACCGAACGTATCCAAGGCCAGTCGTCTCCATTCTCCCGTTGGGCATTTTTCGCTAAGTCCCAGGAACGTCCTAAATCTTTTTATAGAAATGGGTTTGTCGAGCAGTCTGTTTAAAGGGTATGCCTTGGCATCTCAATAGCCTTTTCAGTCCTTCTGTGTAGTATCTGGGCAGTCGGATTGGCTGAAACCTGTCGAGCGCAGGTTCAGCACCATGCCAAACTTCTTTCTCCACTTTAGTCTCGGTGGATTGGTAGAAAATGATCGCCTTTTCACCTCTTTGCTTAGGAAGGACGTAGAAGGTCTCCAGCTCTTGCACGCTGTACGTATCAATTGCATCAAGTTCTTTGTAATGCCGCAGCGGAACCATGGTAATTTGTAAACTCTGGTCAGCTCCAACAAAGGTCTGCATTGGCGGGTGGACGGAGAACACTGCGTTGGTCTCGTCCTCAGAGTCACTGCCAAAGACCAAAATAGGAGTAGATGGTCTTGACCTGTTGCCTTGGGGTTGTCCCGAGTAGACCATCTCTTCATCCTCCTCGGTATCGCTCCCAAATATCTGGATAGTGGAGATGGCTTTTTCTTTATTCTCCGGTTTGCGACATCATTCCATGTCTTCGAAGTCTGATAAGAAGTACTTGGCGTCTTCATATTTGCGGACTTCATTTACAGAGAATGGGTTCAGCTCACCTGTAACTGTGTACTCTAGGCCGTCCTTGAAGTACTTCATACACTGATGTTGTGTAGAAGAGATAATGTAGTACTCATGTAACCAAAGCCTGTCGAGCAAAGCGTTGTAGCAAGTCTTGGCGTCTATAACATGGAATTTGATGTCAGTGATAAGCAGCCCGAAGCGTAATATCAGTATTACAGACCCGAGCGTTTATGATGATTGGGAGTCAAAACCGGAGATGGTAATTTTATCCCGAGCCAAGTACTGCACATTCATGCAAATCTCTTTCAACACTCTTACATTGAGAAGGTTGACGGAGGACCCGTTGTCGACCAGGATCTTCCCTATCTTGATATCGTGACAATACCCGGTTACATACCGCGGACGGTTGTGCTCGCACGTTCCGAGAATGAGGTCTTCATCGCTGAAGGTGATGTCAACCATGTGAAATTCTTCCAGCTCGTCCTTCATCTTTTCTTCTGCAAGGAAGCCTTGAAACTGGTCGAGCTCTTGTAACGCCTTGATTAAGGAATCTCATGCCTCTTTAGATAGGAGAAGGGCATCCAAAATACTCAATTATGAGGGTATCTTCCTCAGATGTGCCAGAACATTGTAATCCACCTTGTTCTTTTCGGGCGGGTCCTTAGCTGTGAGCTCTTCGGCGACTCTATCATCGAGAGCAATCTCCTCAGAGACTTTTTCCTTCCCCTTGTCTTTCTTGCACGAACCTTTGTTTGAGGGTCCAAGATTCTTTTCAGGCAACGTACGGTTATGCAGCTGAATGTTCTCACAGTTCTTTGTCTCTTCTTCTTTTCCAGAGGTGGATTCCTTGAAGAGAGGGCCGAGGGCCATTTCTTCGTCCGAATCGCTCCCGAAGGTAAGAACTTGAGATTTCCCTTTTGTTGGGATGGCATCAACCATATGACAGTTACCGACTGTTCCTTTATGCTCATCTGCCGTGCTTCTCTGCACCCGACAGGCTTTGCGCTTTATTCGCTTGAAGTGTTGTCGGTAGGCAACGTATCCTTACCACCACTTCTTGAAGGCATTGCACTCTTTGGTAGGGTGTGTGACCCTCTGATGATACAAGCAGTATTTTGGATGTACATCCGCTTCGTCAAGGCACGTACTCCCGGGAGTATTTCCTTCGAAAGGTGGCAGCTTCATTCCCATTGACAAGGCTTTGGCGAACCGTTTCCCCGTCTTAAACTTGTTTTTGTCTGCCGCGGGTGTGCTTCGATCCAGTTGGAGTACTTCGTGACCCTTCCTCGCTGCAACATCTTTATCCTGACGCCGACACTTGGCCTTTTTATATATGGTTGTTTCACGCTCTCGGTCAGCTTTGCTCTTTTGAAGGGCTTCGTCCAGCAGTTTATCGATCAGGTCGTCTGACGGTTCCGGGGATTTTGACACCGGTCTTGCCCCCAGTTCCTCTGCATTGCATTCCGACGCCGAGAGAGCTTCTTCATCTTTTAACGACAGGTGAGAGATCATGTGGCAACTCGCTACATAATTCTCGGGTTCTTCTGAAGAATCTTCTTCTTCATCAATATCACTATTTCCGTTCTCAAGAACATGATTGAAGAATTCTTCCAGTGTGACTGGGGTCCATCCCTTTTGGTTGTATTCCTCCAGTGCGTTGATGTATTTTTGTAGACCCGTACGATTTTCGTCGAGCTGCACGGGCTTCTTGGCCTTCTTCTTTTTCTTTGAAGACTTCGGAGGCTTGGCCTGGAGGTTTTGCCCATCGTTACCAACTTTCGGCATTGGGCGTGGTTTCAGCATCTTGTCAATAATCTTAGGCTCCAGCGGGCTTTTCCACCTAATCTCCAGACATGCTTGAATATCCTTGAGCATTCTTTTAGTTTTAGCCGAAAGGACAACTTCCCACGGAGCTTCCTCTATAAATGAGCATGATCCCCCCGACGTATCAACCATTTTAGGAGCGTGCTGCTGTGGCGGGTTTACCTTCCAATTTTCGGACAGCATGAACATGCCCTGTTGGTACTGGTCTCCAACCCAGTTTTTGAAGATGTAGCAATCTTCGATTGGGTGGCCCACTATTCGGTGGTAGGGGCAGTAATTGGGATTGTTGACATTGCCCGGCTGAAGTGGGCGTCTAGGATCTGGCAGACTGATGAGCCTATTGCACACCGCCAGTTCGAATAGTCTCCTCATTTTATCCCGGGGGAACGAGTAAGGACGTCTCATCTTTTCTTCGAGGGATCTTGGTTTTTTGTTTTGGCAAGCTACCGGTTTGGGGTCACTCGGTTATTGTTGAGCGTTGGCGACGAAGGTCGCTTTCCCTTTGCCCTTTTCATTCCGAAGATCTGTCTTTGAAGAGGATGGCCTATGACCCATCTGGTCCATTTGGGCCAGCTTGTCAATCAAGGCCAGGAAAGTTGTCGGCTTGAAGAACATCATAAACTGGGATATAGTTGCCTGGGGATCAAGGGTTCCCACGAACATGCCCATGGCAGGCGCTTCTTCTATGCGTTGTTCGCATTTTGACCATAGGTTACGCTATCGAATTGCGTATTGAACCCAGGTCTCTCCTGGCTTCACTCTGGCATTGATTAGCGTCGTGATTGGGGTATGCTCTCTTGCGCTCGCGAACTGCTGTGTGAATAATAATTCCATCTCCGTGAATGTTTTGATAGAATCGTTTGGGAGCTCAGAGTACCATTCAAATGCTGTCTCCGCCAAGCTGCCGACGAACTGGCGAAGCAGCAGTTTGTCGTCGCCTCCAGTATTGCCGCATAAAGCTCTGAATTGAGCAACATGCTGTTGCGGATTGCCCGTCCCTTTATACACGTGGAACTTAGGGATCGTATATCCCGGCGGGTACTTAATTTGATCTTACCAGCCTGGATAAGGTTGTCCATTTCTGACGACTTGACTAACCGCTTCACTTGCCTGATGAGCTCGTATTTGTTGAGCTATGTAGTCATCAAGGGCAGCTTTGGAGATCGTCTCCTCCCTGGCTGCTAATAAAACCGGAGGAGGGTTCGATGTCTTTCCTCTGTCGTCTTCAATGATTATTGGCAGATCTTCGGCTGGAGGTTCCGGCTGAATCATCATCCCGACCATGTCTTGGAACAGGAGTGCCATTTGCCTCATATTAGTGGATTGTTCTGCGGCCTCTTTATCCTTTCTTTCTAGTACCCTCCGCAGGAATTCCGTATCGGTCTCCTGATCTTGGTGCTGTTCGGACGATACCTCCGGGCTTTCTTTCTGCCCCGTGAGTGCGGCCATCTTTGTTAGCATCTCCTGGAGCTTTTTTTGTTGCTCCTGAGCCTTTGTCACAGAATGTGTAAGTGTTCGATGATCCGTGGAAGTACAGCTTTCCTATTTCCCGGAAGCCATGTACACCGTGTGTACTACCATGCCCACAGACTTAGGGCATTTGGGTCCACTGCCTTTGAAATTTACCGCAGGCATAGGGATCTTCTTCGGCCTTCTCTTCTTATGGGAGGTCGAAGTTGAGGGGGCCATTGCAGCAGGCACCCATGCAGATGATACCTTCCGTGGTATGACGGAGGGATGGTCCTCCTCTTGCCAAGCCTTCATCTTCTTCAGCCGGCGAGAGTAATCTTTGTCAATTACAGAGTTTTGGACTTTCTGCCAAACTCTGTGGATCTTGGAAGACAACCGCTGAGGAGGTTGTCCCGTCTTCACCTGTGTTAAGCTTTCAGCAGGCGGAGGAGACTTCTTCAATACGGCGGTTGGAGAGTTCTTGCGCACCCTCCTGAGCAGCTCGAAGCTGTTCCAAGTTGGAATAGCAACGTCAATTTCCACCGTTGGAGCTGGTGGGGTAAGTCCTGAGGGGGAATTGCCCCCAAGTTTCCTCACTCGGCGCTAGTGGCAATGTCGAGCATGTCGTGTAGACGGGACTACCTTTTTCGTTGGAGCGACTTCTTCATGCTCCCTGCTTTGATGAGAGGCCGCTGTCGGCATCAGCCTGTCGAAGACTGACGTTCACTGAGAGGGAATGGTTAATCTGTCGAAGGCAGACTTTTTGGCAAGGGATGGAGCCTTGGTGACTTCGCCCGGAGCGGGAGTTGGAACGGCCAGTCATGTGAGGACCGATCCTTTAATAGGAAAATCCCCTTTGACGACTTCGTCTGCTAGAGCTGGAATGGCTATCCGCTTCGGGATAACCCCATCAGGTATCACGAGCCTTTTTGTGGGCCCACTTGAGCTTAGGCTCAGCCTGTCAAAGACTGAGGCGGCAGACTTGGACGACCCGTTGAGAGGGGTCACGGTGGTTACAAGCCGATCGAAGACCGACTTCTTTGGAGCCACTTGTGATGACATTGAGGCATTGAAGCTTATTGGCGGGAGCATGGTCCCAAAAAACAGTCCAGTGGTGGCCTGAGTCACCTGTTCCACCGACATTGCAAAGATGGCGGCTGCTTGGGGCCCGTAAGTCACTCCTCCGGCGGGGACAGAAAGGGAGTTGCTGTTGCAGTTAGTGCAGCTGGAGCCATCGATTTCTCTTCTCTGTATGGAGCCAGACACCAAATATTAGTACCTCGAATCCAGGGGCAACCATATTAAATCGCGATTCTTTCGCGAACACGACACACGAAGTGTGGAGTGGAAAGAGGAAAAGGTCCCACCAGGCGTGCCAGAATCTGTTTACCGCCGAAAACCGAGAAGACAAACGTCTTGCCTGAATTTGGGGGCAGATGCTATTTGGATTTATCCGTCCACCTCTCCGAAGATACCAAGTTGATTTGTGGCACCGGGTATCGGAGGTTTGGACGGATGCGGCCGTTGTAGCAGACTTCGTCAGATTCCTCCTCATTGTGAGGGGTTTTTTATTGTGGGGACGCCCTTCCCTGCAGACGCAAGCCCCTGCAGTTAATTACGTTACCGCATCACGGTAACCACTTTCTCCTGCTCCAGAAGGTCACTTCATATCATATGTGTTTGTTTTATTATTGGTTGCCCATGGATTGTATACGGAGACTAATTTGTGTTGTCCCCCGTAGGGCGTGGATTGGTCCAAATCCGTATTTTCTTATATTTGCGCTTGGTTTAATTTAAGGATCTTTAATCTCATTCGGGATTAAGATCAATTTAAATGTTTGTTTAGAATACGTTAGTCTAATTTTTAATCTAAGATTTACTCAACATGATTTTGGGGTCATTCAGACCCAACAAAAGAGCATTTGGGCTCTATTGTTTTAGTTTAAGGATATTACGATCCATAGCTAGTTTAAGAACATTGTGGTCCATAGGAATGTGCTCATGGATTTGGGAGTGCACCAAAGAGCTGTTGGTTGTCGGGACCCTCCATCTCTCTGAAGACGTTGAAGAATTATAACGACATGTATCAGAGGAGAGGAGAGATGTACCCTTGAACCGAACTCCAGATTGAAAAGAGAGATCATGGTGGAACGAACATCATTTTAGAAGCCATGTGTCAGGAGATCATTAGTCATCTTTGGAACTAAGATCAATTTGGGGAAACCTGAGTATAGGAGGGCTCGGTTGATTGATGGTCAAAAGGTTTTTGGCCTCAGAAGACTTGGCCAATTTAGGCTAAGGTTGGCCCCCTCATAGGTCTAAACACTGATATTTGTTTGGCGCTCACGTGCTCCCACGTGAGGCTCTTAAGCGGTGTTAAACAATGAAATTTAGAGCACACACGTGTGGCACGTGAGGCGCCTGAAAATTGCTTCTTTGGGTTTATTCCCTTCTTCTTTTATAAGTGCTAAGCACTTATTGGGGGTCATGTGGGAGCACGTGAAGCACCCCAAAATGGGAACTGTCTTTGATTTATTCCCCTTTTCCTTTTATAAATGCTGAGAACTATTAGGGGGTCACGTGGGATCGTGTGACTCAATCTCAATCGTTCCTTTTTGTTCCTCAGAGATGCTCACGTGGGAACACGTGATCTGTCGTGATAGTGTTGAACACTAATCATTTCTTTTATGTGCATGGAAATCTTGATCTGAGTTTTGAGCATTTCAGGTCCTTTATTTTGATAAAAATTAAATTCTTTTATAGGGTTAAACCCTAATTTTATCAAAGAAATTAAATTCCTATATATTTGGAAGAATTAAATTCTTCAAACTTAGTTCTTTCCCCTAAGTTTTGAGTCTGCATGACAGAATCTCCCCAATGAGAATTAAATTCTCAACTTGTGGGGAGATCTGCTTCTGCTGACCTCAACCAGAGGAATAACTAAGTTCTTCTTAGAAGAGTTAAACTCTTGAAATGGCAAAGAAGAGATAAAATAATCTTTATGTTTTTCTTCTTACCTAGAGTTTCTTTTTCTAAAAGAGAGCTCTTCTTCTCTTTTTTTGTTTCTTAAATCTTATGGGGGATCTCTTCTCTCTTCAGATTTAATCTCCTTGCTCCTATTTATAGGAGAAGGAAAAAATCAATTTGTTGAGAGAATCTCTCATTGAGAAATCTTGATTGATTTCATGATCTTTTAGATCAATCGGTGAATTTTATTCACCGTTGAATTTTTAATCCGAAAGCTCTCTGTTTAACAGAGAAGATTTCTTGTTTATTTAACAAAATTATAAATATTTTGTTAGTTTTAATAAGATTAGAATTTTATTCTATCATATCTTTTTAGTTTAACAAGATCAGGAAAATATTTCCCAAATAGAATTTAATTCTAGAATTTGATAGGAGCGTTTTAAATTGGGGTGCTCACATGCTTTGCATGTGAGTGGCAAGAGAACTCGCGTGTTTAACACGTGACCCCTAGTGTGGGTTTTAGTCTGTTTATTTTCAGCGCTCATATGAGCATTTGAGCGCTCACATGTTTAACACGTGAGACATGTTTGGCCATTGGTGATTTATATTTAGCGCTCATATGCTTTGCAAATGAGCGCTCACGAGTTTTACACGTGAGGCTTGTTTGCCCCTTTAGGTTTATTTTATTCGACGCTCATATGCTTTGCATATGAGCGCCCCACGTGTTTAACATATGATGTCTGTTTGGCCCTTGGTTATTTACTTTCAGCGCTCATATGCTTTGCATATAAGCGCTCACATGCTTAACACGTGATGTCCAACCGTGAACTCTTTTCCTCTTTCTTCTCTCCCATTTTTATAAGAGTTATAAGGGAACAAATAGCTCTCGGCCGAAAATTTTGGCGGGAACAGTAACGCTTCATATTTGATGAACTTACAAGTCTAGTCCACTCTTGTAAATCAGATCAAGGCAACTCAAGAAAATGATATGCCAAGCTACAAAAGATCAGAGAACAAGTACAAAAGTGGACTACAAACTGACTTCATCATCCACGAAAATGGATCCTTGCGATATAGAAGTCGTTTATGCGTGCCGGTCGGACCTGTTCGAGAAGAATTGATGAAAGAAGCTCACAGCTCTCCTTATTCTGTACACCCAGGTGGCACAAAGATATACAAGGATCTACGGCAACACTACTGGTAGCATGGAATGAAGCGAGAAGTAGCAAAGAGTGTAGCAAAGTGTTTGATGTGTCAGCAAGTGAAGGCCGAATATCACAGAACTGCTAGTCTACTTCAGCCATTACAAATCCCAGAATGGAAATGGCAGCACATTACCATGGACTTCATGACTGCCCTTCCTCGCAGCACGAAGGGTAACGACGCAATATGGGTTATTGTGGATCGACTCACAAAGTCGGCTCACTTTATTCCATTCAGAGTTGTCCAGTCAACCGAGACATTAGCAAAGAAGTACATGGAAGTAAGTACAAATCTAAAGTAAGATTTAAATCTTCAAGATATATCATATTTGACACCCATAAACTTATGCAGGAGATCAAGAGATTATATGGATTACCTGTTTGCATCGCCTCCGATCATGATACAAGATTCCGATCACAGTTTTTGCAGAGTCTGCAAGCTTTCCAGGAAACGAGTCTGAATTTCGTCACGGCTTATCATCCACAAACGGACGGACAGTCCAAGCAAACAATTCAGATTCTGAAAGACATGCTAAGAGCCTGTATGTTCGACTTTGGAGGTTCGTGGGAATATCACCTACACCTTATGGAGTTTTCATACAACAACAGCTAGCAGGCAAGTATTGGAATGGCACAATTCGCAGTACTCTACGGATGGAAGTGTCGTTCACCGCTAAGTTGGGACGACATTGGAGATCGTGAACTCCTTGGACCAGAGATAATCGTGGCAACTGTGGACGTAGTTCACACGATCAGGAAAAGGATGCGCATAGCCCAAGACCGACAGAAGTATTAGGTAGATGCAAAGAGTCGACGTCTGGAGTTCCAACCTAGAGACCATGTATTTCTGAAGATCTCTCCAAACCGAGGAGTGATCCGTTTTTGCAAGAAGGGTAAGCTAAATCCAAGATACATAGGACCGTTCTACATACTCGAATGAGTTGGAGAAGTGACATACCGTTTAGCACTACCACCCTCATTGAAAGGAGTGCACAACGTATTACACATATCCCAACTACGACGATATGTGAGTGACCCTAGCCACATACTCGATCACTCAAAACTCACAGTACAAACTGACCTAACCTGCGAGCAACAACCAGTTGAGATCCTGGACCAAAAGGTGAAGACATTGCAGAACAAGGAAGTAAACTTGGTCCGAGTGATGTGGAGAAAAGATTCACCAGGAGAATCAACATGGGAACGAGAAGAAGATATGCGTGCAAGATACCCTTATCTATTTGAAAATTAGTCCCTATATAAATGTAAATTTTGAGGACAATATTTTTATAAGGAAGGTAGAATGTAACGACTCTGAAATCTCTGTACGGAAATTTTCTTAATAATATACAAGAAAAGAGTATTGGAGCCTGAGTTTGAGTTATAAGTTACTTTTTGTAAATAAAAATAAGAAGCCACTTGTAGCTCACTGGTAAAGCCTTTGCACTGGTGTGACGTAGCATGTGTTTTCGATTCCCATCAGACACAATTATTTTTCTGATTTTTCTTTTTTAAATTTTTGGAAGCCCAAAAGGTTGCACGTTTAATACACGAGGAAATGAAAATTTCAGAAAAATCAAAAATGTGGAAAATGGTGTAAACACAGATTTGATCTCGTGGCACGAATCTCGAGGACAGAGAGCCAATCTCGACCGGCGGATTTGGCTATATGGCCGGCGGGGAAGGTCAGATTTGCTCCAATGAGCTCCGTGTTTTGCACATTCGTCTCTTCAACCCCCCTCAACTCCTCTGCACTGTTTGATTTCCCTGTAATCAAACAGAGACCCTTCATTTCACCAATTAACACCATTTTAATGCTTTTTAATCCAAAATTTTAATTACCAAACCTTAATTCTCCACTATAAATACCACCCCATATTTTGGCTCAGCACCATTCTGAAAATTCTAGCAAAAACTCTCTCAAAAAGTCTTAAGTGTAAGTGGAGTTAGCGAGCAACCTTCTTCCGTCAAAAATCGAAGCCGATTCCGGAGCTCCCGCGACACCACGAAATTCATCCCCTCTTCCTTAACCTCTCTTTAATATACTCAACCCATAAGTCCATACCAACTCTCCTCCTTTTCATTGAAATTCATCTTTAAATCTTATATCGTTAAAGTGAAGTTATTTCCGATATTCTTTTTCTAAACCCTAGAAACTCCCTTTTCCTTTATAATCTAGTCAACCTAATTTTACACATTACTTGTAATCTTAAATACCAATGTTTAGAATCAAGTTTAATCAAGAATCTCATGTGAAACCACCATAATTGAACTTTTTTTATTAAAATACCTTGAACTTTATTATCATCTCTTTTCATTTTTGTTAAAACTATACTTTTAGGAAAAACTTCACGGGAAACGACATACCCCACATGTACACTTTAGTTTCATAGCAAGACGCCTATTTGTATGTATTTTTATTTCAAAGAATAATCTTTACAATAAAATACCACATACTTTAAAACCGGGTTTCTTTTAAAGCGGTATTTCGTATTCCTTTGCAATTATGCATCTACAACCCTTGTTAGGGGACCCGCTAATGGATGGTGCGGATTATCGTATATCCTGGGGATAGTAGAGCGAGATGCAGCACTCCTCGCGGAGTATTCGATCTCGAAAGGATTATAAAATACGGTTTTTAAGAAATGCAAATTTCTAAATAAAACTAATTTTTTTTAAAATTAAAATCATATAAAATTATAAATCCATATTTTCATTATATTATGAAACTTTATTTTTTATATAAAAATGAAAGATTAAAAAAATGTCGATAACATACCATCAAGTTACTGAAAAGAACTAGTTTTCAATAAAATACCATAAACTTTCAAAAGCTAGGTATCTATCATTAAAATACATCAATAATCAAAACACATGCTCATGAAAACCCTAAGTAATACAAATCACTCTCGAGTTTTATTTTTTTAACCTATATTAAAATATTTTTCATAAAACCCCCTCGAGATATACAAAATAAATTTAAAAGAGTTTAGTAAATATAGGTTTAAGCGGGATCAATTCTCTTGAGCCCCGGAGAGCCGGAGAAAGTGAGTGTTTGCCTATTCAGATTAGAAAACTTAACAGGAGTTATCAATGGCAATTGTTTTGGAAAAAGACACAAATCCTGCCGTCTATATGCAGCAGTTGCCGATGACTCCCGAACCTAAGAATTCAAGAGTTAAATCATTTTACAAGTGTCTGAATAAATCTAAGTCCAACCTCAAACCTGAATCCAAAATCAAACACAAATACTTGAACATGAACATGAATACTCGAATTCAGACATCAAATTCAAACATGACTTGACTTGACCGAACTATGGTTATAACTTGACATGACTACTTGTATACATGATTACATCCTGAATATGAACCTGAAAATTTTGTATTTATGTTTTCGGCCAAGACTTGTAAACATAATCTATACAATATATTACGTGGGGATAAATGGGCAGATTGGAATGGAACGTATAACGTGGCACGAGATGTCACTTAAAAGACACCTACATGAATTCATGTGCCATTGTCTCGTGGGTTATAACGGGGCCTTGTACTACATGTTACCATAGTCCACGGGGTAAGATGAACTCCTCTCATATACATAAATACCTTCTTTATCAAACTAAAAACAGCCACGTTAGAATAACTATCATATACTAGTAATCGGTCATATACAACTTTACCTGTTCATTTCACTTTATATACTATCTTCCATTTCTTCTTTTGGGACTTACCGAACGTTAGTTCGTTGACGACATTCCTTTCTGTTTCTTTCTTTGGAATATTTGTCAAGAGGACCGGACTCTGAGAAGATAGAGCCGAGCCAGGAGGACTTGGACCAGCTTACCGCTCCGCCTGAATACTAGTTCCTCTGCACTTACCTTCAGTATGTCATTGTTTAAGCATTTGCTTTTGATTATTGTATCTTTTATTTCAAACAGTAGTACATAAAGTTGAATGTAAATAAATTTGCTGTTTCATTTTATTCTCTTGTCATTCTTATTCATTTTTATATATATTTCTTAATTACGATTAACCTATTTATTTCATAGTAAATACGTTGCGGTCTCTCACATCATTGTTTCCGCCTACTGAAAAGCGGGACGTGACAGATCTTCACATCGTGACTTGCAGGATACCTATAGAAGATACAAAAAATATGACTTTTGGTACCCAAATCTTAGTGGGTCCACGGGGGTTAGTACTTGGAACCCATATCAAACTCTTTGAAGATCTAGTTTTGCAATAGTAAGAGATATGTCCAATATGGCCACAATAGTTACACATAACATTACTAGTTCTAGAATGTGTATATGCATGTCTGTGTTTGGTATGATGATGATGATGTGAAATAGGAGTCTTAACACGAGTAGTTCTAGCAAAGGATTTTTCAAAACTTGGAGTATGAGCAAATCTAGCATTACGATCATATATGGTATAGGACCATGTACATGATGAGCTTAGTGATCATAAGAAGTAGATGCATGTGAAGAAGTAGCCTTAACAAAAGTAGTCTTAAAAGATGCCTTATCTAATGTTGGTTTGAGGCTACTAGCATGAGAGAGTGATGCATGTTGAAAACCAATTTCATTTTTCTTATTGGAAACATTCAAATTGTCTAACATGTTATTAAGAGAAATTTTGCTAGTGGCAAACTTGAGAAGAGTTGCATCAAAATCATTAATCTTAAATTTCATTTTATCAACAAAAGCCACATAACATTATGAGTGATAATCAAATAATCATATTTACACTTGAGAGAAGTAAAAGTGAAAGTGAGTCTCACATTTTTGAAATTAATATCTTCGAGAGAACTATTTAAAGAAGCAATCTTAGACAAAAAAAATTTCGTTCTTAAGTTTTAAACTCTCACATTCACAAGATTTAATAGAAGAACTTTTATTTTCAAGATAAGCATGTTCCCGCCAAAAATTTCTGCGCAAAAAAGCCCAAGGTATCAAATGGCAGCAATACGCTTAAGAAAATGCAAACCAGTATTTTTGAGGCTGTATTTTTTCAAAATCCTGAATGAGAATCAGGTAAATTCTGATGGCATCAAAAGTGTCTCGAAAAGTCCTTCGATTTGATATATTACGGGCCTCATAACTTTTCCGGGATCAATAGTTATGAGCAAATGTGTTATGCACGTATAGTCTAAGTAATGCTCTACCACATGGGGGATACGTTTTAGTCCCACATTGGAAAAAAGGGGATCCCTTCTCTACCACTCCCCTATAAATAAGAGAAGATACCTCTTAGAAAAAATAGGATTCAATTCTTAAAGGAGCTTAGTTCTTCAAGTTAGAGCCTTAGTAGTCCCCCATAATGCGTATATGCGCAAGCGCCATGTGAGCTACGTGCAACGCACGTGCGCCCGCCATATGTGCGACACGTGCAACGCATGTGCGCCCGCCACGTGCAAAAATTCAATCTTCAAAAGAGTTTAGTTCTCTATAGAAGCTTAGTTCACCAAGTTAGGGCCTTAGCTGTCCCTCATAATGCGCATATGCGCAAGCGCCATGCCCGCCACGTGCAACGCACGTGCGCCCGCCACATGCCAGGATTCAATCCTCAAAGGAGCTTAGTTCTCCATGTTAGGGTCTTAGCTGCCCCCCATAATAAGCATATGCGCAAGCGCACGTGCGCACCACGTACGAGGAATCAATGCTCAAAGAAG
Organism: Agapanthus africanus; assembly: GCA_030015575.1. Classification (NCBI taxonomy): domain Eukaryota; kingdom Viridiplantae; phylum Streptophyta; class Magnoliopsida; order Asparagales; family Amaryllidaceae; genus Agapanthus; species Agapanthus africanus. Next base: position 65,200,294 of record JASDDO010000028.1, on the reverse strand, counting down.
CTTAGTTCACCATAGGAGCTTAGTTCTCCAAGTTAGGACCTTAGCTTCCCCCCATGATGTGCAAGCGCTACGTGCGACGCACGTGCGCACACGCCGTGCGCAACACATGCGTCTGCCATATGCGACGCATGTGCGCCCAACACGTGCGGCGCACGTGCGCGAATGCAAAGAAGCCATTTTCAGCAATTAGGAGTTTAAGATCCAACATGTTCTTCCCCCTGATGAATGGGACATGGTTCAAAGGTTACATCTCTCCACACCTTCGATATATGGCGTTGTAATCCCTCAGTGTCGTCGGAGAGGTGGTGGGTCCAACGACCAATGATCCCTCTTTCCAAATAAAGAAGAGACCGTCCCATAAGCTTCTGTAAAAATACAGAAAGCTCTCAAAACAATAAAGAATTTAATTCTCAATAAAGAAAAAGATCTTCCTTCTCTCAAACCCTAGGTAAAGAAAACATAGAGATCAAAATATCTCTTTTATCTATCATAACATATCTAAGGGTATAACCCTTCTCAAGAACTTAGTTTTTTCTCTGGATCTGAGATCCACAAGACAAGTCTCTCACAAGTTGAGAATTTAATTCTCATCGGGAAGATATTGTTCTTGAGAATCAAAGATTCAGAAAAGAACAAAATTGAAAAAAAAGAAGATAGAGTCCATAATACTTCAGGAACTTGGTCCCTCACAAATCAAGAACTTAGTTCTTAAAGAACCTGATGTCAGATCCTCAAAATAGTGATATTGGTGATCGTTAATGGTCATAATACCATTAATAGAGGTTTAACCTCTCTGAAAACATGAACAGGAGAACATGGATAAAAGAACATGAAGAAGATGGAGTCCATAATACTCCAGGAACTTAGTTCCTTCAAATCAAGAACTTAGTTCTTAAAGAATCTGATCCCAGATCCTCAAAATAGTGATCTTGGTGATCCTTAATGGTCAAAATACAATTCACAGAGGTTTAAGTTCTCTAAAAATATCAACAGAGATTACATCTCCAAAAATCTCAGCGCCTCATGTAAAAAGCACGTGAGCACCAAAGGCCAAAGCTCGGCACTTCATATGAAACACACGTGAGCGCCAAAACTTAGCGCCTCACGTGAAACACACATGAGCGCTCAAAAGAAGCCAAAGTGCAGCGCCTCACGTGAAACACACGTGAGTGCGAGTCGCTCAGCGCCTCACATGAAACACACGTGAGCGCCATAAAAGACTAGTGCTTAGCACTATTTCAATGCCTCACGTGAGCGCTATATGCAACTGAGTGCTTAGCACTGCTAGATGATACAGATACCCAATCTTAGCCCAAATTGGCTAAGCTTATGTTCATGATATCCAAATTGATCTTAGTCCCATACATGACTAACGATCTTCATCCCAAACTTTCTATGTTAATCTTAATCTCAAATTAGACTAACGATTCTTAGATGATCCACCATGATCTTTTCTCTCAAATATGGGATTTGGTTTAAGGGTACATCTCTCCACACCTCTGATATATATTGTTGTAATTGCTCAACATTTTCAGAGAGGTAGTGAGTCCCGACAACCAACAACTTTTTTCTCGACCCAACTTGATGTAAAATTTCATCAAGACAGAGAATGATGCATCCCATATTGATGAACTTCTAAATTGACGTGCACGCCTCAAATCGGATCGCACCCCAAATTGGGCGCATTCCATGTCACCGTCGTTCATTCCGCCACGTAACAAATACATGTGCGCGCAAAATGGATAATGGACCGAAATGTCATTAAACTAACATTTGTCCCTAAAATGGGAATGTTGGACCGAAATTTCCTTAAACTAACATTCATCCCCAGAATGGGAATAATGGACCAAAATTTCCTTAAACTGACATTCGTACCCAAAACGGGAATGTTAGACCGAGTGTCCCTAAACTAGCGTGTCTCCCCAAACACGGTGATAATGGTCGTGATGCCCTTAAACTAAAATAATTGAGCCCATATGCTCATTTGTTTCCAAGTCGATCTTAGTCTCAAATATGACTAACGATCCTTAAATTAAACACAAATATCCCATGAACAGATAGACCTCACAAATATGAGAAATGCATCCTAAGTTCATTCCCGTTGGCAAACCAAGCTACCAACGTGGACCCCTTCTAGCAAATCCTTGACCCAAACACAATCTCAAATATACGGATTTGGATTAATCCGCGCCCTACGGGTGATGACATAAATTAGTCTCCGTATACAATCCACAGGCAACCCAAAATAAAACAAACACAACACGACACGAAGTGAATCACTGGAGCAGGAGAAAGTGGTTATCGCAACGCGATAACATAATTAACTGCAGGGGCTTGCGCCTGCAGGGAAGAGCATCCCCACAATCAAAAACCCCTCATAAACGAGGGAGAATCTGATATAATCTAATACAACGGCCGCATCTGTTCAAACCTCTGATATATAGTGACATAAATCAACTTGGTATTTTCGGAGAGGTGGATAGAGAAGTCCAAATAGCATCTTCCCCCCAAATTCATGCCAGACGTCCCAACGTCTCGGTCCGGTCTTTCGGTGATGAACAGATTTCGGCACGCCCGGTGGGACCTCTTCCTCTTTCCACTCCACACTTCGTGTTTCGAGTTTTTCCACGATCAAATAATCGTGGTATATATGTTTGTCGTTGCCCTTGGGTGATGAGATACTGAAGCACGGCATTTCGTCTCTATGTAGAATGGCGTTTTATTTCACTCACAGCAACTCAGGCTCTGTCACATCTGGTGAAGTCAAATATGGGTCACTTGCAGTCTCAAATCTCTGCAATCCATCTCTTCAAGAAATCAATAGGCTTATCTTCGGATCTATACTCCCATCTCTTACTCTCGGTGCCTCAACAATGAAGGTGGAATCCCAGAAGAAGTTTGTCTTCCACGGACCAGATCCTTCAACTTCAGCTTTGCCGACGGAATCAGTCCTCAAACAACTAGCACCTGCCAAAGACCAAGGTCGATGCAGGGGGCAGAATACTTAAGCTCTCAAAGAAAACAGGGGGCGGGCTCAGCAAAATCCTAAGGCTAATAAAATGTCGCAAGACATCACCGACGTCAATATCGGCGTCAAATAAGACAAGCTGGGGGCAGTTCTCCGTATGGTCCTATTTCAACCCCTGTGGTGAATGCTAATGTTCCAACCGGGAACAGTTTCAAACTGTTCCGAAGGGTCAGAAAAAATTCTCCCACCACAATATTGAAGAAATCTCCGCAGTCCATGGAGATCCCATGAGAGCAGAAACCAGTTCGCTTCCTAAAAGAACTTTCCTCATCTATATATAAGGTGTGTAAGCAGGTGAAGGACTCAGTCGTCGTCTGCGGCTCTTCCTCTAAATGTCAGCCAAATTCTGACAAATCCCCTTTCAAATACAAAGGGACTCATCCTAAGGCGGTTCCTGGTACAACGGTTCCTCCCAAAACTAATGAGGCTTCTCACAAAAAAGAGAGGCCTGGCTCAATTTCCCGAGGCAAACTCCAAAGGCTAAAACTCCAAACACCCCAAGCCAGGGGGCATGGCAATTCATACAGTCCACATGGTGAACTCCAAAGATGATGTTCAAGCATATACTAGCCACGGACCGCATACTCAGTCCCTGAAAAAGGCTCAACTGCAACCTGAAAAGCTATAGGAGATGCTTGCTCAGGCGGCAGCACTCGTTAATCCATCATCTAAGGCAAATCCCGAAGACGCGCCTGGAAAAAGAACAGAGCAAGAGTCGGATATTGACTTCCTAAAGCGCGCACTCAAAAAGAGAGATGAAGAAGCGGCAGAAATGTCCGTTAAAATGAACCAGATGGCCCTTCTGATCCAGAATATGGCTGGAATGATGGTTCAATTGGAACCACTGGCAGATGAACCGCCGGTTGTCACTCTTAAAGACAAGGGCGACATTTCAAATTCTCTGCAAGTCTCATCAACAGCCGAAGAGGAAATGTTTCCAAAAACAAAGATGGACGAATATATCACTCAGCAAATCAAAGCTAACTATGTCGGTGAAGCTGTGAATAGGCCAATCAAGACTGGTCGACCATATCCGGCCTGGTATGATCAAAAACAGTACCCGCCAGAGTACACACTTCCAACGTTCCACATGTAAAAAGGAACTGGGAATCCTCACCAACACATTGCGCGATTTAAATCCATGCGTGGCAATAATGGAGGAAGTGATATACTGCTCCTCCGACAATTCGTCAGCAATCTGGTGGGCATCGCCTTCGAATGGTATGCGGAACTCTCAAATGATTCCGTGAAGACCTTCGACGAGATGGATATGCTCTTCTGTCAGAGTTTCGCTAGTGAGAATTGACACACTACCGTGATGGCATTGGTCAACGAAAAGGTTGGACTGAATAAAACCTGGGTTCAATATGTTACCCGATAGCGAAATCTCTGATCAAAATGCGAGCAATGCATCGACGAAGCTGCAGCCGTGGGAATGTTCATAGCTACCCTTGACCTAAATTCAAAGGTGTTCCTATTTATAGCCCTCTTCAAGCTGACGACCTTCCAAGAGCTCATGGATTAAATGACTCGATTGGATCAGATGGGTCAAGACCCTTCATCATCCGATGAAGATGAATGAAAAGCGGAGGCAATGTGGCGTTTGTCGCCGACGCTGAACAAAAAATGAGTGTTTCTGAAGCAATCTGTTGCCAAAATAGCGACGGTGTGGGTACTCGCTCTCCCCCCTCCCCCGAGATATACACAGAGGGCATATTTCTCACTGGCGGAAGAATCTCTACGTGGGATGGTCCTTTCTTCTCAAAGAACAGAAAGAACATCAAGGGACATACAAGCAGGTCCTGCAATCAAGTTGAATATCCCACTTGAACCAAAAAACCATAAGAAGGATATGAAATCCATGTCCTACTCCGAATCAGACGATGAGGAAAAAAAAACCCCAAGTCAAATTCATTCTTCCAAGGAAGAGGAAGACTCGGTAGAAGGAATGACGTGATATCTTGTTCTTTGTACATGAAGAAGATGCTCTATCAGTATCGGAAAGCGACATTGATGAGCAGGGGACAGGTGCCGTGTAAAATGCCCGGTACTTCCTGCAAAACAACCTGATTGTCATGATGATAGATGAAGCAGTCCAAGAAGGTGAAAATAGTCTAAGGCATGAAGTGTCCATACAAACAAAGAACAGGTAGCAGTATCTTAGCAAACAAGAGTTGGAAGGTATGAGTTATGCAACTCGTCGACCGAATGATAATAATGGACCGAAACGCCCCTAACTAACGTGTTCCCCTAAAAAACGGGAATGTTGGACCGAAACATGCTTAAACTAAAAGCGGACCGAAACGTCCTTAAAATAACATTCGTCCCCAAAATGGGAATGTTGGACCGAAATATCCTTAAACTAACATTCGTCCCCAAATCGGAAATGTTGGACCAAAATGTCCCTAAACTAAAGCTTCGCCTAAAAACGGCGACACTGGACCGAAACGTCCCTAAACTAGTGCGTTGCTCCAAACATGACGCGTCGCCTCAAACACGGCGATAATGGACTGAAACATCTCTGAACTAGTGTGTCGCCTCAAATATGGCGATAATGGACCGAAACGTCCCTAAACTAGCGCGTCGCCCCATATACGGCGATATACTCTCATGAGATCTATATTGCAATCGAAGTCCCAACGGCGAAAGCTGCAACTCAAGTCCTACCGGCTACACAGCTACTCCAGTGGTCAAACCACCCCTAAGTCCCACCAGCAAATAGATGGGTTACCTGCGACGAAGATACCTTCAAGAGTTTCACCGTTCGCCAAAAAAAACGGTACGCCTACAAGCGAAATGGGTACAGATGAAAACCCGAAAGGGTGTCGTGAGTAAAAACAGCAGGGCTACCAGCGAGCTTGTGAAAACTCGGAAGGGCGCAAACTCGTTTTTAAAAAAACAAAAAAATGGTATGTCCACAAGCGAAATGGACATGGATGAAAACCCAAAAGGACGCCGTGAGTAAAACCAGCAGGACTACCGGCGAGCTTGTGAAAAACCGGAAGGGCGCAATCTAGTAAAAAATATTTAAAAAATACACTTACAGGGTCTTTTCGATCTTGTGAGGAGAAAATACCTGCGTGAGATCCTCACGACTCACAAAGGAGCTACACACTTAGAAATCCACACGATTTCTAAGAAGAAAATACACTTATGAGATCCTCACGACTTGTAAGGAGAATTCCCCCTATGAGACCCTCACGGCTTATAGAATTCGATAATCTTAAGTTACAACGATCTAAACCTGTTTTTAAGCCGTCATACCCCCCAAGTTGCCCTACAGGCGGTCTAATATTGACCCTTGTATACAATCCACGGGCATGAATAAACAATTCCTCACCAAGTTCCACCAATGGCGAGAAATATCCCATATGGTGTCCTCTCGACTTATAAGGAGAAAATATTCTTGTAAGATCCTTACGACTTGCAAGGGAAAACACCACTTAGGAGTCCTCACGACTTCTAAGAACGTACACCTATGAGATCCTCTCGACTCGTAGGAAAAAATACTTTTATAAGACCCTTATGGCTCATAAAGTCAAAAAGTCTTAGTCAACAAGATCCTAACCCTGTTTACTAAGCCACCTTTGTTCAAATCAATAAAGGCAAATGATGATTCGCTCCTGAAAATATCCCAGTTGTAGCGATGTTGATGTCTAAATAGGTATCAAATTTCAAGTTCTCGCAAAGGCAAATGATGATTCGTTCCTGGGAATATCCCAGTAGTAGCGATACTGATGCCAAGATTAATATCTGACTTCAAATCCCTAACTCAAAAAAACCCGAAATGTTTAGGTAATCCATAATAAAAAACAGCGAGTAAAAACAAAAATAGCTGAAATGATTGGGCAATCACGACATTCGCAATATGAAAAGCTGAAAAGATAGAGCATCGCGGAAAAATTTAAAAAAATATAAAATGAAATTTCCTCTGTCCTGCAAGTACATCCATATTGACTCCTGTATACGACCCATGGGCACAAATAAAAGAAAGGGAACCTTATTTTCCCACCACACATTGTTAAAAGGAGCTTCAAGTCTTGACGGCACATGTACAGCCTAGAGGTCATCCCGACGTTCTTCTCATTCCGACAGGATGCAGATGCAATGTCAACAAAGCTCTAAGGAGCCAAAACAAAAAAGGAGTGATGATAAAATCCTAACTCCAGCTCGACGTGCTTCTCATGCCAACAGGATTCAATCCTCAAAGGAGCATAGTTCTCCAAGTTAGGGCCATAGCTGCCCCCCATAATGCGCATATACGCAAGCGCCATATGCGCTACGTGCAACACACGTGCGCCCACCACGTGCGAGAATTCAATCCTCAAAGGAGCTTAGTTCTCCATAGGAGATTAGTTCTCCAAGTTAAGGCCTTAGCTGCCCCTCCCATAATGCGCATATGCGCAAGCGCATGTCCGCACCACGTGGTGCGCCCGCTATGTACGCATCACGTTTGATGATTCAATTCTCAAAGGAGCTTAGTTCTCCATAGGAGCTTAGTTCTCCAAGTTAAGACCTTAGCTTCCCCCATAATATGCAAGCGCCATGTACGACGCACGTGCGCCCACCACATGCGCAACACGTACGACGCATGTGCGCACAACACGTGCGACACACGTGCGTGAATGCAAAGAAGCCTTTTTCAGCAGTTAGGAGTTTAAGCTCTAACCTATTCTTCCCCCTAATGAATGGGACATGTTTCAAAGGGTACATCCCTCCACACCTTCGATATATAGCGTTGTAATCTCTCGGTGTCGTCGGAGAGGTGGTGGGTCCCAATGACCAATGATCCCTCTTTCCACATAACGAAGAGACCGCCCCATAAGCTTCTGTAAAAATACAGAAAGCTCTCAAAACAATACAGAATTTAATTCTCGATAAAGAAGAAGATCTTCCTCCTTTCAAACCCTAGGTAAAGAAAACACAGAGATCAAAACATATCTTTTACCTATCATAACATATTTAAGGGTATAACCCTTCTCAAGAACTTAGTTTTTTCTCGAGATCTGAGATCCACAATACAAGTCTCTTATATGTTAAGAATTTAATTCTCATCGGGAAGATCTTGTTCTTGAGAATCAAGGATTCAGGAAAGAACAAAGTCAAAAAGAAAGAAGATGGGGTCCATAATACTCCAGGAACTTAGTCCCTCACAAATCAAGAACTTAGTTCTTAAAGAAGCTGATCTCATATCCTCAAAATAGTGATCTTGGTGATTGTTAATGGTCATAATACCATTAATAGAGGTTTAACCTCTCTGAAAATATGAACAGGAGAACATAGATAAAAGAATAGGACAAACATCCCAACGTCTCGGTCCGGTCTTTCGGCAGTGAACAAAGTAATTTTCTTTTTGGCAATGGAATACTTCGATTGGAGTTTGGAATAGGTATCGTGTAAAGTTCCAAAAGTTTCAAGAAGTTCTTCAAAGTTGTATGAGTCAAGATCATCAATTACCTCATCCACATATGCCATGAAGCACATGTTCTCTATTTCTTGATCGGACAGTCCCTCTTCATTCTCGCTCCAAGTCTTCCCATGTTCCAGCATTGAAGACTTTCCGATAAGTTCTTTGTGGAGCTTCCATTTCGTTATTAAGGGGAAATCGACGACGATATGACCGGGCTTCCTACACATGAAACAATGACCAATATCTTTGTTGTTGTTGCTGCTGCTGTTGTTGTAGGGACGATCTCTAGAAAAGTTTCCTCTCTTGAAATTTCTTCGGAGCCTGAGAAATTTGTGGAATTTTCTCGTCACAAGAGCGATACCATCGTCATCTCTACTCAACTCATTATCATCACTAGGTTTGGATGGTGCATTTGATCTTGATGGAGCTTTAGAGGTAGCCTTGAGAGCGATGCTATTTAGCTTTTTTTTCTTCTCCATTTTCTCATCTTTCAGGTCGTAGGCTTTAAGTTCAAACTCATAAGTCTTAAGATTTCCTTGAAACTCTTAAAAAGACATCACTTCAATGTCGGCTATCTCCTTAAAGTAGTCGTCGTTATTTGTCATTTCTTGGTGAGTGATCGAAGTATCTTCCTTGCTTTTTCCTCATTCTTCAAGAGATCGTCTAAAATAGAGTCAAGAGGATTAGTGATGAAAATAACACGACTAAACATATTATCAATGTTTTCATTCGGCAACATTCAAAAAATTTCATACTCTATTTTCAAAAGATCAATTTTAGCCCTCTTAACAATGGAACTCCCTTCATGAGCAACTAATAAGATTTTCCATATGGCAAAAACACTTTTACATTTTATAACACGAGTCAAATCATTTTTGTTGAGGCAAGAAAAGGAATCAAATTTGGCTTTATGATTAGTTTCAAAAACTTTTTTTTATCTACAATACTCCAATTATCCTCATCAGTGATGAGTAACTCATCCTTCTTCAAAAAGGTGTATCTCCACATGTCTCTACCTCGTGATTCTAAAAATGACTCCATCTTAAATTTATAAGTACTAAAGTAAATACCATCAAAGTATGGTGGTTTGGTGATGAATTGGGAGTGTCCCATACTATATGAAGAAGATGAGGCTATAGGATCTCTCTAGGGTTTTAATCCTAACAAAAAGAGCACCTTTCTTTGATTCCACTTGAAATAATTCTAGAGGGGGGTGAATAGGATTATACTAACGGAACCCATAAATTAAAAATTTTACTTGCAAGATAAAACGAAACACAAATATAGCACAAGATAATATACAAGTAAGAGATGGCAAGAGAGAAATAAAACGCAAAAATAAGCGATTTAGAGAGGTTCGGGAGATCTCCTAGTCTTCTTTCTTTAGACGAAGAGCATGTTCCACTTAATCACGTCTCCACCAATACAAATACGTTGCATTCCTACAACAACACGTCACTTGACACACGAGTGACCCACTTCACAACACTTCTCCTCCTTACAAGAACTCTCATGCACTCAAGAGATTCCACACAAAGAGAGAAGAAGAAGAAGATTACATTCTAAGATACTCTCTCAAGAGTTTAAAATTTAAGCTCTAGAATACTTCAATGGAGTATTAGATTCGCAATTAAAACTCAGGTGTTTTCCTTTTTCTTTTGGTGGGTGACGATGAGCTCAAAGAATAAATGAAATTTTTCAGAATAGTTGTTGTGCAATAACTACACAAGAATCCCTTTTAAACCCCACACAAAAATCAAACAAGTACATGCATTTATTACGCCTCAGGCAGAAGAACGGATGTCTAAAGGCCAAGAGGAAAAACGTCTGAAGGTAAAATAAAACTAGCCGTTTTAGCATTAAATGTACGTATCTGAAATATTTTTCAAACAAAAATAGCTTCAAATGTCTGTCGTCATGAGCTTCAGAAGTTTGTCGTGGTTTTCAAAACATGGCCTATGAAAATATAGAAAACAACCAGACGTTTGAAGAAAAGGTGACACATGTATGAAAAAGAAATGATTTTCAAAGTTTTTAACCTTCAGACGTTTGTGTCAATAAGGTTCAGACGTTTGTTTCCACAAAAAATTTGAATGCCATAAAAACAGGGAGAAAAACCATACGTCAGAAGAAGGTTTGACCGACGTCAGAAGAAGGCCAATGATGGATTGGGAGTGTCCCATACTATGTGAAGAAGATGAGGCCATAGGATCTCTCCAGGATTTTAATCCTAACAAAAAGAGCACCTTTCTTTGATACCAATCGAAATAATCCTAGAAGAGGTGAATAGGATTATACTAACAGAACCTATAAATTAAAAATTCTACTTCCAAGGTAAAAGGAAACACAATTATAGTACAAGATAATATACAAGTAAGAGATAGCCTCACGTGAAACACAAGTGAGTGCCAGACGCTCAGCACCTCACGTGAAACACACGTGAGCGCCATAAAAAACTAGTTCTTAGCACTATTTCAACGCCTCACTTGAAACACACATAAGCGCTATATGCAATTAAGTACTTAGCACTGCTGGGTGATACAGAAACCCAATCTTAGCCTAAATTGGCTAAGATTATGTTTGTAATATCCAAACTGATTTTAGTCCCATACATGACTAACGATCTTCATCTCATACTTTCTAAGTTAATCTTAGTCTTAATTAGATTAACGATTCTTAGATGATCCACCATGATCTTTTCTCTCAAATACGGAATTTGGTTTAAGGGTACATCTCTCCACACCTCTGATATATGTCGTTGTAATTGCTCAAGGTTTTTCAGAGAGATGGCAGGTCTTAACAACCAGCAACTCTTTTCTCATCCCAACTTAATGTAAAATTTCATTAAACCATGGAATGATACATCCCACATTGATGCACTTCTAAATTGACGTGCACGCCTCAAATCGGATCGCACCCTAAATTAGGCGCATTCCATGTCACCATCGTTCACTCCGCCACGTAACAAATACATGTGCGTGCAAGATGGATAATGGACCGAAATGTCCTTAAACTAACATTCGTCCCCAGAATGGGAATGTTGGACCGAAATGTCCTTAAACTAACATTCGTCCCCAGAATGGGAATAATGGACCGAAATGTCCTTAAACTAACATCCGTCCCCAAAATGGGAATGTCGGACCGAAATGTCCTTAAACTAACATTCGTCCCCAAAATGGGAATGTCGGACCGAAATGTCCCTAAACTAGCGTGTCGCCATAAACACGGTGATAATGAACTGTGATGTTCTTAAACTAAAATAATTGAGCCCATGTACTCATTTGTTTATAAGTTGATCTTAGTCTCAAATATGACTAACAATCCTTAGATCAAACTCAAATATCCTGTGAACAGATAGACCTCACAAATGTGAAAAATGCGTCCTAAGTTCATTCCCGTTGGCAAACCAAGCTACCAACGTGGTTCCCGTCAAGAAAATCCTTGACCCAAACCCAAATCTTAAATATACGGATTTGAACTAATCCGCGCCTTACGGGCGACGACATAAATTACTTTCCGTATACAATCCACGGGCAACCCAAAATAAAACAAACACCACACGACACGAAGTGAACCACTGGAGCAGGAGAATGTGGTTATCGCAACGCGATAACGTAATTATCTACAGGGGATTGTGCCTGCAGGGAAGAGCATCCCTATAATCAAAAACCCCTCACAAACAAGGGGGAATCTGATATAGTATGCTACAACGGCCGCATCTGTCCAAACCTCTGATATATTGTGCCATAAATTAACTTGGTATCTTCAGAGAAGTGGATGGAAAAGTCCAAATAGTATCTGCCCCCAAATTCAGGCCAGACATCCCAACGTCTCGGTCCGGTCTTTCGGCGGTGAACAAAGTAATTTTCTTTTTGGCAATGGAATACTTAGATTGGAGTTTGGAATAAGTATCGTGTAAAGTTCCAAAAGTTTTAAGAAGTTCTTCAAATTTGGATGATTCAAGATCATCAATTACCTTATCCTCATATGCCATAAAGCACATGTTCCCTATTTCTTGATCGGACAGTCCCTCTTCGTTCTCACTCCGAGTCGTCCTATGTTCCAGCATTGAAGACTTTCCGATAAGTTCTTTGTGGAGCTTCCATTTCGTTATTGAGGGGGCAATCAGCGACGATATGACCGGGCTTCCTACACATGAAACAATGACCAATATCTTTGTTGTTGTTGCTTCTGTTGTTGTAGGGACGATCTCTAGAAAAGTTTCCTCTCTTGAAATTTCTTCGGAGCCTGAGAAATTTGTGGAATTTTCTCGTTACAAGAGCGATACCATCGTCATCTCTACTCAACTCATTATCGTCACTAGGTTTGGATGGTGCATTTGATCTTGATGGAGCTTTGGAGGTAGCCTTGAGAGCGATGCTATTTAGCTTTTTTTTCTTCTCCACTTTCTCATCTTTCAAGTCGTAGGCTTTAAGTTCAATCTCATAAGTCTTAAGATTTCCTTAAAACTCTTTAAAAGACATCACTTCAATGTCGGCTATCTCCTTAAAGTAGTCGTCGTTATTTGTCATTTCTTGGTGAGTGATCGAAGTATCTTCATCACTTTTTCCTCATTCTTCAAGAGTTCGTCTAAAAAAAAGTCAAGAGGATTAGTGATGCAAATAAAACGACTAAACATATTATCAATGTTTTCATTGGGCAACATTCAAAAAAATTCATACTCCGTTTTCAAAAGATCAATTTTAGCCCTCTTAACAATGGAACTCCCTTCATGAGCAACTAATAAGATTTTCCATATGGCAAAAACACTTTTACATTTTATAACACGAGCCAAATCATTTTTGTTGAGGCAAGAAAAGAAATCAAATTTGGCTTTATGATTAGTTTCATAAACTTTTTTTATCTACAATACTCCAATTATCCTCATCGTTGGTGAGTAACTCATCCTTCTTCAAAAAGGTGTATCTCCACACGTCTCTACCTTGTGATTCTAAAAATGACTCCATCTTAAATTTACAAGTGGTAAAGTAAATACCATCAAAGTATGGTGGTTTGATGATAGATTTGGAGTGTCACATACTATATGAAGAAGATGAGGCCATAGGATCTCTCTAGGGTTTTAATCCTAACAAAAAGAGCACATTTCTTTGGTTCCAATTGAAATAATTCTAGAGGGGGTGAATAGGTACTAACGGAACACATAAATTAAAATTTTTACTTGCCAGATAAAACGAAACACAAATATAGCACAAGATAATATACAAGTAAGACATGGCAAAAGAGAAATAAAACGCAAACACAAGCGATTTAGAGAGGTTCGGGAGATCTCCTAGTCTTCTTTCTTTAGGCGAAGAGCCTGTTCCACTTAATCACGTCTCCGCCAAGACAAACACGTTGCACTCCTACAACAATATGTCACTCGACACACGAGCGACCCACTTCACAATACTTCTCCTCACTTACAAGAACTCTCATGAACTCAAGAGATTCCACACAAAGACAGAAGAAGAAGAAGATTACAATCCAAGATACTCTCTCAAGAGTTTAAAATTTAAGCTCTAGAATACTTCAATGGAGTATTAGATTTTCAATTAAAACTCAGGTGTTTTGTTTTCTTTTGGTGGGTGAGGATGAACTCAAAGAATGAATGAAATTTTTCAGAATAGTTGTTGTGCAATAACTACACAAGAATCCCTTTTAAACCCCACACAAAAATCAAACAAGTACATGCATTTATTATGCCTCAGACAGAAGAACAGACGTCTAAAGGCCAAGAGGACAGACATCTGAAGGTAAAATAAAACGAGCTGCTATAGCATTAAATGTACGTAACGGAAATATTTTTCAAACAAAAATAGTTTCAGACGTCTGTCGTCATGAGCTTCAGAAGTTTGTCGTCGTTTTCAAAACATGGCCTATGAAAGTATAGAAACAACCAGATGTCTGAAGAAAAAGCGACACACGTCTGAAAAAGAAAAGATTTTCATAGTTTTTAGCATTCAGATGTTTGTGTCAATAAGTTTCAGACGTTTGTTCCTACAAAAAATTTGAATGTCATGAAAACACAGAGAAAAACCATATGTCTGAAGAAGGCCAATGATGGATTAGGAGTGTCCCATACTTCGTGAAGAAGATGAGGCCATAGGATCTCTCCAGGATTTTAATCCTATAAAAAAGAGCACATTTCTATGATACTAATTGAAATAATCCTAGAAGGGGTGAATAGGATTATACTAACAGAACCCATAAATTAAAAATTCTACTTCCAAGATAAAACGAAACACAAATATAGTACAAGATAATATACAAGTAAGAGATAGCAAGAGAGAAACAAAACACAAACACAAACGATTTAAAGAGGTTCGGGAGATGCCCTAGTCCTCTTTCTTTAGGCAAAGAGCACTGATTGGTTCATTTTTAAAAAGATGTGTGTTTTGTAAAGTAGTAACCGCAATCAATAATGATGTCACTAGTAGCTAGCCGAGATGAATACGGGTCATCCTCAGAAAAATGTCGAACCTTTATCTTGATTTAGACGAGTTGATTGAAAATAGGGAGAATAGTTTTTAGATCTATGTTGAACACAGATGTGTGAAGAAAAGGCTTGTAGGGTTCATAGAATTTAGTAGTAATGGATGATTAATTAAATATGACTCCTTTTATCTTTTAATAGATTTAAAACTAGATTGATAGTGGTGAATGAAGATTAGGATTTTTGGAGGGAATAGGGTTCCCACTCTTAACCCTTATCTTTTCATTGACATCTATTTATGTCTAGCCTTTACCAAAACAATTATTAGTCTAATCTCAAATCGCGGTCGAGACTATCAATAAATTGAAAGCGCGCCTGATTAGAATGTTAACAATTACTTTGCTAAATTTTATAAACTTTAAAAGATGTAAAAGGTGTCAAGAGATTTTATCATCAATTGATCTACCCTAATTCTACGAACCCTATCAAGCGAGGAATTACTCACGTATGGTTGAGATAGACAAGAAGATGATGAAGGAGATCAGAAAGTAATGCAAAAATTAAATGTAGAATGCAAAGAACTAAACTAAATATCTACCTTTTTATTAATCAATTATCGTTTACAAATCCATCGAATTTAGAGTACAAGAACCCTAGTTTATGCTCCCGATCTCTGTACTCGTTGGAAGTAGATGATGCGTCGATTGATCTCCTGGATTCGTGGATTGCTTTGGATCTCTTGATCGCTTCGGATTGATCTATTAGGTGATGGTTTTAGTGATCTATTTCGAGATTAGATAGATAATTTTCATATGAAACTCTTAGTCCTTTAAATAGCACTAGAAGAAAAAACCCTAGATCCCATGTGTTAGGATTTGTTGTTGTTATCAGCCCCAGAAAATCTCAGATCCTACGGCCACGATAAGGCCGCGGATCCGCAGCATATTGAGCATATTAGCCGCGGTTAGGCGGCGGCATGGTGCAATCAGGATTCCAAAATTCTTAAGCTTCCTCATGTTGATACGTGGAGATTGTTGTGATATCTGGATTCTTTATATCTTCTCTAAATCTCTGCCGTTATTGATTTTACGATTTGATTCAACTTTATCGGCAGATTTCATTCCCAACATCTTGGATATCTCGATCTCCAGACCTGAGCTCATATCTGCACAATATCTCAATTCATAGTATCAGTAATATTTTTTATTATTTTGAGATATTATCCTAATCATTTTATATGATATGATATTTTAAGAATATTGATTAGAAATATTTGATATGATATGCATATTTAAATTATCAAAATATCATATAAATATTATATGCATATATTTTCCTTCATAATGTTTATTATAGTGTATAAACATATGATAAAGAGTATTTTGCCGATAAACCCACATAAGTTCCATAATTACGATAAATACCTTTAAGTACTTAACAAAAGTAAGGAAAATGTTTCATCAAATGTGCAATATTTTCGACTGAACAAATACCCCCAAACTTAATTTTGATCGTCCCGAGCAAACTAGTTATTCAAGAGAGGGAGAAAAAGAAAAGAAAAACCTAGCACACTTTCGTAGGCAATCACGATTGCACTTAGCACGTGCAATAAGTTTTTAAACCTTTAGGTGTCCCTAGTAGGAGGGGTGTTGTCTCCTGAGGGTTTTCAGCAGATTACACCCACAAAATCCCATAATTAAAGAAAGAAAATGAAAGTTATATACAAAAATAAGAACTATAAAAGAAAGAACTTGAAAATAAGAGTTTCAACCTACACTAGCTTTTCTGTTGCCATAAGCCCTATCTTAATGTTCGTGAAAAGTTGTCAGAAATCACATCATCTCTCAATAAAATATCACCATTAGTCTTCCTCCCTATCTTTCTTCTAAATATCTGTCATATACCCCTACGTGTGTCTAAAAGGCTTTCCTACACTTAGAGAATTCAATTCAACCTATCATACTCTTGTCTTCTTAGAACTTTTTAGTCGGTAAATATTTTAGATAGAATTGCTCACACATTCTTCATGCGACCGTTAATACTTCTTGAGGTGCTAACCGACCGATTACCAAATGTGCTCACTTATTTAGGCGTAATTAGCAATTTTCTCGTCTTGCAACACCTAAGGTTTAGCGGTGGCTCCCAAACCAGTTGGTCTAAGGCACTAGGTGATAAAGCATCCACGCTATTTTTTTTTATGCTGTCTTAAGTAATTACAAAACTAGTGTTCATTTTTATTCACCGTATTTTTTTCATTTATATATTTATTTTTCTTCATACTAAGGCTTTTAGACAAGAGCATTTCAAGGTATCCTCTACTATCCCAAGTTTCAAGATGTGTGCAAGTGCGTATAGTAGGGTATCAACGTTCAAATGTTGAACTCAAGAATTAGGACTATTTTTCAGACTCAATTCTATTCTCAGATTAATGATTCCCTTCACCTTACTAACCATTGGGACAACAGCTCATGACTACCAATTACTAGCTTCATTATAAAACATCTAATTTTCTTAATTTTCTTAAACTTTTCCTATCTTTCATATGTAATTTTTCACTTTCTAATATTTTATTATCAAAAAAATTTTGTGCAAAAATGATGCGAGAATAAGCACAAATCTCCCCAAAATCTATTTGCAGCAGTGTCCTCACTGATATCATCTGTTAAGCTTTAAAAACCTGTAGATTTGGGAGGAAAAGTTAGTAACGGGGACATGAATTAATGACAGTGAAAACCTCCCCCAAACTTATTTTTGGCTCATAATTTTGTAAAAAAATTATTTTCTTTCAAGAGACAAAATATTTTTCTCTCTCCCCCCCCCCCAAACTTGAGTAAAAACAACATTTTAAAATTATAAAGAGAGGGGTAAAGTTATTGGTCAATATAAAGTTTTACAAAGATCAAAAGTTAACACCAACCATTCAAATATTTTATCAATGTAACACCAAGCTTGGTAGAAGATCATGTCACCTATAGACGTGAAGAAATGGGGAGGAGATAAGAAGTGTAATAGAACGGATTTACATCTCGGTTTGTTGAGACGAAATAATGATGATGGGTTACTCGTATTCTCGTTCTTGATAAGAAGAAGGGGTGGCGGTTCAATTTCTTTGGGTTGGGGTTGATTCATCACAACTCCCATGTCTTCTCAGAATGCGAGTTCTTCGGCGAAAATGTCTTCAAAGTTTTCATCGATATTCCGAATGATAATCTCAGCGGAAAGAAAGGTATGATCCTCGGACTCCATAAAAGGTTCATATTTAGCGTTAGATGTTGACCCGGACAGCTCGACTAACTCATTCGACAAGTCCAAGGATTCAAACTTGGGTGTGGGCTTATCGATAGAAGGGTCTTCAAGTGTACAATAAAATGCAGGGTCAAACAACAACGCACTATGGGAGTCTAAATTAGTATCGTAAAGCTTTTCAAATTCGCTACTATCGAACTCTATCCTTTCGACAGAACATACATGAGTATAGGATTCGGAGGATTCACTTCCCAACTTGTAAATATTAAGCTCAATTGACATTTTCCAGAAGGATAGGTTCATAGAACCGTTACAACAATTGATTACTTCGTTGGAAGTCGCTAGAAAAGGCCGACATAGAATCATCGGGGTTTAGTTTCGGGGGTTAGCTACAGGTTGTGTATCAATAACTATGAAGTCCACGGGGAATATAAATTCCCCAACTTTGATTAACACATCATCTAGCTCACCCCTAGGTTCGGTGATAGATCGATCAGTCATCCAAAGAGTGCAGTGCGCCGGTTTTAACTCTCCGATACCTAATTTCTCATAGACAGAATACGGAAGCAAGTTAACACTGGCACCTAAATCGAGTAGAGCATGATTGATATTTTTATCCCTAATAGCAATAGATATTGTAGGACTCCCCGGATCCTTTCGTTTCTTGGGTATTTGTTGGGTAAAAGCAGTACTCACATTACTCGCTAGGAAAAAAATTTTAGGCACTTAAATTGTACTTTTCCTAATGCACAAGTCCTTTAGAATTTTCGCATAGGACGGAACTTATTGGATAGTATCTAGGAGAGGAATGTTTATGTTAAGTTACTTAAAATTTTCCACAATCTTCTCTATTTGTGAACTTAGTTTGTTGGACCTTAACCTGTGTGGAAAAGGAGCTTTATTAATAAGGGTTAGGTCCAACTTTTATGGAGAAGTTTGTGGAGATGGAATGGATCCCAGAATTGGAGTTGGGATCGTTTGAGGTTGACTCGAGGAAGTGGGTTGAGGGTTCGAGCCTAGTGGGAAACGAAGAATAGGCTCGGAAGAAGATGATGGACTAGATGAAGTAGGATTAGAAGTAGAAGCTGGGGTATCATCAAAATCATCAACATCAACAAGTTCACCCACTTGGTTATTCAGCACTCTTCCCGATCTCAACGTGGTTACGGCACACACATTATGACTTTGTGAGTAGCCAGGATTTGGTAGAGCTTGAGATGGAAGTTTCCCTTTCTCTCTCTCGCTCATCGCGGCATTTAACTATGCAAGTTGTGCTTCTATCGATTTTATGCTTTCACTGTAGGAAGCAGTGTATTGCACTAATGTTTGGATAGAAGACATTAAATTAGCCGTCGTTTGTGTGGATTGTTTAATGAACGTTTCTAAGTTACGTTCGAGCGCAGAGGTTTTATCGATACCGGCCGTTGAAATATTATTATAAGGATCAAAGTTGTTGGTCGGGTTTTAAAAAGTTTGCGGTTGAAAGGGGTGCTGACTGTGTTGTTGTGGTTGTTGTTGCTGTGGAGGAGGTCTTTGATAATTATTTTGGCTTGGGAACGTATTTTGAGTTTGAGTTTGGTTTTGGTTCCAAGAAAAATTAGGATGATTCCTCCATCCCTGATTGTATTTGGAAGAATAAAGATCGTTTCTAGGTCGTTGCAGAAAAGCAGCATTAGTTTGTTCTTGACCTTGAAACGGAGGATTTAAAGGACATTCTTCCCTTAAATGTGATGGGTTAGAACAGCAACCATACGCGGTTTTGGGGAGCGTAGCTTGGTTTAGGGAGGCTGACGAAAATTTGTTTTCAATAGCTTTAAGTTTCTTTTGCATCGCCGCCATTTCGGCTTTCACTGCGATGGAAACGTAAAGCTGATGGATATCTCCCCTAGACTATGTTGGTCTAATGTTTTCCCACTGCAAAGTTTGTTCGATGAGATCTTCCAGAAATTGCCAAGCTTCACTATCGTCTTTAGATATGAAATGGCATTGACAAATGGTTTCAAGCATCTGTTTTGTCGCTGGATTAACACCCTCATATATAATTCGGGAAAGATCCCATCTATTGATTCCGTGATGAGGGCATTGGACAAGAAGATCTTTAAACCGTTCAAAGCATTTCCAAAATGGTTCGTTGGGAAGTGAGGTAAACTGGTTAATCTCGCTTCGAACACGGGCGGTCATATGATTTAGATGAAATTTCTTAAGGAATGCTATAACGAATTCATCCTATTTGGTAATAGAGTGTGCGGCAGTGTTATAAAGCCATTTTTCTGCTAGATCGTACAAGGTAAAAGGGAGAAGACGTAATCTCATAGTATACACAGAAAGTTGTGTAGTGCCCATCATTGCGCATACGTTTTCGAATTTGGTTATAAAAACGTATGCGTCTTCAGATTCAAGCCCGTGAAATTTGGGCAACAAGTTAATGAAGTGAGGTTTAATTTCGAAATTATCCCCATTGGCTGGTGGAATAGATAGACAAGTGGGAAAGGGACCACGTATCGGGCAGCATCTTTCTTGAAGAGAGATGCGCAATGTATTCTGCGCACCTACGTGGCAGGGGTGTGTTGGTAAAATCTGATGGAGAACCGTCCATCTCGGTCGACGTGGTGGGTGGCGGGGAAATAGAAGATGAAAAAGTACCGACTTCGGAGTCGATTGCAGAAACGCGGACAAGACAGGCACTAGAATCTCTTGTCCAGCCGATCATGCACTAAGCGGGTTTAGCGCACATGGCAGCGTGTGTGAGAATGATTTAAATAGTTTGTTTTAAAAAAATGTCGGATGTGAGGCTTAACTCAACAAATCACAAAATGCACAATCAACCCTAGAACTATGGTCACCTAGGTCATGCACTAGACCGCTCCTAGATTTCCAAAGGACAAGCCACGGGATCAATCCTCTACCACCTCTTTATCACTCTTGTAGCCAGGTAAGTGCCATGTAAGTGGGAGATATCCGCTATACGAATCACCGAAAATAGTGGGCCTAATTAAGTAACCACTTTCCTTACTCACACTTGCCTAGACACCACAAGAGAGATGCGGATAAGCGATAAATTACCCACTACCCTCCTCTGTCCTAATTGAGCGCGACGGTCCTTAGAGTCTTGGTCTAGATATTTTTTAATTAATGTAGGATTATGCGGATGCTTGTTTTGTGATTTGTGGGGCCTAGGAAGGGTGATGAAATCCCCACCTAATCTGAATTTTGGTTTTGCCCCTTAAAGTCCGTTTTAAAAATATGCACAAACAAACTAATATTAAAATACGCAAAAAGATTTTTAGTGGCGCTTTTTGCAAAGAATCCTGCAGAAAATTATATTATTGGATTTCTAGAGGAGAGAAAAAGATATGAGGAATATACCAAAAGATTTTGGGGGCACAACACCACCAAGCTGCCGCCCAACAGCGGCCAAACGCACACTATTGTCGTGTTTCTGCGGTGCTTTGGTGGGCTCTCTTGCTGAAATTTCTTCTGTGCACCCGTATACTTCTCTGGTAAATGGGGAAAGTCTCTGAATCTCTATCTCATCGCGTCAGTTACTCCGGATTCCCTCACAAAATTCACACACAACTCGTTAAATACACAAGATGCAGGTTTGATTATTTTATATTATGGATTAATAAGAATTCAACCCGAATAGCAAAAAAAATTACAGCAGTTTCCCCGGCAACGGTGCCATTTGATCGGTTCGTTTTTAAAAAGATGTGTGTTTTGTAAAGTAGTAACCACAATCAATAACGGTGTCGCTAGTAGCTAGCTGAGATTTCTTCTGTGCACCCATATACTTCTTTAGTAAATGGGGAAAGTCTTTGAATCTCTATCTCCTCGCTCCAGTTACTCCGGATTCCCTCACAAAATTCGCACACTAATCGTTAAATACACAAGATGCATGTTTGATTATTTTATGGTATGGATTAATAAAAATTCAACCCGAATAGCAAAAAAAATTACAGCCGTTTCCCCGGCAACGGCGCCATTTGATCGGTTCGTTTTTAAAAAGATGTGTGCTTTGTAAAGTAGTAACCACAATCAATAACGGTGTCGCTAGTAGCTAGCTGAGATGAGTACGGGTAGTCCTTAGGGAAGCGTCGAACATTTATTATGATTTAGTCGAGTTGATTGAAAATAGGGAGAATAGTTTTTAGATCTATGTTAAACGCGAATGTAGAATTTATGAAGAAGAAGTCTGTAGAGTTCATAGAATTTAGTATTAATGGATGATTAATTAAATATGACTCCTTTTATCTTTTAATGAATTTAAAACTAGATTGATAGTGGTGAATAAAGATTAAGGTTTTTGGAGTGAATAGGATTCCCACTCTTAACCCTTATCTTTTCATTGACCTCTATTCATGTCTAGCATTTACCAAAAC
The DNA here is from genome assembly GCA_030015575.1 of Agapanthus africanus. Classification (NCBI taxonomy): domain Eukaryota; kingdom Viridiplantae; phylum Streptophyta; class Magnoliopsida; order Asparagales; family Amaryllidaceae; genus Agapanthus; species Agapanthus africanus. Next base: position 65,177,798 of record JASDDO010000028.1, on the reverse strand, counting down.
AATCGTTAATCTAATCTTAAATCGCGGTCGAGACTATCAATAAATTAATAGTGCGCCCGATTAGGATGTTAACAATTACTTTGCTAAAGTTTATAAACTTTAAAAGATATAAAAGGAGTTAAGAGATTTTATCATCCATTGATCTACCCTAATCCTACGAACCCTATCACGTGAGGAATTACTCACGCATGGTTGAGATAGACGAGAAAATAAAGAAGCAGATCATAAAGTAAATGCAGAAAGTAATGCAGAAATTAAATATAGAATGCAAAGAACTAAACTAAAGATCTACCTTTTTATTAATCAACTATCATTTACAAATCCGTCGAATTTAGAGTACAAGAATCCTAATTTATGCTCCCGATCTCTGTTCTCGTTGGAAGTAGATGATGCGTCGATTGATCTCCTGGATTCGCAGATCGCTTTGGACCTCTTGATCGCTTTGAATTGATCTATTAGGTGATGCCTTTAGGGATCTATTTCGAGATTAGATAGATAATTTTCATATGAAACTCTCGGTCCTTTAAATAGCACTAGAAGAAGAAACCCTAGATCCCATGTGTTAGGATTTGTTGTTGTGATCAGCCTCAGAAAATATCAGATTCTACGGCCACGATAAGGCCGCGGATCCGCCGCATATTGAGCATATTAGCCGCGGTTGGGCGGCGGCATGGTGCAATCAGGGTTCCAAAATTCTTAAGCTTTATCATGTTGACATGTGGAGATTGTTGTGATATCCGGATTCTTTATATCTTCTCTAAGTCTCTGCCATTATTGATTTTATGATTTGATTCAACTTTATCGGCAGATTTCATTCCCAATATCTTGGATATCTCGATCTCCAGACCTGAGCTCATATCTGCACAATATCCCAATTCATAGTATTAGTAATATTTTTTTATTATTTTGAGATATTATCCTAATCATTTTATATGATATGATATTTTAAGATTATTGGTTAGGAATATTTGATATGATATGCATATTTAAATTATAAAAATATCATATAAATATTATATGCATATATTTTCCTTCATAATGTTAAATATAGTGTATAAACATATGATAAAGAGTATTTTGCAGATAAACCCACATATGTTCTATAATTACGATAAACACCTTTAAGTACTTAACAAAAGTAAGGAAAATGTTCCATCAAATGTGCAATATTTTCGACTGAACAAGCCCGTTCCACTTAATCACGTCTCCACCGAGACAAACACGTTGCACTCTTGCAACAACACGTCACTTGACACACGAGTAACCCTCTTCGCAACACTTCTCCTCACTTACAAGAACTCTCATACACTCAAGAGATTCCACACAATGAGAGAAAAAGAAGAAGATTATAATCTAAGATACTCTCTCAAGAGTTTACAATTCAAGTTCTAGAATACTTCAATGGAGTATTAGATTACAATTAAAGCTTAAGTGTTTTTATTTTTCTTTTGGTGGGTGAAGATGAACTCAAAAAATGAATGAAATTTTTCAGAATATTTGTTGTACAATAACTACACAAGAATCCCTTTTAAATCCCACATAAAAATCAAATAAGTACATGCATTTATTACGCCTCAGGCAGAAGAACAGACGTCTGAAGGTCAAGAGGACAGACGTCTGAAGGTAAAATAAAATGAGCCGTTATAGAATTAAATGTACATAACAGAAATATTTTTCAAACAAAAATAGCTTCAGACGTCTATCGTCATGAGCTTCAGACATTTTCCATGGTAGTACAGAAAACAACCAGACGTTTGATGAAAAAGTGACACACGTCTGAAGAAGAAAATATTTTCAAAGTTTTTAACCTTCAAACGTTTGTGTCAATAAAGTTCAGACGTTTGTTCCCAAAATAAGTTTGAATGCCATGAAAATACAGAGAAAAACCATACGTCTGAAGAAGGTTTGACCGACAATTGAAGAAGGCCAATAATGGATTGGGAGTGTCCCATACTATGTGAAGAAGATGAGGCCATAGGATCTCTCTAGGGATTTAATCCTAACAAAAAGAGCACCTTTCTCGGATACCAATTGAAAAAATCCTAGAGGGGATGAATAGGATTATACTAACGGAACCCATAAATTAAAATTTTTACTTGCAAGATAAAACGAAACACAAATATAGCATAAGATAATATACAAGTAAGAGATGGCAAGAGAGAAATAAAACGCAAACGCAAGCGATTTAGAGAGGTTCGGGAGATCTCCTAGTCTTCTTTCTTTAGGCGAAGAGCCTGTTCTACTTAATCATGTCTCCACCGATACAAACACGTTGCACTCCTGCAACAATACGTCACTCGACACACGAGTGACCCTCTTCACAACACTTCTCTTCACTTACAAGAACTCTCATGCACTCAAGAGACCACACAAAGAGAGAAGAAGAAGAAGATTATAGTCCAAGATACTCTCTCAAGAGCTTACAATTCAATCTCTAGAATACTTCAATAGAGTATTAGATTTACAATTAAAGTTCACGTGTTTTTCTTTTTCTTTTGGTGGGTGAGGATGAACTCAAAGAATGAATGAAATTTTTCAGAATAGTTATTGTGCAATAACTACACAAGAATCCCTTTTAAATCCCACATAAAAATCAAACAAGTACGTGCATTTATTATGCCTCAGGCAGAAGAACAGACGTCTGAAGGCTAAGAGGACATACGTCTGAAGGTAAAATAAAACTAGCCGTTATAGCATTAAATGTACATAATGGAAATATTTTTCAAACAAAAATAGCTTCAAACGTCTGTCGTCATGAGCTTCAGACGTTTGCCGTGGTTTTTAAAACATGGCCAATGAAAGTACAAAAAACAACCAGACGTTTGAAGAAAAAGTGACACAAGTCTGAAGAAGAAGATATTTTCAAAGTTATTAACTTTCAGACGTTTGTGTCAATAAGGGTCAGACGTTTGTTCCTACAAAAAGTTTGAATACCATGAACACACAAAGAAAAATCAGACGTCTGAAGAAAGTTTGACAAACGTTTGTTATTAAAAAGTTTTAGGCCGATAAAAAAATCCAGAGAACAAACAAACGTATGAAGAAGTATCGACAGACGTTTGTTCTGTCAAAAGTTTTAAACAAAACGAAAATCCAAAGAAAAACTAGACGTTTGTTCCGGCATGCTTCAGGCATTTGTTCTGAATAAGAAACTGATATTTCAAAACTTGTGCATGTTTTACAACAGTGCGCAGACGTCTAAATAAAACTTGGACAGACGTCTGAATAAGGAATGCACAGAAAATTTTGAACTTAAAATTCGTTTGAAAGAAAAACTTTGCCAAGTTTTGTCCAAAGATTTTATGCATGCAATAGTGTATGTGTTGAGCTTTTTCCTACTAATCTCACAAACTATGATGTATTTACATCAATTTCCTAAAGAATACATTTGTAGCTAGAACTCTTGATTTCTTCGATTCTTGAATTCTTTTGAATTTGGATTTTGGCTTCTTAACTTCGTGAATCTTGAATGTGATCATCGAGGAGCTCTAATCCATTATCCTCCAATCTCCAATAGATTTTCCATTTTAGCTCAATTTTCTCAATCCTCTAACATAGGCTTGTGTCGATTGATATCCTGAAATCTTTCTCAAACACGACCAATCTCATATACAATATTATAAAATATGCAATATGAAATACATGTATAGATCTATTAATATTATATAACATCATCAAAACTAAATAGTAGAATTATGAAAATACATAAGCAATCATAGATTTCTCAAGTCACCAGAGAAAACCAACTTTCATAACTTCACCACATTCTTCAATTTGTGAAACTTACAATTTATATGTTATACAGTCTAACATGGCCCATGTGTACATTAGAGTTAAGGACTAAAAGTACGTGGATTGGCAACAATGCATGAACCCTAAGTTTGTCGATAGAGTTGCTACCTTCATCGAATTTGCATGTGGACATAATAAGGTCATGTTGGGAAAGATCCTTTGTCCGTGCTACAAGTATGGTAATAAGTTCTAGCAGAAGATAGAAATCGTAGAACTTCACATCATTAAGCATGGTTTTACCAGATTTTTATAGAACTTGGTTATATCACGGGGAAGGAGAAGAAAAAACCAGTAATGCGGTGGAAGAAGAAGAAGAAGATAACTTCTTTTTAGAAGAGGAAAAAAAAGAATATGGTAGACGCTACTCTATGTGATAGTAATCCTACCGAGTAAGACATTCCATCCGGTCAAGAATATCGTGCGGATAAGTATCAAAAGTACATGAATGATGCCATGAGACCAATTTATGAGAATGCAAAGTATTCCACACTATCATGATTTGTCCAGCTTTTCCAGATTAAGTGCCTAAATAGATGGAGTAATAAGTCATTCACGATTCTTCTCAAGTTCTTGATAGATTTTATGCTCCCGGAAAATAACGTGTCCGAGAGCTGGTATGAAGCCCAGAAGATGATATTTGATTTAAGTCTGAATCGTGAGAAAATTCATGCATGTCCTAAAGATAGCATGATATACCGAAAAGAGAACTCAGATTTGAAAGAGTATCTTACCGGCAAAGAGAATAGGTATATACCGAAAGTATCTTATAAGAATCCAGTTATACCTTGTTCCCGCAAAAATTTTTGCTATAAGCATAAGTTTAGAAAACCCAAAATGGGTATTTAAATTAAATAAATAAAACAAAAAGCTTAAGTTTTGATATGCCAGAATCTTATAGGTGCAACTCTACGTGCAAGGCACGTGGTGCAAGCGTCAAAGCCATGCATATGGCAGCGCCCACGTGCATGGCACGTAGAGCCAATGCCATCACTTTGGCAGCGCCTACGTGCATGGTACGTGGCGCTTATGACATCTTTTTGGCAGCGTCTCACGTGCATAACACATGACGCCGGCGCCAAGGATTGTGAAGCGCTTGTTTCAGATAGAATTAAATTCCATATAGGAAAATATTTCCTTAATCTATCTAAAACGAGAATGATTTGCTCTGTTAAACAGAGAACTGTTGGATAAAAATCCAATAATGTTTAAGCATTCGGGCGGATCTTAAGATCAATTAGAAAAATATTTTCTCTACTTGCCTAACAATATTCCATATCCTATATAAAGGACCCCAGAGGTCAAATCCCAGAGACACAAGACTTCCCCATAAGCTTCTGCGAGAGATAAACCCCTCCACAATTGAGAAATTAATTCTCTAAGAAGATCATCTTCCTCACCTCAAGCCCTGGGTAAATAATGGAGAAATACGTCTCCTTTTATCTATCTTATATATGAACAGGGCTTAGCCCTTCATAAGAACTTGGTTCTTTCTCTGGATCTAAGATCCATAAAACAAGTCTCTCATAAAATGAGAATTAAATTCTCATAGAGGGATCTTGATCTTGAAGTTGAGATCCATAGGAAAACTTTTGTGTCCTTCCACCATCGCGATAAAAAAAGGAGAGAGAAAAGAAAGAAAGATAGAATTTTTACCTTTAGGAACTTAGTTCTTGCAAAATATACCGAAACTGAGATCTTATATGAATAAGATCTTAAAGAAAAGATTGAATCTCAAAAGATGATGACTTTGATGGACTACGAAGAGATTAAATCTCAGAAGATGATAACTTCAAAGGACCCTATGATGATGAACCATCCAAACCTCCGATATACGATGCCATAAATCAACTTGGTATCTTCGGAGAGGTGGATGGATATGTTCCATATAGAATCCGCCCACAGATTCAGGCTGGACATGTTCTCCATGCCTCAGTCCGTTTTCTGGCGGTAAAAAGGTTCTGGCACGCCCGGTGGGACCTTTTTCACTTTCCACTCCATACTTCGTGTATCGTGTTTTTTGTGAACAAAATTGCGGTATATCATGTGTATAGTTGCCCTTGGGTGGTGGGATGCTGAAGATGGAATTTTGTCTCTATGAAGAGATCAATGGCTTTCAACTGCACTCACTGCAATTCAAGCTCTACCACATTCGGTAGAATCAAGTACAGGCCACTCGCAGCCCCATGTTTTGCATCCCTGCGGTGCATATGACTGAAGACATGAATGGGCTCTTCTTTGATTCGATGATACCTCTTCCCGCCTTTGGTGCCTCAACTTCAAAGGAGGAAACTCAAAAGAAGTTTTTTTTCTTGGCTCCTCAAGTTTCAGCTCTGTCGAAGGAAGTCTGTCTTCCACCGACTAACTCCTACCGAAGGTCCCAAGCTATTTAAGAGGCATGATGAAGAAACCCCGTGAGAAAAGGTACCCACCTTTAGAAATGCCCGACATTGCCACTAGCGTCGAGTGAGACGAGCTGGGGGTAGTTCCCTATCAGGGTTGACTCCCCTTGCTCCTACCCTAATTGTGAATGTTATTGTTCCAACCGGGAATAGGTTCGAACTGATGCGAAGGGTCAGACACGGTTTGTAACATTTTGAAAAAATTATAAATATTAATTTATAATTTTAAATATGAATTTAATAAAGTTTACAAATAAGATATCACTTATGAAATTGGGTATCGGAATTATATCCGTAAAAATGTAATTATTTTGGTGAATATGAAGAAAAATGTGTGACATAAAAAAATGATATATTAATTATTTTAGCATGACATGATATTTTATATTAAGATAATAATATTTAAGAGTTATGATAAGTATTTCATTTTTAACATGGATTTAGATTTATAATATAAAAGATTTCCATTTGTTACATTTCTTTTAATCATGGTTGGTATATGATATTCTATTTTAAACCCTCACACTACATACACACACATTCACCCTCATCTCTCCACCTCCTCCTTCACATTTTACAACTCCTCCTTCCACCATGACACCTCCACCTCACAACCCTCCACCCCATGCTCTCTCTACATACAACATAACACTTTACACCTTATCTCATAACACTTAGAAATTCTTTAGCTTTCTCAAACTGAACATAAGTTCTTCAAGCTCCAAACAAAAAATAATTCTAAGTGTTCATCACATTCAAAGAGTAAAACCATGTCATGAAAGTTGTTCACATCTTCAAGCTAGAGCCTCTACCAACCCTTGATGCTTCCACATACAATTCTTGAGCTGGGGTTCTCTTGTGAATCGTCTCTATAGGTATAATTCTTTCTTTATTTTCAAATATCAAATCTGTTCAATATCTGTTTTTATATGCAGTGTCAAAAACATGAACTTTTGTGATATCTGTGAAGGTATAATTGAATATGGAACCATTAGGTGTAACCACTAGAAAACTAACAATACCATAAGTATCATAAGACCACTAGGAGACTTCAACTAAAGCCCGAGACCCTATCTTCTAGATATGTCCGGCGACATTATTGTTTTGACCGGCGTCGCCGGGTCATTGGTGATGTTTTGAGTTGGGGTTTTCTCTGTAGGTGTATTTATGTATTTTATGATCTGCAGTATTGTTTGATATATCCCAATATTCATACAGTGAAATCTAGGAATATTTTAGTAAGGGTTTTATTAAGTTTCCGACATTTCGATATGAGTTTTTTGTATTTCTATACTGCGACTGAAACGTTGACGTTCGTACGTTAATTTCAAGGGCGTTTGTTCGTTTTTGGAGTAAGTAACCTATAGGTTCTAACCTATAGATACTTAGCTCATTGTTTTGATTTCGATATGATATTTACACCAATATTTCATAACTACGATTATAGGTACGATTGCGAAGGTTTCCAAGACGGAGTTGGCGGATATAGCAATCGTGGATTCGATAAGCTCGACAAGTTAGTGAGTAGATTTACATCTACGGGGGAAGTCGGGTAGATGGCGCATAGCATCCCTGCAACCTTATAACTAGGATAGTATGATATCTAGTTAGTTCTTAGTTTTAAATTCAAGTTAATGGTATTAGTGTTATATTGCATCTAGTATGTTATTCATGTGCATATAGTTTTAGTTAAGGTTTGATGAATTAGTACGAAGGATCATGTCGTATTTGAGATGATTTAGATATTGTGATAATGTGAGGTATTGTATGAGGAATCATACCGTACCGGTGATGACGAGATTAGCATGCCGAATAACGACCAAGTTTCCTTTAGAATCGTAGAGTTATATTTTATTCCGTTTTAGGACATAATACTTGAGTGAGCTATACTCTTTTAAAACTTAACGATCCATTTCCCTTTTAATGATAAATGACAAGGATGCGATGCCAATTTCCAAAACGGATATCTGTTATTAACCTAAGCCAGCTTCTTTATTTCAAAACAAACGTTTCGTTCCATTTTCAAGGATAATGGTATAGCTCATATCAAGTAGTTACATTAATAGTTACGTTTAGATTTACTTTACATGTTCGCGATATATTTATCGATGTTATACGTTTCCGTGGTACGAACACTCTGATAGAACACCGCACAACTACCAATGAGTATTATGTTGCACGAGCACATACGCATATGTTACACTACACCTCATTGGTACTGTCATGACACTGTAGGATTGTTATACTACGTGATGCGTATGTAGATGTCGATACGAGTAGGCTTTATACACTTATAGAACACTCGCACAAATACTAATGATTGCTATGCTGCACAAGCACAAACGCATATGCCACACTACACATCATTAGTGTTGCCATAACACAGTAGGATTGATACGTTTATTTGCTGTATGACTTATTTATGTACTTTACCTTATTATCTGTTAAGCATTGCGAATATCAGTACCATGGGTATTCATATTTGATTCTTATGAGTTTTCAGGATGTTTTACTTTTGATGATATATATCAGTGGTATGGGACGCTGTTATATATGTATATATATAGTATATCATCAGAATGATCTATGCAAGTATTCTTATTCTTTACTTGATATTTCTGGATACGATGAGTTGACGTCCACTATGAGCTTGATGTTTTCTGATTGTTTTATTCCGAACCGAGTGGGGGAGATATACGGTTTCGGACTTGCTACTTATCCGGGCTGAGTAGGGGAGTATACAGACGGATACATGGTGGACCCGGTCGAGACCGAGGGTCAGGAAAGCCGCATTAGAGGCGGGGAGCCTAGCAAGGATACTCGATACCGGAGATAGAGATGAGCATGGCAGATATCCAGAGGATACTGACCAGGGCTAGATTTGAGCACAGCGGATATCCAGGGGATAATAACCAGGGCCAGGGATATCGAATGGCAATCATCTGTTGAGATGGTGTAGACGATATCTGCATTTGCGTGTCGGTGATGGACACAAGATATTTAAGGATTTGCGTGTCAGTGATGGACACGAGGGATTTCTGATTTCGGGTGTCGATGCTGGACATCCAGATGTTGATATGTTGCTATCTTATGAGGTATTCAGTTATGTTATGAGTTATTGTAGCCGACCAGGACTGATCCGGGGGACAGTACCTGCACATCTTTTTACGGGTCATTGCATATAAAAAGGATTTCAAAATCGAGCTATAGCCTCATTATTTTGACGTGTCTGATATGACACTAAGATCTTTTAAATTGTAAACTTCTTAACACTCTTCACTAAAACAGCAGGACGTATATCTTAAATAAGATACTTATTTTATATTTCATACTATCACGTCTGCTTTTATGCCATGACATATGTATTTCGCGGCTATTTTAAATAAGAGGTTTTACCTATATATTTTCAGCAACTTGTGGGCTTATACCTAGATACAGGTCATTTGCATATGATATATTCCATTTTGGGTTCATGTGATAGATAGAGTTGCATTATGATACATATGCATATCATATATTATATTAGTACAGGATTTGATAGTACTATACTTATGACCTAGGTATCGTTGTGCATTTCGATTTCTACCTTGTGATGTACTTTTATTCACTGAGTTGGCAACTCACCCCCCTTGTGCCACAGTTTCTTGCAAGTTTTACCGCTCGAATTATCGGCAGATTGTGGCACACCCTTCTTCTCGGTGATTGCTTTGGCAGGTGGGTTACTGTTGTATCGTACTCACACTTGTATATTCATATCTTCTTGTATCTAGTAAAACTCCAACGACTTAGAACTGGTATATTGTGGACTTAGAAGCGAGATTTAGAATTGTGTGTTGTGGGCGTCGTACTCATTGGAGTCGACCTTTTTATATTGTTGATTTTGTTTTGCTTTTCTTTTCTTCGCCATTGTGCGTCGTATAGTGTTTGCATGGTTGATCCGCCGTTTGGGCGTGGAAGCTAGCTCCCGTTGGGATGCTATTTTTATTGTTATGTTGTATCGGGTTTTATGCAAGATTTACAAGGAGGTGCTGTCGAATTTCAAAACGTCATAGATGCCTTTTCAAACATACTTAGTTAAACTTAAATGTTTATTTTAAACTGATCTCATCTTATGACTATTTCAAACTCCACCTCCAATTTTTTCAAAAAGGGTTTAAATTCCGGGTTTCGGCTTATTTGAACCGCATCGACGTCTTTAGATGTCACGTGATTTAAGTGTCGGTCACGTGCCACATTCGCGTCGTGACACGGTTTTTCTACCGCAGTATTGAAAAAGTCCCTGCAGCCTGTGGGGATCCAAGGAGAGCAGAAGCCAGTTCGCTCTCCAAAAAAACTTTCGTCATCTATATATAAGGTGTGGAAAGAGGTGAAAAACTCCGTTGTTGTCCGCAACTATTCTCCAAAGTTCAAACTAATGAAGTGTCAGCCAAACACTAACAACTCCTCTTACAAATAAAAGAGGACTCATCCCAAGGGGATTCCTTTTATGATGGTTCCTCCTAAAGCAGCTTTTTAGAAAAGTGAGAATCCAGAGAAAGTCCAAGCACCTGAGGCAAATCCCAAAGGCCGAAATTCCAAACGCCCCAAGCATGGGGGAGGGATAGTTCATATAATCTATATTGTAACACCCTCTCCAGCGAACCCCGAGGCTGTTCAAGCTTTCGCAGCCGCCGTCGTTGCCTCGCCGGCGTTCCAGTGCCGTCGAGCCCGCCGTGGTCGCCCCCTGGTGTCTCCCTGTAAGTTTCCTTCTCCTTCCTTTTGGTACAACCCCCTCGCTGGTCGTTATTTGCGTGTATCGTATCATTGTTGCTAACTTGTTGCCGATGACATTTGCCGGAATCCGACCGTGCCGTCTTGTGAACCCGATGCTCCAGCGAGGTACCCTGGTCCGTGTGATCCCATTGTTCTCTGTTGGGACTCGATCCGAAGTCCGTACACCCTTCTCGTGGTTTCTGCCGACGTCGCATCCGTGCTTTCCGGTTTGCGAAACCGTCGAGGCAAGTATCCGAATACTTGCTTAAACATGCTACAAACTAAATCATCATATTATAACCACACAGCTATTAGTAACATCGATATCCTTTTATAACTTTGAATTGATAGTCACAATTATCCGTAACGTTGAATCAATATAGTAGTTGCTTGTAATTAACCGGTCTGCTATCAATCCACACTTTAACTAATTAAACCAATTAGAACGTCCTTGCTTAAATTGCTAGATCATCCTTGTACTATTATTATCCTGTAGTTTTAATGGCTGCATTGCTTCGTGTTATCAATATTGTTGCACCCAAGGGTGCTTGAACCTGTTAATAAGAGAATACTAAACACCACTGTGTTTACATGGAATAATATTGTTACTTACTGTTTCCTGCTGCTGTTCATTATTTGATTGTATACCTGTTGTGAGCACATACTCGATTGCACTACATATTGGCCTGACCCTGCTACACATGACATATACATACATACCGACTCATCCTGTTGTACCATGACATGACTTGTTTCATGATTTCACGCTTAATGCCGACAAACCTGACCATCCCTGCTGTCTATCCAGACAGACCTACTTTTACCTGATTTTCTGTTGGCATTAGTCCTTGACTACTGAATACCTGACCTGACATACATAGCTTGGGGGTATGGGGAAATCAAAGGTGAAACCGACTTGTAACTCAACAGTTCGATACATGTTCTAATCAGTCTTACGGGCTTGGCCAGCCCCGGAGTGTTGATGCTGACATCACTCGCCCATCCTACCACCTTTTACTGCTTAGCGGCACGTCTCGGATTCAGCCCCGAGGATCTTGACCGTGGTCCCGGGCACGCACGGGATACTATTGAGTTACATCGACGATTCATCAATTGGTTTCAAAGACTATAGATTAGAAACCTGATAGGACAGTTTAGTCACCATTGCACATTACCATGCTCTGTTATTTCTTAGTACTGCTTATTTCATGTTCATACTTGCATTTCTTATTACCATGTTTATACTATATGCTTGATGTCTTGACGCGCTGACGTCTGGGTTTTGCATGGCCCAGATTCCATACCACTGTCGACGACCGAGCAGGAGTACTTCAGCCAGCAGGCTGAACTGTGAGTTCCTTAGGGTTTAGTTTATTTATGTCATTTCATTTCCAGATATGAGCCCGCATTATGGGACATACTGTTTATTTATTGTATTGGATCATTTGCTTCCGCATTTATTGTTTATTGATTCTTGTTATTATGGATTTGGACATGTATTAGATTAGCTTATTATCTTGTTCTTGATATCCTTACAACCGTAATGTGACTGTGGATGGATACTTCCTACCCACAGGTAGCATGGTTGGCTATGTCACGTGCCCAATCTTGCGTACTCTGGGAAGCGGGGCGTGACATATATAGTGAACTTCAAAGACAAAAGTCATGCTTCTGTTAGTCATAGGCCGCATACCCGGTCTCTGACAAAGGCTCAACAGTAACAAAAAAAGATCCAGGAGATACTTGCTCAAGCGGCAGCGCTCACGAGTCCCCCTCCCAAAGTAAGCTCGGAGGATGAACCTGAGGAACGCATGGGACAGGTGTCTGATGTTGACTTCCTGAAACGCGTCCTCGAAAAGAACAACAAAGAAGCGGCATATATAACCGATAAGATGGAAACATGGCCCACCTTTTTCAGAGCATGGTCGAGATGATGGTCCAATTAGAACCCCCGGCAGATGAACCGCTGGTAGTCATTAAGGAGACACCTTAAGCCTTCTGCAAGCCCCTTCAACGGTCAAAGAGGATATGATCTCAGCCGCAAAGCTGGATGAATATATCAACCTGAAGATCAAAGATCACTACGCCAGCGAAGCAACAGATAAGTTGATCAAGACTGATCGACCGTATCCGGCATGCTATGACCAGAGACAGTACCCTCCGGGATACACATTTCCAATGTTCCATATATATAAAGGGACGGGTAATTCTCGCCAGCACATCGCGCAGTTTAAATCCATGTGCGCCAACACTAGAAGAGATGATATACTGCTTCTCCGTCAGTTCGTTAGTAGTCTATCAGGTACTTCTTTTGAATGGTATTCGGAGCTTCTTAATGGCTCTGTGAAGATTTTTGATGAGATGGAAATGCTGTTTTTCCAGAGATTCTCCAATGCAAGTGAACGCAATACCACGACAGCGCTGATCAATGATAGGGTCAGACCGAATGAGACATGGGTTCAATATGCTATCCGATGGCGAAATCTTTAGTCTAAATGCGAGCAGCTCATCGATGAAGCTCCAGCATCGGAATGTTTGCAGATACTATTGACCGACATTCGCAGGTGTACCCATTCATGGCCTTCTTCAAGCTTACTACCTTTCAAGAGATTATTGATAAATTATCTCAGCTGGATCAGATGAGTCAAGGCCCTTCCTTTTCTAGTGAAAATTTATGAAATAACAAAAGCATAGGCGAGTGTTCATATCATAATTTTGCATTATTATATTCCCCATTCTTATTCATTTTACAAATAAACAGGTGCTTTTGATCCATGTCTGCTATATAGTTGCAGGTTACAGGTTCTCGGAACAAAACAGTGAAAATGATGAAAAGACGATACAAAAGTGAGACTATGACCAACAAATAGAAGAATCTTGATCATGCCTACAGTTTTAGGGACAAATGAAGATCAATGAACAAATTCACAAAGTACAAAGGCAGCGCAAGGTTCAAGACTTTGACACGAAGAAAACGGTAAAAGTCCACGACATTATGCACTGTGAAAATCTGGAAGAAACTAGAAGACATTCTGAAGAACCAAGTGAAGAAAAATCAAGTAAAAAGAAACATGAAAATTACCAGAGAAACAGAGACCAAGAACCCACAATATGGCCATGGAACAGCGGCCAAACATGCCTTCTGGCCGCAGATCCGCGGCCACGGTGAGCACGTATCGGTGCAAAATTCAACGGTGGTGGCGGTGCATTGACTAGACTTCTCAGGGTAATTTTGTAAATGCAGATAAGGATCGGATGTAACCCTAGGGTTCCTATAATCTATAAATAGAAACCCTAAAGCTCTTTTTGGAGCATGCCTCTTCATATGCCTCTTTTTATTTATAAAATTCAGAATTTCAATTCCTGTAATATTTGAAGAGTGCATCAAATAAAAATTAAAGTAAGTCTTTCTTTTCTTGTCTTAGTTAATTTTCCTTTCTGCCCTACTTAATTTTATTTATCTGCCGTAGTTTAGCAATTTTATTTATCCGCCATAGATTAGATAATTAGGTTATTAAAAACAATCATAAAAATGTCTCTTGTTATCAATTCCCTAATGAGTGAATAGTTCCTCACTTGTTAGGGTTAAGAATGGGAAAGATTTGAGAGATGAAAATCTCTCACCCCTTTCTTGCCCGTCATACATTTTAATAGGACTCTATGCATACATACACACACCGCTCACTACGGCACCCCATCCCACGAGGTAGCGGTGATACCGCAGTTAAAGACCGGTTGTGTATGTTTTCCATGGAGGTTAGGGTAAGAGCTAAACAGGACGGACAAGGACCTAGAGGAAGAAACCCAGTTTCTTCCCGATGGTACTAATCCACTTTGTTAACCATTACCATAACACCTAAATAGATCTTAATTAGGGTATAGAAAGCGGTATGAAATATTGAATTTCCAAACTTAACCTAAACCTAACCCTAGCAAGATTTTAATCCTAATCAACCTTAGTATTTAGTGATAATCAATCCAACCCCAATTGGAATTAACTCGTTAGAACAAATAGAAAATACACAAAATCCCTGTGGACCGACCCGTACTCACCGGCTAGCTACCAAGCGATGTCGTTCTTGATTACGGTTAATATTTTTTTGATTCATCTTTTAAGCGCACGCACGCATAAACCTCTAACAATCAGCGAGGCGGTATCTGTCGCCAACGCTCAACAAAAAATAAGCTGCTCTAAAGCACCCGATCGCCAAAATAACGACCGCGTGGGTCCCATCCTTGGAAAAATATTGGGACGCGAATACTCAAGTTAATTCTTCTAAAGAAAAAGAAAAAGACTAAGAATTCTATCCAGCCTGCCAAATATGTAAACAGCCGGACGAATATACATCAACGCGCTAGTGGAATCTAACCAGAAAGCGCGATCACCAATTACACTCGAAGATTTTCTTCAGTATTTCTTCAGCAAATGAAGAAAAGGAGCATGTGGGAAGTTACCGCATGATCTCTTATTCCTTCGTATATGACAAAACTGCTCTGTCCGTGTCAGAAATCGACACTGATGAGAATGGGGCATGTACCGTGCAAAGTGCTCTGTATCTCCCGCAGGACGACCCGATTGACACGATGATTAAAGAAGCAGTCCAAGAGAGTGAAGATAGCCTAAGGCATGAAATGACCATTTATGAAAAGGCCGGACAGTAATGCCTAAGCAAGCAAGCAGTGGAAAGACGGGTCGTGTAACTCCCTGACCGAAACTGGAAAGATAGACCACTATGTCCCTGGCACATTGCCTGCGGTGGATCTCCATATTGATCACTATATACAATCCACGGGCATAAACAATATAACGCCATAATATGTTTCCCATGGACCGCTATATCCCTAAACTGGCACCTTGCCCTGCGATGGATCTATATATTGATCACCGTATATAATCAATGGGCACAAACAATATTTCCCCAAACTATGTTTCCTATGGATTGCTATGACCCTAAACTGACACCTTGCCCTACGGTAGATCTCCATATTGATTATTGTATACAATCCACGGGTATAAACGATCCCTACCTCCACCAAGTCCCACCGGCGAGGCTACACCTGAATACCCATTGCGAAGTGGCCTCTTCAAGTCCTACTGAATATGTGTTATATCAACTATGTAGTTCTCCCTAAGTCCCACCGGTAAATGATGTTGAGGCACCTGCAGCGAAGCTACGTCCGAGAGTTCGCCAAAAAAGGGTACGTTCATAAGAAAAATAAGTACGAATGGAAATCCAAAAGGGCTCCGTGAAAAACAGCAGGATTACCTGTGAGTTTGTGAAAATCTGAAAGGGTGCAAACCCGCAAAAAATGCATTTACAAGGTCCTCTTGAACTACAAGGAGAAAACACCTGCGTGTGATCCTTACGACTCACAAAGAAGAAACACACTTTGGTATCCATCTGATTCCTAGAGAGAAAATGCACTTACGAGATCCTCTCGACTCATAAATAGAAAATACCCCCTATGAGACCCTCACGGCTCATAGAATTCAAAAGCCTACGTTACAGAGATTTGAACCTGTTTCCTAAGACATAATATCCCCCAAACTTCCTTACAAATAGCTCCATACAGACTCTTGTATACAATCCACGGGCACAAAAAAATATGTTTCAACCAAGTCCTACCAAAGGCGAACGGTACTTCCCGTATGGTGAATGTCACTTGTAAGCCCTCTCAACTTGTAAGGAGAAAATACTCTTTTAAATTCATTACGTCTTGCAAGAGAAAATACTGCTTAGGTGCCCTCACGACTCCTAAGCAGAAAATACACCTAAGAGATCCTCTCGACTTGTAAGGAGAAATACCTTCATGAGACCCTTACGGCTTATGAAGATGAAAAAAGTCTTAGTTGGCAGGGAACTATTTACCGCCGAAAACATAAATGAAATGGGATAGATTGTCTTGCCTGAATTTTGGAGCAGATACTATTCGGAACATATCCATCTATCTCTCCGAAGATACCAAGTTGATTTATGGCACCGTATATCGGAGGTTTGGACAGATGCGACCGATATAGCATGACTTTATCAGATTCCCCCTCATTTATGAGGGTTTTTTATTGTGGGGATGCTCTTCTTTGTAGGCGCAAGCCCCTGCAGTTAATTACGTTATCACGTTTTGATAACCATTTTCATCTGCTCCAGTAGGTCACTTTGTATCGTATTGTATTTTGTTTATTTGTGGGTTGCCCATGAATTGTATACGGAGACTAGTTTATGTTGTCGCCCATAGGGCACGGATTAGTCCAAATCCGTACATTAGATTTGGGGTTTTGAGCTTAGGATGTAGATCTCATATAAATGAGATCAATAAGTTCATGGGATATATGGGTTTGATCTAAAGATCGTTAGTTGTATATCGGACTATGATCGACTTAGCAACAGTGAGCATATAGGCTCAACTAATCATCGGATCATATATGAATAGCCCATGGATAATATACGGTAGTCAATATGGAGACAATCCGCAGGGCAAAACATATTAGTTTAAGAATATCGCGGTCCATGGAAGACATGGATAAAATATGGCTTGTTTGTGCCCGTGGATTGTGTACGGCTGGTCAATATGGAGACAGTCCGCAAGGAAAAAATATTAGTTTAAGGACATCGCAGTTCATGGGAGACATGGATGGAATATGGTTTGTTTGTGGCCATGGATTGTGTACGGCTGGTCAATATAGAGACACAGGGTAAAACATATTAGTTTAAGGACATCGCGGTCCATGGAAGACAAGGATGGAATATGCCTTGTTTGTGCTCGTAGATTGTATACGGCTGGTCAATATGGAGACCAGCCATAGGGATGCGTCCAATATTGGGATGCAATCCAATTTGAAGGCATTTATATTTCCCTCAAAAATTTACATATACATATATGTATAAATTCGGAGCTCAATATAAGGTGTGCACATCAATGTGGAAGTGCATCAATGTGGGGTGTATCGATATGAGGGTGCACATCTATATGAGATGCGTAAGGCATTCCCTGTCCTGATGAAATTTCATATTCTTTATTAAGTAGGGACGAGATAGGAGTTGTTGGTTGTTGGGACCCGCTACCTCTTTGAAAACGTTGAGAAATTACGACATATATCAGAAGTATGGAAAGATGCACCCTTGAACCAAATTCCATATATGAAGGAAAATATTATGGTGGATCTAAGGATCGTTAATCTTATATGGGACTAAGATTAACTTAGAAGATATGAGATGAAGATCATTAGTCGTATATGGAAATAAGATCAACTTAGATACCATGAGCATATGGTCTCAGTTGATTTAAAATCAAAGAAGTTTCAAACTTCAGGGACTCGGTCTATTTTAGACTAAATGTAGGGCTTTTATGTTACCCGACGGTGCTAAGCACTGGGCCGTATTCTTTTTTTTGAGTCTTATATTACCCAACAGTGCTAAGCACTAAGCAGAGAATCCCAAGATTAAGTATATGATATAATATCCTGCTTGTTTTAGCGCTCACATGATATCATGAGCCGCTGCTCCTTTTTTCCGCTCACGTGTTATCATGTGAGGCTCTATGTTTCTTGGCGCTCGCGTGCTACTACGTTAGGCACTAAAATAGTGCTAAGCAATAATCTGTTTTGCTTTCTGACGCTCACGTACTATCACATGAGGCGTTGTTTTCATGAGTCGTGGGTGCTCACGTGCCTTTCACATGAGACACTGAGTCTCTGAGCTTCTGTGTGCTTACGTTGATATCACGTAAGACGCTGCCTTCTGCTTCTTTTGAGTGCTCACGTGAATATTACGTGAGGCGCTGAGTCCTTAGAGATTTAATCTCTATTTATTTTTTTAAAAGAAGTTTAACTTCTGTTAATGGGATTTTGACCATTAACGATCACCAAGATTAATATTTTGATGATCTGGGATTAGGTTCTTTAAGAAATAAGTTCTTATTTTTGAAAGAACTAAGTTCATGGAGTATAAACCCCATCTCTTTCATGTCCTTTCATCCATGTTCTCTCATGAATCTTTGTTTCTCAAGAACAAGATCTTTCCGATGAGAATTAAATTCTCAACTTGTGGGAGACTTGTCTTGTGTATCTTAGATCCAGAGAAAGAACTAAGTTCTTTTAAAGGGTTAACCCTTAGATATGATATGATGGGTAAAATGGAGATATTTTTATCTCTGTATTTACTTTACCTAGGGTTTGAGAGGAGGAAGATCTTCTTCTTTATTGAGAATTAAATTCTCTATTGCCGAATGTTTTGGAGAGCCTTCTGTATTTTTTTACAGACGCTTATGCGAGGGTCTCTTCCCTTTTGATTTAATCTCTTTGCTCTTATTTATAGAAGAAGAGAAAAATCAATCTGTTGAAGCAAATCTCTCATTGAAAGATCATGATTGATTTCATAATCAATCAAAATGATCTTAAAGATAAACCGGTGAATTTTATTCACCGTTAGATTTTTAATTCAAAGGCACTCTGTTTAACAGAGAAGATCATTTTTGTTTATTTAACAAGATTAGAAAAATATTTTCCTAAGATAGAATTTAATTATATCAAATGATCGAATAGTGATTTCATAATCACTGTTGGATCTTTGATCCAAGGGTTCTTTGTTTAACAGAGAAGATTTTTCTAATTTAAGAAAGATAAAGGAAACATTTCCCATATAGAATTTAATTCTATCAAAAAGAACACTCACGCGTATTGCATGTAAGGTGTAGGCCTATAGCGCTCAAGTGGACATCACGTGAGATACTTCCAAGATATTGGCATGTGCGCTCACGTAGATATCATGTGAGGCGCTGCCAAGAGACTGGCATGTGCGCTTACATGGATATTACGCGAGACGCTGCCAAGAAACTAGCACTAGCGCCCATGTGGATATCATGTGAGACGCTCACGTGTTTAATTGATGGGAACCAATATAGGATTTGATCTAATCTGAAGAGAAACTCGCATGCTTTGCATGTGGATGCGCACGTGTTTAACATGTAGGGGCTTCTCTTTAATTTTATAAGGAAATAAAAAGCTCCGAGCCAAAATTTTTGGCGGGAACAACATCTAAACCTGTTTTCTAAGCCACATTTGTCCAAATGGGCAATGACAAATGATGAGTCGCTCCGGGCAGTATTCCAGTCATAGCGATACTGATGCCAAAACAGGTATTAAATCCCAAGTTTTCTTAAGCAGATAATGAATTGCTCCTGCATACGTGCTTCAATTTTAGCAACAATGATGCCGACTTGAAGCCCAAACTTTCGACCCCTAAGTAGTTAAACTGGAAGAAGAAGAAAGCCGAAATGAATGGATAACTCGTAATAAAAATCAACGAGTAAAGAAAATATAGCCGAAATGATTGGGCACCGCGAATAAATAACCGAAACTATTGGACAGTCGCAACTTTCACGATAAGAAAAGTTGAAATGATAGAGCAATCATGGAAATAAACAAAAATATAAAAAGAAATATATATGGAATTTTTTCTCTACAAGTAGGTCAATACTGACTTTTGTATACAATCCACGGGCAAAAATGAAAGAAAACGAACCATATTTTCCACCATGCTTCGCCAACCTAAGAACCAAGTCTTAACAGCAATATATGTAGCCTAAAAACTATATGGACGCCTCCTTATTCCAGCAGAATACGAACATGACGTCAGTAATGACCAGAGGGTCAAAATGAAGGTGGGGTAACGACATACTCCTAACTCCAGGTATCGATGGAAATATATGCGGCCTAAAGACCAATTCGACGTCCCTCTTACTCCAGCAGAGTACAGACGTGGGGTCAACAATGCTCTATGGAGCCAAAGCAAAAGTGTAGTGATGGAAAATTCCTAATTTCAGTTCTCAGTGGCAATATATACAGCGTAGAGACCATATGGATGTCTACCTTACTTCAGTGAAGAAATTGGCGCGACATCATCAAAACAAAAGTGGAGTGATGACATATTCCTAGCTTCGAGGTCTTGATGGAAATACATACAAAGCCTAAAGACCATTGGATGTTATCCCACCTCAAATGGATGCGGCTATGATTTCCCTGGGACTTGAAGAATGGAATCTGACCTCAAGATAAAGCGTCGCGGTGATGCATAATGCCGAATCATCTGACAACAATACGGATATACCAGTCTAGGAAGATTACTTGAGATGTTGTATTCTGCATCGGAAGAGTTGGGTGATACAGAAAGTACATGGCTACTCGAACCAGTAACCCGAGTGGGCGTGGATCGAGAAGAATTCGACTAACGTAATGGTGCGATGGACTAAACCCAGTATCATAAACCTATCGAACTCCTATGTTAAAAGGGGTTATGTATGTTTAACGTTAGGATGAGTTTATCCGTATGCTTAAGGGAAGGGTAAACTGAACGCTCCGAGACGAGTAAATAAACTAAATTAGGTCATTTCAGCACAAACGATGAAGTGAAGAAACCACTTACAGGCCCTCTCAACTCATAAGGGGAAAACACACTTGTGAGATCTTTACGACTCTCAAGAAAAAAGACACTTAGGAATCCTCACGACTTCTAAGGAGAAAATGCACCTACTAGATCCTCTCGGCTCATAGGGAGAAATACCTTCATGAAACCCTTACGGCTCATAAACTTAAAAAGCCTTAGGTGACAGGGATCTAAACCTGTTTCTTAAGCCATAACTGTCCTGCAGACTGTCTCCATACTGACTACCGTATACAATCCATGAGCTACATACGACAAAGTTGCATTCAAGACGTCCTCCATTTGATAACCAACCTACCAATGAGGAGAAAAAGCCACTTACATGTCCTCTCAACTTGTAATGAGAAAACATTCTTGTAAGATCCCTATGACTTAAAAGAGGAAATACACTTAGGGATCCCCACGATTTCTAAGGATAATATACACCTATGAGATTCTCTCGACTTGAAGGGAGAAAAAAACTTTGTGGGACTCTAAACTTGTTTCCTAATCCATCAAATCTCTGGTGATGTATTACTTTGCACTACTTAACCCACGTACATATTTACGTGGGCAAAGTAGGAGGCATTTGTTCCCGCCAAAATTTTTACTCTAAGCTTAAGTTTAGAAAAGCCCAAATGGGTATTTAAAATAAATAAATAAAATAAAAAGCTTAAGCTTTGATGCGCTAGAACCTCATGGTCGCTGCTGTACGTGCAAGGCACGTGGCACAAGCGTCAAAGCCATGTATATGGCAATGCCCACGTGCATGGCACATGGCACTCATGCCATCTCTTTGGAAGCGCCAACGTGCATAGCACGTGGCGCTCATGCCAACCCCTTAGGCAACGCCTCACGTGCATAGCACATGGCTTCGACGCCAAGGGCTGTGAAGCGCTTGCTTCATATAGAATTAAATTCTATATGGGAAAATATTTCCCTAATTTTTCTAAAATGAGAGATTTGCTCTATTAAATAGAGAACCCTTGGATAAAAATCCAATGATGCTTAAGAATCCGAACCGATCTTAAGATCAATTAGAAAAATATTTTCTCTACTTACCCAACAATATTCCATACTCTATATAAAGGACCTCAGAGGTCAAATCTCAGAG
Source organism: Agapanthus africanus (assembly GCA_030015575.1). Classification (NCBI taxonomy): domain Eukaryota; kingdom Viridiplantae; phylum Streptophyta; class Magnoliopsida; order Asparagales; family Amaryllidaceae; genus Agapanthus; species Agapanthus africanus. The sequence continues at coordinate 65,155,326 of JASDDO010000028.1, read as the reverse complement.
ACACAAGACTTCTCCATAAGCTTTTGCAAGAGAGAAACCCCTCTACAATTAAGAATTTAATTCTCTAAGAAGATCATCTTCTTTATCTCAAGTCCTAGGTAAATAATGGGGAAATATGTCTCCTTTTACCTATCTTATATATAAATAGGGCTTAACCCCTCACAAGAACCTGATTCTTTCTCTGGATCTAAAATCCATAAGACAAGTCTCTCACAAAAAGAGAATTAAATTCTCATAGAGGGATCTTGATCTTGAACTTGAGATCTTGAGAAAAACTTTTATGTCCTTCCACCATAATGATAAAAAAGGGAGAGAAAAGAAAGAAAGATAGAATTTTTACCTTTAGGAACTTAGTTTCTGCAAAATATACCGAAACTGAGATCTTATATGAACAAGATCTTAAAGATGAGATTAAATCTCAAAAGATGATGACTTTAATGGACTAAGAAAAGATTAAATCTCAAAATATGATAAATTTGAAGGACCCTATGAATATGAACCATACAAAACAGAGGATCTCAGATCATCAAATATTGATCTTAGTGATCGTTAATGGTCAAAATAGCATTAACAGAAGCTTAAGATTTAGAAAACTTAAGTTTTCTAAAGTTACAGATATTAATCTCTAAGGATTATGTGCATCATATGATACGCACATGAGAGCCAAGCAACAAAAAAGATATGCGTATCACGTGATACACACGTCAGCGCTAGAAACCAAAGAAGACATGTGCATCATGTGATATTCACGTGAGCGCCCAAGAAGCAGAAGGGGGCGCCTCACGTGATATACACGTGAGTGCCCAAAAGCAAAAGAAATGAGAATCATGTGATATCCACATGAGCGCCCAAAAAGAAGAAGTGTGCGCCTCTCGTGATATTCACGTGAGCGCCCAAAAGTAAAAGACATGTGTCCCACGTGATATGCACACGTGAACGCCATATGAATTAGTTCTTAGAACTGTTGGAGGAGATAAAACTTAATACTTAGTCACAAATTTAGCTATGTCCTTGAAGTTTTAAATTTCTTTGATCAAACTGAGCCCGCATGCTTATGATACATAAGTTGACCTTAGTCCCAAATTGACTAATAGCTCTTAGATGAATATTTAAGTTGATCTTAATTTAAAACAAGATTAGCGATCCTTAATGATATTTTAAAGCTGATCTTAGTACCATATACGACTAACGATCATTCAAACATATGCTTATGATACCTAAGTTAGCCTTAGTCTCAAATACGACTAACGGCCCTTAGTAAAAATCCTAAATTGATCTTAGTCTAATAAGACTAATGACCCTTAGATAAAAAATAAGTTCACCAAGAATCCATTTTCCAACGTTTTCTCTTTCCTCATAAACGGGATTTGATTTGAGGTTACATCATTTCTCTTCTTTGATATACGGTGTTGTAATTCCTCAGCGTTTTCAGAGAGGTAGTGGGTCTCGAAAACCAACGAGTCCTCTTTAGTCCTAACTTCTTGAAAGATATGAAATTTCAACAAAACAGAGAATGCCTTAACCCTAGATGCGTACCCTATATAAATGTGCATCTCATATTAAGGCGCAGACGTGCGCACTATCAAAACAAAGAAAAACAGAACCTTGGATTTATGAAAGTATACATATATGTATATGTATATATCTTTGGAGGAAATATAAGTGCCATCAAATTGGATCGCACCCCAATATTGGGTGCATCCTTTTAAGATGTTAGCATCATGCGCTTCGCCACGTGATATATACGTGCGCGCAAACTGAAAGATGGACCACTATATCCTTAAACTACTATTCTGGCCTACGGCATGTCACTAAATTGACTACCGTATGCTATCAACGGGCCATCCATAATAAAGCGCACTTGATGGAAATCCAAAGCTTGGCACTTAGACAATATATGCTAAGTATAGAAGCATGTACTTCATATGTGATCAGATGATCAATTGAGCCCATATGCTCAATGTTTCTATGTTTGTCTTGGTCTCATATATAACTAACGATTTGTAGTCATATTATTTAAGTTTATCTTAGTCTCATATAAGACTAACGATCATTACTCATATTATCTAAGTTGATTTTAGTCTCATATACGACTAACGATACTTAAATCAAAACAAATATCCCCTTGAACTGATGGACCTCATTTATTTAAGATATGCGACCTAAGTTCACCCTAAATATAATATGTACGGATTTAGACTAATCCGTCTCTTACGGGCGACAACATTAATCTCCGTATACAATCCAAAGGCAACCCAAAAATAAACAAACTATAATACAACACACGAATATTTTTGGAGTAGAGAAATTTGTTTTCGCATGGTGATAACGTAATTAACGGTAGGGGCATGCGCCTGCAGGAAAAAACGCCTCCACAATCAAAAGCCCCTCATCATTGAGGGGGAATCTGAAAAGTCTGCTAAAACAATCGCATCAATCCAAACCTCCGATATACGGTGCCATAAATCAACCTGGTACCTTCGGAGAGGTGGATAGATATATTCCATATAGCATCTGCCTTCAGATTCAGGCTGGATGCGTTCCCCGCGCCTAAGTACGATTTTCGATGGTAAACATACCTGTCAAGATAGCACGATACTTTCCCATAACACAGAGGCTGGAGAGGCTATTTAGGTGTAAGAAGACAACGGAGGCAATGATTTGGCATCACCATGCTCCTCCTAACGAAAATGGAAGAATGAAACATCCAAGAGATTCGCCGGTATAGAAGGATTTCGATATGAGGCACACAACATTCAGTAGTGGTCCTCGCAATATCAAGCTCGGACTGGCTAGTGATGGTTTCTGCCTATTCAACTATATGGGTGGAGGCCATAGCACATGGTCGTTTGTAATGATGGTTTATAATTTTTCGCCGTGTTTGGTTATGGATCGGTCTTACTTTATGATACCTCTTCTAATTGACGGGCCGAAATCACCGAGAAACAATATCGACGTCTACACCCGACCTTTGATCTATGAGTTAAAATCCTTATTTATTGATGGTGCGCAGACCTACGTTGCAAATACAGATACAACCTTCATGATGCATGCGGCTTTAATGTGGACAATTAATGACTTTCCTGCATATGGAATGGTATCAGGTTGGTCCACACATGGTTACAAAGCATGCTCTTACTGCCACCAAGATAGAACATCGAGACGGTTGAATGTTAACAAAAAGCCTTGTTATTGCGGTCATCAGCATTTTCTACCACTAGAACATCCCTATTGTTCACTTTGATGGTAATCAGAAACTTCTTGGCCCTCCAGCCCCATTATACGGAGAGGATGTGATTGCTCAGTGGGATAGTTACAATAACATGACCTTCGACATAGATCCGGCAAGACAGGACACTCCTCCAGGCTGGAACAAGTTAAGCATTTTCTACGAGCTACCATATTGGTCAACAAATTTAGTACGCCATTTTTTGGACGTTATGCACATTGAGAAGGGAGTATCCGAGCACGTACTTAACTTGCATCGTTATAAAGATAAAAAATCGAAAGACAATCTCAGTGCTCACATGGATCTTCAAGACTGGAAAATTAGAAGTGATTTACATTCTAAAATGATAGCGGGTAATCCAGGTAAGTTTCTACTTCCCAATGCTATGTATCATATATCACAACCGGAGAATAAAAGGTTCTTGTAGGTGTTATACGATTTGAGAGTTACCATAGGTTTCTTAGGATAATTAATAAGCAAATGAAGATTGTGAAAGGCAAGATCGATTGGCTGAAAAGTCATGATCACCATGTTATTATGGAGCACCATCTCCTTTTAGCCTTCAGAACTTCCCTTCACGAATCGGTTGGTCTACTAATCAATGATCTTTGCTACTCTTTTAGGGAATTATGCGCTAAAAATATCGAGGTTGACACACTGGAGAAGCTAGAAAATGCGATTTCCTTTATACTTTGCAAGCTAGAGTGGATATTTCCGCTGTCGTTCTTCGATATCATAATACACCTGATGGTACATCTTGTGACCGAGGTTAAGTTTGTCGAACCGGTACAATATCAATGGATGTATCCTATCAAAAGGTACCTTGAATTTTTCGGTTCACGAGTTTTGTAAAAATTTTACTTTCTTATATGCTTATATTTTAACATATGTTTGTTTAGATATCTCTACACTCTAAAAAATTATATACGCAATAGATATCGACCACAGCGTTCTATCATGCAAGGTTATCTCCTTGATGAGCTAACTACATTTTGCTCCCGCTATCTGGACGAAGACATTGAGATGAGACTTAATAGGCCTTGGAGAATTCAGGATGGACCGTATGGTAAAGCTAATTGTAAGAAAGTAGAACCATGTTTATCAACAAGATACATCAGTTTATCCTTCTCAATAGCGAATGTCTGGATGAAGTTAGAGAGTAAGTATGTTTTGCATTAATTGTTCTTTATATATGTATATATATGAAATAATATAATATTGACTTCAAATTTTAATGTTGGTAACAGAATTCATAACAATAAAGTATGTGAGGGGCATTCTGATTAGAATGATGATCTATTGGAAAATAACATCAGGACAATTTCTGCGACTAGTTTGCATATCATGTAAGATGTTCGAATCTCATGTTTTTTCAATCGGTCTTAATCTAAATGGATATCGTTATGTATTTTTCACATAATTTGTTTTGTCAAATCTAAGATCCGAACATGTTTGCATGATTAGAGAGAGATTCAAGATGTCTAGCTCAGTTTCCTAGCATGGGGGTTGGATACTATAAAAGATTCGGTGTCCTTAGATACAAATTTGAATTTAAGGACACAGAAAAATCTCGAACCACCAAGAATGGTGGGGTTGCGACTCTAAGATCGAATGGTGTGATTTATTATGGATACTTAGGTTGCGTACTTGGTATCCAATGTCCCGAAAGATCAGAACCATTTTATATATTTTGGTGTATTTGGTATGATACACGAACCGATACGAATAGGTGGAGAGAAAATCTTAGGACTTAGAAAGATGAATATGGATTGACTAGTGTAAACACGCATCAATTTTGCTGTCAGGACGATCCATTTATCTCTCTGCAACAAGTATTTCAAGTATACTACTCAGAATACTTGAAGCATCCGGGGTGGAGTGTCATATGCCGATGAAAACCCAGGGATGTTTATGATATCCCAGAATTCGAGGATCGGATGGACGACAGTGATGAGAAGGAAGAAGAGAGAGGACTTAGAGTGCTCCGACCGTCTGTTTCCGTAAACGGGTTGTCTTCGGCTGAGCGTGAAGTTATGTGGGTTAGGAATGATATTGATGATGAAATTCAAGTAGATATTCCTAATGCGTCTACGAAACAAAAAAGGTTAGACGTATAGAAGTTTAACATGTATTTTTGTTACTATTTCTCTTACATACATGTATTGCATGCATATGTAATGATTGTACTTCTATCTAGGGTTGACTACGACGTCAGGAGCAACGAAGGGCACCAGAAGCACCAGCAAGGGCATGGCAGAGGCATGGGCACTGGCAGAGATTTTCTGCTACCTGGATATCTGTGTAGAGAGCATATCGTATGGCAAAGGGATTTTGTTGCACCCCGTCTATACCCTCCAGATCTCCCATTGCATGTGGATTTTGCCACACCTCCAGGTATATTGCACGCATATTAATTCATTTTGAATGTTATATTATAGATATACACCAATATTCATTTTGAAGTTACTTATATAGTTATTTTTTATTATCTAGTTGAAGGGGGTGCCTCCACATCGGGGGCACATGCCGTTCCTACATCCGGGGCACATGTCGTTCCCACACCTGCAGCAGGTACGTTTACATGTTCTATATTGCATGCATATTCATTTTGAATGTTATATTATAGATATACGAGCATATTCATTTCGAAGTTACTTATTATAGATATACACGTATATTCATCCGGGATAGAGGCCGCTCCTGCACAATCCGTACCTTCCGCGCATTCTGCAAGTTACTATTATTTTAATACGTCAAATTGATTATGTACAATTTTATTCAGAAGTTACTTATATCGTCATTGTTTATTATCTAGTTAGAGGGGATGCATCCACGTCCGGGTCACCGGCTCTTCCTTATCAGAGGAACATTCGTCCCACTCATATTGCTGCCCGGGCTCAGGCTCGTGGTGATGTCGCCGGAGGTATATGTTGCACAACACTTTTCATTAATTATTGCATTTTAAATATTTTTTGTCTTAATATTTCTTATATATCTATATATTTTGTAGATGCAGGATAGCTACGGCCCAAGAGGGGGACTCGGGAGCCTAATCAGTCCCACAAGCTGAGGCCCGATACCGCTAAGGGGAAAGGACCATTCCCCCTCTTCTTTACCTCTGATCATCGCTACACTGGCGATAATGTCGAGAGATTCGGCCGGTATATGGGGAATGAGAGACGCATCCTAAAGAAGTATGCTCTTCACGTTGATTGGGGCAATCAGCGCACCCTCTTCTTTGCCTTGTTCTGGGAGCAGACCCAGGTATTATCATATATTTTAATTTGATGTATCAAATAAATTTTCTATCATTTGGCACTTATAATTTAAATACATTAATTTCTTGTATTTGCAATCGGATTACGACTTTCAGTCCGTACCTGATCTCGATCACCCTGATAGAGCGCTCGATCTTCACGATCTTTACCGGGGTATCATGACCAACATGCAGACTAAGTTCCGGTATCATAGAAATAAGCTGAAGAATGATAGCTACGAGCTATGGCGGAAGACCCCCAAGACAGAGAGAGCATCTCCCATGCAGTCTTTAGCTTTTAGCAGGGTCGATATAGATACATGGTATCTCTTGTGCCATTTTTTACGTCTTAGCGCATGCAGGTTTGTAATTTAAATGCAATTCAATGTTTAGCATATAATTTATATTTTTTTGCTTAATTAGAAAACTAAATCTGACTGTATTGTGCAGAAACAGACCGCTCAAATTAAGGAGAATCGGAAGTCCGTGAATAGGGGTCGACCTACCTACACTGGTGGATCGAGGAACATTACTCGTGCCATGAGGCAGCGGTAAATTACAATTTATCCATTTTGATATAATGCAATATGAAAAGTTATGTTATTATATATGTAAAAAAAATTGAATTGCAAATGGTTCAGACCATGGCATAGGGTGGTACACCGAGCGTGTTGAAAGATTATCTATCCATCCATGCCACATAGACAGATCCGGCCACGGGCGAGCTTCGATATCCCGACACTGCCATCCAGAAGTATTGCGTAAGTGTTAATATTTTTTCTAATTCGAATAAAATTTTGTTTTGAATAGTTTAAATTTAAATGGTTTATTTACGTTTCAATGCTTTACATGGTGTAAGAGTGGGTGGTGCGGTAGGCAGAATCATCAGGGATTGATTTCACCGCAGAGACCGATCCGGTCATGCGGATCCCTTTCTTAGACGCTGTGCACGAAAGGCACCATGGTGGTTGGGAGAATGGTCGGAGACTTGGTCCCAACAGGGCCTATCTGAAGTTGTCCTCCTCTCGGGCGGTTACTTCTCCTACCCCCGTGAGCGACGTCTAGAATAGCGTTTTGACACGTTGAACTCTAAATATGAGGCATTGCAGGAGATGATGGTACGTATATTACAGACACACACACACATACATACACATAAACACAAGTGTACGCATACACATACATACACACACAAACACACACAACAACAACAGCACAACAACAACAATTACAACAACGGCAACAACAACAACAACAAGCACAAAAACAAACCTAAGCGACGAGCCTATAAATCAATAACACATCATTTCAATTCTCAGGACTTGATTTCTAGATTTAGAATTTCACAACTATACATATAGGTTAAATCTAGCATATCGTTCCTTACTTGTTTATTACACAAACTTAAAATCTTTACAGATGCGACATGCCACTTATTCGGCTGCGGCTCCGCAAGCCTCTATTTCGGCTGCAGCTGCGGCTGCGCAGGCCACTCCTACGGATCCGACTCTGGTTCTTCTGTGCATGCCACTCTTTCGGCTCCACAATCCACTCCTACTCCTGCACATGCCACTTCTTCATTACTCGAGATTTTTTCGACACAGAGCTGCAGCAAGAAGTAAATGTACCAGATTTTCTAGATACTTGGAGGCGGAGCGCCTGAACGGAGCTAGCATAGATTATTTATATTTTTTGGATTTCTAGAGGATGTATGTACTTTATTTGATATATATTCTTTATTTTAGACATCGGTTGTTGTATATGATATTTATGATCATGACTTTAGATTGATTTCGTATTATTTTGGTCTATTTAGTTATATGTTATGCATGGAATGTTGTTTATAAATATTTCTGTATTTGATTATATGATATACTGTGCGATATATATTATTGTATACAGGGTGGGATAAAAACACGGAAAGCATTTTTTTTAAAAATATATATGTGAAACTTTGCCCCTACGGTTGTCACCGTAAAGGCATATATTTCCCCTACGGTGGCAATAGATGCATCTGAGGCTGCAATTGTAGGGGTAAAATATCATAAAAAAACTGATATTTTGTCCCTAGGATGAAAACCATTAGGGCATAAATTACAAATTTTTTTAAATAAAAATTTATTAAAATGAAAGTCTAGCACTACGGTGTAATCTGTAGGTCCAAATTTATGCCCCTTTGGTAGTAACATTGGAGGCATAAATTTTTTAAAAAAATTCTATTAAAATCAATGTCTTCCACTACGGATTATTTTAATTTTCCCCTGCGGATTCAACTGTAGGTGCAAGTGATTACTATTTTTTACATAAATTAAAAAAATAACTACCCTTACCTTGGAAACCGTAAGGGCGGTTCCCTCGACGGCTATGTCCGTAGGGGCAAATTTTCGTCCGTAGGGGCAGAAACTTGTCCCTACAGCCTTTTGATTCACGGATGACTTTTTTTCCCCTACGGTTATAACTGTAGGAGCAGTGAATTGTCCCTACGGTCTGAAACCTAAGGGCAGCCCTATACCACATACATTCCATACTTTTATTAAGAATAGAATATGCCTTTAATAATTTTTTGTTTTACCCACAATGTTTAAGTTGAATCAAGAGTTGGATGGTTGACTTACACTAAAATAAAAAGATTTTTACTAAAAGTCCAGCTCATTCTTCACTAATTACTAAAAAAAACCATTCATGCTTCATATCGACTTAAAAGGCTCACATACATTTAAATTATACTAAAAAAACCCTCCAACATGCCAAAAGAAGAATCTTTTTGGCATCTTTCATTATTCTATTAAGGGTCTAACTGTGAGTATCGGGTTAGGGTTTTAAATCCTTCGCAACCCCTTTTCTTTTCCTAAAATTCCAAAAAAATTCCCCATATTGGCTTTAGGATTAGGATTTCAATAAAAAGAATCTCTCAAATTGATTATGAAAACCGGATCATCTTTCTCAATATTCTCCAGTAAAGAACTTGTCGAATGCCGTTGTCATTGCACGTTTTGAGTTCATGAGCAACCTCGTTTGAAAAGAGAGAAATTATTTAGTTACGCTATATCCCAATTTTCTAAGTGAGAATTTAGATTCTTTTTATGAGAGAAAGACCTATTTAAATAACTAGAAGGTAAGAGAACGGTTCAAGCACAAGTTCCAGCTCAATTTTTCTAACAGGAAACTAACTTTTGATAGAAAAATAGTGAGGAAAGCTAGTGTAATTTAAATGTATATGTGATCTTTTAATTAAATATAAAGTATGGAGGGGACTTTTAGTAATTAGCGAAGTGTGAGAGGGATTTTTAGTAAAAAGCCCTAAAAACTAGGAACACTATCAAAACTGTCTATTACTCTATTACAAAGTTGGGTTGATTAAGAAATCTTTTTCTAGTCAAAGCATGATTTTTGACATTCCCTATTTTTCCCTTAGCTTTTTTATAAATCCTATTAACCCATTTTTTATTTTTAATGATAAATTTTTTTTTAAATTATTTGGTTTTCAAATTTTATCCTATAGCCTGGTTATTTCTTCTTCAATTTTTATTAGAAATAACTAACAACATGATATATTTTTTTTCCCAAACATAATATAAACAAGAATGTTTTAAGTAACTGTAGTTGCTTTACGTTTACTTATAAAAACTATACTTCTTTTAAAGTTGATGCTAAAATTTCACGAATCAGATAACAATTGTTATTTTAAAATTTACTAGGTAATGAATTCATTAACAAATCGTTTTTTATCTAAAAATTTATTTTTTATTTGCATTGGTCCATAGCTATAATGCATAATACAAACTTGACGTTTGTATTTATGAATTTTAAATCGAAAAATACCAAAACATCGTATTTATATAGCTATCATGACTATTCTTTATATCTATTTACAAGTCGCAAAAAGTGTGGTATATATGTTAAAAAAACACAAAAAGAGTTTGTGCAATCTTAAACTAAGATCTAGGTTATATAATATTTCTTATAAAAAGATAGTTATATACTTCTTTTTATCATATTTTGTTCACATGTTTCACATGTTAAGTTGTAACAATTCTGTGTAACGTTTCATCTATAAATAATAATATTTGTATCAAAATAACAAAAAAATGACTACAAAAATCATATATCTTTTTTGTAACATAATAAAAACATATTTATTTATCTTTTTTTCAAATTGATGGAGGCTTGGATCTCCTTCAGATGTTGTCCTCCATCGATCTATCGCAAGCACTTTTTAAAGAGGAGCGCCGATTCGCTTGCACGTCTGTTAAGACGCAAGCCACGCGTCCGACGCGGATTGGTGGACGTGATAAGCTGTCGCTGTCGCCTGCACCCGAAGGGACGTCTCCAATGGTCGTTCGACACGTGGGGCGTCGACGGATGACGGACATGAAGCTTATTTTTGGCGGGAAACGATCTGAGCCGTGGGATGCGTCCCCCAAGCAGTATAAATAGAAGTGGGATCCCCCTAGGGTTCATACATTCGCCACTATTTTCCTTTGCTGCGAAAGATTGCTTGGCGCTCCATCCTTTTGATCGGATCCTTCGCGCTCTCTCCTCGGAGAATACTTTCTTCCTTTGAATCAGATTAGATGTCTTCTTCTGAAGAGTCTATTGAGATAGTTAGGGTAGAGTCTAGGGAGTCTTCCACCTCCTCCCGAGAGGGTTCTCTTGCTGCTTCCTCATCGTCGGGCCCATCCCGTAGAGTCAGGGCTACCCGCGCCGCTAGACACCCGGCTGCGACGAGGGTCCCTAAGATGCACATCGGGAACGCCCGCGATGCGCCCTCTGTCTTGAAAAACGTGGACGAGCTTACTAAGATTTGGGCTCGCTTCCACATTCCCCCCAGCTATTTGCTACGTTTAGCCAGGGCGGACGAGAGGGCGGATCAGGTGCAGGGCAAGGAGATTGCTTTGTACCTGGACGCATTCTAGGATGGGATGTGTCTGCCCTTTCCAGCCGAGGTATGCGGGATACTTCGTTGTTTGCAACTCTCACCGGGCCAGCTTGCGCCGAACTCGTAGAGAATCCTCCTCGGGTTTCTGGTCCGGCTGAAGCTTGAGGAGATCTCCTTCAGCTTGACCCTTCTTACTTCCTTTCTCTGCTATAAAAATCACCCCCGCACCAGCAAAAGGGAGCCGAGCTGGGTAAGCGCCATGCCTTAATGAAGAAGGCGAAGGACGCTAGCAAGAGGGAGAATGAGGCTGCGCTTGAGGCAGTGAAGATCGCCGAGCTTCGGGCCCGCAAGTCGGTGGATGCGTACAAAGCGTCAGACCAGTTCTACACCGACCTCGGCGAAGCCTCCGCCATCGTTTGGAATGCATCCCTCGATGCCGTCAAGGAGTTGATGCCGGAGTTTGCGGACGGTGAGCTCTGTGCTTAGGTCCCTCTCTTGGTGGAAACGCCGCAGGTGGATGGTGCCGGAGGCGGGGCGGCTACGAAAGCATAAACCCCGGCCTCTGAGGACGGTGCCAAAAAAGGTGAGGTCCCAGCGGAGCCTGCTGCCTGAGCTCTTCTATTTTTTCTTTTTAGTGAGCCTCCGGGCAATTTTTGTACAGCTGGGGAGCCCAAAATACCTTGTAAAAATTTTGGAACATGAAATAAACTAAGTTTATTTTCCTCGCCATGATAATTCGTTCCTCTTAGATGACGATCGCGCGTCGAGTATAAGTCAATTAACCACCAAGTGCAGGAAGGTCAGTGCCTTTCCCACCCCCAGAGTCGAGCTGGCGATCACTCACTTATAACACATCGGAAGATCCCTCATTGAAGGATATCTGCCCATTCCTTAGGGTCGAGCCGACGACCATGTCTCTTAGTGTGAGTTGAATAATAAACAAGTTATGATTGGTCGGCGCTAACTGATGAGGGCCCTGGATCTTTAGTGTAGGTGGGAAGCTGCTCGGTAGCCTCGTAATGAGGGCTTTCGATCCTTGGCGTGGATGGGTAGGAGCTACCCGCCAGGGATTGACCGAGCAGGGAAGCTGCTCGGTGGCCTCGTGAGGAGGGCTACAATCCTTGGCGTGGATGGGTAGGAGCTACCCGCCAGGGATTGACCGAGCAGGGAAGCTGCTCGATGGTCTCGTGAGGAGGGCTTCGATCCTTAGCGTAGGTGGACAGGATGTGCCCGCTAAGGATTGACCGAGCAGGGAAGCTGCTCGGTGGCCTCGTGATGAGGGCTTTCATTCCTTGGCATGGATGGGTAGGAGCTACCCACCAGGGATTGACCGAGCAGGGAAGCTGCTCGGTAGCCTCATGAGGAGGGTGTAACATTTCAAAAAAATAAAATATTATTTTGGGGAATTTTTATAATTAAATAATAAATTATTGAATATTTTAATAAGGCGGTATAATTAAATACCGATAAATTTGGAAAATTATAGAAATTATTCATATTGAGGGTGCCTTATTGGATTTATGCAAATTATGAAGCTTTACGATTTGTTTGACACTAATTTAGTGCTAATCGCGATTAAAAATCGCTAATCGGGTTTTAAGCGTGTTTTGTGCAAAACATGCACAAGTATTTTTTTCATGAGTTACATTTTTTTTAACATGGCATTCTTCATGATTCTTGCATGGTTGTAAATTAGAGAGAATGAGAAAAAGAAAAGAAAAGAAAAGGGTTGAATAAAGAATGGAGGGATGGGCATGAGAGAGAAGGAGAGGGTAAGGGGTCAAACCTTGGATCAACTCCCATTCCTACTTCATTTTCCTCACCATCTTCTCTCCTCTCCCACACCCTAGCTGCTGCTGCTGCCGCCCTCTCTCCTACCTCCACTTCTTCACCTCAAAACATCTCAAAAACTTCACCAAAACATTTTCCCCACTTCACAAAAAAGTTGCACAAGCTCACAAGCAACACATTGGACCAAGAAAGCTTACATTTTGGACACTTGGGGCAACTCAAGAAAATTCTTGAGTTGCCAAATGAGGTATTTTTCTAAACTATTAGCTTAGTTTTCCCATTACTTTTACATCCATGTTAACTTTAAACCGGTATAGTGATGTTTAGTGAGGGTAGGAAAGTTCTAATTAAGGGTTTTGGAATTCTTGAGTTGTGATGGGTAATTGAGCTCAGTAGAGGCCACACAAACCCCCTAGTGCTAGAATTCAGACCTAAACCAGAGACTAGAGCCCCGGAATACGGATTTAGAAAAGCCGATATCGGAAAATTGTGGATTCTGTGAGGGTTAAATGAAATCTGCTAACACCCGGAGCCTCTGAAAATTATTTTGTAAACACAGAAAGATATGGAGGCACCTAGGAAGAAAACCCCAAGACCCCAGCCCCTGAATCCAATTCCAGGCCACAAATAAAAGCTTTCTGGCCGCAAATTGCGGCCAGACCTGGGCCATTTTGTCTCGTTCTTGTTCTGTGGTCCCCTCATCAGCAAAATAGACCCTTGGCATATGCAGAATTGACCAATTTGACCTATGGTGAAATCTGGGACCATTTCCAATAGTTTCTGTTTTGATTCGGGGTTTTGTTTCTCGTATTTTGAATCCTGGATTCTCGTATTTGTGTTTTACCTCGATCACTTGACGTTTGTACGACGATATCGAGGGTTGTTTGATAGTTTTGAAAGCGTAGTCTATAGATTCTAACCTATAGGCCTTAGCGTGTCGTTTTGGTTTTCCGATGTGATTTTAATACGCATTTGCGATACGTTGATGTGTAGGTACCCCGCGAAGACTTCGGGATGACAAGCAAGCGCGTGGCGACGTCGGCAACGGAAAGCGAAGAGCAAGGTAAGTAGATTATATCTACGGGGGAAGTCGGGTGGATGGCGTATAGCACCCTCACAGTTCGATATTTAGTATACTATATATATGTATGTAAGATAGCGTTAAGTGTGATATGGATATTCTAGATGTGATTAGGTGTACTATGGATAGATTAGGGTTTAGAAGTAAACTAGTATAGTTTCCTAGTTGTGAACCCTAGAATAGGTTTACACCCACACGCACACACATACTTAATTGTTATACTTATACCTGGATGATGAGGATAGTGGATGATATTTGGAGATGAGGAGATGAGATTAGGCATAGTGCCATGAGGGGCGGATGCCTTCTAAAGAGTAATGGATGTGTGCGAAGGTAGGCTCAAGCGTTGATTCTGGTGAGCGGTACGTCTAAGTTCCGGGAGTCGCAGATCCATTTTGCTTCCGGTATCGGTGATATGATGTCGTTCGTATTTGGGATACAACATGAGATTTTAGCGGGCCTTTGGACGTGTGTTTTACACACGCACTTATATTTATAGAGATGGTATCGGTTAGTACTAGACTAGATCAGTACCTCAGATCATGAGATATGACGATAAGGATACCAGATAGTTGATGTGATGATTGTGATATTGACCCGTACCCAAAATTTGGGATGCCGTACGATGATTTACCGTACGAGCTTTATTTGATGATAAGATCCGCACTCATGACTCGAGGATGTCATATGATATTGTATCGTACGCGGTACCATTGAGGCGGGATCACCGACTATTATATATATATATATATATATATATATATCGACTCAGATTTAGATGGTTTCCATACCCCTCCCGACTAGCTTGTTAATTAGATCTGTAGTTTCCTTAGTAGATGTTAAACTAGATCCGAGTCATACCTATTTCAAAACTAACGAATCGTGAGTATTTTAAAGACAGGCAAAGGGATTCTACGGATATTTTCAAAAGATGCATCTTTTCTTAAAAACACCGTAGCCCTTATTTTTCTAAAACACCACGATTCGTCTTATTTCAAATGGCAAAACTGTATGACATTTTTATATTGATGTAGATTCTTCACCGTTGCGTTGATTATTCGATTTC
Source organism: Agapanthus africanus (assembly GCA_030015575.1). Lineage (NCBI taxonomy): Eukaryota > Viridiplantae > Streptophyta > Magnoliopsida > Asparagales > Amaryllidaceae > Agapanthus > Agapanthus africanus. The sequence goes on along the minus strand of JASDDO010000028.1, from coordinate 65,140,024 downwards.
CGCATATTCATGCTATTCGTATCGCATTGCATGTGTAAATGTGTTTATTGCTATAGTAGACCCATGTTGTTAAGACACCAGCACCATTATCGATGATGCATATGTTCCACGTACACCTGCTTGCCGGCTCACACACTTCATCATCGATAATTGCCATGTCACTGCACAGTAGGATTGTTGCATCAGGATATGACCCTTGCATGACATACTTACGTACACACATATTGTACACCAATACTTGCATACATACGTATTTGCATATACATAGATGATACTGGCTTGATTTGGAGATTTAGGAACCGCAAGATGTATTTTAAAAACTGGATTCATTTTAAAAGAGCGGTTTCCCTCGATATGTGCATACTATTATTCCATGTTTCATGATATATTGATATGCTTACATTTCCTTTATATGTCGCATACATCATGCTTATGATTATACGCATTAAGATATTTGTTTTTATGACATTTCTGGAATTGGGAACCGTGGTTATTTCAAAAGAGAATATGTATTATTTTAAAAACCCGATTTTCCTTGATATGATATTTCACTACGTGCACAATGCGTTTTCTCGGTTCTGAGACGTGTGACATGTGAACCCGAATCGAGGAGCTGGATGAAGCCGATTACGGATATATGGTGGACCCGGTATGGTTCCCCAGGGCGAGAAATGTTTTTCGTGGAGCAGACGATGAGCCTGGCAGGGCGGCGAGTACCTACCGGTGATAGTATTTGGGCCCGGCGGATATCCGGAGGATACCGACCGGAGTCGAGAGATGATATGCGCCGATCCGGACTGACGGAGCCCGTGGGCCGATCCGGGCTGACGGAGCCCGATATATGAGGATTTACGTGCCGATGCTAGGCACAGTTTTCATGATGTTTTCCGGTGTCGATGCTAGACACCCTGGTTCCATGATTTGATGTGTCACGAGGGACATATGTTGATTTATATCCTCATACTTCCATGCATATATTTTATGATATTTACATGCATGATGCTTTATGTCATTGGGTGACACGTGGACGATATCCACTTACATATAGTTGACATTGATGACATTGATCACATAATTGGATGATATCCATATACTCACAGATTTCATGATATAGTTGACACTGATTACATTGATCATACCTCATATTTCTGATATGTTGCTACCTGAGGCACTAGCACGAGCACCTGGTACTACACTTATGTATAGATGTTTACCTTTGCCACCTTTTCATGCTTCAGACTTATTCATTTGAGGTTTATATGTATATATCTGATCGTATTGACCTAGGATTGTGTCATACATACGATTTCTGCTCTGCGATGTTTTCGATTCACGAGTTGGTAACTCACCCCCGTTGTGCCATAGTTCTTGCAGGGTTTTGCTGTACAGGTTTCATTGCGGCTTTTCTGGCACACTGCTTCCTTTCTGGGTGATTGCTTTGGTAGGTGGGTTCACTCGCATCGTGACCACCCTTGTATTTATTTTATTCAGTTGTATCTAGTAATTCTATCAACCAAACTTGTATATTGTTTCAGACTTAGAAAACCGGTTGTGTATTATTTCGACCTTAAAGTCGCGCGTTGTAGTGTTATGGTTTTCATGCTGATTTTGAGTTTCCTTTTGAGTTTTGATCCTCGCCCTTCGGCGTTGTATATTATATTGTTTGCGTGGTTGTGACCATCGATTGACGAAGAGCTAGCTCCTGCTTGGGGATGCCTTTTATCATTGCATGTATTATTCCTGTTGTACCCCGTTTGGGGCCAGTATTTACAAAGAAAACTCTGCCAAAATTTTCAGAAAAGACATGAGATTTTTAAAATGCATATTCGGCTTATGTTATTTAAAAACCCTTGTTTTAAAACATATTTTCTTCACTTCTTTAAAACTAGTTTTCCTTTATTTATTATTAAAAATGGTTTTAAATTTCTGGGCTTTTGGCTTACTTGAATTAGATGAGGTCCTATAGACTTCATATGATTCAAGGGCCAGTCACGTGCTATTTCGGATCGTGACAAAATTGGTATCAGAGTGCTTGGTTAACCTTGGTTCGAGTCTAAGTTTGACTATGCGGAGCCTAGAGCGTCTATATATATACGGAACTTAGGGTTGACCTTACGGAACTTAGACTTAGTCGAGGGGGTATTATATCTGAACTTTCATCGTGTAGGTTGACCCTTGGTTGATGGAGTAGGTAGCTTGAGTAGAGTGACGTACTGTACGTATGTTCCGCGGCATACTTACGATACGCTACTCCGCTTAAGAAACCTTAGGATGTACATTTCCTTGCACAGTATTATATTCATTCCTATGATCTATCCTCATCGATGTTGATTATGATTTTGCTGCCACGATTATACGGGCAGAGAGAGAGCTACGGCTAGAGTTGCGGTCGGCACGAGCTCGTCACAGACGAGGATTGACCAGGGCGTGTTTCCAGGGACATACGATTGCATATAGAGGCGTCGTCTTATTGTGTTTTGCGCCATGAACGTATGACGGATCGCTTTTACGGGATTTCTCGGATGTGCAGATCGGCACCAGAGGATCGAGCTACTGCTAAAGGCCAGCCAGAATGTGATGACCGTCGATGCACCTATTAATTGATGATTGAGGCACTGTTCAGAGTGTGGACGAATGAGCCAGTGGTCGCTGCGAATGACGAGATATCACCCAGATGTTGGAGCTACTGCAGCATGAGGATATACTTAGAGATATGATAGAAGGTCGCTAGTCACCCGAGGATGAATGATTAGGACATGTGGTTCCGCTTACCCCAATGCGAGGTCATCAAATAGATTGATCCCAGCTAGAGACGACTTCACGCAGGTATGTTGGGAGTCGATAGAGGCGATCGAATGTCAGGAGCCTATTTTCCAAGTTTAAAGTATTCGGAAAGACATGCAAGCGATTACATGGACCCTCTAGAAGAATGAAACCCTAACTCGACATAATGACTGTGTGAAAGCCTTTGAACCTTAGGGTTTACGGTAGTTCCGCGGCGCCATTAGTGAGGCTTGGGTTTACCCTTCTACGGCCGGTCCACCGATATTGTGGTATGTACTCGATACTATTAAACTGTATCCAAGATGTTGAGCTCTTGGGGGATTATGAGGTTTTGACGAATCGATCGAATGGTTCGACTTCATTCGGATGCCATGTGGTGGGATGCATTTCTTAGGAGAATCTAGATACGAGTATAGCCGTTGGAGCGCAGTCCATGCAGCCACGAGAAGACGAGTCCGAATTAGTCGACATTGGAACAGAGTGGAGTAAAGAGTTCGCACGAGATTTCGACGAGATGATGTTCCACTCCGCTGACATCAGAGATGCGATACGCATGCAGAGGCATTGTATATGGATATACCTTCCAGAAGGAGCCGCGATGAGTATGCAGCCATTCTGGAACAAGAAATAGATTTAGTACAGGGTGGTAACTTCCGGGCAATTCGGCAGGAACGAGATTGGAGAGAGACTTCGACAGGACCTTTCTGGAATACTATACGAGAAGACTTGGACCCAGGAGCGGTCATATTGCGCACACCCAGCAGGCCAGAGTTCGGCATCGTCGACGAGATGGTTGGCTAGAGATCTGTAGAGAATGTGCCAGAGCGGGACTGTTTCCGTCGTCATTCCATATTGGGCCGTTGAGCCGATGAGCTATATATCTAGCAATGCACAGTGAGAGACAAGAGCTTAAAAGCACCAGGCGCCAGACCACGAACAGGGGCCAAGTAGATATCTTGCTCTGCTAGTATTGGATGCACCGACACCTTCTCGACTTTGAAGGAGGAAATATCGGTGACGGTATTTATGGTTTATGATTTGGTGATTTGGTTATCACGTATCCGTCACCTTGGATTTCGGTCTTTCGGGCGATCTATTCGCATGATTTAGTCTTGATGACGGAGTTTCATGATATTTGTTTTCGTGCACCATGGTTGCACGTACTGGGTATTTATATTTTATGCATAGTTATTACGCTTGAGGTATTGATTGTGATTTCATGCCTATTTTATGCCTGTGATTTGATTTATGCTTCCAGCATAGTTTTCATGCACTTTTAGTGTTTTGATTTGATTTGATTTGTGCATGCTGATGTACATGGTTGTGAGATTATATACCGCGGTATACCTGATCTGGATTGAGCAGTATTGTATACCGTCGACTTCGATTCTGATATTGATGTTGATTTCGTGATTTCGTGCATGATGGATGCACCGATTTGGATTTCCGCGCATGTTATGAGATGCGATTTTGGTGCACACCAGATGCCCTAAATCGAGATTCTTCGTGCATATCAGATGCACCTGATTTTGCTGTCAGGCACACCCGTTGCTTTTGACAGGTGTTTCGTGCACACCCGTTGCACTTAGATGTGGTTTCTGTGCACATATATGGCCCATATATGGATTTTGAGTTCCGTACGCACCAGACGCATATAGCATTCATATGCACATTTTGAGATTAATTTCTTATGGAGCAGTACGTTTTTATGATATTTACTATTTATTTTCGTACTGAGCGGGACTAGTCAGAGGACAGTACCTGGATATATTTTGCATGCATTGATAGTTATTGAAGAGATTTCCAAAAAGGGAGTTGTAGTCTCAGTATTTACCTACGTGTCTGATATGACACGAAACATTTAAAACAATGAAACCCTTCTAAATTGTTTCAAAACGGCGGGACGTACATATTAAACAAAAGATATATACATATATGGTTATTTTCTTACAATAGACGTCCGCCACTGTGCATTGTTATGCGCATCGCACATCAATTTAAAAAGGTTCGGTATGCATTTCCTTCAGCTATTTACATGTATAGGTTTGATGTCTATATGTATAATTTTGATGTATATCATATTGATTTTGTTTTGGATTTGACCTTTGTATCTTTACCATGACTCCGATGATTGCGGGATACTTGACGGAGTTTTGATTTTGAGTTATCTGCTCATTGTTCATGCGCATGCATTGCGCTATGATGCATTTTATGTATTGATGATTTCGGAGCCCCGACGACTTGGACTTTTACTGAAATGTCTTAGTATTGTAGGGGTTTAAATTAAAATTCAGGGACCGAATTTCTTTAAGAGGGGAAAATTGTAACATTTCAAAAAAATAAAATATTATTTTTGAGAATTTTTTTAATTAAATAATAAATTATTGAATATTTTAATAAGGCGGTATAATTAAATACCGATAAATTTGGAAAATTATAGAAATTATTCATATTGAGGGTGCCTTATTGGATTTATGCAAATTATGAAGCATTACGATTTATTTGACACTAATTTAGTGCTAATCGCGATTAAAAATCGCTAATCGGGTTTTAAGCGTGTTTTGTGCAAAACATGCACAAGTCTTTTTTTTCATGAGTTACATTTTTTTTTATTATGGCATTCTTCATGATTCTTGCATGGTTGTAAATTAGAGAGAATGAGAAAAAGAAAAGAAAAGAAAAGGGTTGAATAAAGAATGGAGGGATGGGCATGAGAGAGAATGAGAGGGTAAGGGGTCAAACCTTGGATCAACTCCCATTCCTACTTCATTTTCCTCACCATCTTCTCTCCTCTCCCACACCTTAGCTGCTGCTGCTGCTGCCCTCTCTCCTACCTCCACTTCTTCACCTCAAAACATCTCAAAAACTTCACCAAAACATCTTCCCCATTTCACAAAAAAGTTGCACAAGCTCACAAGCAACACATTGGACCAAGAAAGCTTACAGTTTGGACACTTGGGGCAACTCAAGGAAATTCTTGAGTTGCCAAATGAGGTATTTTTCTAAACCATTAGCTTAGTTTTCTCATTGCTTTTACATCCATGTTAACTTTAAACCGGTATAGTGATGTTTAGTGAGGGTAGGAAAGTTCTAATTAAGGGTTTTGGAATTCTTGAGTTGTGATGGGTAATTGAGATCAGTAGAGGCCACACAAACCCCCTAATGCTAGAATTCAGACCTAAACCAGAGACTAGAGCCCCGGAATACGGATTTAGAAAAGCCGATATCGAAAAATTGTGGATTCTGTGAGGGTTAAATTAAATCTGCTAACACCCGGAGCCTCTGAAAATTATTATGCAAACACAGAGAGATGTGCAGGCACCTAGGAAGCTAACCCCAAGACCCCAGCCCCTGAATCCAATTCTGGGCCATAAATAAAAGCTTTCAGGCCGCAAATTACGGCCAGACCTGGGCCATTTGGTCTCATTCTTGTTCTGTGGTCCCCTCATCAGTAAAATAGACCCTTGGCATTTGCAGAATTGACCAATTTGACCTATGGTAAAATCTGGAACCATTTCCAATAGTTGATGTTTTGATTCGGGGTTTTGTTTCTCGTATTTTGAATCCTAGATTCTCGTATTTGTGTTTTACCTCGATCACTTGACGTTTGTACGACGATATCGAGGATTGTTTGATGGTTTTGAAAGCGTAGTCCATAGGTTCTAATCTATAGGCCTTAGCATTTCGTTTTCGTTTTCCGATGTGATTTTAATACACGTTTGCGATACGTTGATGTGTAGGTACCCCGCGAAGACTTCGGGATGACAAGCAAGCGCGTGGCGACGTCGGCAACGGAAAGCGAAGAGCAAGATGAGTAGATTATATCTACGGGGGAAGTCGGGTGGATGGCGTATAGCACCCCCGCAGTTCGATGTTTAGTATACTATATATATATACTATATATATATGTATGATAGCGTTAAGTGTGATATGGATATTCTAGATGTGATTAGGTGTACTATGGATAAATTAGGGTTTAGAAGAAAACTAGTATAGTTTTCTAGTTGCGAACCCTAGAATAGGTTTACACCCACACGCACACACATACTTAATTGTTATACTTATACCTGGATGATGAGGATAGTGGATGATATTTGGAGATGGGTCGATGAGATTGGGCATAGTGCCATGAGATCGGTGATATGATGTGGTTCGTATTTGGGATACGACATGAGATTTTAGCGAGCCTTTGGACGTGTGTTTTACACACGCACTTATATTTATATAGATGGTATCGGTTAGTACTAGATTAGATCAGTAACCCAGATCATGAGATATGACGATAAGGATACTAGATAGTTGATGTGATGATTGTGATATTGACCCGTACCCAAAATTAGGATGCCGTACGATGGTTTACCGTACGAGCTTTATTTGATGATAAGATCCACACTCATGACTCGAGGATGTCATATGATATTGTATCGTACGCGGTACCTTTGAGGCGGGATCACCGACTATTATATATATATATATATATATATATATATATATATATCGACTCAGATTTAGGTGGTTTCCATACCCCTCCCGACTAGCTTGTTAGTTAGATCTGCAGTTTTCTTAGTAGATGTTAAACTAGACCCGAGTCATACCTATTTCAAAACTAACGAATCGTGAGTATTTTAAAGACAGAAAAAGGGATTCTACGGATATTTTCAAATGATGCATCTTTTCTTAAAAACACCGTAGCCCTTATTTTTCTAAAACACCACGATTCGTCTTATTTGAAATGGCAAAACTGTATGACATTTTTATATTGATGTAGATTCTTCACCGTTGCGTTGATTATTCGATTTTCGCATATTCATGCTATTCGTATCGCATTGCATGTGTAAATGTGTTTATTGCTATAGTAGACCCATGCTGTTAGGACACCGGCACCATTATCGATGATGCGTATGTTCCACGTACACCTGCTTGCCGGCTCACACACTTCATCATCGATAATTGCTATGTCACTGCACAGTAGGATTGTTGCATCAGGATATGACCCTTGCATGACATACTTACGTACACACATATTGTACACCCATACTTGCATACATACGTATTTGCACATACATAGATGATTCTGGCTTGATTTGGAGATTTGGGAACCACAAGATATATTTTAACAACTGGATTCATTTTAAAAGAGCGGTTTCCCTCGATATGTGCATACTATTATTCCATGTTGCATGATATACTGATATGCTTACATTTCCTTTATATGTCGCATACATCATGCTTATGATTATACGCATTGAGATATTTGTTTTTATGAGATTTCTGGATTTGGGAACCGTGGTTATTTCAAAAGAGAATATGTATTGTTTTAAAAACCCGGTTTCCCTTGATATGATATTTCAGTGCGTCCACCATACGTTTTCTCGGTTCTGAGACGTGTGACATGTGAACCCGAATCGAGGAGCTGGATGAGGCCAATTGCGGGTACATGGTGGACCCGGTATGGTTCCCCGGAGCGAGAAATGTTTTTCGTGGAGCAGACGATGAGCCTGGCAGGGCGGCGAGTACCTACCGGTGATAGTATTTGGGCCCGGCGGATATCCGGAGGATACCGACCGGAGTCGAGAGATGATATGGGCCGATCCGGACTGACGGAGCCCGTAGGCTGATCCGGACTGACGGAGCCCGATATATGAGGATTTACGTGCCGATACTAGGCATAGTTTTCATGATGTTTTCCGGTGTCGATGCAAGAAACCCAGGTTCCATTATTTGATGTGTCACGAGGGACACATGTTGATTTATATCCTCATACTTTCATACATATGCTTTATGATATTTACATGCATGATGCTTTATGTCATTGGGTAACACGTGGACGATATCCACTTACATATAGTTGACATTGATGACATTGATCACATAGTTGGATGATATCCACATACTCATAGATTTCATGATATAGTTGACACTGATTACATTGATCATACCTCATATTTCTGATATGTTGCTACCTGAGGCACTAGCACGAGCACCTGGTACTACACTTATGTATAGATGTTTAACTTTGCCACCTTTTCATACTTCAGACTTATTCATTTGAGGTTTATATGTATGTATCTGATCGTATTGACCTAAGATTGTATCATACATACGATTTCTGCTCTGCGATGTTTTCTATTCACGAGTTGGCAACTCACCCCCGTTGTGCCACAGTTCTTGCAGGTTTTTGCCGTACAGGTTTCATTGCGGTTTTTCTGGCACACTGCTTTCTTTCTGGGTGATTGCTTTGGTAGGTGGGTTCACTCGCATCGTGACCACCCTTGTATTTATTTTATTCAATTGTATCTAGTAATTCCATCAACCAAACTTGTATATTGTTTCAGACTTAGAAAACCGGTTGTGTATTATTTCGACCTTAGAGTCGCACGTTGTAATATTATGGTTTTCATGCTGATTTTGAGTTTCCTTTTGAGTTTTGATTCTCGCCCTTCGGCGTTATATATTATATTGTTTGCGTGGTTGTGACCGTCGATTGACGAAGAGCTAGCTCCCGCTTGGGGATGCCTTTTATCATTGCATGTATTATTCCTGTTGTACCCCGTTTAGGGCCAGTATTTACAAAGGAAACTCTGCCGAAATTTTCAGAAAAAACATGAGATTTTTAAAATGCATATTCGGCTTATGTTATTTAAAAACCCTTGTTTTAAAACATGTTTTCTTCACTTCTTTAAAACTAGTTTTCCTTTATTTATTATTAAAAATGGTTTTAGATTTCTGGGCTTTTGGCTTACTTGAATTAGATGAGATCCTATAGAATTCATATGATTCAAGGGCCAGTCACGTGCTATTTCGGGTCGTGACAGAGGGCTTCGATCCTTAGTGTAGGTGGGAAGGATGTGCCCGCTAAGGATTGACCGAGCAGGGAAGCTGCTCGGTGGCCTCATGATGAGGGCTTTCGATCCTTGGCGTGGATGGGTAGAAGCTACCTGTCAGGGATTGACCGAGCAGGGAAGCTGCTCGGTGGCCTCGTAAGGAGGGCTTTTGATCCTTGGCATGGATGGGTAGGAGCAACCCGCCAGGGATCGACCGAGCAGGGAAGCTGCTCGGTGGCCTCGTGAGGAGGGCTTCGATCCTTGGCAAGGATGGATAGGAGCTACCCGCCCGGGATTGACCGAGTAGGGAAGCTGCTCGGCGGCCTCGTGAGGAGGACTTCGACCTTAGCGTAGGTGGGCAGGATGTGCCCGCTAAGGATTGACCGAGCAGGGAAGCTGCTCGGTGGTCTCATGATGAGGGCTTTCGACCCTTAGCGTGGATGGGTAGGAGCTACCCCGCAGGGATTGACCGAGCGGGGTTGCTTCTCGATGGCCTCTTGATAAGGGCTTTAGATCCTTAGTGTTGATAGATAGGAGCTATCCGCTAAGGATTGACCGAGCTGGGAAGCTGCTGGGTGGCCTCATGAGGAGGGCTTCGATCCTTAGCGTAGATGGCCAGGACGTGCCCGCTAAGGACTGACCGGGCAGGGAAGATGATCGATGGCCTCGTGAGGAGGGCTTCGATCCTTAGCGTAGGTGGGAAGAACATGCCTGCTAAGGATTAACCGAGCAGGGAAGCTGCTTGGTGGCCTCGTGAGGAGGGCTTCGATCCTTAGCGTAGGTGGGCAAGATGTGCCCACTAAGGATTGACCGAGCAGGGAAGTGGTTTGGTGGCCTCGTGAGGAGGGCTTCGATCCTTAGCATAGGTGGGCAGGATGTGCCCACTAAGGATTGACCGAGCAGGAAAGCCGCTCGGTGGCCTCGTTAGGAGGGCTTTGGTCCTTAGCGAAGGTAGGCAGGATGTGCCTTCTAAGGACTAATCGGGAAGGAAGCTGCTCGGTGGCCTCGTGAGGAGGGCTTTTTAGGCTTCTTCTTGTCTTCACGGGGCGTCTTTCAATCTCCCTTGACTTGTAAAAATCTGGAAAAGTGACCGTCGCAGACGACGCATGGCGGAAACGCACAGGCGAGGCGCGACGCTCTGAGATCCATGTCGTTCCGACTTCCCTTGACCTCGTAGGGGCTCGTGAGGCACGTCATGGTTACCACGCAGCAGCTCCGCATTTGGAATTTTGAAAATATCCCGTGATTCGCTCTGATGCGCGCGCGAACCTCGGCCTTTAGGGATTCTGTTGGGGCTTATAAATAGCAAAAGGGTGTTGGTCTCTTTCAGCGTTGTGTTTCTGAAAATGACCGGACGTCCGTGTGTGCTTATCAGCGAGATGATTTCCCGGAATGATGTGTACCTCTACAACCTCGACCGGTCCGAACAGACGTATGAGGCGGTGATAGACCGCGTAGAGGCCCACTTTGGATGTCTTCTTCTCCGGCGATCTCCACTCCTCCAAGTGCTTATTTATGCGATCTAGAGGAGGTCCCCGGGTCTACACAGCGCCTTATCTCCACAGTTTAGTGATGAGGCGATTGAAAAGTTGCACTCGTTTTACCACCTCGGCTTGATCTCGAAGAGCAGGCGGGATCGATCAGCAGGCCTTCTTCTGGAGTGTTTTCAGAAGAGGCTGATTGTTGATTTCTGTCTGGTGGGTGGCGCTTCAGAGGTTGCCGAGGAAGCGAAGGCTCGGCTGACGGAGATTTCATCGGAGTATCATCAACAATGCTTCCTCCATCCCCAGCCCCCTTTTGTTGTAATTATAGTTCTTGTGTAAGGCTGAGGAGCCCATAATACCTCTCAATGAATAGAATTCTTCTTTTCCGATATGTTTTGTCTTCTCTTATCCCTTAGCATTTTGTATTTTCTCTCAGAAATGAATCTAGGGATCTCAGAACCGTGAAAGAGAACAAAATTTATGGAAGAAGTCTCTCATAACTTGGGAGACTTAATAAAAACTGCATTGCTTCGAAAAGAAGGAAATACATTCATTTGTAAAGTTTGAGTTTTTCAGCGTTGTAGGGCCGAAGAAACTTCCGTCCCCCTGCGTCTTGTAAGCGGTAGGCTCCACCGAGCAATACTTCGGAGACGAGGAAAGGGCCGTCCCACCTTGGAGAAAACTTATGCAGTCTTCCCTAATCTACGAACTCGTTCTGCCTTAAGACCAAATCTCTTGTCTTGAAGGCGTGATGCTTAACTCGGGCATTATAGTAGCGAGCAGTTTGTTGTTGATAAGCAGCGGCTTTGATCTATACCCGGTCCCGCTTCTTTAGCAAGATGTCCAAATTAGTCCGGAGCGCCAAGATGTTTGCTTCTTCATCGAAGTGTTCGAGTCTGTAACTGGGAAGTCCGATCTCCGCTGGGACCATTGCCTCGTACCATAGCAGAGGCTGAAAGGGGTCTCTCCCGTGGGCGTCTTTTTCGATGTGCGTAAGGCCCATAACACCCGTAGTAGTTCTTCGACCCAGTTGCCTTGCCTGCCTTCTAGGCGGGTACGGATACCTCGGATGACGTCTCGGTTCGCAATCTCAGCCTGCCCGTTGCATTGAGGATGCGCGACCGCGACAAACTTCATCAGTATGTGGTATTCGCTACAGAACCCTTTGACTTTGTCGTTTTCGAAATTCGCCCCGTGGTCGGTAACGATGCACCTCGAGATCCCAAATCGAGAGATTACGTTGTTCTGCAGGAATTTGATGGTCGTGGTGGCGTCCGGTTTTCTGATAGGGACGGCCTCGATCCACTTCGTGAAATAGTCTACCACGACGAGATTGTATTTGTGCCCGCCCATACCTGTGGGGAGTTGTCCCACCATGTCCATCCCCCATTGGGCAAACGGCTAGGGGGGTGAGGGCTGTTGGCTCGGTAGCCGGAAGACGGGGTATGCTGCCGTGTAGTTGACAAATTTTGCATCTTCTGATGTGCTTTTGAGCGTCTTGGTGAATCATCGGCCAATAGTACCCTTGGAGCAGCGTCTTCTGGACTAAGGTACGAGCCCCTTGATGCGCTCCGCTGACCCCTTCGTATATCTCACGCAGGACATAGTAGGCTTCGTGGGGGTCGACGCACCGGAGCAGAGGCTGCGTGTATGATTTCTTGTAAAGGTTTCCATTGCTCCAGACGAAATGGCGGGCTTTAGCTCGAAGGCGATGCACTTCCCTTCGGTCCTCTGGAAATGTGCCCTCCTTCAGGAACTCCATGAGGGTCCTTCTCCAATCCCGGCCTTCCCCCTGAGTAGTGTATACCTGAAGTATTGCCTCTCTGTCTTCTACACTGGGCCATAGCAAGACTTCGAAGAGGATATTCCTCTTATTGTTGGCCGTGTAGGAAGAGGCTAGCTTGCTCAGTGCATCGGCCTAGACGTTCAGGTGCCAAGGAATCTGCTCCACTTGAACTTCGTCGAAACTTTTTCGCAGTCTCTTTACCTCGGCTAAATAGTTCACCATGAGCAGCTCTCGTGCCTCAAAGCGCCCGATCACTTGGCCGACGACCAGGGGTGGAGTCACTGCGAATTCAGATCGTCTTCAGCCCCACTCCGGAAGCGATTCGCAACCCAGCGAGCAAGGCCTTGTATTCCACAGCGTTGTTCGACGCTATGAACCCGAGCTTCAAAGAGTACTCCATTTCTACCTTATTCGAGGCCGTAGAGGATCCATCAACGTAGAGGACCCGGTCGGGGACGGAGTCAGGCACTTCTTCGACCGAGGGTCGGGACCCGGGGACGGCGCCGACGCTGCTTCCTTGTTGGGGATAGTACACTCGACAACAAAGTCTGCTAGGACTTGCGCTTTAATGGCTTTCCTGGGGCGGTATTTGATGTCGAACTGGGATAACTCCCACCTCCATTTCTCCAGAAGACCAGACGATTCGAGAGAGGCGAGAATAGCCCATATGGGCCGCTCGGTGAGCACAAGGATGGTGTGTGCTTAGAAGTAGTGCCGTAGGTTCCTTGAGGCGACGATAAGCGCCAAGACAATCTTTTATATGGCCGGGCACCTCGTTTCTACGTCTTTAAAGACATGGCTCACGTAGTAGACCGGCTTCTGCACTCCTTCGACTTCTCGAACGAGCACCGAGCCAGCAGCATTATCAGATACCGCAAGGTACAGTAAAAGCTCGTCACCTTCAATTGGCCGGGTGAGTAGTGGGAGAGTTTCCATGTGCGCTTTTCTTGAAATCGTTTTGACACTCTTCTGACCATTCGAACCTTAAGATCTTTCTCAAGGCTTTGAAGAATGGGAGGCACTTTTCTCCGGACCTCGACATGAAGCGACTAAGACCGGCCACTCTCCCCGTGAGTCGCATGATCTCCATGTTGCTTTTCGGCGTGGCCATGTTGAGAATGGCGCTGATCTTCTCCGGGTTAGCTTCGATTCCATGGTGGGTCACCTTGAACCCGAGGAATTTCCCGCTAGTGACTCCGAACGCGTACTTGGCCGGATTCAGCTTCATTTTGTACTTACGGAGTATGTCGAATGTCTCGCCGAGATCTTTGGTGTGCTCGTCCGATAAGGTTGATTTCATGAGCATGTCGTCGACGTAAACCTCCATGTTCTTCCCGATCTGCGGTTTGAACATTTTGTTAACTAGGCGTTGGTACGTAGCCCCGGCTTTTTTGAGGCCGAATAGCATCACTCTGTAGCAATATACCCCCCGGTCCGTGGTGAACGCGGTTAGTTCTTCATCTGCCAGGTTCATACGGATCTGGTTGTAGCCGGAGAAAGCGTCCATGAAACTGAGCAATTCGTGACATGTCGTGCTGTCAACAAGCTGGTCTATCCGTAGGAGGGGATAGTTGTCTTTCGGGCATGCCTTGTTCAAATCTGTGAAGTCGACGCACATGGGACACTTCCCGCTCGCCTTTTTAACCATGACTACATTCGCGAGCCATTCTGAGTATGCCACATTTCGAATGAAGTTGGCTGCAAGCAACCTATTGACCTTGTCCTCGATTGCCTCTTGTTTTATCGGAGCGAAACTTCGCTTCTTTTGTCTGACGGGTTGGGCCATCGGGTCGACCTCGAGCTTGTGTGATATTACCTTAGGGTCGATCCCGGGCATGTCAGCAGGCTCTCAGGAGAAAATGTCCGAGTTTTCTCAAAGAAAGTGGACCAAGTCTTCGCGTCGGGCACCCGTCAAAAGGGATCCGATCTGGACAGTTCGTTCCTTATTCCCCTCGACGAAGGAGACCTCTGTCAGCGCTTCTACCGGGGCCCCTCGGATTTCCTTCTGTTCTTCACGAGTATCCAAGGACTCCTGGAAATCATTTGCGCTTCCGAGGTCGTCGCTTTGCTCTTCAGTGGTGGATTTCGCTGTGATGCAAATCTTGGCGATTTGCTGATTACCGTATGCCCGGCCTATCCAACCTTGATCCAACAGAAACTTGATCTTGAGGTGGTAAGTCGAGATCTGAGGCCGAAGAGAGTTTAGCGTCGGGCGTCCTAAGAGGATGTTGTATGACGAGGGGACCCTGGCGATGATGAATTCCACCGGTATGGTCTTGTTACGGCCCGCTTCCCTAATGTTAAGGAGGAGGGTAACCACTCCCTCGGCTGGGATGGAATGGTTTGTAAACCCCGACAGGATGTGGGCGGTTGGCCGTAGGTCAGACGGGCTAAGCCCCATATACTAGAAGCAGTCATAGAAGAGGATATCTGCCGAGCTTCCTGAGTCGACCAATATCCTTTGAACCACATAGCGGTGGACCTGTGCCGTAATCACGAGGGGGTCGCTGTGAAGAAAGGGTATACCGTGGAGGTCTTCATCAGTGAAGGTGATGGGCTCGACGGTCTTGCATTTCTTTCGGGGATGGTCGCTTGTTCCTTCGACGGGTAGGAGGCAACGAATCCCGTCGGATCCATGTGTGCACCCCGAAGAAACGAACATGATTTGACCGATCGTTAATTCGCCGGGAGGGGGATGGGTGTCGTGCTCCCTGTCCGTCTTCCGTTTTTCCCGCAGGTATTTCGCCAGGTGGCCCGAGCGGATCAACTCCTCAATATAGTCGCGGAGTTGTTTACAGTTCTCGGTCGGGTGTCCCTGCGACCTATGGAAGACTCAGTACGGGCCCCGGGTTTGTTTAGCCGCTCTATTGGTGACCGGAGGGAGCTTGAAGAATCGCTCGCCCTTCGCCTCCTCCAACAACTCGGTCTGAGAGATGTTGAGTGGAGTATACTCCTGGAACTTCGGGGAGTATGGCTTTGGCCGGTCGACCTTCTTCTTCTCTTCCCTGCCCCTCTTATTTTGGTCGGCCTGATCACCCCAGGGTAGGTTTTCGTTTACCTCAGACTCGAGTTGGATTTCTCGCTCGGTCCAAGCTTTTACCTCGGCCATGGTCTTAGGTTGCACTAATGCAAAGGAGCGGATCCACTCCTTGTGCCTAAGACCCGACTTTAGAACGGTGATGACAATTTCGTCCCGGTGCTCGGGAACTTCGAGAAGAGCATCGTTGAAGCAAGTGATGTATCTTTTAAAGGATTTCTTGTCCCCGCTCTTTATGGTGAAGAGGTAATCGACAGTCCTCTTCTGTTGTCTGTTCCCGACGAAATGTCCGAAGAACTGGGCGGCCAGCTCATCAAAGATAGAGATGGAGCATGGCGTGAGTCCTCGGAACCAGTCTCGTCCAGCCCGGATGAGGGTTGCGGGAAATGCTCGGCATTGGGCAGTGTCGGAGTTAGCCTGGAAGCTCATGCCCAGCGTGAATGCGTCCAGATGGTCCTTCGGGTCAGACTTCCCGTCGAAGATGGCCACCTTGGGAGGTTTGTTTCTGGATGAGACGTGTACGGCGAGCAAATCTTCGGTGAAGGGATTTGTAAGCGAGTCGGCGGCATACCTGGCCCCCTTGCTCGACGGGTGACCCTCCCGATGTGTGCCCTCGATTTTCTTTTCGGCGTGGTCGGAGTAGTGGCCCTTCTCGCTCGTAGCATGCGCCAGGCTGCGACTTCAGTTCCGTTCTATCAAATTCCTTAGGTCTCCCGGTGAGGCCCTCCATGAATCTTTCCGGTGAGGACTGTGCGCGTGAACCCGTTGAAGGAGAAGGCGTCGATCAGGCCTGGGAGCAGGCAAGCTGACCGATACCTCCTTGGGAGGGACGGGAACGTGGCGGGCCTCAGGGCGACGGGCTCTTTCGCGAGACCGCGGTGTGGAGCCGTGCGGCGCCCAGCGGGTCATGGAATCGGTTGCAGCGTGGGAGCCGCGGTGGCCGGAGTCGGCACGTCGATGTTCGGAGTGTCGAAGGTGACTGTGGTCGCTCTTCTGTCGGCGTCGAAGTCCCGGGGGGGAGGGCGGCTTTGGGGGCTTGGCCCGTGGTTTGGACACGGACTAGGGCGTCCACTATCGACGCGAGCCTGTCGATCCGTGCTGAGAGGGCGTGGATGGCATTCGGTAGGGGAGTAGATCCGTCCATGCCTCCGTTGTGGGAAGGGCGGCGGCTTGTGCTGGGATCGCTATGGTCTTCGCTCGCCATGTAGTCGAGAGCGGAAGATCAACTTTTGATGGGTGGAAAAATTGCTACTTTCCCACAGACGGCGCCAACTGATGGAGGCTTGGATCTCTTTCAGATGTTGTCCTCCGTCGATCTGTCGCGAGCGTTGATGAACGGCTGATGTTGATGTTGAAGGTTGCCTTCTTGAGCGTGTGGATCTCAGTGGGCTTGGTTTGAGGCGGAGACGAGCTATCTACAAAAGTAGTCACGGGGTGGTTGTACCACCGTGGACCCTCCAACGATCAAGTTAGCCGAGGTATTTGAGCATAGTAGCGGCTTATTAGAATGAAAATTGCGTTACCTGGGTCGTCTGGGAGAGGGGGTTTTATAGTGGTCGCTTAGAGCGAGCTAGCGCGAGATCTTTGCCGTCGGTTACGTCACTGGCGTTACGCCTGCATGATTGACGGGATCCCCCCATTAATGATGAGATACACTCGTTAATGGGGGGATACGGCGGCGTGGAACGCGAGATATTGGGTGGCGGATATCTCGTTTCTGGAGAGATACGCGGAGCCGTGGCGGAGGCGCTTGGGCTCTGCGTCCTTGGTTGCTCGGTTGAACCGGGAAGGCTTAGCTCGGCGGGAGGCTCAGAGACGAGCGGGAGGCCAAGGAAGCTCGATTCTGTGATAGCTCGGAGGCGATCAAAGACGTACGAGAAAGCTCAGCGTGTAGGAGGGCTCGGAGGCGAGCCAATGGTTATTTACATGGCGAGCATAGGAGTGTTCAGGGATCATCGGATGTCGGGTCATGCCTCGAGATGATAGCCCGGCGGACGCCTCCAATGTGTGGTGCTTGCCCTGTTCCCGTGAGGCCCAGGACACATCAGCTACCATGTGTCATGATCTGGGGAGTTCCCACTTATGAGCATCATCACAAAACATACCTAAAGATAAAATTCACCTATAAATATATTAGATCATTTTTTATCCCACATGTTACGCGCGGTGTCAAAGTCTAGCCTATAACATAGGCCATCTATAAACAAAAGTAATTAATTCATAATCATCATGCTCATCATTATAAATATTTTCCCATAAAAATTAGATGGCCAGTTTATCTGGAACTAGTTGATAATAATGAGATAAAGTTGTTGATAACCAAGACTAGCACTGGTTCATGAACCACTAATTTACGTGTCAACTTTATTCTTAAGTTGTCTTAATCATTGTGATTTTAACCATGAAAAGATTGAACATTCAGCCGACTGTGTCAATTAGAAGATAGAAAATGATGGATGGGACTATTGTTTTTTAATTTATTATATTAATCCAATGAGACTTGTATGTTGACAACTTTTTATTGGTGCTTTGAGGACAAATTAAGTGATCCTCATAGCAAGATGTGATTTAAGTTTGTGATGGCTTAATTTAGAACTCAAGCATCATTAACAAATTTAATGGGTTTTTACTTGTTTGGCGAGCTTGAAAATAAACTATTTATCATGCTGTTATTCTCGAGCTAAGGGGCCGGGCCTGCGGTTCCCCCAGCATATCCCCTGACGAACCTGAGGTAAAACATAAGAGCCGGATTCCACGGGTGCTTATGGGGCTGACCGCAGGCCCCTGTTAGGAGGGGATGTGCAGGAGGCTGAAGGACCGTGCTCTGCTTCTCGTTATTCTATTGGGATTCATGTTATTTGAAAAACTCACCCATCATTTTTACCTTCTGAAGGATTATGAGCCTGTTCTTTCTTACTTTGGGTTAAATGAAGGACCCAATATTTCCATAACTTGGTATCTATATTTAGGCGAAATTACACTAAAGTACCTCTAATTGTTGTTGTTTTCAGTGAGCCGTCTTAATGTATTTTTACAGTAAGCTCTTTTAAAGTGCTACACTGAGGATATTTAAGCAAAAATAAACCCAGATACATACAATTGTAAATATACGCAAACTTGGTAATAAAACTGCTCATTTCTCTAATATCAAGTAATCGACTCACTTTAAAAAAACGACTAGGGTTAGGTTGGAGAATCAACACAAGATATAGAATAAGGACGGTTTAGAAGTTTGTTTTTCTTGTTTTTTTAGTGGTTAAGTACATAACCATTCAGAAATTCCATGTTTTCTTTTGGGATAATTCTTTGGTGCTTCCCAATTTTCTCTCTCACACACACACACACTCACTCTCTCTCCTCTCTCCCTCTCTCTCTCTCTCACTCTCTCTCTCCTTCTTTGGAAAGCACCAAAGAATTTCCCTTTCTTTTGCATGAGGGAATATTCCTAAAAAATATAAAACAAGGCTATGTGATACCGCAATATACTACAACATGACCATAATGCTTTTTCCAATCAGATATCCTAAGTGTAGACTATCTATTACCAAATTCTGTAATATTAGTGCGGAGTCCGATCCAGCCTATCTGTATCGGTGGCTTGGAGGCCCAATCAGAGGGTGTAGTGCCAGTATTGACGCAGTGGAGCTTCAATCCAGTGTTGTGGCGGCCGTATCGGCGGCATGGAGGCCTACTCGGCTGTGTGATATTCGCATCGATGGCATGGAGACCCGATCTGATGTTGTGATGAATGGATCGGCGGTGTGGAGGCGGATGGTAAAGAAGAGCTAATCAGGATCACGGGGAAACATCGATAGGGTAAGAAAGAAACTCAAGAGGGTCTTACAATATACAGAAGAAGTGGTGCATCAGGGGACAGAGGGATGATGGTACTTCTAGAGTGCAACAATCAACATCAGATAAGGGAAGAAGAAGATCTCAGCATTTCAGCAAAGTTGCAAAAATATAATCCTAAGGATTTCATCATAGATATACAGAGTTTCTTTACAATGCCTATATATATAGACAACAGGTAAACTTACAACAGCAAGAAGATAGAGTCATATCAATCCCTTGGGACTTATTACCTATGTGGGATATATGGCTTCGGCCACTTGTTGGCCAATTTGGAAGGAAATGAATGATAGACTTTTCAATTTCAAATTTAGATTTATCGGTGGACTTGGATGCTGGATTGACATGATCTGCGTTATTTTGGATAGGAGGAGCTTCGAAGCAAGTAAGGAAGCGAGCTAGGAGATATATCGTCGGGGATGCGGACATTGACATACTTATGGAGCCCATACATAAGGATAGGAGACACGAGAGAGGACAGAGTAGAGGTGGATGAGCATGAGCGCCCGGATGGACAGGACGAATAGTACGATTAGGGCTGACTTTGGTGTCAAGGACTTTTATCTTGCTTATTAGAGTGTAGTAGTGTATAGTTTTACTTTTGGCTTGGGACTTGTTTGGGGGTTGGTCCCCATGTTTGTAATCTTGGACTTGGCTTCAGCTTTCGGTTGTAGATCCTTTTATCTTTCGTTCAAAGTCTTTTAATGAAATGCTCTCGTTTTTACTCAAGAAAAAAAGAAGAAGATAGAATCACCGATCGCCTAATATCATAACGGCATCGAACCAACGATATTTAGGAGTTTGCAAAGCTTGCATTTCTGCAAAGTTGACCGCAAAAGTTCAACAGATCAGTAGTAGGCAACTTAATTAGCATGACAAAATCCTATAATACTTGTAGTGCTGAGAAATATAATAAAACCAAGGGGAAAAAACGAGATTACATAAAAAGTTAGATCGCAAAAACTCATGTCAGCAAAATTAAAAAAAATAAATTAGTTGAGCATGATGATCACCCGATAACCCAAATATCGGTCGTGAACTACCAAACAATATCAGCCTCATTTTTTTGTGCTGATACGGACTCATACATGTGCTACAAGACTGAACCTAATTTTTTTTAAAGAAAAGAGCAGGTAAAAATACCCATCTCGACTACTATATTAATGCTCAAAATAAATTGTTCAGAAAAAACATAAAATGATAAAAGGAACAACTATACAACAGAACAGCCACAGAGTCTAGAAAAGAAGAGAACAAAGAGGGAAAAGGAGGCATCTGGCTCTGCACCCTCACATAGCACAGCAACAGAAGCAGTCACACCTCCACCCACCTGAAAATCATCCAAATCTAGATAGATCAAAGCAAACCACATATATATATCCACAAGTATAATGAAAGCAAATAGTATAGCAATCATCATAACCAATAGGCCGAGATAGGTGAGCAAATCACATATCCACAAGTATAATGAGGCAAGTAGTATGTCATCATAACCAATAGGTCCAAAGGACATATGCAGGTCAAGGCATGAAGGGGGAGAAACACCAATCACATCTCTCAAAAAATTATAATAAAAAATATATGCTTCGATAGAAAAATAACACCCTATCATGGCCTCAGTTAACATAAAACCCAACAATAAGGTTGATAAAAGCTACCATAAAGCACACAACTCCACCATCGCAGTTTATCATAAACTAATTCCCACTTATTCACCACAACCCCTACAAAAACCATATGTCAACTGAAACTCAGATAAGCATAAAACACCCAGGCAGAAAACAATGCCTAATATCCTTACCACCACACAGATTTAAGAGAAAGAAACCCTATTTGAACACAAAACCACAAAAGGCCAACAAAACCAACCCAGAGAAGCGAAACATGGTCAAAACTAGTTTCTTGCAAACAAATAAAGAATGCAAGATAAGAGTATTTAATACTCCAGCAAATTATACCGTTTTCAATGTATTTTGAGAGACCCGACTTTTTTCCGACTTAGTTGCTGCTAACATTGACCATTATCACTCAGCATAAGCAAATAGTGTCAAAGCAGACCAACATTTTTTCAATATATGCAGCAAGAAAAACTAAAAGAAATCATATCCACCCACTAAGTAAGCAGGCAACCATTATGGCAAGCATAGAAAATAGAGACAACTCAAAAAAAGATAGGGTGTAAAGAAGAGAAGATGCACTACCTTAGGTAAAAAGAGGCAGAGACCAGAAAAATAACAGCCAAATGGGGAATGTGGATCATTGAGAGCGGCCATAATAAAAAATATCAAAAAAGCGAAGCCAGCAAAAAAAGCAACTAGCCAGTAATATAAGAGTTCAAAATCTAAAACTGGAAGCTCAAGGTAAAAATATAAGAATATACATCATCATCATTTTTTTTTAAAACCTTTTGAGAGATATGCTAAGTATCAATTTTGGCAGTAAAGTGAGAATCATGTGTTAATCAGGAGAGGAGAAGAATCTCCAACATAGAGACTCTTAATGATGGAGAAGGTATTGCTATGAATGATCTTAGTATGCATCTTGGTTTTGGATACCCCCATCCAGAAAAAAAAATGATTGATAACAGTATTGATAACCTACAAGAGGGTTCTACTCTTGTCCTCAAGGTTTTTCTTATTCCAAGCATTCCAGAGTGTTCAACAGAGAGAATAAAGAAGGGCAAGCTCATTGGTCTAATTTTGGATTCACCACTTCTATTTTAAAAGAAAAGATGTAGTACTAAAGAAGTGATGTAATATTTTAGTCGTATAATAACTGCAATCAATAACGGTGTCGCGTGTAGCGAGCGTTAGTGAGTACGGGTCGTCCTCTGGGATTCGTGGAACCCGTAAATTCTTGTTTTAGTTGAGTTGAAAGAAATAGTAAAGAAAATCAACAAATTGTTTTAAGATTTGTTTGAAGTAATAGTTTAAACAAATTCAAGAAATTGTTTTCAAGAAAATATTCAAGATTTAGTTATCAAGAAAATTGAAGAAAACTTGTAGCATTCGAACGGAATTAGTAGCCATGGATGATGATTCAAGATGATTCATCTTATGTATTGGTAGAATTACTACTAGATCGATACCTATTAATGAGAATTAGGGATCTTTTGAAAAAACTAAGGTTTCTCCTTCATTGTCCCTTATCCTTTCATTAATTATCATTCATAACTAGCCTTTAAGAAGAAAGATCATCAATCTAATCCCCAAATTATGATGAAATTCTCAATAAATTGATCTCACTCACAATTTGGACATTAATGATTTTTTTGCTAAAGTTTATAATCTCCATAAAACTTAAGATGAATATAAAATTCTCTCACCATTAGATCTACCAAATTCCTTCTAATCCTTAACAAGCGGAAATTTACTCATACATTATAAAAATAAAAAAATCAACAAATAGAGATTTCATAATGTGAAAATTTAAAGAAATCAAGATTAAAAGTAATGATCACCTTTATTATTCAACTTCAACTTACAACTTCTTCAATCCGAGATTACAAAAAAAATCGCTCTCGATCACTCCCTTGAAGAGGTAATTTCTCCATCGATCTTCGTTTCGCTCGATCACCGTGAGGCTTGGATCTATTAAGGATCACGTGCTCGTTGATGATGATCGGCTTCGCGTAAATGATCTTTAATGAACTCGCTTGATGAATTTCTCAATGATTCTTGATTTCGGATCTTGATTTGAAATTGGATCTAAACTTTCCCACTAAAAAATCAGTAACTAATCAACAACAACAGCCTTTTTAATGTAGGCTTAGGTCCCTTTTTATAACCCATAATCAAGCTTCTCTCACAAGGTAGGTTGTTATAAAGAGGCTTGTAGAATAAGCTAGGTAGTTATAAAGCTTGATCAACAAGCTAGATTGTTGTAGTGAAGTTTCCAGAACAAGATTGTTATAACGAAGCATCCTCAGCAAGCTAGGAAGTTGCAATAAAGTTTCCAGAGAGTTCCCGACTTCGAAGCCCACAACTCGGCCGTGGATTCGCGACGACTCGGCCTGACTCGGCCTCGGATCCGCGGCCGATTGGTGAGTTCGTTGCCTCAAAAATCTATGGTCTTCTGGTGTTGATCTCTGGGTATTTATTTTATCTCTTCTGAATCTCCGCCAAAATTTAACTCTTTGATTTCTTGTATTTTCATCGGCGAATTTCCGATTCCGACATCTGATCTGGGCTAATTTTTACACAAGATCTCAACGAAGATTGTTAGAGATATGCAATATTATGCGTGAAATAATAAACATACAACTTCCTTCAAAAGTGTTGATTATAATGTATAACACATAATAATTGATATTTTCTAGACGAACATGTGATATGTGTTATATTTATATCAAATATTCTTAGATGATTAGAAAAGTGAGGAAATTGTTATGTTAAAAATTGCAATAATTTCGATTGAACAAATTCCCCCAAACTTGACTTTGATCGTCCCGAGCAAACTTCTTTTATTCATGAGAAGGAGAAAAGAAAAAGAAAAACTAACTAACACACTTTCGTAGGCAACACGATTGCACTGAGCACGTGCAACAAGTCTTTAAATCTCTAGGCTAGTAGGAGGAGTGTTGTCTCCTGGGGGTTTTCAGCGGATTGCACCCACAAAATCCAATAATAAAAGAAAGACTGTGAAAGTTACATATAAAGATAAGAATTATAAAAGAAAGAACTTGAAAATCAGAGTTTTCAACTACACTAGTTTTTCAGTTGTCATGAGCCCTATCTTAATAGTCATGAAAAGATATTAGAATCCACATCATCCCTCAATAAAACATCGCCTTTATTCTTCATCCGTACATTTCTTTCAAACACCGATCATATACCCCTACGTGTGTATAAAAGACATCCCTACAATCGGAGAATTCAATTCAAGCTATCATACTCATGTCCATCTACCTCAGTACTTTTTAATCGGTGAATATTTTAGATGGAATTGCTCACACATTCTTCATGTGGCCGTTAATACTTCTTGAGATACTAACCGACCGATTACTAAATGTGCTCACTAATTAGGCGTAATTAGCAATTTTCTCGTCTTGCAACACCTAAGACTTAGCAGTGACTCCCAAACCAGTTGGTCCAAGGCATTAGGTGATGAAGCACCCTCGCTATATTTTTTTATGCTACCTTGGTGATTACAAAATCGGTGTTCATTTTTCTTCACCATTTTATACTTTTATACTTCATTTATTATTTTCTTCGTACTCTGGATTTTAGACAAGAGCATTTCAAGGTATTCTCTACTATCCCGAGTTTCAAGATATGTGTAAGTGCATATAGTAGGGTATCAATACTCAGATGTATGGCTTCCAAAATAAAAACTATTTTTCAGACTTATTTTTATTCTCAGATTAGTGGCTTCCTTCATCTTACTAACCCTTAGAACAACGGCTTATAACTACTTATTACTAGTTTTGTTTAAGAAAATATCTAACTTTCTTGATTTTCTTAAACTTTTCCAATCTTTTAAATGTAATTTTTCACTTTCTAATCTTTCATTATAAAAGAAAAAAATTTAAAAATTTAAAAATTTTGTGCTTATGCAAAATGTAATGCAAGGTAATGTGTAAATAAGCACAAATCTTCCCCAAACCTGTTTACAGCAGTGTCCACACTGTTGTCATCTTTTAAATCTCAAAAACCTGTAGACTTGGGAGAAAAAGTTATTAACGGGGATAAGAATAAATGAAAGTGAAAATCTCTCCCAAACTTATTTTTGGCTCATAATTTTGTGTACAAATTTTATTTTCAAGAGCCAAAAATATACCCTCCCCCCCCCCCAAAACTTAAGTCAAACAAAATTAAGCTTTTAAAATTGTAAAAGGGGGTAAAATTATTAGTCAATGCAAACCTTTACAAAGACCGAAAGTCAACACCAACCATTTAAAAATTTTATCGATGTAATGTACTTGTTGGTGGAAGAACATGTTATATAGATCCAGGAAGAAGTGGGGAAGAGATAAGTGGTGTAATAGAACGGGTTTGCGTCTCGATTTGGAGAGACGACACAATGATAATGATGGATTACTCGCATTCTCATTATTGTTAAGAAGTAGGGGTAATGATTCAACTTCTTTGTTTTGGAGTTTATTCATCACAACTCCCGTGTTTTCTAAAAATACAAGTTCATCAGCAAAAATTTCTTCAAACCTTTCATCGATACCCCGAAGAATAATCTCATCGGAAAGAACGGGATGATACTCAGACTCCATAAAAGGTTTATAACAAGCGTTAGATTTTGACCCGGACAGCTCGATAGAACAGTCCGTATGTGTGTAAAAAATAGCAGGGTCAAACAATAACGTATTGAAAGAGTCTATATCAGTATCATGAAGTTGTTCAAATTCGTTGCTGTCGACGTCCATTAATTCGACAGAACATAATTGAGCAGAAGGTTCGGAGGGTTCACTTTCCAACTTGTAAATGTTAAGCTCGATTGATATCTTCCCGAAGGATAGGTTCATAGAGCCGTTTCGACAATTGAATACAGCGTTGGAAGTGGCCAAAATGGGTCGACCGAGAATCACTGGAATTTGGTTCCGTGGGTTCGCTACTGATTGTGTATCTAGAACAATAAAGTCCACAGGAAATATAAATTCCCCGACTTTTATCAACACATTCTCAAGCTCTCCCCTAGGTTTGGTGATAGATCTATCGGCCATCTGGAGAGTGCAGTGAGCAGGTTTCAACTCTCCAATACCTAACTGCTCGTAGACAGAGTATGGAAGTAGGTTAACACTAGCGTCTAAATCGAGTAGAGCACGATCGATATTTTTATCCCCAATAGAAATAGAAATTGTAGGACAGCCGGGGTCCTTACGTTTCTTTAGTAACTGATGGGTAAAAGCTGTGTTTACATTACTCGACATGAACACCTTTCTCGGCACTTGAGTTTTTCTCTTTCTAGTGCACAAGTCCTTTAGAATTTTCGAATAGGACGGAACTTTTTGGATAGCATCTAGGAGAGGGATATTTTATGTTAACCTGTTTAAAAATTTATACAATCTTCTCCATTTATGGACTTGGTCTGTTTTTCCTTAACCTATTAGGATAACGAGCTTTATCAATAAGAGCTGAGTCCAACATTGGAGAAGATCGAGAGGGTGGAACAGATCCCAGAATTGGAGTGGGGATCGTCTTATGTTGACTAGAAGGAGTGGGCTGAGAGTTCGAGCCTTTAGGAAAACGGAGAATAGGCTCACAAGAAGGTGGAGTAGACGAAATAGGATAAGAAGTGGAAGCCGGGGTATCATCGATTGATTCCTCATTATCAATCTCTTCACCGACATAGTTGTTTAGCACTCTTCCAGATCTCAACGTGGTAATAACACTCACATTATGTGCGTAGCCAAGATTAGGTAAGGGTTGAGCTGGAAATTTCCCTTTCTCTCTAGCACTCATCGTGGCATTTAACTGTGCAATTTATGCTTCTATCGCTTTTATACTCTCACCGTGGGAGGAGGAGACATTCTTTATGGTGTCGATAAAAGACCTTATATCAGCCGACATTTGCATGGTGTGTTTCATGAACAAATCTAAGGTTCGTTCGAGTGAAGAGGAGTTTTCGATACCGACCGTTTGGAAAGAATTATTATACGGCGCAGATTGTTGGATGGATTTTGAAAAGTTCATATTTGAAAGGGGTGCTGACTCTGTGGTGGTTGTTGTGGCTGTGGAGGAATCCTTTGAAAGTTATTTTGGTTTGGAACCGTATTTTAAGTTTGGTGTTGGTTCCAAGCAAAATTAGGGTGATTTCTCCAACCTTGATTATATGTAGAAGAATAAGGATCATTTCTAGGTCGTTGCTGAAAAGCAGCATTAGTATGTTCTTGACCTTAAAATGGAGAATTCAAAAGACATTCTTCCGTCAGATGTGATGGATCGGAACAGCATCCACACACGGTTTTAGGGAGCGTCACCTGGTTTAGTGAGGCTAATAAAAATTTGTTTTCCATAGCTCCTAGTTTCTTTTGCATTGCTACCATTTCGGCTTTTATGGCTATGGAAATATCAAGTTGATGGATACCACCCCTAGATGATGGACTAATGCTTTCCCATTGTAAAGTGTTTTCAGCAAAATCTTCCAAAAATTTCCAAGCTTCACCATCGTCTTTAGACATGAAATTTCCTTGACACATGGTTTCAAGCATTTGTTTTGTCGTTGGATTAATACCCTCATATATAATTCAGCATAGATCCCATCTATGGATTCCATGATGTGGACATTGGACAAGCAGATCTTTGAACCGTTCAAAACATTTCCAAAATGGTTCATTGGGAAGCTGGGAAAACTGGTTGATTTCACTCCTAATACGAACGGTCTTATGATTAGGATAAAATTTCTTAAGGAATACTATAACGAAATCATCTCAATTGGAAATAGAGTGTGCGGGTGTATTGTAAAGCCATTTTTCGGCTAAATCGCACAAAGTGAACGGAAGAAGACGTAAACGCATAGCATCCATAGAAAGTTATGAAGTGCCCATTATAGCACATACGTTTTCAAATTTGATGATAAAAACGTATGCGTCTTCAGACTCTAGACCGTGAAATTTAGGCAAAAGATTGATATAGTGTAGTTTGATTTCGAAATTGTCCCCATTAACTGGTGGAATAGAAAGACAAGTAGAAAAAGGACCACGTATAGAGTAGCATCTCTCTTGGAGAGATATACGCGGTAGATTCTGCGTACCTGCGGGTGGTGGCAGAGTGGTGTTATTGAAATTCGATGGAGAACCGTCCATCTCGGTCAACGTGGTGGGTGGTGGGAAAAAAGAAGACGAAGAAATACCGACTTCAGAGTCGATAGAAGAAACGCGGACAAG
The DNA here is from genome assembly GCA_030015575.1 of Agapanthus africanus. Taxonomy (NCBI): domain Eukaryota; kingdom Viridiplantae; phylum Streptophyta; class Magnoliopsida; order Asparagales; family Amaryllidaceae; genus Agapanthus; species Agapanthus africanus. Next base: position 65,111,421 of record JASDDO010000028.1, on the reverse strand, counting down.
ACGAGCACTAGAATCCCGTATCCAGCCGAGCATGCACTAAGCGGGTTTAGCGCAAGTAGCAGCGTATGTGTAAATTAAAAGAAAAGTTTGTTTTTTGGTTTGTTTTGAAAAAGACGGATTTAGAAAAATCACAACAAAAAATGCACAATCAACCCTAGATCTAAGGTCACCTAGGTCAAGTCACTAGACCGCTCCTAAACTTCCAGAAGACAAATCGCAGGATAAATCATCTACTACCTCTTTATCCCTCCTGTGGCCAGGTAGGTGCTAAGTAAGTGGGAGGTATCCGCTATATAAATAGCGGGCCTAATTAAGCAACCACTTGTCTTAGACACACTTACCTAGACACCACAAAAAAAATGTGGATAAGCAGTAAATTATCCACGACCTTCCTCTATTCTAATTGAGCGCGACAATTCTTAGAGTCTTGTTTAGATATTTTTTTAATTAATAAGAGTGATGCGGATGCTAGTTTTATGATTTGTGGGGCTTAGGAAGGGTAATGAAATCCCCACCTAATCTGAATTTGCTAATGGCCCCTTAGTTTCCATATTAAAATATGCAAAAACAACCAATATCAAAACACACAACAAGAATTTTTTTGAGCGGCAAATTTTGCAAAGAATCCTGCAGAAAAGTTGTTATTAGACTAATCAGAGGAGAGAGAAGAAGATAGAAAATATACCGCAGAAAGCTCAAACCCTAACTCATCCAAGTTGCCGCAGTTCCGTCGCCAATTCAAGCTTTTTGCCGCGGTTCCGCGGTCACCTGTACAGTTCTTTGAACGGTTTTTGGTATTGATTCTCCTTTTTCTTCTCTGGTCTCGATGAAATGATCTGAATATTTTTCTCTCTGCTACAGTGATTCCAGATTTTCTTGCAAAATTCGCACACTAATCGTTAAGCACACGATGCGATTTTGATTTAAATTTTTGACGGAATAATAATATTTCAACTCAAATAGTAAGAAAGAACAAATTACGCACGCATCCCCGGCAACGGCGCCATTTGATTGGTCTAATTTTGGATTCACCACTTCGATTTTAAAAGAAAAGATGTGGTACTAAAGAAGTGATGTAATGTTTTAGTCGTATAATAACTGCAATCAATAACGGTGTCGCGTGTAGCGAGCGTTAGTGAGTACAGGTCGTCTTCTGGGATTCGTGGAACTCGTAAATTCTTGCTTTAGTTGAGTCGAAAGAAATAGTAAAGAAAATCAACAAATTGTTTTAAGATTTGTTTGAAGTAATAGTTTCAAGAAATTCAAGAAATTGTTTTTAAGAAAATATTCAAGATTTAGTTATCAAAAAAATTGAAGAAAACTTATAGAATTCGAACGGAATTAGTAGCCATGGATGATGATTCAAGATAATTCATCTTATCTATTGGTAGAATTACTACTAGATCGATGCCTATTAATGAGAATTAGGGATCTTTTGAAGAAACTAAGGTTTCTCCTTCATTGCCCCTTGTCCTTTCATTAATTGTCATTCATAACTAGCCTTTAACAAGAAAGATCGTCAATCTAATTCTCAAATTGTGATGAAATTCTCAATAAATTGATCTCACTCACAATTTAGACATTAATGATTTTTTTTGCTAAAGTTTATAATCTCCATAATACTTAAGATGAATATAGAATTCTCCCACCGTTAGATCTACCAAATTCCTTCAAATTCTTAACAAGCAGAGATTTACTCACACATTATTGTTGGATATAGTGCCCTCAAAGTCAATTATTGGATCGCAGGCACGTGATTGTAATGATTGAGGGAGGATCTATACCGGTAGGACAGTCTTACTCAAGATGATAGTATGCTATCTGGTTTATCTTTATCATCGTGTACATGCTTTAGGTGATCTTACAGATCACTATTACACGTTGATGTAACCCTTAGGATTCTTGCTTGACTACCAGCAGTATGATGGCGATCATATACGTGAGAGTTGGGTAGTCTATAAGCACATCCTTAAAGTGGTCCCTAGTCGTGGGAGTTTCGAGACTGGGCATCGATACCACATTAGTAGACTAGTGTATACAGTCAAGACCCCGACGAGGGACGGTGGCCGGTCTCACAAGCCATTGGTGTCAGTTGAATCACCTAAGATGCATACAGGTGCTTATTGGGTTATGAGTACACCGGACAGGACTCGCCGGGAACATACTAGTTGGTATTATACCTGACGTCAGATAGCAGTTCCTTGGTGACATGTGTACAGATTAGTTCATCGACCTGAGATCTTCATTTGTCTCGTGTGAGTTCCCACTATGCTTTGATTACTACCTTACCACGACTCAAAAGAGTCGTGCAAACAGGTTTTAGTTGGGAACAGTCTCGAGCCACATGGAGGCAGTGAGCGGATCGGCAGGGGTTTCGTCTTTCCCGGTATTGGGGGTGAGATCGCGCTGTGTCTAGGAGAGCCATTATACGAAGTCCTTGGCCAAGGCAGGAGATTTACTGGTAGGTATTCCATTAGTATCTCAGGGTGTTCTGGGCTACACTCCGACACGACTTGTACCGCTTTTGGGGGTCTGACTTTTACCAACCCCCTAGGCCCGACATGCGATGCTCATAGACGAACAGACCAGACTGTACGAATATTGTCACCGACAGGCTCAGTAGGGTATCAGGATGAGTTCACTCATCGACCTCCCTTTTGGTCAATACCTGGTATCCCGTTACGTACAGCTAGTACCACTGACGTGCTAGTGGTTAAATCCACAGCCAAAGTATTGACGAGTCTTTAGAGTCCCCCACAAACAGTTTCTCAAGTTTCGGGCGAAACGTTATAGAGGCTGTATGGTATTATGGCAGGGTTCGATCATATACGTGCAGTCGTGCACGGATCATGATCGGACGGATCATACTAGTGGGCTTTGGTTTAAACTGGATCCTAGTATTAGATTTGTTGGATTACTTTAGTCTCATCGCATTTGCATTCAGTCAGAATGCGGATGCATGTATGTATATACAGGTGAGGGGTATCCTTGTGATCCGTCACGAGTTTACTTTAGATGTTGCCGTTCTTTTTATTGGACTAAACATTTAGGTTAATGTTTACAAATGGTGGAAATTGTGAGTGGAAGTCATCATGAAGAGCACAATCAATTAGGTGACTCATAGTCTCTTTTTTGGTGCAAGTGTCACATAATTGATTGATTGTTGTGATAAAATGAGAGGTGGAGAGAGGGGGCAGCCATATAGCCTTGGGCTTGCTTTTGAGATGATAAGGCTTGCTCTCATTTTTTTATCTCATCATAATAATAGCAAAAAGCCTCTTCTTCTTCTTCTTCCTCTAGCTCACAACATTCACCATGGCATCATCTTCTACCTCCACTCTAACCATCTCATGTATTGAGAATCCCAGAGTGTCAAGAGACAAAGTTATCGCACACATTCTCTAATTCACCTTGAACACGTCGGCTAACAAACTTCGTGTCCGAGTTGCTTCGGTTTAAAGCGGGAGCCCGTAAAAAAACTTCTAGACGTGGTGCCCTTTCCGACGAGGAGACCGGAGACCGAACGAGATCGGAGATACCGTAAGGAGCTAAAGATGGTGGCCAAAGACCGAAGGAAACGAATTAATCGGTATAGCTTTTCTAACCCTCTTTAGATTGCTAGTTTAATGTTAATGGTTCGATCCGGGTGAAAAGTCTGCGTTAGCGCCAGTTTCAAGTTTATGAAAAGATTTTGTTTCCGCATTTTGGCCTCAGATCGATGGCCGGGGCGCTACCGTAGACTTACATGGTATCAGAGCCACGCCATTAACAGTTTACTAGCTTGTTTAGACAATGTTAATTTATCGAAAACGAAACTGAACCCAAACACTACCACTGCTGTCCCCGTCTCTATCGATTTTAAAAGTGTTCAGAAAAATTTTCAAACATGTGCAGAAGACTACTCAAGACACCAGAAGACCACACCCCAAATACGGACCCCACCCCTCGGTTTTGGGCCGAGCACTTAGCCACAAAAACCGAGGAGGCCGGTTTTTCAGGGGCTTCAGGTGTTGGTGTTTTGGGTGTAGTTTGGTCTCTAGGGATTTGGTTCAGTGGTATTGTTTATTTGGCCCAATTTGGATATGGTTTTATCAGTTTTTCTTGGCAATTCGGGGGTTATTTCAGATTCGATATTTTATAATATTGTTTAAAGTTTACAGTGCATTACATTATATCTGTGACCGTGAATGTCATTCGATCGGTAAATCTTGTCTAATCGCTATAGCCCTTTTAGACGGATTTGCGAACGTGACATTCACGTTGATGTTCTGTGTTGTGCTGTGATGTTGCGGATTTGTCGTGGTGGATAGCCTGGATACAATGTTAGTACAGTTTGGTTATATTTGTACATTTGATATTGCGGGACGAGCGTCCGACATGTGGACTGTCGTCACTTCCTGTTTGTATATTATTCTTTTGGAGCACGACCGGGTTGAGGTCGATGTACCCATTGTACATATTTTATTTTCTGTACTAGGATTACCCCACGGTGGGGTGCACGGATAGCCGGGTTCTAGAGGGCAACGGGCCCACATCTCATGGCTTTGAGACGGAGGGGGCTTCACTCTAGAATTGGCAGGCTATTCGCCGCACTCGTAGAGGGTATAGGTTGACCCAAGGAGGGGTGCTCAAGTTACCGGATTCCGAGAAGTGCTGGGTGGTCCATTCACTTTGTTGAAGGGGGCTGCCTCGCTTCAGGTTTTGGAGGGTAACTTGTCGCGCCCGTAGGGGTCTAGGATTTCATTGCACAGGCTATCCACAGGACCAGGAGAACGTCGGGTTTCAGTTGCGGCTCAAAAGAAACCTGGGGATCCCAGATTATCTGTATTGTTCTGTGATGCTTATTACTCTCTGTGATATTGCATTTTATCACACCATGAGCGAATATTATATATTGATATATATATACTAGTAGATGTTGCATATGTTTTGCATCCGCGCTAGTCCAGTCCCCGCTCTGTCGTTAGTTAAGTAACCTAACGGGTGATGACGGGACCCAGTGGTGAATGCTGATGGCATGTACGTACATCATATTTTCGTTCTTTATTGGTGTGATCAATTGATGGGACTGCATTGATTCGGATCAATGCAAGCTAAACAAACCTGTTTGATGTTGTTGGAAAATTTTTCAAAAAGCTGTTATTACAAGGACGTTCTCTTTTGTTTTGCACAGTGGTATTCGGTTATGAATATCCAGCACCTCGGTCGACGAGGCAAGGGTCGAGATCTCTTCACCGGGAGTGACCCCTTGGACAGAAGTTTGCGTCAGGGTAATAACTTCACTATAGCCGATTGCCTTTTGCTTTGTATCGTGGTATTCAGTTGGAATATCCTGCGGCTCATTCTATGGGGAAAAAGCCGAGATCCCTTCACCGGGAGTTACCTCTTTAGCAAAGGTTTTCGCCACTATATTTATAAAAAACTATCTGGTTCCTTCAACGATATCAAGTTCATTACATTAAAGGTTTTTCGCCAAAAACCATTCGTAGCCCTCCGTCATTTCAGACGAGTAGCACTTAGTATTCATGCTATATTTGTTGGCCTTCGTCATGGCATAGTGTATGGTAACTATTTGTTACTTTTCTGCTGCATAGATAAATGCGTTGGTTTGGGACAGTCATACTACTATTTTGGCCTTCATCAAGGGTATGTAAGGGTGGGTTCAAATTGACCTGGATAATGACGGGTAGAACTTGACATGTGACTTATGATATGTTGGCCTTCGTCAAGGTCATAAGAGCATGGGATAAAAATCACATCGGGGGTTTCTGAAGAAACTGAAACTTTCCAGGCATGCGCATACCTTCTGGAGTGTGATAACGTGAGTGGATTCTATCACGTTATCATGCGATGATGGTTGGATCCCGATTCCCACTGATTAGTTGGTTTACTCCTCGGGTGATCCCGACTAATTCTTCTTTCAGGTTTAGAGGAGAATTTGAGGTTACGGTGGGAGGTTTCCTGATTAGATAAATTGATAACCGTTCTGATCTAGGTTAGAGTGCACGCAGAGTGTTTCTTTTCTCTCTCTCTTTGGCAGCGACCATGGCCCGACCCTAGACTATAACTCAGTGACCAAGTTAACCGAACCTTCTTAAAACACTGGCTTTTGGATTGTCTGAGTTGCATACATCATTGCTACTCCTGCTTTTTCCCTTTTTCTCTGGAACATTTCGTATCATTACGAACGTCCACTTCCATTGGATAAAACCATCGTATGGTTATATACGAACTCGAAAGAACTTGTTCCAGATTCGAGGATGGTTTCCGGTTCAGGAGAAATAGGAATAAGGTTTATTCAGTTGTCTTTTATCTTTACCTTCTCTCGCGTTGCGAGTGCTCCTTGGATTAGGACGGTACACCTATTACGCTAATTAGATAGTCTTCTTCCAAAGTATAGGCAGGTGCCGAAGGGTAGGGAATGAAGAAAACCATTTAGCTTAAAAGGTGTATAGAAGGTATTAAGTAAAGACAAATAAAGGGATCAGAAAGAGGGCAAATTAAATTGCGACTGCTATTCACGACCAAAACAAGTATTTCATCGCCACTCCTATTTCACCTTTGTATTTCTTCAGAACATTCCGTATCACTACGAATATCCACAGTTTATTGGATAATCCATCGTATGGTTATATACGAACTCGAAGAAACTTGTTCCAGTTCGGGGATGGATTCTGGTTCGGGAGAAATAGGAATAAGGTTTATTCAGTTGTCTTTTATCTTTACCTTCTCTCACGTTGCGAGTGCTCCTAGGATTAGAAGAGTACACCCATTATGCTAATTGGATAGTCTTCTTCCAAACCATAGGCTAGTGCCGAACGGTAGGGAAGGAAGAAAAACATTTGGCCTAAAAGTGGTGTACAGAAGGTAATGACTAAAGACATATAAAGGGATTTGGAGAGATGACAAAAAAATATACGGTTACAATTGTGAATCTGATAATGGAAGAGACATTACTAGGAATACCCAGATACCCTTTCGAAACATTTTCATGTTTCAGTTTTACTATGCGTTGTTAATAAGAAAACTGATTTCCCAATTAGACCTTGCACCAAGGTATGTATTTAACAGGTTTGATTCTCACATCTGTATGGTTTTTACAGATGATGAGTGGGAGTAAGTTATTGGGAATTAGGTGATCATCCTCATTATAACGAGATTCGTTGTAATTGGTGATATTTGAGGAAATCACCTGGGTGTTTGCCGGACGGCAAATATTTGGTTTTGAATATCCGTTGTTATGCACCAATTTCAAATTGATATATCTGTACGTTTATTTTTATAAAGTGAGATATAACCTTTTGAAATTATGTCCATGACATTTACCTGTATCAGTTGATGGTTAGGTAAGGAGTATTAAACAGCGGTGTAATTCTTCTTAACCATAGGTACAGTTTTCAACCTACGACGCACAGGGTTTGAGTTATTCAACTCAGGGGACTTATACAAAACATTGTATATTGTCCAGTATCCATTAGGACAGAGGGGTTGGTCCTCGTATTATATTCTGTTTACTTATGACTTCTCTAACTTTTAGACAAGTGTTTCGTAGAAATACAAGGTCTAAAGTTTTGAGAAGTTATAGGTATAAGAATAAAGTAGAGAACCAGGTGTCGCAAGTATCGGGATTCTTCAAGGTAATCGAAGATGTAAATACTTATATATGGTATTCAGTTGATAGTAATGGCTTTGAGAAACTTGTTTCTCTTTCAGGTTACTCATAATTGGATGCACTCCTAAGTAGAGTAATACTGATCAGCCTCTCTCCATTTAGTTGACATGCACTGGAGACAGCTGTATGATTTGAATCTGGTTCCAATTAAATCAGTACCTCTGTTTCCATATTGGATATAGAATAGTTCATATCTTAACAATGTTAAGGTACGGGAAGTTGTCCGGCTTATGCTTAAACCCAGACTATGGATAACTCAAGGCGCGTTTCTGTAATGGCTGTTTGTGGGTTAACCCGGGCTATGACGAGGGTTGATTTTCTACCATCTAGAAGATCAATAGTGATATTGTTCTTGACTCGCCACAGTTTTAGTAAAATGGATTTTTTCAGAAAACAGTAGTGGGAGTATGGTAAAACTGGAAGTGATTCCAGAACCGCAAACGATTACTGAAAATTTAATAGGATCTAAAGATTCAATCTGGATTAACATTCTATTGGCCACTCCGCAGATATAGTGGGTAACCTCAGGCACTCGAAAGGTATTTCGGTATGCTCAAAGACGGTGACAGGGAGGTTCTTTTTTACCCAGACTTGACACTACTGTTGTTCAAGGCTATGAGACCCGGCAGGAGGATGAGTATAGCGTCGTTCTGAACTGGCTTTAGAAGTGCACGTGTATATGACTCTGCCAGAGGGTTGTCGTAGTCAGTGGGAGCAGCGGAAGCATAGTGGACAAGTAGTTTATGTCTATTTATAGACTAAAGCGGATCTAGCGGAGATAGATCATCTATTTTTGATATGACAGTCATAGGTTTGACTTCATCAGAATAGGGGATGGATCTGTTAAGAAGGTAGTATGGTGTGATGTCCTGGTATATGGATGACATACACATAGTTGAAGTGAAATTCCTATACACATAGTTGAAGTGAAATTCCTATACTACGATCGGTTATACTTTGGTTGTCACACAGTGGTTTCTCCACAAAGGATATGGATATTATATCAGGCATTCTGGTTACTAGATCTATGATTTTAGATCTAGATTTGGGAAGTGTCCCAATCTGGGTACTTAGACAGTATTCTAAAGGTATTTTAGAATGGACGACTCCTGGCATGGTGGTATATCTGCAGGTGATGGAGTCACCCTCTCTAAAGGTGTCTTACAGACTAAAGGGGAGAAGGATGTGCATGATTGACATATCACTTGCTTAGGCAATTGAGTCAATCATGAGATGTCAAGTACCACACCAGATATTGTTTTTGCACTAGCTGCAATAAGTTCAGAGATTAATCCAACCCTGGAGAAACATTCGGAAGCAGTTTTAGAACATAAGTGGATATTCTAGGGATATGATAACGACAGCCTCCTTCGGAAGACGGTTATCATTCAAGGCTTCCAAAGTGACCTGGATGACATAGTGACTGTCAGAGTTATAGTTTGCCCTCTGACGAGGAGCAGTAGTTTGGACAGGAGGTCCAAGTAGATACTGAGGGAGGAATGGCGCAGGATACTGATTAAGTTCAGTTGACGATACAGTCTAAGAAGTTTGGATTTGGAGTTCATTTATGAACTAGGTCTCATCAGATATCCAGACATATTCTAAGACAGGTATTGCTCATTTCGGGAGATGGCTTTCTCCGCGGACTTGAGATAAAGAGAGACATAGAAAGAAACATCAGGGCGGATCCACTCACTGAGGTTATTCCTCGAACGGAATAGTTTCACAAACGGGCTTTGTGAGACTGATTAGTAGAGGAGTTGGGTGTTCGATATCACACGGGCTGTGAGTATGCGACATCGCAATAATTAGCCTTGAGTGCAAGTGGGAGATTGTTGGATATAGTGCCCTCAAAGTCAATTATTGGATCGCAGGCACGTGATTGCAATGACTGAGGGAGGACCTATGCCGGTAGGACAGTCTTACTCAAGATGATAGTATGCTATCTGGTTTATCTTTATCATCGTGTACATACTTTAGGTGATATTACAGATCACTATTACACGTTGATGTAGCCCTTAGGATTCTTGCTTGACTACCAGCAGTATGATGGCGATCATATACGTGAGAGTTGGATAGTCTATAAGCACATCCTTAAAGTGGTCCCTAGTTGTGGGAGTTTCGAGACTGGGCATCGATACTCCATTAGTAGACTAGTGTATACAGTCGAGACCCCGACGAGGGGCGGTGGCCGGCCTCACAAGCCATTGGTGTCAGTTGGATCACCTAAGATATATACAGGTGCTCATTGGGTTATGAGTACACCGGACAGGACTCTCCAAGAACATGATAGTTGGTATTATACCTGATGTCAGATAGCAGTTCCCTGGTGACATGTGTACATGTTAGTTCATCGGCCTGAGATCGTCATTTGTCTTGTGTGAGTTCCCACTGTACTTTGATTACTACCCTACCACGGCTCAAAAGAGTCGTGCAAACAGGTTTTAGTTGGGTACAGTCCCGAGCCACATGGAGGCAGTGAGCGGATCGGCAGGGGTTTCGTCTCTCCCGATATTGGGGGTGAGATCGCGCTATGTCTAGGAGAGCCATTACATGAAGTCCTTAGCCAAGGCAGGAAATTTACTGGTAGGTATTCCATTAGTATCTCAGGGTGTTCTGGGCTACACTCCGACACGACTTGTACCGCTTTTGGAGGGTCTGACTTTTACCAACCCCTCTAGGCCCGACATGCGATGCTCATAGACGAACGGACCGGACTGTACGGATATTGTCACCGACAGGCTCAGTAGGGTGTCAGGATGAGTTCGCTCATCGACCTCCCTTTTGGTCAATACCTGGTAGCCCGTTACGTACAACTAGTACCACTGACGTGCTAGTAGTTAAATCCACAGCCAAACTATTGACAAGTCTTTAGAGTCCCCCACATACAGTTTCTCAAGTTTCGGGCGAAACGTTGTAGAGGTCGATGGTATTATGGTAGGGTTCGATCATATATGTGCAGTCGTGCACGGATCATACTAGTGGGCTTTAGTTTAAGCCGGATCCTAGTATTAGATTTATTGGATTATTTTAGTCTCATCGCATTTGCATTCAGTCGGAATGCGGATGCAGGTATGTATATACAGGTGAGGGGTATCCTTGTGATCCGTCACGAGTTTACTTTAGATGTTGTCGTTCTTTTCATTGGACTAAACATTTAGGTTAATATTTACAAATGGTGGAAATTGTGAGTGGAAGTCATCATGAAGAGGCACAATCAATTAGATGACTCATGGTCTCTTTTTTGGTGGTGTCACATAATTGATTGATTGTTGTGATGAAATGAGAGGTGGAGAGAAAGAGGGCAGCCATATAGTCTTGGGCTTTCTCTTGAGATGATAAGGCTTGCTCTCATTTTTTTTATCTCATCACAATAATAGCAAAAAGCCTCTTCTTCTTCTTCTTCTTCCTCTAGCTCATAACATCCACCATGGCATCATCTTCTACCTCCACTCTAACCATCTCATATGTTGAGAATTCTAGAGTGTCAAGTGACAAAATTATCACACACATTCTCTACTTCACCTTGGACACGTCGGCTAGCAAACTTCGTGTCCGAATTACTTCGGTTCGAAGCGGGAGCCCGTAAAAAGACTTCTAGACATAGTGCCCTTTCCGACGAGGAGACCGGAGACCGAGCGAGATCGGAGATGCCGCAAGAAGCTAAAGACGGTGGCTAAAAACTAAAGGATACGGATTGATCGGTATAGCTTTTCTAACCCTCTTTAGATTGCTATTTTAATGTTAATGGTTCGATCCGGGTAAAAATTCTGCGTTAGCGCCAGTTTCAAGTTTATGAAAAGTTTTTGTTTCTGCATTTTGGCCTTAGATCGACGGCCGGGGCGCTACCGTAGACTTACAATTATAAAAATAGAAAAATCAACAAATAAAGATTTCATAATGTGAAAATTTAAAGAAAGCAAGATTAAAAGTAATGATCACCTTTATTATTCAACTTCAACTTACAACTTCTTCAATCCGAGATTATAAGAAAATTCGCTCTCGATCACTCCCTTGAAGAGGTAATTTCTCCATCGATCTTCGCTTCGCTCGATTACCATGAGGCTTGGATCTATCGAGGATCACGTGCTCGTTAATGACGATCGGTTTCGCGTAAAGGATCTTGAATGAACTCGCTTGATGAATTTCTCAATGATTCTTGATTTTGGATCTTGATTTGGAATTGGATCTAAAGTTTCCCACTAAAAATTCAACAACTAATCAACAACAACCACCTTTTTAATGTAGACTTAGCTCCCTTTTTATAGCCCCTAATCAAGCTTCCCTCATAAGCTAGGTTGTTATAGAGAGTTTTATAGAATAAGCTAGGTAGTTATGAACCTTGATCAACAAGCTAGATTGTTGTAGTGATGTTTCCAGAACAAAATTGTTACAACGAAGCGTCCTCAGCAAGCTAGGAAGTTGCAATAAAGTTTCCAGAGAGTTCCCAACTTCGAAGCCTACAACTCAGCCGCGGATCCGCGGCGACTCGGCCTGACTCGGCCGTGGATCCGCGGTCGATTGGTGAGTTCGTTGCCTCAAAAATCTATGGTCTTCAGGTGTTGATCTCTGGGTATTTATGTGATATCTGGAATCTTTTTATTTCTTCTGAATCTCTACCAGAATTTAACTCTTTAATTTCTTGTATTTTCATTGGCGAATTTCCGATTCCGATATCTGATCTGGGCTAATTTTTACACAAGATTTCAACAAAGAGTGTTAGAGATATACAATATTATGCGTGAAATAATAAACATACAATTTCCTTCAAAAGTGTTGATTATAATATATAACACGTGGTAATTAATATTTTCCAGACGAACTTGTAATATGTATTATATTTATATCAAACATTCTTAGATGATTAGAAAAGTGAGGAAATTATTATATTAAAAATTGCAATAATTTCGACTGAACACAAGCCAAAGATGATTATCATTTTTGCTAATGAAAATATCATTCCAATCAATAATAACATCAATCAAAGAGTCAGGTATAACAGATATGTGTATACTATCATGAATAGTTTTCCAAACTTGTTTGACCAGGCTGCATTCAAAAAACTATGATTTGAAGTCTCAACCATAAAATTCACTAAACTACAAGCAGCATTACCAATCCAACCTCTGGGAATAAGATTCTCCTTAGACAAAATCCTATCATTCAACAATTACCAGATAAAAATCTTAATTTTAAAGGAAACTTCGCTGTTCCAAAAGACATTATAGAGGATAAAACTCAGACCGGTAGAGTTTAACAAGAAATAAGCAGATTTAACAGTATAACTCATATGAGTAGAATGCTCCCAAACAAAATCATCAGAACCGCTAATATCTAACTTCAACTTAGAAATGCAAGATAGGAGTTTAGACAACTCATAATGATTTGCTTTAGACGATACTTTTCTGAATGCTATTTTTCAAATCCAGTCATCATCTATAAAGTATCCCTGAGATGAAACCAATGTTTTCTTGTTCCAAGTCAAGGCATAAAGATTAAGGAAAGAGTTTGCAAGATGGACATCAGCCCAATTATCTCTCCAAAACAAAATATCATTTCCATTCCCCACTTTCCACTTAACTTTGCTGAAGGACCAATCTATGATTTGAAAAATAACTTTCCAAAAGACAGAAGTATGAATACTCATTTAGATCCATCCTTGCAATTGTATATGGAAGTAAGAACCTTAATAGAAAAATTGTTAGAATTGTAAAGCTTCTACAACCATTTACTTAGCAAGGCAGAATTAAAATTCATCATATTCTTAACACCCAAACCTCTATCTCATTTATCATTACAAACTTTCTCCCAATTGACAAAGTGATACCCTTTAGAAGTACTATTAGTTTCTCTCCATAAAAAATAGGTTCTGATGGAATCAATTTTCCTAATCATCCATTTGGACAACTTGAAAAATGACAAAATTTAAGGATATGGATGACAGCACAGAATTGATGAGAGTAAGCATGCTCCCAATGATTAAATATTTACCTTTCCAATTAGCAAGTTTGGATTGAAATTTAGAGATAAGTAAAAGCCAAGAATGTTTGTCCAATTTGCCCGGTTTAATAAGCAAACCTAAATAAGTTTTAGGCAAATTTGAAAGCTTGCAATCAAGAATTCCAGCCAATCTTAGACCAAGAGAAGGATTTTTATCAAAATAAAAAATGCTCATTTGAAAATTTATCTTCAAGCCAAACAAACCCTAAAAAATGTGAAGGATCAATTTTAAATTTAGGATCTCTTAAGCGTTAACCTTGCAAAAGATGATCGTATCATTAGCAAACTGAATGGAAGGGACATTCTTAAGCTCCCCTTTAAGATTAGGAACAGAGAGAAACCCATTATCTCTTGCAAGATGAAGTATTTTAACAAGGATATCCAAGGGGGGGGGGGGGGGGGAACGGTATTAAAATCCCCTTCTTTAAGCCATTGAACTCTAGACCTTTGTTTCCAATAGATCTCCTTATGAACCCCAATATTAACAAGATCCTCCGGAAGAGCAGCACATTTATTTTGCTTCGCAACGGATAAGGTTCTTCGCTCTTTTAGTCCATCAAGCCTAAAAATATCATTAAGAATCTGTTTTTGTCTTTTTGAAAGATTGCCAAAGATATTTATTCCATTTTTTTCAGAAAACATCTCAATGATCTAAGTTTATGCACAAAAAATTTCAAAGCAGTACCCTCATAAAAAAAAGAGACCATTGAGTATTGATAATATCATAAAATTGTCAATTTGCAGCCAAACTTTTTCAAACCTGAAGATTTTATTTGATACTTGAAAAGCATTAGAATCCAAAGCCCTTGGACAATGATCATAACAAACATTAGGCAAAGCAATTTGATTAAACTTAAAACCCAAACCATCCCATTCATGAGAAAGCAGAAATCTATCAAGTCTTGCAAAATCAGTTCCATTACTCCAAGTGAACTTTCTACCAGCCAAAGGACAATCCTGTAGCTGCAGAGTCTCAATAAAATTAAATCAGCGTATAAATAAAAGCGTTAATTTATGGCTACTTTCCCTTTTAGGGTTCTTGGGGTTAGAACCGTGGACTCTCCCCAAGAGGAAGTGCACACATAAACCTAGTAAGTTATAATGATATTTAGTTATTGCTAAAAGCGAAAGATATTACAAGCTTAATAGGACGTAGCAAGAGGATTTATACCCTGATCTCCTGATGGCTAAGTCGATGTTCATGTCACCAAACTCGTCATGCAACCTATGATTCATGCGATATTTATTCGACATGTAACATCCTTTGAACGACACACAATATGAATGGTGAGGGGATAGGATTCTTAGGGTTACAACAAGGAGTGTGTGGCGGAATGGTTTCGATGGTAGCGCATGAATTATATGCTTTTGTACGTACAAACACATACATGGATACATATATCAACATGTAAAGGTTTAGAGTTGAATCATATGATCATTTGATGAGTTGTTTAGAAAGGGTTTTCCAAATCTTTAATCCAGGGGTCGAAGAACAAAAATATGAGGGCTGGTGAGTTGCAAGCCACGAGCTTCCGGATTCGATTCTCGGTGAAGCCCATTTCGATGAGAGCCGTGAAATTTTAGGTTACAAATGAGACATGATCTTGGACATAGGTTTATTAAGTAATTAATTTGATTTTGATAAGTAGCATTATAGTTTCAATTAAAGCGGAGGAGAAAACAAGTTAAAATTGGCATCGTAAATGAGATTGCAATGCCTTTTCTTTGTACTATTCATACCTTGTTCAAGGCAAATGAAAAGCAAGGTAATATAAATGAGAAGAGAGAGCACTTTTACCAATACATTGCGGATTTGGCCATTGCTGAATCTTCTTTCCTCGATTGAGAATGATGTCTCCGTTTGAAGTTTAAACCCTTTCTTTTTTCTTCTAGATTTTTAGCATACACAGCAAACTAGTCCTTATGATCATAGTCACATAATTCGCGAATTATTCGCCGAATTCGCGAATAATTCGCGAATTCTTGATCAAACGAATTAATCTCCGAATTATTCGTGATTGCCGAACTGGCCGAATTATTCGCGAATTATTCGCGAATAATTCGCGAATTATTCCCGAATTATGTGATAAAACACCGAATAATTTAAAAAACAGCAAATAATTCACAAAATCAAAACCTAGCGTCTCATATATTAATTTATTGCTCGAAATCCTTCCCGAACATTTCCCGAACACTTACCGAATCTTTCCCGAATACCTGCCGATTTTTTCCGAATAATTCTCCGAATCCGAATTTTCGACCTCGCCGAATTATTCCCGAATGACGAATTTGTGACTATGCTTATGATAACTTTTATTTGCCGCTAACTCCACACAATGGCATTAATTGCTTGGATATCTGTTTATCATTGTTGGGTTTTTATCCCTACTTTATAGCTAGAAAACTGCGGATGTAAACGGATACGGATAATCCGAGCGGGCTACATATCCATATCCCGTTTTTATGAAATACAAATAGTCATTTTCGTTTTCGATGACTATCTATATTCGTATTTGCAACCGCCAACAACCACTGGATACAGATATGATTACTCTTATATTCGAATAGTATTGTTTGACTTTTATCAGGTACATTTTTTGCCATACTCATTTTATATATGTATTCTTATGTGATTTCTATCAAATACGAACAATAATTTTAATTTCCGATAACTATCTGTATCCGTATTTAAATCCTTTATATTTATAGCTATTAAGTTAAAGATTATATGTATAGTTAAGATTATAATATAGTTTGTTGTGAGGAAAATACAGGTGTTTTCTTATTATTATTTTAGTATAAATTGTTTAAGAATAGGGAAAGTTTCAATTAATTATACCAGCATTTTGGTCGTGATTAAGTTAATGAAATATCACTAAATAATAAAATTTGTTAGTCCTGTATATAGTTTAAATATATCTATATTTATAATTTTGACTTTTTATTAAATTAATTAGATATGTTTAACTTTTTGGTGAGGATTGTTAATAAACATGGTTTTCAAATTTGTTGTATTGTTAAACTTTTTGTTAACAACAACAATATCCATTAATACTTTGTTTAAGCTACATTTCATACTTTTGGAGTTACTGATTCTATAGGATTTTTTTGAAGAAGTTTGTTTATGAACATAAATTTCATATTGTTAAAACTATTGAATTTTTTTAAAACCATTATAATCTTTTTTTATATTTTTTTCTTTAAGCTATTTATTTCATGTTTTTACGGTTATTGATTCAGAAAGTTTTTCTCTCAATCAATGGAGTCAATGATGTGCACCATCTTAAAATCAAGAATTTCTCTTGTATTTAGGAAATTTTATTTCGAATTAAAAATGAGAGGGCCACTTAATAGGAGTTCAACAAATGGTAGCTGTTCTAAAAATAAATAAGGTTTTGTTTTTGTTTTTGAAAGGGCTTAACCTATAAATAAAGAAGAAATATTGAATGTGTATATATTCGATCTAAACCTAAGATTTAGATAGAAATATGAAAATGTTAAGATCATGGGATGTTCTTAAACATAATAGAAAACAATCAAAATTTAAGGTTGTAATATGAAACATTGCGAATAAGGGCTGCCTTTTTAAAAGAAATATTTTCAAATAAACTAGTTAAGATTTTCTAGGGTATTTGATAAATGTTATAAAGATTTGATACTTAGAACTAAAAATTTATGCATTTTTTTTTCAATTGTGAGGGAAGAGAGAATCAGATTGAAAATCAAAAAACCAGTTTGCTGTAATTATCTCTTCTTTTATCTATATATATTATCTTTCTCTATAAAAGTAAAAATCCAAGAAAATGATCCAAATCCTCTCTAGTTGTGAAACACAAGAATTTGATCCATATACATCTTCTTCTCTCAATCTAGAAGAAACATCTTCATCGCAATGGCTTGCAGAACTTTCGAAATTAGCGTGAAAACGAAGATGAATTACGTCTATGCATGGGCGGAGATCTTCGATCCAAGGTCCAAAAAGAGGTCTCCTTCGACTATAGACTGCTTAAAGAATCAGGACACCACAAGGTTTAATGTTCTAGACGACGATTTATACATGCTCAAGCTCTGTATCGTGTTGATATCAGTGAAATCTTGGCCATCTTGATGTTGCTTGGTCAATCGAAATTCTAAGTTGGAGAGGCTTGCCTGCCGATTCAAGAGCTTTTTGATATTTTGAAATCCGATTTGATTCGATCGTATGTTGTACGAGGTATGTTTTGTTTCATATTCTTTACTATTTTTTTTTGTTAAACACTTTAGTGTTCTTAAGTTTTCCCCTCTTTTTCTTTGTGAAAATATACACCATAATGTTGGTTAATATCTAAAACCCTAAGCACTTGCCATTGCCTCTATTTTTCTATATATTATCAATCCTTTACACTTGTCATTAATCTTTAAATCCATCCATAAGAAATCTCATAAATATAAAACTTCAAATAATATGCTGTAAATCTCTCTACTTTTGTCTTTTAATCTTGTTTCTAAATTGTTTAGAAATTTGGATGGTAATTGCTACTAAAATATAATTAAACACGTCACAATATAATAATATTTGGATAAACTTTATTAAACACCATTCAACTTTTGGGATTTCTAAGATAATACCATTGAAACTTAAAAATACTATAAAACCCTCCTGAGCTATCAATGTTGTCTGAAATCATTATCTTTATTAACTTATGTTGTCCGTAATTAGATTGAATAACCCCAAAAAAATTTGTTGATAGATTGAAAAGACTCAAAATAAATGGAATATATGATATATTTTTTGACAGAAATACCCTTTCATTTTCTTTTAAAGGAATTATAGAATTTTTAAACTTAATGATGTTATCTCAAAAACTCTAAAAAGTCATGGTATTTAGTAAAAATTATCATAATATAATATTTTGATGTCATTTTTAAATTCAGCAAGCAAGTGCCTTTTAAATTAATCAAGCAAGTACCTTTTAAACATGATAAACTTCTTATCTTTTTATTATACAATAAAATAACATAGTTAAATCTTACACCATTCCTTGAACCCAAAATATTTTGATACTTTTCTCTATGATTATGTACAAAAAAACATTTAAGCAGTTTTTTTTATAAAAAAAAAATCAACCCCCTTAAGGGAACATTTAAGCAGTTGCAATATAAATGCTAGACTTTTGAGAAAAGATTTGAGAAGATATTTAAAGATTTTTTGGTTGAAATAATATAGATTAAATAAGATTTTTTTTCCCAAAAAAACAAAGAGTTGAGATGGTTTATATAATTATAAATGTTTAATTTTTTTAAATATTATAACGACTCTTCTTGCTGAAACTAATTGGGAATTGAATCGAAGAACTTTCCTTTTGAGCTTTGAACATGAGAGATACTAGCGTTTTGGCATGTAGCATGCAAGAGGCTTAATTATTAAGAAATTTAAAAAATAAAGGGATAATAGATGATGTGGATCATCTGAGAAACATAAGAAACCTATTTTTAAATTTCTTATGATTATCCATTTTATATGATTTTCTCATCTATTAATAGATGATGTGAATCACCTTAGAACTAAAAACTTTTTGTTTCCTGAATATTTTATTGTGAAAAAGCTATAATACTTCCTAGGTTTTGAGTTATAATAGTAGAAATGATGTAAACTTTTATTATTTATGTTTTGCTTTGAGTTATAATAGCAGAGATGATATAAACTGCTATTATTTATGCTTTGATCAAAGATCGATACGAGAGATTCTTTAATCTTAGACTATTCAATTTTAATTTTAACAGATAGTTTTTTAATTCTCTTATTGATGGAGGTCCTTTTCAGATCTTCTTCAGATGTTGTTTCCCGTCGATCTCCCCGTGGATTCTGGAGGAGATCTCCTGTTGTGTGAGGGTCTCAATGGGTTTTGAGGAGATTTGATGATTAGAGGAGTTTGACGCCAAGTACCTGCAAAGAAGTCCCGGGGTGGTTTGATACCACCGAGGACCCTCCGACGATTAAGTTAGTACTAGATCCGAGCAGCGTTTCGGCTAAGTGGAGTAAAAATGGCTTACTTAACCCTTCTTTGATGGGGGTTTATATGGTGGTGGAGGCACGCAGCAGCAAGCGCGAGAATCTCGCCGGCAGTTACGCTCCCGACGTCACGCCTGCGTAGAGAGCGGATCGCCCACGAATGGGGATTGTGAAGGCGTGGAACATGGGATGTTGCTGGCAGAGAATCCGCGCATGGCGAGATTCGCGGAGCGGCGGTTACGCTTGTGAGCGGCGGAACTGGTCGAAGGACCGAGGAAGACGGCCTCGGCCAAAGGGCTCGGGGACGAACGAGAAGGCCGAGGAGACTTGGTCTTGTGGCAGCTCAGGGCGAGCTGAGGGGCCGAGGAGGCCAATCTGCAGGGAGCCCCAAAGAGGGCTAGCTTGTGCTGGCCGATCGGGTACAGGGGTGGCCTGGTCGGCCTTTGTGGGCTTTTTCTTCTGAGTTCTGGGACGTGCCATCCGCCACGTGTCCTGATCTTAAGAGTCGCCAATATTGAGCATTATCATTAGCCCCCCACTCTTGTCCCGACCAGCTAGCGGGTCGGGTCAGGAGTGGACTGTCGGGCCGTCCGGGGTGAGCTCCCTCCTAAGGTTTCGTCGGGACGCGTCCCCGGGCCGCGAGCTGTCTTTTTTGCCAGCGAATCAGGGTGAGATCTCTGCATTTAAGGAGGGTGCGCCGATTCGTGTATCTTGCCTTTGAAGTGACTGCCCAGCATCGGTTGGCTGACACGACGTGTGCAGACCTGCGACGCCTGAAAGGGTGCGGTCCAGTGCGGGGACGACAAGTGGAGCAATCGGAGCCGTTGGATGCCAGGAGGCGTCTTAGCGGGAGATGAAGGGCACCGTTGGATGAGGTCGCTCGTGGCGATAAATAGGGGTGGGGCCCGTTCCAGGGCCCCTACTCCTTCATATTTCCCGTTCTAAGTCTCGGTTGCTCGGCGCTCGTCTTCTTCTTTCCACTTTCGTTCCCCGAGGATCATTCTTCCCAAAGTTAGATGTCTTTTCTTGTCGAGTCAGTAGATGTCGTTGAGGTAGGTTCTAGGAACCCTTTAGGTGAGCCTGAGTCCTTCCGGGGAGCAGGGGTTGGCCCCTCTTCCCGGGATCATGTGGCGGGGGCAGCCCCCACGGAGGAGGTGGTAGATGCTGCCCCTAGCACCTTGTGTTGGATAAGGCATGAGGACGAGCTTGCCAACGCTCGGGCTCGCTTCCACATCCCCTCACGCTATACGCTCCGCCTGGCCAAGGAAGGAGAGATGGCAGACCAAGTACGGGGCAGGGAGATCGTCCTGTATTTGGAAGCATTTTGGGGTGGAATGCGTCTGCCCTTCTCTCCTGAGGTCGTTGAAGTGTTGAACTTCTTCGGGTTAGCCCCCGTTCAGTTGGTGCCGAACTCGTGGAGGATTCTCCTCGGGTTTCTGGTCCGCCTGAAGTTACAGGCGACCCCCTTCAGCCTTTCCCTCCTTGATTCTTCCCTCGTCTTCAAAAATCACCCCGGTGGTCGAGCGGGCGACCCGAGGTAGGTTTATCTCTCTTTCAGAAAGCGACCAGGGGGCGCCGCCGGGACGAGGGTTGTAGCCCTGCCTTCTTCCATTCATGACTGGAAGAAGAAGTTCTTCATTTTCCCTCCCGAGGGCGAGGATTGGCCTGTGCCTACAGAGTGGTCAAGGGAGAAGCACTTGCCGAGGAGCAAGTCCAGTGACCTCATCGTAGTGAGAGTGGCGTCGTCGGAGCCCATCCCCCGTTTCGACGTGCTGTTGTCTGAGAGGGTTTTGAGTTGGGCCGGACTCAGCCCCGTTGAGTTCGTCGGTAAGTTTAGGTTTTCTTTTTTGGTTCGTATATTTCCTGTATTGCTGACTCCTTTTACACTTGGTTCTGTGCAGGACCCATAGATATGGACTCGCTATGGGCTTCCATGTGCCAACCGAGGCCGGTTGCGAAGGTTGGGGGCGCCGGCTCTTCCCGTTCACAGCCTGCCCCGGCTCCTTCTCCCCCGGCGGTAATGCCCCGCGAGCGCTCGGAGGCGGATCTTGCCCCGGGGCCCAGCAGAACGTCGGGTCGGTGGCGGGCTCGGATTCTGGAGGACCCGGCCTCGGAGGAGGAGACCGGCTCTCCCTCAAGGCTGCTTAAGAGGAGATCTTCCCGGGGACAGTCTTTGCCGATCACAGTGGAGGAAGGCGGTCTCCAGTTCGCCGTGCCTTCGGGGCTATCCGTCGCGAATAGCCTGCTGCATGAGATAGAGGCATCGGCCGGGGGTAGAGTCCCCGGGGGGACCTTCAGGGCTCAACTGGCGTCCATCGCCCAGGAGTCCGTGCAGGTAAGCGCTTGTCTTTTGTTATTATTATTTTTTGAGGTTCGGTGCCTCTCTTATCTTTCTGATCTGTCTTCTGCCTTTCAGGTCCTTCAGCACGTCGCCCTTGCCTTGCGTATGGAGGCCGAGGTGGTAGCCCCGGCGATGAAAGCTACGGGCCAGCTCGTCTCGCTAGAAGAGAGCTCCAAGCGGGAGCTGGAGGCGATGAAGGGGGGTCGTCGCCCTGGAAGGCGAGGTGGAGGCCGGGAGCAGGAGGTTACCCGGCACCGTGAGGCCGCCGCGGTTGCTGAGACCAAGCTTGAGGACGCTCAGGTGCTGGCAAGCAACCTGAAGAAGACAGTGAAAACCCTCCGGAAGGAGCTGGGGGCGCGGCCGAGTGGGCGAAGTCGGCCGACCTGAGGGCGGCCAAGTTGGCCGACCCCTCGGCGGCGAAGGTGGTGAAGGGTTACACGAAGTCGAAAGACTACTATGATAACATGGCCATCACCACGACCCTCATCTGGCATGAGGCCCTCGACGCTGTTAAAGCCCGGGTGCCGGGGTTCGCCGACGAAGAGCTCCGGGTCGAGTACCCCCTCGCGGACACCAGCGGGCAGGGGTAGGAGATTATTGGCGAGGAAGTCACCGAGGACCCAGCTCGCCTCGTGGTGGATGTCGAGGGCCCCGAGGTCGCTACTAGCCCCGAGGCCTAAAGCCCCCATCTTCCTCCTCCTTTTTATTTTGCTGCGTCTGGAATTTTGTAAGCCTCCGAGCATTTTGTTAGGCTGGGGAGCCAAAAATACCCTCTGTAAAGACTGC
Source organism: Agapanthus africanus (assembly GCA_030015575.1). Taxonomy (NCBI): domain Eukaryota; kingdom Viridiplantae; phylum Streptophyta; class Magnoliopsida; order Asparagales; family Amaryllidaceae; genus Agapanthus; species Agapanthus africanus. Next base: position 65,088,630 of record JASDDO010000028.1, on the reverse strand, counting down.
CTTTTAGTAATAAAACTTTTTCTTTGGTTTCATTGGCTTGCTTGTAAAAATTTTTCTTCTCGCGCTGTTGGGCTTCCATGTCAGGTCGGTTATTTGCTTAGCGGTCGTCCATCGAGTTGATTCAAGCCCTGCTGAGGAGAAGGCGTCTCCATGGCCTCGAAGTCGAGGGGAGATCGCTCGAGACTTGGATAGACCTGATACCCCTAGTTGGCAGCTTGGATCCTCTGCATGTGGTGGGCAGAGGGTTGTCCGCCTTATTTGCGCCGAGGATGGATGAAAGCCGCTCCGTTGCCCTTCGGCGAGGGCTTCTAATTTCTGATGTCATGGGTAGGTAACTACCAGCCTGGGATGACCAAGCGGGGTAGCCGCTCGGAAGCCTCTTGCGAGGGCTCCGATCCCTGGCGTCATGGGTAGGGAGCTACCGGCCGAAGATGACCGAGCAGGGTAGCTACCCGATTGTCTCTTGCGAGGTCTTTGATCCTTCAGGATGGGGACCGAGCAGGGTTACTGCCCAGTACCTCTTGGCGAGGACTTTGATCCCTGTCGGTTGTGGTAGGATGCTACCAGCCGGGGATAGCCGAGCAATGACTCGACTGCCTCTGGGAGGACTTTGGTCCTTAGCGCGGGAGGGGCTGTAGGAGCCTACCAAGGACCCTTGGCCGGGCAGGGTTACTGCCCGGTGCCTCTTGGCGAGGGCTTTTGTCCTGAAGGATAGCCGAGTGAGGGATTCCCGGGCTCGACTGCCTCTGGGAGGGCTTTCTGATCCTTGGCGTTGAGGTAGGAAAGCTACCCGCCAGGGATAGCAGAGCGATAGTTGGGCTCGACTGCCTCTGGGAGGACTTTCTGATCCCTGGCGTTGCTGTAGGGAAGCTACCCGCCAGGGATAGCCGAGCGATGGTTGGGCCCAACTTCCTCTGGGAGGACTTTTTGATCCCAGGCGTTGTGGTAGGGGAGCTACCCGCCAGGGATAACCGAGCAGGGCCGCTGCTGGGTTGCCTCGTGGTGAGGGCTTTGATCCCTGGCATTGCGGTAGTGAAGCAACCCGCCAGGGATGACCGAGTAGGGCAGCTGCTAGGTCGCCTCTTGGTGAGGGCTTTGGTCCCTGGCGTTGCGGCAGGGAAGCTACCCGCCAGGGGTGACCGAGCAGGGCAGCTACTAGGTTGCCTCTGGGAGGACTTTCTGATCCCTGGCGTTGCGGTAGGGAGGCTACCCGCCAGGGATAACCGAGCAAGGCAGCTGCTGGGTTGCCTCTTGGTGAGGGCTTTGACCTTTAGCGCTAGGGGGCCTTAGGAGGCCGGCTAAGGATAACCAGGCAGGGCAGCTGCTCGACTGAATCTTCAAGAGGTTTCGCTCAACCATACATTTGCAGATATGGGGAACAGGAATGGTTAGTATGCGTATTGAATGTGGGGGGAGGTGAAGCGCCAGGGTCGCGTCGCTTCGATTCCGTCGGAGGAGGCTTAATGATCGTCGCGTGGCAGCGACTCCTTGGCCGAGAGCGGGCGACCGTTGAGTTCCTCTGGGGGTGCAGCGGGCTATATAAGGCTGAACGAGTACTAGTCCTTTCTTCCCTTGCAAACAAAGTGTTGAGAATGCAGGACTTCCCCTTTACCATCCCCGACATCATCAATTTCGAAGATGTGTACCTATATGACCAGAACTGCACCGAGAACACGGTGCAGTTGGTGTGCGGGAGCATCGAGAACCACTTCGGCTGGCTACTCCCCCGACGTTCCTCCCTGCTGCAGCTGTTGATGTACTCCATCTGGAGGGCGTCGCCGGGGCTTTACAACCCCCTGTCCGAGCAGCTCTATGATGAGGCCGTGGGCAAGCTGCGGTCCCTGAGGCGCTTCAGCCTGATCTCCGTGAACTGACTGGCTAGCTCGGAGGCGCTCGTCCGCGAGTGCTATGAGTTGAGACTTGGGATTAACGCGCGTGGGGGAACCGAGGGGAGAGGTTGGATTTCACGAGGCCTCGACTGGTGGAGATCTTTACCGAGTATCACGAGCAGTGCTCTCTGCACTCCCTTCCCCCGCTGTTGTAATAATAAATTTTTTTTTTGCATGTACGACTGAGGAGCCTACAATACCCTTTCTTTTTTTCTGAATAAATAAGATCTTTTCTACTTTCTTGCAACGTTCTGTTGATCTTTGTTAAATTGACAATAGCCCTAGGGAGAGTTTATAATGCCCCAAAAGAAAAGTACAGGCTAATAGATGACCCCATCAGCGTGGCCCGAGCTTCCTGGAGGCTTGCTGGCCTCCATGCTTGGTGCCGGGTACGGGACATTCCGGGCGCAGGACTGGTCATCCGCGGAGGCAAGCATGATCTGGCCGATGGTCAGCTCGGCGGGAGGAGGACGCTGCTCCTGCTCGCGGTCGGCCTGCCGTTTATCCCTTAAGTAGGTGGCGAGGTGCCCTGATCGGATGAGCTCCTCGATGTAGTCCCGAAGTTGCTTGCAATCCTCGGTGGCGTGGCCCAGCGTCTAGTGGAAGGCGCAGTACGAGCCCGGGTCCGCTTTGAGGCCTGTCACGGGATTGGAGAGACCTTGAAGAACCCTTCGCCTTGGGCCTCCTCTAGTAACACTGCGAGGGAGACGTTGAGCGGAGTGTACTCCTGGAACTTCGGGTGATAGGGCTGCTGACGCTCCGGCCTTTCCTCCCGAGCCCTCTTCTTCTGGTCGGATCGTTCTGCCCAGGGGAGGTTCGCGTTCACCTCGGACTCTAGCTGAACCTCACGCTCGGTCCACGCCTTGATCTCGGCCATGGTCTTAGGCTGTGCCAACGCAAAGGAGCGCAGCCACTCCTTATGCCTCAGACCAGATCTTAGCGCCGGGATGATCTCGTCCCGGTGCTCGGGAACCTCGAGGAGGGCGTTGTAAAAGCGGGTGATGTAAGCCTTGAACGTCTCCTTGTCTCCACTCTTAATTGTGAAGAGGTAGTCGACCGTGCGCTTCTACCGATGGTTCCAAACAAAGTGGCCGAGGAACTGAGTAGCCAGCTCGTCGAAGGTCGAGATTGAGCGAGGCTCGAGTCCCCGGAACCAGTCCCGACCAGAACGGATGAGGGTGGCTGGGAAGGCCCTGCACTGGGTGGCATCGGAATGATCCTGGAAGCTCATTCCCGCGGTGAAAGCATCCAAATGGTCTTTGGGGTCGGTTTTCCCGTCGAACAGAGAGACCTTCGGGGGTTTGTTGCGCGAGGAGACGTGGACAGCGAGCAGTTCCTCGGTAAACGGTTTGGTGAGCGAGTCGGCGGCGTACTCAGCCCCGTTGGCCGAGAGGTGACCTTCCCGGCGCATGCCCTCGATCTTCTTCTCGAGGGCGTCGAGTCGGATGTGGTACCACGAGGACTTGGCGCCTCGTGATCCCTGGCCTCTGCTGTGGGAGACCTGCGTCTGGGCACGGCTCCTATTCCTCTCGATGAGGTTCCTCAGATCCCCGGGCGCGGTGGCTCTCAAGCCATCATGGCAAGCCCCTTCTGTGAGACCCCGTCGGGGAAGAGGGTGTCGGTCATGCCTGTAGGCAGGCGAGGTGACCGACATCTCCTCAGGGGGCAAGGGTCATGAAGAGGTTTGAGGCGTGGTGCTCCGGCGACGAGCCTTGGGGTGGAGCCGTGAGGTGCCCAATGGGCCTCAGGGAGTATCTGTAGGGTTCCTAGGCACGCTAATGAGGTCTCACAAGGCATCAACCATGCCAAATTCAAATTTTCCGGTGCCGAGAAACCCTAAACTAGATCGTTAACTAGAGTTTAGGCGAAACAAAATGCGAATAAACAACTTTACTCTAAAGTGAAAGAGACTACAACCTTTGTAGATCCGGTCCTCCACTTCCTCGGCTCCGTAATGACGTCCCTCCGCTGCAACCATCGGAATCCTGGACTCTCGCGGTGGTTTCATCGGAGAAAAGTTCGGGCTAGGTCGTCGACTTCGATGCCGAAGATGATCTACGTCGAGGCAACTCAAGATCAAGCTCCAACTTCACCAAGTCATGAAACTTGTGAAGAAAACACCCTATACTACATGGCAAGTGGTAGAGGATGAAGAAATAGGAAGTGGGTTCACTTTGGATTTGGATTTCTCACTTGAAATCATCACTTGATATTTTTCAAGAATGGTTTCTTCACTTGAACAAGAAGATGAAGAAGAAAGAAAAATGAATTATCTCTTAAAATAAATCAAGTGATTCTTATCATATATGTAACCATGGGTGAAGTAAACTAATGTAGAGAATAAACAAGGGTTAGGTGAATGGGATGGTTAAGTCAAGGGAAAATCCAAAATGGCTAGACTTTTTCAAAGAAGCTAGAAGCTTCATAAGAAACAAAAAGCTACCATTTTATTTCTTGCAAAAATAAATGAAATAAAATAAATAATTAAGCAAAACCCTAACCATTTACCTAAACATAGTTTAAAGCATACATTCACCCAAGTTTACATGTATCATCAAACATGATACAAACTAGTGCACAAAACTATATCATATATACAATGTGCACATCAAGTGAGAAAATCTATCTTAAGTGAACCAATACTAGTTAATGCAAAGTAATATATCAAATATATAATTATACATTAAATTATTAAATCAACACTTGATTTAACGATCCGGTCATATCGCATATAACCGACTAATATCCAATGTATCGACTTATGGAATCAATCCTCGATTCGATAACTAGGTTATATCGCATACAACCAATCGATACATTCATCGCGAGAATAGAATACGGTATCACATACACGCGTTATTCTCGGTCCCGCACATATCTCATATGCGCTCCTATTTCGTTTCGCTTGAGCCAGGAAACCTCTGTGTAGGACTCTAAAGACTCGTCAATACGCCGGCAGCAGGTGATGATCATATCAAACACCCACAAGCCGCAAGCGGTCTGCTAAACGTAACGGCCAGCCGGGTATTGAGCGATCAGAAGATCAACGAGCAAGCCCGCTCACACTCCTGTGAATCCAACCAGTAACACTTACCGTACAGTCCGGTCTGTTCGTCTGATATGTCGCATATCTCGCCTAGGAGTGGTAAACGTCAGACCCCAGCAGCTCGATAAGTCGTGTCGATATGAGGTCTATAACAGTTCGAGAAACTACTGGTAACACTTACCAGTAAATCTCAGCAACCCTGGCCAGGGATTTCCGGTTATAGCCAATCGAACACAGTGCAACATCAACTCTCTATACCGGGAGAGACGAATCCCCTCCTATCGCTCATTGCCTCCATGTGATTCGGGACTGTACCCAAAAACCACCATTTTGCACGCCCTCTTGGACGTGGTAAGGTGGAAATCAAAGCACAGTGGGAATCACACAAGACTCTATGACGATCTCGGGTCTACAGACTAACATGTACCAGTGTCACCAGAGAACTGCCATCTGACGTAAGGTATAATACCATCTGGGAGTTCTCGGCGAGTCCGTCCAGTATACCCAGTATCCACTGAGCACCCGTATACCATCTCTGATGTCAAACACCAATGGATATGAGATCATCCATCGCCCATCTGTATGGGTCGAGAAGGTATACGCTAGTCTACTCTGGTATATCGATGCCCCGTCTCGATACACCTACGACTAGGGACCTTAAAGGATGTACTTATGGACTACCATGTACCCACTAGTATGATCCGCATCATAGTTCAGGTAATCAAGTACACATCCTAAGGGCTTTACCAACATGTAACAGAGAGACAATCAGTGTACACGTTAAGGTAAAGAGCAACCAGATAGCATACTATCATGTCGAGCAAGAAAGTCCTCCTTATATATGTCCAAGCATCCACTACAATATACATCCTATGTATAGTAATGGCCTCTAGGGTATACATATAACTAACAATCTCCCACTTGCACTAGGGTCATCTGATAGCAGTGGTTGTAGTATCTCATACTCAACCATCCCATAAAAGTCTCTCTCTGGGAAAAGGCCTTTGTGAGTGGATCCGCCGTGTTGTCCTCCGAGTCTGCTTTCCTAACCTCGATCTCCTTGGAGATCAACCATCTCCATGATCAGGTGATTCTGCCTTAGAATATGTCTGGATCACTGATGGGACGGACGTTCCTTGGCATAAGCCACAACTCCATTGTCACACAATGGGAGGAACTGAGTTCATCTCATGAACTAATATACACCCATACAGCCTCTTTGGTAGCATCTTAAGTAGCGATGTATCCAGCCTTAATCGTCTAGTATGCCACGGTATCTAGCTTGGAACTCTTCCAACATACCGTCCCTTTACTGAGGGTAAAGACAATGCCTGTGACTGACATTCAGTCGTCTTTATCACCCTGGAACCCTTCCAGTGATTCTCCCCAGGATCGATTGATACCATCTCACTACATCTAGTGAGTATCCTAACATCCAATTACATCTATCTCATAGATGAAAACTCAGGATTTAGGAGGTATCATTTTGATCCTATATGGAGAATCCTTGTGATAAGCGGAGATTGACCGAGCGTAGCATAGGAAACTCCTTCCCCATCAAGAGTATGTCATCCACGTACTCTACGAGGATCACTACCATACTCCCTACTACCTTTTTGTATATATAAGGTTCATCTACAATTTTGATGAAGTCAAACTCTTTGACTACCACATCAAAACAGATGTTCCAACTCCGCGATACCTGCTTTATCCCATAAAGCAACTTGCACACGTTTCCGCTGCTCCCACTGTCTACGAAGACCTCTGGCTGTGTACTTATAAACGTTCTCTTCTAAAACTTCATTTAGAAAAGCAGTCATGACACCCAACTACCAGATATCGTAGTCATGGTATGTAGCCGTGGCAAGTAGGATCTGGATGGACTTAAGCATAGATCCTTAGAAAAGGTTTCAACATAATCCATACCTGGTCAATGATGCAAACCTTTAACAAGTCTAGCGTTGAAAGTCTCAACTTTTCCATGTATACCAAGTAATCTTCTCAAGATATACTTGCTCCTGATGGGGATTTAACCTTTCAGATATAGCAACCAAAGTCCATACTTTGTTGGTGTATATGGATTCCATCTCAGATCACTAAGCATCCAGCCATTCTTACAGAGTCTCACTCCTGATGGCCAGCTCGAAACTAGTTGAGTCATCATCTCATGATGCAATCCTCGCTTCCACTGTCATAGAGAAACCGAAGTAACTCTCAGGTGGGTGAGGAACCCTACTAGATCGGCGGAGAGGTTGAGGTTCGTTGGAATCTACTAAATCCTTTGGTTCTATTAAATCATCAGCTGCAGTTTGTATAGCTGGAACATTTCCAGTTCTACATAACAGATCTTGCCTCGAGCTTGTCCGGATTTAGCTTTTAGACATAGCCCGGACAACCCCAAATCTTAACCAACTTAAGATATGGGCTCTTCCCTTTCCATATCACGTATGAAGTGGTAGGCAACTGATTTGATTCGAACCTTATTCAATAGGTATGTAACTTCTCAAGTGCACAACTCCCAAAAGGAAATAGGAAACTCAGTAGTACTCATCATTGAGCACACCATATCACATAGGGTGCTATTGCTCCGTCCCGATATACCATCGTGCTATGGTGTATATGGAGGAGTAATGCTGAGAGAGAATCTCATTCTCCTTTAGAATAATCCAAGAATTTCGTGCTCAAGTATTCTCCTCCTTGATCACATCAAAGGACATAATACTTATACCCATATTGGTTCTCTATTTCTAACTTATATTCTGTGAATATCTCAAAAGATTCGGACTTGTGTTTCAACAGGAACATATGTCTGATTCTTGAGAGATTATCAGAGAATGTAATGAAATACAAAGAACCAGTTTTGGCATGTGTAGACGAGGGACCTTACATACATCAACATGTATCAATCCCAAGAGTTTACTAACTCTTTCTCTGTTTCCAGTAAACAGAGCTATGGTCATCGTATCTTTGTGACATGACCGGCAAGTTTCACAAGATGTAAATTCAAACTAATTTAAATATGCATCTAAATGTAACTTCAGCCAGTCGGGTCGCATTGATATGACCTAGTCTACAATGCCTCAAGAAGGATTCGTTCATTTCTGAACTCTTCCTCTTGTGTGTGTTCTGTATACTAAGAACTGTAGTTTGATTTAGAACGTTAATGCTTTTAGATAACGTGCCTGAACGGATCAACTTTTGATATAGGAAATGTTCAAAACATAATCCAACAATACAAAATTATATCCTTTCTTTACTAATAAAGAGACTGAAATGATTTTGTATATCAGGTTCGGTATCTAATAACATTCGTTCAGAATCAATGTATTTGGAATACACGGTGACAGTGACCAACAGATTTGGCTGCAACACTTGCACGGTTTTCTGTCTCATGAAACTTATCACCCGTTCTCAGTTTTCTACCTTTCTGTAGCCCTATGTAACAGATTACATATCTGGGATCCTGATCCGGTATCAAATATCCAGGACGTAGAGGATACATAGAAACAGTTCTTTGTAATGAACACACCCGAAGGAGATGCATCATATGCACTTTCTTCGTTTGGGCGGCACGGGAATTCTGGTAATCCCCTAATTCATGTTCGGTCTTATAACAATTATAAGTTGGAGCGGGACCAACGTTCCCCAGCTCAGTATAGCAAGCGGGTTCGGTCAATACATCCGTATTATTATCTTGATTAAGGCGTGACATGGTCGCTACCAGGAGAGAGAGAGAAGAAAACACTCTGCGTGCGCTCTTGCAAGATCAGATTGGTTATTATTTTATCTAATCAAGATGGCTCCCACTGTTTTTATCAAATCTTCCTTCAAACCCTAAAAGGAAAGACTAGCCGGGATTAATTACACGCTACAAGTTCGCTAATCTTTCAGCCAGGCCAGTGTCGGTACTTTGAGGGAGGTTCCCCGTGCTTTCGCACGGACCTAATTACAGTAAACCTCGTTTTCCCAGAGGCGTAACCCCGTTGACACCTTTCTAGACACCTACTAGATCGGCTAATTGTAAAGTGTAAAACTCTCCCAGGAGTAACAATTACTCGCAGAGGGTATCGGGATCCAACTATCTCATAGAAGGTATGTAATCTCATTGCAAATTTCAACACTTGAAATTCCCGATAATTTTGCCCCTAACCTCCTATGACCTTGACAAAGGTCAACAAACCATAGGATGCTAGTCAAGTTCAACCCGTCATTTCCTGATTGAATTAAACCCATCCGCACGACCCTTGACAAAGGCCAACAAGGTCGCACGACTACCCTAACCCAATCTGCATCATATGCATAAGCAGATAAGCACCAGTCAGCTACCGCACACTACGCCTTGATAAAGGCCAACAAACGTAGCACGAATACTAACTACTACTTATCTGAAATGACGGAGGGCTACGACAGGTTTTTCTGAAAACCTATTGCGTAATGAACTTGATATCGTTTTAGAATCAAATGATTTTAAAATGGAGTGTTTTTTAGGCTTTTCTAGTTTTGCTAAAGGGATCACTCCCGGTGAAGTGATCATCGGCCCTTTCCTCGTCGAATGAGGTGTGGGATATATCATATATATCGCTGTGCAAAGCAGAAACTATAGAAGCAATCAAAAGACAAACCGAGTGTGTAGCATCTGCTAGTTATTGCTAAAGGGGTCACTCCCGGTGAAGGGATCGTCGGCCCTTTCCTCATCGAATAAGGTGCAGGATATATCATATATACCGCTGTGCAAAGCAAGAACTGTAGCTACCTGTTTTATTTTTGAAATTCGATTCCACAACATCTTTAAGTTTCTTTTACTTTCATTAATCATATTAATGAAGTCCCATCATTTAAGTCACCTAAACATCACAGATAAATATAACGTACGCTTATGCCAGCCGCATTCGCCTCGATGTCCCGTCTGCACCGTTAGGTTAGGTAACTAACGCCAGAGCGAGGCAGGGCTAGAGCGGGTGTAAAACATAAGCAACGTCTATATAATATATCATATATACTATATACAATATTTATCACAGAACATCACATGATCACATCACAGATATCGCAGCAGAAAATATCATATGAAATATTTGATATACTGGGACGTCCGTATTTTCAATACGAGCCAGTATAAAACACGGATTCCACGGCCGCGATGAATAGCCAAACCCACACCCCTAGACCCCTATGAGAGCGGCAAGCAACCCTTCCAATTCTAGAGTTAGGAGACCCGGACTCGACTCCTCGAGTTGGTCTCCCACTGGACTCCAGAACCCGGTTACTTATGCCCTCCTCCTTGGGTCTTTCCTAGTGCGGAAAAGTAAATAATATATAAAAGGTGACATCTTCCGCAACCTGGAAGTGCCCCAATGAAAGAATATTACATGCAAGTTTTTACATGAATGAAAATGAAAAACACTCATCTCACATAAAAAAACCCAGGCTATTCAAACACGACGCTCCAATATAACATATCCAGCAACACATAACATCACATGTCATCAACGTAAGTAAATATGCCCATCCCAATTGTCGTTGACATATAGCAACGAAACCGGCGATATCACATATTACACTTACGGTCACAGAAAAGAAAGTATAAAACTACAACAGTTGGAATCCGCAACCTCCTCAGACATCGCATGCCTACCCAAATGAATTCCTTAGACATCGCATGCCTAACAATTATAAACCCCGCATTTTAGTCTCATTATCGAAAACTCTTTTCAATATCAAGTCGGGTAATTCAACAAGATTCCCGACATCCTGATCGAATGCTCGTCGCAAACTTTATTAGGCGGCCACACTCCCGATACCGTCGACGAAGTGCACCAAGGCGGAACACCGCTACCGCGAGCACCTGAACGGATGCTTTCGGCGACGGGGTTCTCCTACAGTCACTTGGTCGGGGCTAAGGGGTGTAGCTGTCTATTAAGTTTATCCGGCGAGTATCCGCGTACGCTACGTGATTGCGACGGACTTTTGATCGCATCAAAATTCCGTGGCAACCGATCAAGTGAGACTAAAGTGCTATGTTTATAACATTCATATCAGTTATCTCATAACTACTTATGGATTCCAAGTATTGTATCCCATTCCAGATAAATAGAAAATGTTAAACTTTCCGATCGAACATTCAAACACCCAAGTTTTCCCGAAACAGCTCAACACATGAAATAAGTTTAAAAACATTCATTTCATGCCTCAGTACCAACGGTCCAGCCGTAGAAGGGTCAAGCCAACGCCTCACATGTGGCATGCCATACTGCCCCAAACCCTAAGGTTCAAAGGGCAGTTCAAGACGGTCACATAATCGAGTTAAGGTTTGTTGTCTTCGAGAGAGTCCATCGCGTTACTTGCACTACTAAGAACGTTCTCCAACTACGGAAAAATCCAACAGTTGGAAATTTCCCGGCAGGGGAAAAATTGGGTATTTATATCCGGTCGAACCTTTTAACATATTCTAAATATCCGGAAAAACACATAGACGAAATTAGACTTCCCGATCGAAACACCGAGTCCCCAATACAACCCAGAAAAACTCAACTGTTGAGTATCAATTAAAAATTCCCATAAAATACAGCAACTTTAGATAGAGATTACTGTGCAAACAGAAGTGAACAAGCCCACAGTATTGCCGCGGAACCGCCGCCCAACCTAGGGTATGGCCGCGGTTCCGCGGCGGTTTAATCGAATTGGGTCCACGAATTTCACAGTAATTCCTAGAAAATCCTGCTGAATTTTTTGGCTATTTTTAATTCACAAAAATCCAAAAATCCAGAAAATGTCCAGAGAGTGGTTTGAGTTAGGGTTTCGGGGTTCGTTCGGATTTCTAACATCATCTACACTTCGCCTAAGGCTCTAGCTAGGCTCTGATACCACTGTAGGGTTCCTAGGCATGCTAATGAGGTCTCACAAGGTATCAACCATGCCAAATTCAAATTTTCCGGTGCTGAGAAACCCTAAACTAGATCGTTAACTAGAGTTTAGGCGAAACAAAATGCGAATAAACAACTTTACTCTAAAGTGAAAGAGACTATAACCTCTGTAGATCCGGTCCTCCACTTCCTCGGCTCCGTAATGACGTCCCTCCGCTGCAACCATCGGAATCCTGGACTCTCGCGGTGGTTTCATCGGAGAAAAGTTCGGTCTAGGTCGTCGAATTCAATGCCGAAGATGATCTACGTCGAGGCAACTCAAGATCAAGCTCCAACTTCACCAAGTCATGAAACTTGTGAAGAAAACACCCTATACTACATGGCAAGTGGTAGAGAATGAAGAAATAGGAAGTGGGTTCACTTTGGATTTGGATTTCTCACTTGAAATCATCACTTGATATTTTTCAAGAATGGTTTCTTCACTTGAACAAGAAGATGAAGAAGAAAGAAAAATGAATTATCTCTTAAAATAAATCAAGTGATTCTTATCATATATGTAACCATGGGTGAAGTAAACTAATGTAGAGAATAAACTAGGGTTAGGTGAATGGTTAGGTCAAGGGAAAATCCAAAATGGCTAGACTTTTTCAAAGAAGCTAGAGGCTTCATAAGAAACAAAAAGCCACCATTTTATTTCTTGCAAAAATAAATGAAATAAAATAAATAATTAAGCAAAACCCTAACCATTTACCTAAACATAGTTTAAAGCATACATTCACCAAAGTTTACATGTATCATCAAACATGGTACAAACTAGTGCACAAAACTATATCATATATACAATGTGCACATCAAGTGAGAAAATCTATCTTAAGTGAACCAATACTAGTTAATGCAAAGTAATATATCAAATATATAATTATACATTAAATCATTAAATCAACACTTGATTTAATGATCCGGTCATATCGCATATGACCGACTAATATCCAATGTATCGACTTATCGAATCAATTCTCGATTCGATAACTAGGTTATATCGCATACAACCAATCGATACATTCATCGCGAGAATAGAATACGGTATCACATACACGCATTATTCTCGGTCCCGCACATATCTCATATGCGCTCCTATTTCGTTTCGCTTGAGCCAGGAAACCTCTGTGTAGGACTCTAAAGACTCATCAATACACCGGCAGCAGGTGATGATCATATTAAACACCCACAAGCCGCAAGCGGTCTACTAAACGTAACGGCCACCCGGGTATTGAGCGATCAGAAGATCAACGAGCAAGCCCGCTCACACACCTGTGAATCCAACCAGTAACACTTACCGTACAGTCCGGTCTGTTCGTCTGTTATGTCGCATATCTCGCCTAGGGGTGGTAAACATCAGACCCCAGCAGCTCGATAAGTCATGTCGATATGAGGTCTATAACAGTTCGAGAAACTACTGGTAACACTTACCAGTAAATCTCAGCAACCCTGGCCAGGGATTTCCGGTTATAGCCAATCGAACACAGTGCAACATCAACTCCCTATACCGGGAGAGACGAATCCCCACCTATCGCTCATTGCCTCCATGTGATTCGGGACTGTACCCAAAAACCACCGTTTTGCACGCCCTCTTGGACGTGGTAAGGTGGAAATCAAAGCACAGTGGGAATCATACAAGACTCTATGACGATCTCGGGTCTACAGACTAACCTGTACCAGTGTCACCAGAGAACTGCCATCTGACGTAAGGTATAATACCATCTGGGAGTTCTCGGCGAGTCCGTCCAGTGTACCCAGTCTCCACTGAGCACCCGTATATCATCTCTGATGTCAAACACCAATGGATATGGGATCATCCATCGCCCATCTGTATGGGTCGAGAAGGTATACGCTAGTCTACTCTGGTATATCGATGCCCCGTCTCGATACACCTACGACTAGGGACCTTGAAGGATGTACTTATGGACTACCATGTCCCCACTAGTATGATCCGCATCATAGTCCAGGTAATCAAGTACACATCCTAAGGGCTTTACCAACATGTAACAGAGAGACAATCAATGTACACGTTAAGGTAAAGAGCAACCAGATAGCATACTATCATGTCGAGCAAGAAAGTCCTCCCTATATATGTCCAAGCATCCACTACAATATACATCCTATGTATAGTAATGGCCTCTAGGGCATACATATAACTAACAGTATCGATCCGTGAGATCTATGGTCAGGAGTCACAGCCTGCCGGTGGTCGGCCGTGACGAAGGGGGCAAAGCATTCCGGAGGCGGAGGAGCAGCGATCTGGTGCCCAGGCCCCGCCGTTTGGGCGCGGACGAGCGCCTCCACAAGGGACTGTAGCCGATCTATTCGGCTGGCGAGGGCGTGGATGATGGTCGCCGGAGGGGGTTTATCCGTGCCTCCGGTGAGGGGGAGGCGGCGGCTGCTACCCGAGTCTTCAGGATGGTCGCTTGCCATGTGGACCGAGATCGGAAGGCCAACTTTGTTTTTGTGGAGTTTGCGTTCCCACAGACGGCGCCAACTGATGGAGGTCCTTTTCAGATCTCTTTCAGATGTTGTCTTCCGTCGATCTCCCGGTGGATTCTAGAGGGGATCTCCTGTTGTGTGAGGGTCTCAATGGGTTTTGAGGAGATTTGGTGATTAGAGGAGTTTGACACCAAGTACCTGCAAAGAAGTCCCGGGGTGGTTTGATACCACCGAGGACCCTCCGATGATCAAGTTAGTACTAGATCCGAGCAGCGTAACAGCTAAGTGGAGTAAAAATGGCTTACTTGACCCTTCTGTGATGGGGGTTTATATGGTGGTGGAGGCACGCAGGCGCAGACGCGGGAATCTCGCCGGCAGTTAAGCTCCCGACGTCATGCCCGCGTAGAGAGCGGACCGCCCACGAATGAGGTCGTGAAGGCGTGGAACGTGGGATGTTGCTGGCGGAGAATCCGCGCATGGCGAGATTCGCGGAGCGGCGGTTACACCTGTGAGCAACGGAACTGGTCGGAGGACCGAGGAAGACGGCCTCGGCCAAGGGGCTCGGGGATGAGCGAGAAGGCCGAGGAGACTTGGTCTTGTGGCTGCTCAGGACGAGCTGAGGGGCCGAAGAGGCCAATCTGCAGGGAGCCCCGAAGAGGGCTAGCTTGTGCTGGCCGGTCGGGTATAAGGGTGGTCCGGTCGGCCTTTGTGGACCCTTTCTTCTGAGTTTTGGGACATGCCATCCGCCACGTGTCCTGATCTTAAGGGTCGCCAATATTGAGTATTATCACTTATCAAAATTAATTACTAAATATGCTATTAATGCCCTGCCCATCCTAAAATTTCGGATAAAAGCTTGTTTCTGTTGTATCCTTTCAAATAAAATGTGCAAACAATATTCCAACTAGGTGTAATTCATCGCTTATATTAAATGATGGCTGAATGTGTTTTTATTAAATTGTTTGCTCAGGTACGCAAAGGAAAGTCACAGGGAAAAGGAAAATCAAAGTCAAGCCCCTTCCTGCTAATCACCCCCATTGAATTTCTTATTGATGACCCAAGGTCAAAGTCGAAGTTCAAGTCCAAGCCCAAGTCCAAATCAAATAGAGAAATCAAGATCTCTTGCAACTTCAGCAATGTGATCGATCCATCGTCGCATGTTATATACGATGAAAACGATGAGGACACGGCTTTTCATGATGCTGCCATTGTTTTTGACTTTGACAATTGCATATCAATATGTCTTTAATTTTCTTCAAAGCGAATTGCGTTGAACACTTTTTATGTTTATATTAGCACATTTGGCATATAATGTAGGATCAGTGTAAGGTCTCTTGTAAGCACTTTAAAGGATGATGAGGTAAATATGTTATATGTATTTACTAGTTAGCACTAATTCTATTTTTTTAATATATTTTTTTTGAAAGTTTTGTGGTAATTCTTGTGTACCTTAAAAAATTGGTAATTTCTCTTAATTAGGCCAATATATTGTTGATTTTGTATATAAAACCCAAAAGAAATAGCCTAAAGGCCTTATTTAAAGAGAGCCTAAGTCCCATCCTAAGAATGAAGCTCAACCCGGTCCAGGAGGCTGACGCATATGTTGATGTGCGTATGGTCGGCGCATATGTTGATGTGCGTATGGTCGGCGCATATGAACAGAAAGACGTCGCATGCATGCAGTCAATTCATGCGTGGACGGTCGACATGGAGGTGCACATGCATGCATTTGCACACATGCATGGGGCTCACCCAATTATATGAATCACGTGGGTGTTGCTTCATTTGTGAAAGATGGATGGCATGTAAGCTCATAGCCATGTAAATGGAGAACGTGAGTTTCTGAGGGAAGAAGAGAGAGTGGGCCGAGACACTAGTTGGAAAATTGAGAATATTTTAGGGTTGTTTAATAATTTGTATCCTTGGTTATATATGTTACTCTACTTTTATGTTTAGCAAGCCAAGAAAAATTAAAAGAGCCTTCTAAAGAGAAACAGAGAAAGGGGGAGAGGGAAAGAGATAACTCTTTGTATTTGATCAAAGGGCTTGTATAATCTCTTGTAATTCTTTTTATAGTGGAAGTTCTCGTCGTGGTTGTAGGAGTAGGTCCCGTTGGAGGCCGAACCTAAGTATAACTTGTGTTGCTGATTGCATTGCGTGCTCTTTTCATATTTGTATTTTTTGTTCATCGTCGGCAATCTTTTCTGCTCAACCGTAAAACACACGATTCATTTTTCCGCTGCGATATTATTGTGGTGACTGATTTCTTTGTGTATCATATCCGCTCATAAACTTACAACAAATGGTATCAGAGCTTCAGCCTAGTGTTTTGGGTGAGCGGAAAGATGGCGTCTACAAATTACAAGAATGAAAATTTTGATGGGTGCGACAAGTTTAGCCTATGGAGGCAGAAAACGACGATCATGTTGAAGCAGCAGGGTGTGCATAAGATTGTCTTTACGAAAGACAATTCTGAAGACAACCACAACAACAGAGTTATAAACGATGGAGGACAAGGCTTTCAGTTCAATCTAACTTCATTAAGCCGACGAAGTTCTTTGCGAAGTCGAGCAAGAGACTACAGCGGCGAGGTTATGGAACAAGTTAGAGATTCTATATATGAAGAAATCTCTCACAAACTGTCTCTATCTAAAGCAACGGTTATACCAAATCGTGATGAAGGAGGGAACATTGGTCAAAGACCACCTAGATGAGCTCAACCAAATCGTGATGGACTTGCGTAACGTGAAGGTAAAGATAGAGAATGAGAATCAAGCCATGATCCGACTCTGTTCATTGACCCCTAGTTATGACCAGTTCGAGAAATCGATGGTGTTGGCTATAGTGCCCTCAAGTCAATTATTGAATCGCAGGCACGCGATTGTGATGATTGAGAGAGAACCTATACCGGTAGAACGGTCTTATTCGAAATGATAGTATGCTATCTAGTTTGTCTTTACCATCATGTACAGCATTCAGTGGCATTACAAATCACTATTACATGTTGATAGAGCCCATAGGATTCTTGCTTAACTATCAGCATCATGATGGCGATCATATACGTGGGAGCTGGGTGGTCTATAAGCATATGCTTAAATGTCCCTGGTCGTGGGAGTATCGAGACTGGGCATCGATACTCCGGAGTAGATTAGTGTATACTTATCGAGACCCCGACGAGGGGCGGTGGCCGGTCTCACAAGCTACTGGTGTCAGTTAGTCACCTAAGATAGCATTTTGGTGCTCATTAGGTTATAAGTATACTGGACGGACTCGCCGGGAACCTGCTAGATGGTATTATACCTTTTGTTAGATTGCAGTTTCCAGGTGACATGAGTACAGGTTAGTCTGTCGACCTGAGATCGTCATTTGTCTCGTGTGAGTTCCCATTGTGCTTTGATTACTACCCTACCATGGCTCAAAGGGGTCGTAAAAACAGGTTTAATTTAGGTACAGTCCCGAACCACATGGAGGCAGTGAGCAGATCGTCGGGGATTCGTCTCTCCCGGTATTAGGGGTTGATGTCGCGCAGTACACGGGTGGCCATCACTAGAAATCCTTGGCCAAGCTAATCGAGAATTACTGATCTAGGATCGGTACTTTCTCATGTGGTGATGGGTTTCATACCGACACGATATGTCACGTTATTTGGGGTCTGATTTTATCCACCCCCCTACATTCGATATGCGATACTCTTAGACGAACAGACCGGACTGCATGGAAATTGTCATGGACAAGCTCAGTAGATGTTTGGATGAGTTTGCTCATCGGCCTTCTTTCGCTCAATACTTGGGTAGCCGTTATGTATATCTAGTGCCGCTGACGTGCTTGTGGTTAAACCCACTGCCGGCGTATTGACGAGTCTTTAGAGTCCCATACAGAGGGTTTTCACAGTTCAGACGATATGGTGTAGATGACGTATGTTGGTACATACAGGTGTCCGGTTAAATCTGTAAGTCCACGGTAGCGCCCCGGCCGTCTAACAGACGCCAAATGCGGAACAAAAACTTTTTACAAATTGGCGCTATCCCGTACTATAACCCGGATCTGCCATTAAAGCTAAACTAACAAATTACAAAGTGGGTAGAAATGTTATACCGATCGATCCGAGTCCTTCGGTCTTCAACCATCATCCCACGCTTGTTGCGGCTGCTCCGATCTCCTGAATCTCTGGTCTCGTCGTCCAGGTGGCACCACGTCGACGGATCTTTAAACGGGCTCCTGCCTCTGAACCGAGGCAACTCGGTCGTCAAGTTTGCTAAAAAAGACGACCAAGATGTTGTAGAGAATGAGTAGAACACTTTGTCTCGTTACATCCAAAGTCACGGACGAACGGTTAATGGAGTTGCCATTTATGGAATCGGGTAAATGGGAAATGAGTAGATTAATTTCCATGAACCATAATCTTTTTTCTCTCAAAAGAACAACCAAACCTAATCAAAAGATGTGGCCGGCCATTATAAAGAGGAGGGGGTGAGTGTAGGAGCAAAGGGGGTGAGTGTAAGAAAGACGCTTATCATAACAATGACTCACTAACACATTAAATGCAAACCAATCACAATAAACCTAGTCACCTTGTCATTAAAAGCACCATTAATGACCTAATGACTCACAAGCCTTGTCACCCTCTCTAGAACCTTCTAGAACACTGACTCACCTCATGACTCACCCAATTGAAGAAAAGATAAATCCGCATTTAACCGAATGTTAAATACGGCTGATAGAAAACTGGAAACTGACAACTTCCAAAAGTGACCCTGAAACGAATTTCAGGATAACCCCGTATCAGTATAAACATATCCGCATTTGTATTACGACCGAATATAAATGCAACTGAGACAAAGATATTATATCTACACAGTATAATACTCGGATCCAGCTTAAACCAAAGCCGACCAGTATTATCTGCCCGAAAAATGACACGTGCGAAAACGCACGTGCATTTTCCGAACCTTTCCATAAAACCATACAGCCTCTACAACGTTTCGCCCGAACTTAGGAAATGGTCTGTGGGGGACTCTAATGACTTATCAACACACTGGCACTGGGTATAACCTCTAGCACGTCAGAGGTACGAGCTGTACGTAACATTTGCCTATGTATTGATTGGAAGGGAAGCTGACGAGCGAACTCATCCATAAACCCTACTGAGCATGACAGTGACAATGTATATACAGTCCGATCCGTTCGTCTAAAGAGTATCGCATATCGAGTCTAGGGGGTGGATAAAGTCAGACCCCTAATAACGCGATAAATCGTGTCGGCATGAAGCCCATCACCACCTGAGAAACTACTGATCCAAATCAGTAATTCTCCACTATCTCGGCCGAGGATTTCTAGTGATGGCCACCGGTGCACTGTGCGACATCAACCCTCAATACCGAGAGAGATGAATCCTCGACGATCCGCTCACTGCCTCCATGTGGCTCGGGACTGTACCCAACTAAAACCTGTTTGCACAACTCCTTTGAGCGTGGTAGTGTAGTAATCTAAGCACAGTGGGAACTCATACGAGACAAATAACGATCTCAGGTCGACAAACTAACCTGTACACATGTCACCAGGGAACTGCTATCTGACGATATGTATAATACCAACTAGCATGTTCCCGGCGAGTCCTGTCCGGTGTGCTCATAACCTAATGAGCACCTGTATATATCTTAGGTGATCCAACTGACACCAATGGCTTGTGAGACCGGCCACCGCCCCTCATCGGGGTCTCGACTGTATACACTAGTCTACTCTGGAGTATCGATGCCCTATCTCGAAACTCCCACGACTAGGGACACTTTCAAGGATGTGCTCATAGACCCCAGCTCCCACATATATGATCGCCATCATACTGCTGGTAGTCAAGCAAGAATCCTATGGGCTCTATCATCATGCAATAGTGAACTAAAGCATGTATACGATGATAAAGACAAACCAGATAGCATACTATCATCTCGAGCAAGGCTGTCATATCGGTATAGGTCCTGCCTCAATCATTGCAATCACGTACCTGCGATCCAATAATTGACTTTGAGGGCACTATCTGCAACAATCTCCCACTTGCACTAAAGGCTAATTATTGCGATGTCTCATACTCACAGCCCGTGTGATATCGAACACCCAACTTTTCTACTAATCAGTTTCACAAAACTAGTTTGTAAAACTCTTGTGTTCGAGAAATAGCCTCAGTGAGTGGATCCACCCTGATGTTTCTTTCTATGTCTCTCTTAATCTCAAGTTTGCGGAGAAAACCATCTTCCGAATCGAGTAATACCTGTCTTAGGATATGTCTGGATATCTGATGGGACCTAGTTCATAAATGAACTCCAAATCCAAACTTCTTAGACTGTATCGATCACTGAACATAATCAGTATCCAGCACCATGCCTCCCACAGTATCATCTTGGACCACATGTCCATAATACTGTCCCTTGTCAGAGGGAAAACTATAACTCTGACAATCACTCTGTCATCCATGTCACCTTTGAAGCCTGGAATGATAACCGTCTCCCGAAGGAGGCTGCCGTCATCAAATCCGTAGAACATTCACTTATGTTATAAAATTGCTTTCTTATGTTTCTCCAGGATTGGATTAATATAAACTTATCGCATCTAGTGCAAAAAAAATATCTGGTATGGTACTTGACTTTTCACGATTGACTCAATTGCCTAAGCAAGTGATCTGCCAATCATGCACATCCCTCTCCCCTTTAGTCTGTAAGACACCTTTAGAGAGGGTGACTCCATCATCTGCAGGTACACCACCATGCCAGGAGTCATCTATTCTAAAATACTATTAGAATACTGTCAAAATACCCACATTGGGAAACTATCCAAATCTAGATCTAAAACCATAGATCTAGTAACCAGAATGTCAGATATTATATCCATGTCCTTTGTGGAGAAACAACTGTGTGACGACCACAGTACAACCGATCGTAGTATAGGAATTTTACTTCCTACTCTGTGTATGTCATCCATATACCAGGACATCACACCCTACTACCTTCTTAAGAGATCCATCCCCTATTCTGATGAAGTAGAACCCATGACTGTCACATCAAAAATAGATGATCTTATCTCCGCTATATTTGCTCAAGTCTATAAATAGACATAAGCTACTTGCCCACTATGCTACCGCTGCTCCCACTGACCACAACAACCCTCTGGCAGAATAATATACACGTGCACTTCTAAAACTAGTTTAGAATGACGCTATACTTATTCTCCTGCCGGGTCTCATAGTCTGGAACAACAATAGTGTCAAGTCTGGGTAAACAAGAACCTCCCTGTCACCGTCCTTGAAGCTACCGGAGTACCTCTCGGGTGTCTGAGGTTACCCACCATATCTGCGGAGTGGCTATTGGAATGTCAAACATGATTGAATATATAGATCCTATTACATTTTCCGTAATCGTTTGCGGTTCTGGAATCACTTCTAGTTCTACCATACTCCCAATGCTGTTTTCTGAAAAAATACATTTTACTAAAACTGTGGCGAGTCAAGAACAATATCACTATTGATCTTCCAGATGGTAGAAAGTCAACCCTAGTCAAAGCCAGGGTCAACCCACAAACTGCCATTACAGAAACGTGCCTTGAGTTATCCAGTGTCTAGTTTTAAGCATAAGCTGGACAACTCCCCGTACCTTAACATCGTTAAGATATGAACTATTTTATATCCAATATAGAAACATTTGGCACTTATTTAATTGGAACCAGATTCTAATCATGCAGCTGTCTTCAGTGCATATCAACTTAATGGAGAAAGGCTGATCAGTATTACTCAACTTAGGAATCAATCCAATTATGAATAACCTGAAAGAGAAACAAGTTTCTCAAAACCATTATTTGAATACCTGTCACAAGAATCTACATCTTCGATCTCTTTGAAGAATCCCGATACTTGCGACATTTGGTTCTCTACTTTATTCTTATACCCACAACTTCTCAAAACTTAGACATTGTATTTCTACGAAACACTTGTCTAAACACTAGAGAAGTCATAAGTAAACATAACATAGTATGAGGACCTACCCCTTTGTCCTGACGGACACTGGACAACATACAATACTCTGTATAAGTCCGCTGAGTTGAATAACTCAAAACCTATGCGTCGTGGGTTGAAAACAGTACCCAGGCGATTTCCTCAAATATCACCAATTACAACGAATTCCGATATATTGAGGATGATCACCTTTATTCCCAATAACCTACTCCCACTCATCATCTGTAAAACCATACAGATATGAGAATCATACCTGGTAAATACATACCCTGGAGTAAGTATCTAATCGGGAAATCAGTTTTCATTTAACAATACACTGAAACATGAAAGTGTTTCGTAGAGGTACCCTGATATTCTTAGTAATGCCTCTTCCATAATCCAATTCATGACTATAACCGTATATTTCTTTGCCATCTCTCCAAATCCCTTTATTTGTCTTTAGTCGTTACTTTCTGTACACCTTCGTTAGGCTAAATGGTTTTCTTCTTTCCCTACCGTTCGGCACCAGCCTATGGTTTGGAAGAAGACTATCCAGTAAGTATAATAGGTGTACCCTCTTAAACCAAGGAGTACTCATAACTTGAGAGAAGGTGATGATAAAAGACAACTGAATAATACCTTATTCTATTTCTCCCGAACTGGGAAAAAAAGCAAAGGTGAAATAGGAGTGGCGATGAAGTACGCGGTTTGGTCGTGAATGATAAAAGTCGCAATTTACTTTACCCTCTTTCTAATCCCTTTATTTTGTCTTTAGTTATTACCTTCTGCACACCCTACTTAGGCTAATTGGTTTTCTTCATTCCCTACCTTTCGGCACCTGCCTATGGTTTGGAATAAGACTATCCAATAAGCGTAATAGGTGTACTCTCCTGAACTAAGGAGCCCTCGCAACCTGAGAGAAGGTGATAATAAAAGACAACTGAATAAACCAATTCTATTTCTCCTGAACCTGGATCCATCCTCGAAGAAGTTCCTTCGAGTTCGTATATAACTATACGATGGATCTATCCAATGGAAGTGGATGTCCGTAGTAATACGGGGTGTTCTGAGAAGTACAAAGGGTAAAAGAAGAAGCGGTAATGACTTGTGCAACTTCAGACAATCCAAAAGCCAATATTTTAAGAAGGTTCGGTAAACTTGGTCACTGAGTCATAGTCTAAGGTCGGTCAAAGGTTGCCGCCAAAGAGAGAGAGAGAAAAGAAACACTCTGCGTGCACTCTAACCTAGATCAGAATGGTTATCACTTTATCTAATCAGGAAACCTCCCACTGTAATCTCAAATTCTCCTCCAAACCTGAAAGAAGAATCAGTCGGGATCACCCGAAGAGTAAACCAACTCATCAGTGAGAATCGGGATCCAACTATCATCGCATGATAACGTGATGGAATCCACTCACGTTATCACACTCCAGAAGGTATGCGCATATCTGGAAAGTTTCGGTTTCTTTAGAAACTCCCGATGTGAGTTTTGCCCCATGCTCTTATGGCCTTGGCGAAGGTCAAAATGTCATAAATCACATGCCAAGTTCTACCCGTCACTATCCAGGTCAATTTGAACCCACCCGCACATGCCCTTGGCGAAAGGTCAAAATGGCAGAACGACTGTCCCAAACCAACTCATCTATCTATGCTACACATGAATACCCAGCAGCTACCAAACACTATGCCTTGGCGAAGGTCAAAATACATAGCTTGAATACTACTGACCATCTATAAGAAACGACGGAGGGCTACGACTGGTTTTTGGCGAAAAACCTTTAACGTAATGAACTTGATCTCGTTGAAAGAACCTGATAGCTTTTTATAAAAATATAGTGGCGAAAACGTTTTGCTAAAGACGTCACTCCCGGTGAAGGGATCTCGGCTCTTTCCTCGTGGAATGAGGTGCAGGATATTCCAACTGAATACCGCGATGCAAAGCAACTTGTAATCGACTATATTGAAGTTATTACCCTGACGCAAACTTTTGCCCAAGGGGTCACTCCCGGTGAAGGGATCTCGGCCCTTGCCTCGTCGAATGAGGTGCGGGATATTCTAACTGAATATCGCTATGCAAAACAAAAGGAAACATCTTTGTAATAACACCTTTTAAAATTTATTCCAACAACATCAAATATAGGTTTGTTTTATCCTTGCATTGATAAGAATCAATGCAGTCCCATCAATCAATCACACCAGAAAAGAACGAAAATAAAATGTACGTATATGCCATCCGCATTCGCCACTGGGTCCCGTCATCACCCGTTAGGTTACTTAACTAACAACAGAGCGGGGGCTGGACTAGCGCGGGTGTAAAACATATACAACATCTAATAGTATATATACCAATATACAATAATCGCTCCAGGCGTGATAATATCCAACATTACAGAAAAGTAATAAGCATCACAGAATAATACAGATAATCTGGGATCCCCGGGTTTTACAGAGCCGCTACTGAAACCCGACGTTCCCCTGGTCGTGTGGATAGCCTGTGCAATGAAACCTAGACCCCTACGGGTGCGGCAAGTTACCCGCCAAAACCTGAAGCGAGGTAGTCCCCCACAGCATAGTGAATGGAACACCCGGCACTTCACGGAATCCGATAGCTTGAGCACCCCTCCTTGGGTCAACCTATACCCCCTACGAGTGCGGCGAATAGTCTGCCAATTCTAGAGTGAGGTCCCTCTGCCTCTTAAAGCCATGAGATACGGACCCGTTGCCCTCCAGAATCCGGCTATCCGTGCACTCCGTCGCGGGGTAAACCTAGTACAGAAATAAAAATATGTACAACGGGTATATCGACCTCAACCCGGTCGTACCCCAAAAGAATATTATACAACAGGCAGTAACGGCAGTCCACATGTTGGACGCTCGCCCCGCAATATCAAATGTACAAATAAAACCAAACTGCACTATCATTGCACCCTGCTATCCACCACGACATATCCGCAACAATACAGCACAATACAGAACATCAACGCGAATGTCACGTTCGCAAACCCGTCTAAAAGAACTATAGCAATCAGACGCGGTTTACCGATCAAATGACATTCCCGGTCGGAGATATAATGTAAATACTGCAAACTAACAAGTTTAAAATTTTGATCGCCTAAACTTCCAGAAGTGGGCCCCACGTACATCTGGTGTACAGTAATAAAATCTGGGCCCAAAAGAACTATACCAAAAACCACAATTTCCACAGCAAAGCCTACTGGAGAATTTTGACGCACTGTTCCCACAGTACTGCCGCGGTTCCGCGGTCAACCCCTAGGTTTGACCGCGGATCCGCGGCGGTCACGTGGGATCACGTGCTCAAATTTTACCAGTTTGTTTAGAAAACCCTGCACGCTTTTCTGTGATATGCAAAATTATTTTTAGACCCCTTTAAAAATTGACAGAAACTTAAGCACTTGAAAATTGTGATTTTCGAAATTCGGTTCGATCGATATTTTAAACGCGTTAGCACAAGTTAGTATAGCTTAATAGTAAGGCTCAGATACTACTGTAAGTCCACGGTAGCGTCCCGGCTGTCTAACAGACGCCAAATGCGGAACAAAAACTTTTTACAAACTGGCGCTATCGCGTACTATAACCCGGATCTGCCATTAAAACTAAACTGACAAATTACAAAGTGGGTAGAAATGTTATACCGAACGATCCGAGTCCTTCGGTCTTCAACCATCATCCCACGCTTGTTGCGGCTGCTCCGATCTCCTGAATCTCTGGTCTCGTCGTCCAGGTGGCACCACGTCGACGGATCTTTAAACGGGCTCCCGCCTCTGAACCGAGGCAACTCGGTCGTCAAGTTTGACGACCAAGATGTTGTAGAGAATGAGTAGAACACTTTGTCTCGTTACGTCCAAAGTCACGGACGAACGGTTAATAAAGTTTCCTTTTATGGAATCGGGTAAATGGGAAATGAGTAGATTAATTTCCATGAACCATAATCTTTTTTCTCTCAAAAGAACAACCAAACCTCACCAAAAGATGTGGCCGGCCATTATAAAGAGGAGGGGGTGAGTGTAGGATCAAGGGGGTGAGTGTAAGAATGAAGCTTATCATAACAATGACTCACTAACACATTAAATGGAAACCAATCACAATAAACCTAGTCACCATGTCATTAAAAGCACCATTAATGACCTAATGACTCACAAGCCTTGTCACCCTCTCTAGAACCTTCTAAAACACTGACTCACCTCATGACTCACCTAATTGAAGAAAAGATAAATCCGCATTTAACCGAATGTTAAATACGGCTGATAGAAAACTGGAAACTGGCAACTTCCAAAAGTGACCCTGAAATGAATTTCAGGATAACCCCGTATCAGTATAAACATACCCGCATTTGTATTACGACCGAATACAAATGCAACTGAGACAAAGATATTACATCTACACAGTATAATACTCGGATCCAGCTTAAACCAAAGCCGACCAGTATTATCTGCCCGAAAAATGACACGTGCGAAAATGCACGTGCATTTTCCGAATCTTGCCATAAAACCATACGGCCTCTACAACGTTTCGCCCGAACTTGGGAAACGGTCTGTGGGGGACTCTAATGACTTATCAACACACTGGCACTGGGTATAACCTCTAGCACGTCAGAGGTTCGAGCTGTACGTAACGTTTGCCTATGTATTGATTGGAAGGGAAGCTGACGAGCGAACTCATCCATAAACCCTACTGAGCCTGACAGTGACAATGTATATACAGTCTGGTCCGTTCGTCTAAAGAGTATCGCATATCGAGTCTAGGGGGATGGATAAAGTCAGACCCCTAATAACGCGATAAATCGTGTCGGCATGAAGCCCATCACCACCTGAGAAACTACTGATCCAAATCAGTAATTCTCCACTACCTCGGCTGAGAATTTCTAGTGATGGCCACCCGTGCACTGTGCGACATCAACCCCCAATATCGGGAGAGACGAATCCTCGACGATCCGCTCACTGCCTCCATGTGGCTCGGGACTGTACCCAACTAAAACCTGTTTGCATAACTCCTTTGAGCGTGGTAGGGTAGTAATCTAAGCACAGTGGGAACTCACACGAGACAAATAACGATCTCAGGTCGACAAACTAACCTGTACACATGTCACCAGGGAACTGCTATCTGACGATATGTATAATACCAACTAGCATGTTCCCGGCGAGTCCTGTCCGGTGTACTCATAACCTAATGAGCACCTGTATATATCTTAGGTGATCCAACTGACACCAATGGCTTGTGAGACCGGCCACCGCCCCTCGTCGGGGTCTTGACTATATACACCAGTCTACTCTGGAGTATCGATGCCCTGTCTCGAAACTCCCACGACTAGGGACACTTTTAAGGATGTGCTCATAGACCCCAGCTCCCACGTATATGATCGCCATCATACTGCTGGTAGTCAAGCAAGAATCCTATGGGCTCTATCATCATGCAATAGTGAACTAAAGCATGTATACGATGATAAAGACAAACCAGATAGTATACTATCATCTCGAGCAAGACTGTCATATCGGTATAGGTCATGCCTCAATCATTGCAATCACGTACCTGCGATCCAATAATTGACTTTGATGGCACTATCTCCAACAAAATATATGTACATGCTACACAGACTTTGATCGGACGGTTGATAATATACTAGCGGTTTAGGATTAAGCCGGATTATTAAATCAGGTTTTAATTTAATAATATATATATATATATGTATTCTAGTATTATTGTTCACTATTCATTTTCTCTCTTGGCTATTCGTATTTTTGTACGAATACGCGTATATGTATTTCGATACGTATACCAGGTTGTATTCCGTATTTTTATGGAATAACTTCTAGAAGATGGACACCTCATTATTTGATTTTCACTTTAGAAAATCATTTAGGAAATGAGGTGGAGGGGTGAGTTGGCATGAGCATGGGATAGCATGTAGAGTGGCATGGCTCTTGGTTTTTTTTATTTGAAAAATGATGGGAGATATTTTCATTGCATGGTTGAAAATGATTAGCCATTCTTTACATGCCATCCATTCATTCTTTTCATTCTGGACTTCCTTCACACTCACACTCTCTTGGGTGAATCACTTAGCCATTTTTTCATGGTTGCTCATTCCACATGGTTTCCTCACCTCCCCCTTCTTCTTCTTGAGTTGCTCTTTTGAACATTAATGATAAGAGAAAATTATAGTGAGATAATCTTATACCTCCACTCTCCATTGCTAGCAAGTTTGGAAGATCGGTTGGTTCACTAGGCGAATCTGGAGCTTGCGTCGTTTCTCTCGGGTGAATCATCATCGATGGAGGAAGACCGGCAACCAAATTCAATCCGCAACCCCTACGAGCTAAAGAAGGTGGTAGAAGACTGAAAGACTTGGTTCATTCGGTATAACCATCTCTATCCTACTAGTTTAGCACTCTCTTGTTAGCTAGTATGGTTTATGGTTTCGATCTTGGGCCGGGTTTTGTTTGCGCCAAAATTTTTGAACGCTAGTTTTTGTTCCGCATCAGCCACGGTAGATGGCCAGGGCGCCAGCAAAACCCAGCATGGTATCAGAGCCACCCATAAACCAATACTAGCTAGTTTGCACAATATTAGAATATCAATCGACCAATTTTTCCGAATCAAATTTCCATTTTCATGTGCTTTCTGCCGATTTTCAAAAGTATTCAAAAAATCTTTCTGAGGGTCTTAAAAATACGTGCAGGCATTTATAGGGGGCCACAAGAAATTTGGGCAAATGATCCATCAAAATGGCCGCGGAAGCGCCGCAATAGATGCCTATTGGCAGCGGTTCCATTGCCGTATTCTGGTCAAATTGCACCAAAATTCTTGTGGCACTCTCTGACATGGAAATTTGATTTTTGGTACATATGCTTTTGGCCCAGATTTGTTTGAGTGCTAGATTTGCATTTGGGACCAATTTGGAAAAGTTTAGTCGATCGAAATATTAACTGTGTGTTTATTAGTACATGTGAGATATCTGCGACCGTGAATATTAATGAGCGGTACAACCCGACTAGTTGCTATATGTTCAACTAGATGGGTTTGCGAACTTAATATTCACGTTGATGTTTTGTATTGTGCTGATTCTGTGGTTGGATTGTCATGGTGGATAGCCAGTGGTGCAAATGATAGATATTACAGTTCAGATTCATTTGTATATTCAGTATTGCGGGGCGAACGTCCGATATGTGGACTGCCATCTCTGCCAGTTTGTATACTCTTTTATTGGGGCATGACCGGGTTGAGGTCGATGTCACCATTGTATATATTTTTCTTTTATGTACTAGAATTACCCCACGGTGGAGTGTACGAATAGCCGGGTTCTAGAGGGCAACGGGTCCGCATCTCATGGAGTTGAGACGGAATGGACCTTACTCTAGAATTATCGGGCTATTCGCCGCACTCATAGGGGGTATGGGTTGACCTATGGAGGAGTGCCCAAGTTGTCGGATTCCGTGAAGCGCTGGGTGGCCCATTCACATTGTTGACTGGGGTTCCTCGCTTCTGAGATTGGCGGGTAACTTGCCGCACTTGTAGGTGTCTGGGTTTTCATTGCACAGACTATCCACATGACAGGGAACGTCAGGTCTCATTTGCGGCTCAAATGAAACCCAAGGCTCCAAGATTATCCACCATTATGTGTTGCTTGCTGAGATTCTGTAATGTTGCTTATATCATGCATGGGACGAATGTTATATATTTATATATATATATACTAGTAGATGTTGTATATGTTTTGCACCCGCGTTAGTCCAGCCCCCGCTCTGTCGTTAGTTAAGTAACCTAACGGGTGATGACGGGGCCCAGTGGTGAATGCAAATGGCATATACGTACATTTTATTTTCGTTCTTTTCTGTGGTGTGATATGTTTAATTGATGAGACTGCGTTGATTCTGATCAATGCAAGGAAAAACAAATATATATGATATTATTGGAACTAAGTTTTTAAAAAAACTGACATTACAAATGTTTCTTTTTGCTTTGCACAGTGGTATTCGGTTCAGAATATCCAGCACCTCATTCGACGAGGCAAGAGCCGAGATCCCTTCATAGGGAGTGACCTTTTGGGCAAAAGTTTGCATATTTATAATAACTACTCTATAGTCGATTCTTTTGCTTTGTATCGTGGTATTCGGTTTGGAATATCCTGCACCTCATTCGATGAGGAAAGAGTCGAGAAACCTTCACCGGGAGTGACCTCTTTAGCAAAAATTTATGCCACTATATATTTGTAAAAACCACTCGGTTCTTTCAACAATATAAAGTTCATTACGTTGAAGGTTTTTTGCCAAAAACAAGCCGTAGCCCTCCGTCATTTCATATTAGTATTGCTTAGTATTCGTGCTGCATTTGTTGACCTCGTCAAGGCGTGGTGTGCGGTAGCTCTGTAATACTTTTCTGTCACATGGATATATGGATTGGTTAGGACAGTCGTTCGACCTTGTTGACCTCGTCAAGGGTCGGTGCGGATGGATCTAATGCAATCAAGATAGTGACGGGTTGAACTTGACTAGGACCCTTTGACTTGTTGACCTCATCAAGGTCACTTAGATCCTAGGGGTAAAACCCACATCGGGAGTTTCAGATATACAGGAAACTTGTCAGGCATGTGCATACCTTCTGGAGTGTGGTGACTTGAGTGGCTTCCATCAAATTATCATGCAGCGATGGTTGGATCCCGATTCCCACTGATGAGTAGGTGTTACTTCTCGGGTGATTTTAAAGATCCCGACTAATTCTCCTTTTAGGGTTTGAGGGAGAATTCGAGGAAACAGTGGGAGACATCCTGATTAGATAAAGTGATTAACCATTCTGATCTAGATTAGAGTGCACGCTGAGTGTTTCTTTTCTCTCTCTCTCTCTTTGACAGCGACCATAGTCCGACTCTAGACTAAAACTCATGAACCAAGTTAACCGACCCTTCTTAAAACACTTTTGCTTTTGGATTGTCACTTAGTCGCATATATCATTGCCACTTCTATATCACCTTTGCGTTTCTCCGGAACATTCCGTATCACTACGAAGATCCACATTTATTGGATAAGCCATCGTATAGTTACATACGAACTCGAAAAAAAACTTGTTTAAGGTCGATGATGGTTTCCGATTCTGGAGAAATTGAATAGGATTATTCGGTTGTCTTTTCTCTTTATCTTCTCTCAGGTTGTGAGAGCTCCTAGTGTTAGGAGAGTACACCTATTGCGCTTATTGGATAGTCTTCTTCCAAACCATAGGCATGTGCCGAAGGGTGGGGAAAAAAGAAAACCAATCAGCCTAAATGTGCTGTACATAAGGTAATAAGTAAAGACATATAAAGGGATTAGATTAAGGGCAAAGAAAATTGCGACTACTATCATTCACGACGAAACCGCGTATACCATCGCCACTCCAACTTTCATCTTTGTATTTCTCCAGAACACTCCGTATCACTACGAAGATCCACATATTACTTGGATATTTCCATCGTATAGTTACATACGAACTCGAAGAAACTTGTTCCAGTTCGAGAATGGTTTCTGGTTCTGGAGAAATAGAATAAGGATTATTCAGTTATCTTTTCTCTTTACCTTCTATCAGGTTGCGAGGGCTCCTGGTATTAGGAGAGTACACATATTACACTTATTGGATAGTTTTCTTCCAAATCTTAGGTTGGTGCCGAAAGGTAGAGAAGGAAGAAAACCATTTAGCCTAAGCGTGGTGTACAGAAGGTAATAAGTGAAGATAAATAAAGAGATTGGAGTGATGGTAAGGAAATATACGGTTACTATCATGAATCTGCATAGTGGAAGAGGTATTAATAAGAATACCCGGTTACCCCTTCGAAACATTTTTATGTTTCAGTTTCACTGTACGGTGTTAATTGAAAACTGTTTTCCCAATTAGATTCTAACTCTAGTGTATGTATTTACCAGATTTGATTCTCACATCTGTATGGCGTTACAGATGCTGAGTAGGAGTAAAATATTGGAAATTAAGTGATTATATTCTCAACGTATCAGAATTCTTTGTAATTGGTGATGTTTAAGGAAATCACCTGGGTTTTGCCTGACGGCAAATATTTGGTTTTGAATATCCGTCGTTATGCACCAATTTCAAACTAATATATCTGTAGGTTTATTTTATAAAATGAGATAAACCTTTTTGAAATTATGTCTATGACATTTACCTATATTAGTTGATAGTTAGGTAAGAAGCATTCAACAGCAGTGTAATTCTTCTTAAGCATAGCACAGTTTTCAACCTACGACGTACATGGTTCGAGTTATTAAACTTAGTGGACTTATACAGAGTATTGTATGTTGTCCGATGTCCGTTAGGACAAAGGGGTTGGTACTCGTACTATATTCTGTTTACTCATGACTTCTCCAGTTTTAGACAAGTATTTCATTGAAATACAAGATCCAGATATTGAGAAGTTATAGGTATAAGAATAAAAGTAGAGAACCATATGTTACAAATATCATGATTCTTCAAACTGATCGAAAACGT
Source organism: Agapanthus africanus (assembly GCA_030015575.1). Classification (NCBI taxonomy): domain Eukaryota; kingdom Viridiplantae; phylum Streptophyta; class Magnoliopsida; order Asparagales; family Amaryllidaceae; genus Agapanthus; species Agapanthus africanus. The sequence continues at coordinate 65,055,891 of JASDDO010000028.1, read as the reverse complement.
AGATATTTGTGTTTGGTATTCCGTTGTAAGTAATAGTTTTGAGAACTTGCATCTCTTTCAGGTTACTCATACGTTGGTGCATTCCTTGATGAGTAATGTTGATTGGCCTCCTTCCATTTAGTTGATATGCACTAGAGACAGCTGCATGTATATTGAATCCGGTTCCAACTAAATTAGTGTCTTTGTTTCTATCTTAACGATGTTAAGGTATATGGAGTAGTCCGGCTGATGCTTAAAACCAGAGTCTGGACAAACTCTAGGCACGTTTCAGTAAAGGCAGTTTGTGGGTTTTCCCGGGCTTTGACGAGAGTTAACATTCTACCATCTGGAAGATCAATAGTTATATTGTTCTTGACTCGCCATCAGTTTTAGTAAAATGGATTCTTTTCCAGAAAACATTAATGGGAGTTTGGTAGAACTGGAATTGATTCCAGAACCACAAACGATTACTGAAAATTTAGTAGAACCTAAAAATTCAATTGGACTAGACAATCCATTAGCCACACCGCAGATTTGGTGGGTAATCTCAGGCACCTGATAGGTACTTCGGTCTCCTCAAAGACGGTTGTTTGCCGCCGAAAGATGCAACCGGGACGTTGGGACGTCCGGCCTGAATCTCGGGGGGCAAATGCTATTTGGTTTTATCCGTCCACCTCTCCGAAGATGCCAAGTTGATTTATGGCACCATGTATCGGAGGTTTAGACGGATACGGCCGTTGTAGCAGACTTCGTCAGATTCCCCCTCGTTTGAGGGGTTTTTGATTATGGGGACGCTCTTCTCTGCAGGCGCAAGCCTCTGCAGTTAATTACGCTACCGCATCGTGGCAACAACTTTCTCCTTCTCCAGATGGTCACTTCGTATCGTGTTTGTTTGTTTTTTTTTTTTGTTGCCTGTGGATTGTATACGGAGACTAATTTATATTGTCGTCCGTAGGGCGTGGATTAGTCCAAATCCGCATTTTCTTAGATTTGGTTTTGGATTGGGTTTAAGGATCGTTGATCTCATTTGAGACTAAGATCAACGTAAACATTTGTTAAGGATACGTTAGTCTAATTTTAGATTAAGATCTACTTAACATGATCATTTAGATCCAACAAAAGAGCATTTGGACTCAATTGATTGTCGGAACCCGCCACCTCCCCGAAGACGTTGAAGAGTTACAACGACACATATCAGAGGTGTGAGGAGATGTACCCTTAAACCAATTTCAGTTGAGGGATCTGTAGTTGGATTGATTTAAGGATCGTTAATCTCGTTTGGATTAAGATCAACTTAAATGGTTGTTAAGGATACATTAGTCTAATTTTAGACTAAGATCTACTTAACAAGGTTTTAGGATCATTTAGATCCAGCGAAAGAGCATTTGGGCTCTATCATTTTAGTTTAAGGACGTTACGGTCCATAAGTTTAAGGACATCATAGTCCGTAGAGTTTAAGGACATCATAGTCCATAGTTTAGAGACATCATAGTCTGTAGGGTTTAGTTTAGGGACATTGCGGTTCATAAGTTTAAGGACATCATAGTCCATGAGCTTAAGGACCTCATAGTCCATAGAGTTTAGTTTAGGGACGTTGCGGTCCGTAGTTAGTTTAAAGACATTACGGTCTAATGGGGTGTATCCATAGGTTTGGAAATGTACCAAAAAAAGTTATCGGTTGTCGGGACCCGCCACCTCTCTGAAGACGTTGAATAATTACAACGACATGTATCAAAAGGTGTGGAGAGATGTACCCTTGAACCAAATGTCAGATTGAGAAGGAATGGGATAACATTACTTTGAATGCCATCTGAGATCAATTTTGAAAGACCTGAGTATAATTGAGGCTCGGTTGAAAAAGAGTTTTGGCTTTGGGAGACTTAGCTAACTTGGGCTAAGGTTGTCCTAAAACACTAGCATATGTTCAGCGCTCACGTGCTCCCACGTGAGATCTTAAAGTATTATTTAAATACTGAAGATCTGGAGCGCTCACGTGGGGTCACGTGAGGCGCTTGAAGTAGCATTAAACGCTGAGAGTCTGAGGCGCTCACGTGAGGTCACGTGAAGTACTTGAAATAGTGTTAAACACTAAGAATTTAAGGCGCTCACGTGGGGTCACGTGAGACGCTTGAAGTAGTGTTAAACACTAAGGATTTGAAGCGCTCACGTGGGGTCATGTGTAACGTTTTAAAAATAATTAAATAAATAATTAAATAAATAAAAGTGTTTAAGTGAATTTTAGGATTTTCGGTAAAGTAAAATGCATTTTTCGTAAAACCAAACCGTGATTGTTTTCATTATAATTTTTAAAATATCTATTTTAATTATGAAATTACTAGTAAATGGTGTTTATTTAGCCACTTATAAATTTTTAGTTTAATAAAATATTTTTTCTAAATTAATTATTTTAAATATTAACATAAGCTTTATTTTTACACTAAATTAGTGTAAATTACAAATTTAAATGGTTTTAATTTGTAAAAATGAACCATGGCATATTAGAAATTAGTGTGAATCATTCAAAATTTATTTGCAAATTTTTCCTATTTTCTAGAGCTTTCTTGAGTTGCTATAGTAAATAAATAAATAAATAATTAAATAAAGCATGAAAAGACTTTTAGTGTTGTTTCTCTTCTTGAAACTTCTACACAACATCACACTCTCTTCTTTCTCTCCCTCACCTCCCTCTAGGCTGGCCACAACCCCATGGCAGCCCCCCCCCATTTCCCACCTTATTTTCATTCAAAATTCATTAAAAATACATCAAAAATTCCATTAAAATTCCACAAAATCCTATTTATTTCACACTCTTTATTCCTTGCTCATTTTTATATGAAATTTGGAGATGGAAGGCATGCATTTTGGAGGCTCATTTCTTGTTTGGATTTCATATTTTGGGAGGTATAATTTCTTTCTTTTGATTTATTGTTTTAGATGTTCATTTAAGCTTAATTAGATTTAATGAATTAATTCTATGTTTTTTTTTAAAATTCAAGTTAGGGTTTGTAAATTCAAGTTATGATTTTTGTTAATTATTTAGGGTTATAATAGTTAGTTTAACACTTTTAGAATTGGAAAATATTGCATGGTTGTTGAATTGTAAAATTTTCATTTAAAATTGTTTTAAATTAGGAATTTAGTTAACTAGGTTTTTGCAAAATGTGTTTGTGGTTAATATAAAATTCTAATTTGGGTTGTTATCATTGGATTATAGTTTTAGTGGAAATGTTAGCATGTTAATGGAAAGAAAAACTTAGTTTGATTGCTAGTTTCAATGGATAATTGATAAATTGTGATAAAAAAATTGCTAATTTTGTAAACTAGATTTTAGAAATTCCTATATAAATGAGATTAAAAATATAATTATGGTTTCATTATATCATTATCATCATAAATTATGGTTTAAGTCATTGATTTATGCAAAATCATGTTTTGAGGTGGAATTGTGGTATTTTGCTTGGAAAATGTTGAAAATTGTTAAAGGGTGCAAACTAGAAATTTCAAATTACTACAAATATGTGTAATAAAAATATAGTAATAGTTTGTATAGTCTAGTTATGCTATTTAATGAGTTTTATGACCTTTGGTTTCATTTAAATGTCAAGTTTTGATGAAAAACGGTAAATTGGCATTTTCGGGTTTTTCGAAAACGGACGATTTGATCGATTTTAGTGTTTCGATGAATTTGATCATGTTTTACAATATAAGTAATGTGTTTTAAAACTACGAGTTATCTGTTGATGTTTATCTCGATCCATCGGAGTTTGTACGCCGATATCGAGCGATATTTGGTTCTTTTGCGTGGACGGGACATAGGTTTTAACCTATGCTTGTTCCTTGTATCGTTTGACTTTTGTATGTGATTCGGTTTACGATGCTATTTATATGTTTGCGTTTAGGTACCCTTCAAGTGGACTGCGGGCGATGAAGAGGAGGATGGCGACACCGTCGTCGGCAGACATGGACCAGGTGAGTAGATGCATATCTACGGGGGGAAGTCGGGTGGATGGCGTTTAGCACCCCCGCAACGTAGAATAGGAATAGTATTTATTGTCAGTAGAAAACCAGATGTGACCCTAGATACTTAACGCATAGGACCCTAGTAATAACCCTAGGCTGAACTAGACTGATTTAGGAAAACCTTATCAGGGGATGAGTACCTTGGAAAAGTTCTTAGGTTTCAGGTAGAAACACACACGCACACACTGAAACTCGACATGGAGTATACGTATATGTGTGTATATATATAAAACTAGGTATATGTGTATATATATATATACAACACGTATATGGGATTCATTGATGTGATATGATATCTGAGGTATGATGAAACAGTATAACTGGGCTTGATGCCATGATTCTTGACTATACAGTCGTATTAAAGTGTTAGCGGATCATTAGAGAATGAGATAATGAACATGAATATATAAATTATAAAGGGTGGTGGTGATATGGAGGTACATGGGACGCTAAAATAGTACCTGGGCTGTAGCTTGTGACTGATCACGATATGATATATGTATGACTTAATCACAATATGACATATGTGACATGATATTTCTGAGGATAAACTAAGGATTATTCTATGATGGCAATGATATATGATTGATGTATGCGATTATAGTTTAGCACCTTGATCATGAGATGTGTTGATGATGACATTATACGAATGATGAGACTCCTAGGAGATACTTGACCCGTATCCCGATATTGGGATGCCGTACGATGGATTTTACCGTACGAGGCCTAGTTATGATGATTGATCCGCACTCTTGATTCGAGGAAGCCGTAATACGTACGCGACGCTATTGAGGCGGGATCGCCGACTATTAGAGATATTGATTCAGACCTTAGGTAGACTCTAGTTTCTTACTGACTAGTTTCTTAGGTTAAGTTCCTTAGAAGGTTAGATAGACACTAGTTTAGGTTTGTTTCATATAGTGGTGGTTGTACTCGTATATCGCAGAGAAGTGGATAATGCACATCTGTCTTGCATTCATATTGTAATCATCATGGTGCATGTTCTTTTATATGTTGCTATAATCAGTATAAACTTTACCTGTTAGGACACCAGCACTATTACCGATGATGCGCATACTCCACGCACACTTATTTGCCGGCTCACACACATCATCATCGGTAATTGCTATGTCACGTACACTTTAGATCATATTGACTTTTTTGGATAGAATCAGTTAACAACTAGACCGCTATAATATTGTGATTATTCTCTAACATTAGTACGGACATGATATTTATTGCTTAGACATTCATGCATTCATATTTTCATGTTATCATGCAGTATTATGGACATATGCCGACACTTATCATATAGTTGCTCATGATTTTGAGATTTGGATTTCTATGAGATTTCTGGATTTTGGGGAAAACCGCAAGAATATGTAAAAACTTCTCTCTCTCCTCCTCTCTTTTTTAAAAACATAAGATGCGGTTTTCTCGTGATGTATGTGTCGTCCACCATGAGATTTCATGTTTTCTGATGGATTTCGAGACCCGATTCGAGGAGTGGATGAACCGTCTCGGGTACATGGTGGGCCCGGTATGGTACCCCGGGGCAAGAAGATCGAGTTGTAGACGATGAGCCTGGCAGGGGAAGGCTACCTACCGGTGATGTCTGGCGCGGCGGATATCCGGAGGATACCGACCGTTGTCGTGAGATTTGATGATATGGGCCGATCCGGACTGACGGAGCCCGAGATTTTGAGACTATGAGACTTGAGATTTACATGTTTGTGTCGATGCTTGACACGGATTTCCATGGATTTCATTGTTGATATTTCCGGTTTCTATACCCGTTTTACTATGATAACAGCTAAAGATTTCTTATACAGATATACCCGGATTTCAGGATTTGTTTATTTTACATTCATGGTGCATGCATATCCATTCATATGACATAGTACTATATGAGGCACTGACACGACACGGAGTATTTGCACTTACACGTAGTATTACCCTGCTATTACTTGATGTTTGGGATATAGTAGTGTATTATTATGACCTAGGATAGCGTCGTGCATTCGATTTCTTTTCGTAGATGTCTTCTACTCACGAGTTGGCAACTCACCCCCGTTGTGCCAAATTTTATTACAGGTTCGATGTACAGGTTTCCCTGGCAGTTGCTGGCACATCATTTCATTCAAGGTGATTTGCACGGTAGGTTGGTTCACTTGTATCTGAACCACCATTGTACTTTTGTTCTTTCATTTGTATCTAGTAAGCTCCATTAACCATATTTGTATTACTTGATAAGTTTATTGGACCAGTCTTTTATTTCGACCTTAGAGTCGCGCGTGTATTATTCTGATCTGGTGGTTTTGTTTTCTTTTGAGTTTTGAGCCTCGCCTATTGGCGTTGTATATTATTGTGCTTGTTGTGGTTGTTTCCGCCTGTTGGCGTTGATGCTAGCTCCCGTTTTGGGATGCTTTTTATTGTTGTTTATGTATATTATATTTGTTGTACCCGTTTGGGGGCCAGTTTTTATAGAGGAGACTCTGCCGAAATTTTTGGGAAAATTTGCTGATGTTTTAAACTTATTCCTTCATGTTTTCTTTTACTGCTTCTTCTTCTTTTTCATGGTTTAGATTTCTGGGCTTCGGCTTACTTAGGTTACGTGGCGCCTCTAGACGCTTCGTAATCTAAGTGCCGGTCACGTTCCGTACTTTCGGGTCGTGACATCATGTGAGGCGCTTGAAATAATGTTAAACACTAAGAATTGAGGCGCTCATATGGGGTCACGTGAGGCGCTCGAATTTGGCGTTGTTGCCTTTGATCTATGCTCTTTCTGCTTTACGAAAGCTAAGCACTTCTTAGGGGGTCACGTGGGATTGCGTGAGCCGATCTCAGTTTGTTCTCTTTTTGTTCAAGCACTAATCTTTTCCTTACGTGCATGGAGATCTTGAGTTTTGAGACGTTCGAGCCCCTTTTGTTTTATAAGAATTAAATTCTTCTATAGGGTTAAACCCTAATTTTATTAGAGGAATTAAATTCCTATATGTTCTGATAAGAATTAAATTCTTTGAACTTAGTTCTTTCCCCTGGGTTTGAATCTACATAACAGAATCTCCCCGATGAGAATTAAATTCTCAACTTGTGAGGAAATCTGCTTCTGCAGATCTCAACTAGAGGAAGAACTAAGTTCTTTTCAGAAGAGTTAAACTATTGGTTTGAGAATTAAATTCTCTTTTGTTTCATAGGAGCTTATGGGGTGATCTCTTTCCTTCTCTTACCTAAAGTTTCTTTTTTCTTTGAAGAGACCTTCTTCTCTCTGGAGAATTAAATTCTCTTTTCTCTTTTTTTTTTTTTGCTTCTCTCTCCTTCCTTCTGTGTCTCCTCCTTTTTTTTCTTCTTGGCTCCTATTTATAGGAGAAAGAAAAGAATCAGTTTGTTCAGCCAATCTCTCATTGAGAGATTTTGATTGATTTTATAACCAATATGATATTTTAGATCTCTCGGTGAATTTTATTCATCGTTGGATTTTTAATCCAAAGACTTCTTTTTTACAGAAGATATCTTGTTTGTTGTTCTTAATAAGATTAGGAAGATATTTCCCTGTACAGAATTTTTCTGTTAATTGGTGATCTTTTAATCACCATTGGATTGTTAATCCAACGGCGTTCTGTTTTACAGTGCGCAATCTTTCCTGTTTGGAAAGATCTAGGGAAATATTTTTCTAATTAGGGTTTTTGATTCCTTTTAATTAGAATTTAATTCTATTAGTTCAGAGGGCTTAGGAGCCCATCACGTGTTGGCACGTAACCTCACCAATTAAGCATAAAGCTTCTTAATTAGAATTTAATTCTATTAATCAGAGGGCTCAGGAGCCCATCACGTGTTGACACGTGACCTCATCAATTAAGCATAAAACTTCTAACTAGAATTTAATTCTATTAGTTTAGAGGGCTTAGAAACCCGTCACGTGTTGGCACGTGACCTCACCAATTAAGCATCTCCAATTGTTTATTTCATTCAGCGCCTATAGACTTTGCCTATAAAAAGTCGTGTGTCTGCACGTGAGGCCCGATCACGTGTGGGCACGTGATGCTCCACTTGGGGGCTTTCCTCGTTGCTTTATTCATATGTTTTATTCAGTTCCCATGAGGGAACAAATGCCCCCACAGCGTTGTTCTCACGTGTTTACACGTGAGTGCAACGCTGTCACCTTTATAGCCGTTGGATCTGCCTAGGGAACGGGGAAGATGAACCGTTTCCTATCATGTCTTATAAATACAGAGGTCTCATTCTTGAGGCAGCCACTGTTTCGCTCATCTTCTTCCTTCTTCATCCTCTTCGAGAATTTAATTCTCCTCCTCAGAGCTTAGTTCTCTACCATTGTAATTCCAGAGTTTAACTCTGTCAAAAAGAAACCCTTCTTTTAGGTAAGGACTCTCTGCTCATAAAAAACTTTCTTTCTGAACAAAAATTTCTGGATTTTAAATCCACCATGAGAGCTTTACTCTCTTCAAAGACCCATTCTCTTAGAGATCTAAAGATGTGATCTTTGATTAGTAAACTTCCATATCTCGAACATTCACCTCTGTTTTTTTAGGGATTCATGAGATTTTGTTTCTCATATAAGTTTTTCTTTTGTGAGTTCCTGAAATTTAATTCCATCATGTAAAGGGAATTTAATTCCTAAGGCGAAAAACTTAGCTCTAAAAGATCAGAAGGACTCCTCGGGAATTTTATTCCTTGGTGTTCTTGATAATCTTTTCATAGGATTTTCCCTCATTCGCACAGATTTTTAATTTTGTTAGGTGTCTTATCAGAGATTGTTTTTCCAAGAGTTGTTTAAATTCCAATGTCTGTTTAACGAGGATCTTTTTTGATTCTCACAATGATTGCTCTGTCTCGTCATTAGTGAGCCGCCATATTGATTTTGTGGGGTCTATGTGTTTCGTAAGCAGTGGCCCCGCAATACAGACATCCTGTTTTATTATTATTATTACTATTATTATTATTATATATATGTGTGTGTGTGTGCGCGCGCATGGGTTTTATTAATAGCTCCCTCTTTTCCTTATTTCAGGCACAATGGTTTCTTTTCCTTATTTCCTTTACACCCGCTCAGACGCCGTTTTTCCACAATCCCCGTCAGATGAGGAGCCAATGGCGATGATCAGAGCTCATGATAAAGATCGGACAAATCTGCTCTTATGGGGCACTTGATACGGTCATATGATCCGGGGTCGCCGAAGCTTTATTTGCGGGGAGCCGGTGGAACCTCTTCGCCCTACACTGCCGATGGAATACCCACAGACTACTTACGCAGTGGAAATGACCAATTAGACTCTTTCGGGCCGGCTGGAACCCTCTACTTCTGAGATACTTAACCAGCCCCTACCTGCTATAGATATCTTGGGGCGTCGAATTTTCCAAGGTGAAGCTCGACCTTGGGGGCAAGTCTATAAAGTGGGTATCACCCCCGGCACCCCGTGGGCTACCTTATTTGAGCTCGTTATATTCTTTCTGCCCATCGCGCAAGGCTGCAGAAGGTCGGACTATATCAGGCAGTGTATGCATCGCTCTTTCATTACGATGCTCTTCACGTCTGGTGGATTAAAGCTTTCTTAAACCAGTGGAATCTGCCCACCAACACCTTCCTGCTAGAGGATTGAGAGGTGTTTATCTCATAGGATGAATTCCGTGAGATTTCAAGACTGCCCATTAGAGGGGAGCATTACGAGGAACTGCTGCCTCCTTATGAATATGTTTTCTCCACCATGCCGGCTGTGCTTGATGGTCTGACAGCTGAAACCGCCGTCCGTTATAAGTACCCCAGTCTGATTAAGGCCCTGGGTATTTTCGACAGATTGTTTGCGAAGTCAGAAGGGAAGGGTGTCACTTTTGAGAGTTTTATCGCCTGTTTCATTCGGGGAGATATTTTATCCAAGGAGGCCCTGAAGTTTGCGAGTATCGATGACCCTTTTGGGTTTGGTTTGGATAGACTGCCGGTTAAAGCAGAAGATCTACCACAGTTTTACATCCCGATCTTGTCAGTCGTTCCTTTTGGTTCGATTGCGGCTCCCGACATAGATGAAGAGACCTTCTTTGTCGGTTTTATCAGCCTTTGGCTCAGCTAGTTTGTGATACCGTCACACCGACGCTTCATGTGAGCTTCCGTCTTCTATCCCGCCCCTCGTGTAGCTGAAGGGGCAAAGTTAGTCGTCGACATCGTGGGACTATCGCATCTTTATCACGGGTTAAGTATTGCAGCCAACACTTCGACTCCAGGTGTAGATGTTGTGAATCTCCCCCTTCATTACTTCACATCTTGGATCGAAATGCATGTGCTGGAGGCATTCACGGCACATCAACGGCCGAACTTCTATGACTCCTACACCTTCCCTCAAGTTATGAGATTGGTGGATGCCTCCGCTCCCGATCCGACTCAATTAGGGCCCTTCGTGTTTTGCTCAATACATACACCCATGAGGGAGGAATGGTGTTTGTTGATCGCGTTCTTTCTACTCCAGCGGGGCCTGTCCAGCAGCTATTCGACTTGTCGAAAGGGGGAGCACCCTCTTTAAAGCCTAGAGAGATCATGTATCTATACTCAATCAGGCCGGGCTATTTGGTGTTCCGCCAGAATGATACGGCTCTCCTTATGCGGTATAATCCGCACCGCTTTGCCCGGCAACTGGGCTATAATCAAGGCGTCCCCTTCGAAGCGTTCTTGGTCGAGCCTACTTCATCGTTGGGAGTTATTCGCGACGTTATTCATCATTTTATGCGGCTAAGTACTGGCTCCGTGTTCATGATCCCAGAACCTGACTATCTCCCCAGGTCTGTGGGCACCTTTGTGGGCTGTTATCGCCACCGGGTTGGGCCTATCATTGCTGAGGAAAGGCGAGTACTCTTAGAATATAAGACTCCTGCCCCGACCCAAGCTGCTAGCGTTCCGTTGCGACCGCGGTCAGTCGTTCGCCATCTTTTGAGGGATGGTGGTGCGGTCCTCATCTCGCAGGCCGCAGAAGCCGGGTCGATTCCTCTCGCTGCAGGGATGCCGATGCGTACTAGAGCTCGAGCAAAGGCTTTCGCCGAGACGCCAGCGGCCCCTCCATTAGTGGCGACGTTATCAGCAGGGGTGTCGCCAAAAGGGGACAGTGGAGGCGAAGTGGGTCAACATTGCGCCAAAGCGCCGAAGGGAAGGAAGCGATCATCTTCCAGGGTTAGTTCTGGGTCGAAGAGGAGAAAGAAGACGGTCATCGGTCTTCTTGACCTTTTGGTGGAATCCGAGCCTATTATTCAAGATGAACCAATATCTATGCAAGAGCCGGATGATGGTCTTCTCTTTCCGAGTTCATCTGCCGAAGAAGCCGCACAATTGGCTAAGGCTATAAGGCGTTCCCAGGATGAGACCGAGAACGTGCGTGTCCCGAAGAGTTCTTATCCTGTCGTCATATTCTACGAAGATTCTCCATCAATATGGAGAATATTTATAGGTCCTCTGGAAAAGGGAGGCGAGATAACTCTCAAACAGCCTATCTCAGCCGCTTCTGAAGATGAGTTTTTGTTGTGGACCGGCGGCCATGAATCTACACTTGAACCCCGGCGAGCATACCTTCTCAGGAAGGAACGTCGGCTTGAAAAAGTCATACTAGAGGCATATTGGCGTATCGGTATGCATGTTTTCTGTATTTTTCCTCTGGCAAGTAATTTGTATCGCTTTTTATGTCTTCTTATCTTTGTAAAACTTTGCAAGGACTTCGGCAATGGCAGAGAATCTGAGTTCGAGTTGCGTCCTGACTGCGGACTCTGTAAATGTCCCTGATGAGGCACTAGTAGGTGCGGAGGAGGTCGTCATGGCTGCTATTACTGCTGCAGAGCTTCCATTGGTGGCTTTTGTTCTCCCGGTGCTTGCTCTCCCAGAAGAGGCATCCTTATTGGCTGCAGATTTAATGGATCTTTCTGGTGACGGCCCGGAGATTGTGGAACAGGTAGTCGAGACCGCCGTCCCTTCATTGGAGCCTGAAACAGTGGCCACTGCCCCTCAACTGGAAGCTGTTACACCAGTCCACGTCTCCGGTGATGTGCCTGAGGGTATGGAATAGGCTGCCGAAGCTGCTATCCCTCTAGTTCAAAGCGGGAGGAGCATCGAAGGTAGTCTTCTATATTTTGTTTTAATGATCTCTTCATTATCTGAATCTTTCTGTGTTTTCAGAATTACGAGCATTGGCGGCATCCATCGCGGATCTATCCTCCAGAAAGTCTTTCCAGCGTCTGCTCGAGATGGCCGCTCCGCAGGCAATATCCCCGCAACGCATCGTCCTCTTTTCTGAGCAAGGTTAGTGTTATTTGACCCCCTCATTGCATTATCATTATTTCGTATAACGATACTAATGCCTTCTGTAGTTCTGGAAGCTGACGACGAAGTTGAGATCCTCGACGGGCTTGGGGATCTTTTAAACCCTTCTTGCATGACTGTGGGTAAGTAAAGTTTTGACGTTGTTCCATCTATTCTTTGCTTGCAAATCTCGTTGATTGTTTATGAATCTTGACAACTTTGCCCGTTCTTATCCCGCTGGAATCTCGCATCATTATGCCACCCGGCCCTTATGCCCGGCCCGCATCTGAACGGATGGCGAAGCAAAGTCTTCACTCCTTGTCGGCTCTTATCGAAGATCTTCGTGCTGGTAGTTCGATCACAGCCGAATTCGCTGCTGAAGCCAACATTTCTCCTCCCTTTCTCGCCACTTACCATGATGAAATATTGGTGCATGTCTGGGTTGAGTTTTGTCGTCGAGTGGAGACTTGCTTACATGGTCCTGAGTGCATGCTCCTTCCTTCAGAGGTCGTGGCTGCAAAGACGAGCTTGCGGGGGCTGGTTGAGCGGTGCGCCGCAAATCTGCAGTCATGTTAGAAGAGGCTCAACCGAAAATTTTCGGAGAGGGAGCTAGCTTCAAATGCTTTGGGGGAACTTCAAGCCGAACTCACGGCTAAGACCATTCGTACGTATGAATTTTGGCGGGTGCTTCAAGAACCTATCAGGGAGGTGGTAGCTATTGACAAAGCAGTTATTTTTACTCGTGAGATGGTTGAAGCTCACAAAGTCGCTGAAAAGGAGCTTGAAAGTCAGCTCACCTCGTATCAGGCTCAACAGTCTCAGGCGGAGACCCGTCTCATAGCAATAACAAAACAAGAAGCCGAGACCCAGCGGAAGAAATATGAACTGACGAATTTATTAAATCGTCCGCCGGCTTAAAAATATATATGTTTCTTTTTATTCTTCTTATGTACTTACTCCTGAATGAGAGTATTTTTTGATTCTTTTATAGATTGCACTTTGTATTCATTTTGACTCATGAATAAAAGACATATTTTGTTTCATGTTGGTGTGTCTCTTTTAGCAAATGCATCTTGTAGATAATCTATTTTGATCTTCTTGCAGGACAACAATGGCTTAGAAGTCAGGTTCAGATCTGCCACCTAAGGCTTTCCAACTTTATGAACTGTAAGGGTCTCATAAAGATTTTTCTCCCTACGAGTCGAAAGGATCTCGTAGGTGTATTTTCTCCTTAAGAATCATGAGGGTTCCTAAGTGTGCTTTCTCTTGAGAGTCATAAGGATCTCACTAGAGAATTTTCCCACTTACTAGTCGAGAGGACTTGTAAGTGGTTGTTTCCCTCCTTGTCGATGTTCGGCTTCGGAGAGTGTGGCCCGTGAATATTATGCAAGCGCCCATCTCAGACTGACTTTGTAACAACTCCATTTTTAATGTACAAAGAATTTATTTAAATTCAATGTATACTTGGAGTATTTAATGTTGCTGATATCTCTTTAAGTATTTATTTCACTCCATAATTATAAGAAGGAGCTTGTAGCTCATTGGTAATACCTTGCACTGCTGAACCAAGCCACCAGAGTTCAAATCCCCTGCCCCATATTATTTTTAGATTACAGTTCAGAGCTGTATAGAATCATACTATGCAGTTCTGTTCTGCGTGAACAAACTAAGCAATATACCACAAAAACCAGCAACTAAAACATTCTTTACAATTCATGTTCCTTGAATCTTACAATTTCATATTCATTGAATCTTATCATTTCAAATATTTTGAATCTTTCCTAACCCAAATTTTTCTTCAAGGTTATGGATTCCCCGAACAACACCACCACCAATGTCAACAACACACCTCCAGCCCTACCACTCACACCTGTCGTCCCTGCTCCGATCAACGAGCAAACGGTTCTGCTTGAGGCAATCCGAAGCCTCCTAGAGGGACAGCAGCAACAGACTGCTCTTTTAATGAACCGTCCCGATGCAGACGCACCTGGGGTAAAGCAATTTAGGGCTTTACACCCCAAACAGTTCTCCGGAAAAGGAAGCCCACTTGAAGCTGAGGAATGGGCACATAGCATAGAGGATGATCTGGCTGCAGCACAAGTGCCAGACATAGCTTGGGTTCGTGTTGCGAAACTGCAGCTCACGGACAATGCTCGCAACTGGTGGAAGGCGGAAGAAAGCCGTCTTAAACAGCCTATCGAATAGAAGACTTTCCACGACATGTTCGACGCTAAGTACTTCCCTAAGACTGCCAGGTTCGACATGGAATAGCAATTCATCCATCTACAACAAGGTTCGATGTGGACCAATTCAGTAGATGAGTATGACGCTGAGTTCACCATGCTCAGTCGGTAAGATATGTCTCAATAATTCGAAATTTTTATATCACATATTACACAGCTAACACAATATTTTTAACAGATTTACGGCACACCTTATACCAACGGATGAGATCAGAGCCCGTCGCTTTCAACAAGGTTTGGATTCGGAAATCCAGGCTGCACTGGCCACAGGAGATTTTCCGACTCATGAATCGGCTCTGAAAGCTGCCCGGCGTTATGAGGCAGTGGTAAAGGCGAGGGGAAGACCTCAATCTGCTGGATTTAAGCGTCCTGCCAACCAGATGGCAGGAGGAGCCTCGTCCAGGCCATCTTTTATGCCAAGGCGACCCGGAGTACAGAACAACCGTCCCAGCCTAGCCTTTTGTACCTACTGCAAGAGAACTGGACATATGATGAAAGACTGCCGGCGAGCCAACCATCTTTGCTTGATCTACGGCTCAGCTGCTCATGATGTTGGGTCTTGTCCCCAAAAGCAAAACCCAGTTGCTGCACCAAGGCCAGCAATTACCTATCCGCAGCGACCAGCTCTTTAAACACCTGCTCCAAGACTTGCACTACCTGCACTACCCAGAGGACCACAAGCTGCACCACCTCCTCGTCGGTTCCATCAAGCTCAAAGGAACGTTCCGAGGAATGCTCCTCCGGCCAGGAGGAATGTACCAAGGCGCCAGGCTTTCACGATGACCGTGGAAGAAGCTGAGGCCACTGGCTAAGTCATCACTGGTAAACTTTTCTTTTCAAACTTTGCTTTTCTATCCTACTAATTAGCTACATATTTTTCCTATACCTAAAACAAATCCCACATACCTTAGGTACAATCTTAGTATCCTCAATCCCTGCACTAGCACTGTTTGATACTGGAGCATCACACTGCTTTATGTCGCAACGGTTTGTTCGAACCCATGTGATTCCAGTCTCACCGCTTGTATCCAGCTGGAATGTCAGTTCAGAAAATGGCGTTCTAAAGGCAACTATGGGATACAGATTGTGTCCAGTCTTCGTCTGCAGCAGGGAGTTTTATGCTGACTTCAAAGTGCTGGACATACCGAACTTCGATGTGGTTCTAGGAATGGATTGGCTTGGAACTTTTTATGCTACCATTGACTGTCGTCAAAGGAGGGTAGTATTCGAGATTCCAGACCATCCGGTCTTCTATTTCAAAAGCGGAGACCGTACACTGGAGCCAAGTACCTACAAAGCGAAGCCAAGAGAAGTAGTAGTTGCAACAGCTCAAGCGGAGGAAGAATCAAGACCAGATGTGGTTCGAGAGTTCGACGATGTATTTCCTGACGATATATCAGGTTTGCCTCCCGATCGAGCTTTTGAATTCAGTATTGATTTAGTACCAGGAGCACAACCGGTGATCAAAGCACCCTATCGTTTAAGTCCGGAAGGTTTGAAGGAAGTCCAAACACAGTTGGACGAATTACTGACGAAAGGATGGATTCATCCCAGCACTTCAAGTTGGGGATCACCTGTACTACTTATGAAGAAGAAGGAAGGTTCATACAGAATGTGCATCGATTACAGAGCCTTGAACGAAGTCACTATAAAGAATAAGTATCCACTCCCGCGCATCGATGATTTATTCGATCAGCTAAGTGGATCTTGTGTTTTCTCTAAATTAGATCTTCATTCGTGTTTACCCCAATCAGAGCAAAGCTCTGTTCAAATTCCAAGGCGGGAGATGAAGCAACGCTTCATCTTTCCCCAATCAGAGCAAAACTCTACTTTGAAAATTTAAACTTTAATAAATGAAGCAACGCTTCAGATCCTCTGCGCAGCGCACAGGGCGCCACGTGTCAAAATCAGGCCAGCGCAGAGAGCGCAGCGCCCAAGGCAGCGCCCCCAATCAGAGCAAGGCTCTATTTAAAACAAAAATTAAAAGAAGCAAAGCTTCAGACGACTTGCGCTCTGCGCTGCGCGACACGTGGCAGCGCAGTTGGGCTAGCGCAGTTGCGCTGCGCTCTGCGCTGCGAGCCACGTGGCAGCGCAGTTGCGCTGCGCGACACGTGTCAGCGCAGTTGCGCTGCGCTCTGCGCTGCGTGACACGTGTCACGCGCTGAGGCGTTTGCGCCAAACAGAATTAAATTCTAGTAAGATTCTTCTGTTCTTGTTAAAATAAGAAGATTGTCTTCTGTAAAACAGAAGCCCTTGGATCAAAGATCCAACGGTGGGGAAAATTCCCCAAATCACTCAGAAAAGGATCTCTTTAACAAACTTAACAAATCTATGGGCACTATATAAAGACCCCTAGACCCCAATACAAAGGATTATGAACATCATCATTGAGAACTCTAAAGAATTAGAGAGAATTCCTCAAGAACAAAAAAGGTAAAAACCTTTAGAAAAAAGAGAAAATTCTCTTATGAACAGATCATTGATCTGAGAACAAGATCAATGATCTTCAAAGAAAAAAAATAAATAATAATAGTGCCATGCACTTTCTTATGAACCATTGGTTCTTTGAAAACAAGAAAAACTTGTTTTCTTTGATTTAAAATCGATCAAAAGATAAAACAGTGCTCTGCACTTGCAAAAAATTGCACTGTTGCGCTCCTGTGTTGGCGCAAGCCACCAGGGAGCGCTACGTGTCAGCAGCGCAACAGAGCAGCGCACTGACACAGCGCACTGCGCTGTTGCGCTTGCGCTCATCGAGCATGACACGTGTCACCACCATATGAGTTTGCGCCTTGCGCTCCTCAATTAAGTAAAGCGCCTGACAAGCCACGTGGGGCATTGTTAGAACATTGAATGCAATGCATTATTGAAAAGGCAGAGCCCAATAAAAGGGTCTATCAGACCAAAACAAAGATGCTATGCAGATGCTCTGCATCATAAGTAAAGGGACAGAGCCCAAATCAAAAAGCCTAGCAGGCCAGAATAAAATGCAGTGCATTATTAAAAAGGGGCAAAACCTTAGCACAGGCCTAATAAACCAAAGACAAATAAAATGTTGAACATTTTTCTAGCTGGACTTAGCCCAATCATGGCCGTAAGTCCTCAAATTAAATTGACTGAGCATGGCTGCTCTATTAAATCAATTCACATCTGGTTCAAGGGTACATCTCTGAACTCCTCTGACACCTGTCGTTGTAATCCTTCAACGTCGTCAGAGAGGTGATGGGTCCCGACGACCATACATACAATGGACCACCACGTCCCTAAACTGGAACATGAACCACCATGTCCCTAAACTGGCAGTGGACCACCACGTCCCTAAACTGGAACATGGACCACCATGTCCCTAACTGGCAGCGGACCACTACGTCCCTAAACTGGAACAATAGAGTCCTCAAATGCTCTTTTGTTGGATCTAAACGATCCCGTTTAAATTGATCTTAGCCTCAAACCTGGCTAACGTATCCTTAAACATTCAAATGGACCATAAAACTCCAAATCAACTTTGGTTCAAGGGTACATCTCTGAACTCCTCTGACACATGTCGTTGTAATCCTTCAACATCGTCAGAGAAGTGACGGGTCCCGCTGGCCATATATATTAAACGAACCACTACGTCCTTAAACTGGAACAATAGAGCCCCTAAATGCTCTTTCCGTTAAGCTGGTCTTAGTCTCAAATCAGACTAACGTATCCTTAACAAACGTTTGAGTTGATCTTAGCCTCAAATATGGCTAACGTATCCTCAAACCAAAACCCCAAACCCAAATCTAAGAAAATACGGATTTGGACTAATCCACGTCCTACGGGCGACGACATAAATTAGTTTCCGTATACAATCCACGGGCAACCATAAAGAAAACAAACACCCACGACACGAAGTGAAATTCTGGAGAAGGAGGAAGTTGTTACCGTGATGCGGTAGCGTAATTAACTGCAGGGGCTTGCGCCTGCAGAGAAGAGCGTCCCCACAATCAAAAACCCCTCGAGCGAGGGGGAATCTGACGAAGTTTGCTACATCGGCCGCATCCGTCTAAACCTCCGATATATGGTGCCATAAATCAACTTGGCATCTTCGGAGAGGTGGACGGATAAAACCAAATAGCATCTGCCCCGAATCTCAGGCAAGACGTCCTAATGTCTCGGCCGCCATTCGGAGGGGAAAATATTCTGGCACGTCCGGTGGGACCTTTTCCTTTTTACACTCCACACTTCGTGTGTCGTCTTAGCGAACGAATCGCGATTTGTTAATGGTTGCCTTTGGGTTTCAAGTTACTAAGATTTGGACTTTTGCCTGGCGCAGAAATCAAGCATCAATGGCATCCAACTGCTCAAGCTGCTTGAAATGCAAGTGCAACAGACGCTCCGCCTCACCTGGAGGTGTAGCCTATGGGCCTCAAGCGGCCTCCATCCTTGCCATGCCGGTAGAACAAGTGACTCAAGCCACCACCGGTCTGTTCTTTGGGACTATGCTCCCGCCTGCAAGCTTCACCATGCCAGTGCCCGCACCAGAGGCGAACAAGAAGTCGGTCTTCGATCGGCTCACTGCTACAACGACCCCTTTCAACGGGTCGTCCATTATCAAACCGGCAGCCTCTGTCTTCACCAGGCTAAACCAGAACTCTGATAGGCCCGCCAAGAAGCCCATGAACCCTGAAATGGCCATCGTGAAGAAGACAGCCATCTACATTCCTGAAGTCGTCAAGACGGCTTCCCCTGCTAAAGAGTCGGTCTTTTCAAGGCTGACTATTCTGGCTCCTGCTCCTGCTCGAGGGCCTATTTTTGATAGATTGAACACCGCCACTCAAAAGACAACATCAGTCTTTAAGAGGCTGGCACCAGCGGCGCCTCATCCGGACAGGGGGCAAGACGAAACTATCCCTATCGCCGAGCCAGCCCCAACAGCTCGTCACGCTCGACGTCGCCATTGGCGACGAGTAAGGAAGGCAGGGGGAAACTCCCCCTCAGGGCTAACTCCACCCGCTCCAATGGTGGAAGTTGATGCTGCTGTTCCAACTGGGAACAGCTTTGACCTGCTGAACAGGGTACGCAGGAATTCGCCAACTGCGGTGCTCAAAAGATCTCCTCCACCGGTAGAGATCGCCGTGGAAGCAGAAAAGCCGGAGCAGTCTCCTCAATCGCTGTCCTCCAGGATCTACAAGACATGGCGATGAGTCCGAGAATCTGTGATTGATCCTAATTTCTCTCGCCAACACAAGAAGTCGAAAGGTCTGCAAGAAGAAAATCCCCCGGTCAAGCAACGAAAGGCGACGACCACTTGGGTGCCCAAAGCGACGGCCCCCTCAACTTCAACGGCCCATAAGAGAAGGAGGCTAGAGAAAATTCCCACGCCCGCGGCAAGTGTCAAAGGCGGTGAACCTAAACGCCCTAAGTCCGGGGGCATAATAGTTCATACCGTATACATGGCGTCGAGAAAAGAGGACAGCCGTGCATCTACAGGTCATAGACCGCTTACACGGTCAATGACCAAAGCTCAGGAGCAACAGCAAAAGCTCCAGGAAATGATGAACACAATGGCTGCACTCACTGGGCCGAAAGAAAGTCTCGAAGCGTCCTCGGATGAACGCCGGGAGCAAGAAACTGACGCTGAATTCTTTCGCCGGATACTGGAGAAGAAGGATAAAGAGGACGCTGAACAAGCAGCCAACATAAAACGAATGGCCCTCCTGTTCAAGGACATGGTGGGAATGATGATCCAACAAGATCCCCCAGCTGAAGATCCCCCGATCGTCCTTGAAGACGATAGGGGAGAAACGTCAAATCCTCCACTGGCTCTGTCAACAGCCAAGGAGGAGGCAATCTCCAAGGCTGACCTGGACGAATATATAGCTCAGCAGATCCGGGTTCATCAGGCGACTGAAGCAGCCGGTCAGGTCGTAAAAACGGGGCGACCGTACCCGGGCTGGTATGACCAAATCAGTTACCCGCTGGGATATACGATCCCTAAGTTTCACGTATATAAAGGGACAGGGAATCCGCATCAGCATGTCGCTCAATTCAGGGCCTTATGCGGCAATACTGGAGGCGATGACAAATTGTTGGTTCGCCAATTTGTCGGCAGCTTAGCAGAAACAGCCTTTGAATGGTATTCGGAGCTACCTAACGACTCTGTCAAAACATTTGCGGAGATGGAGCTACTATTTACACAAAGATTCGCGAGTGCTAGTGAACGCACCCCGATAACAGCACTGATAAATTCCAGGATAAGGCCCGGCGAAACGTGGGTCCAATACGCAACACGTTGGCGGAACCTATGGTCGAAATGCGAACAATGCATTGAAGAAGCTCCTGCAGTTGGCATGTTTGTAGGTACCCTTGATCCGCAACCGACCATCTCGCAATTCATGATGTTCTTCAGGCCGACCACCTTCCAGGCCTTGATCGACAAGTTAGCCCAAATGGACCAGATGGCCCATGGACCTTCTCCTCCAAAACCAGATTCTCGAAATGAGAAAGGAAAATGGAAAGCGATCGTCGTCGCCAATGCTCAACAACAGCCGAGCAACTCAAAGCCGGTCGTTCGCCAAAATAGCGTGCGTCCACGCCCATCCCTCGAGGAGAGACTAGGACGTCCTTACTCATTTCCTCAGAATAAAACGAGAAGACTGTTCGAGCAGGCAGTGCGCAACAGACTCGTCAGTCTGCCGAGTCCAAAACGTCTGTTGCGGCCAGACGATGTTAATAATCCTAATTATTGCCCTTACCACCAAACGGTAAGTCACCCGATCGAAGATTGTTTCGTCTTTAAGGGATGGATCGAGGATCAGTACCTACAAGGCAAGTTCGTGCTGTCTGAAAGCTGGAAGGTAAACCCACCACAGCCGCACTCTCCAAAGAAGACGGACACGCCAGGGGCAACCTGTTCTTTTGTTGAGGACGAAAACGATGGAGAAGAATCATCAGATGAATCCAAAGACTGCATAATGACTTGTCATATGATCTCTCACTCATTGGTGGATGATAAAGATGCTCCTTGCGCTGAGGAACCAAGGACGAACCCTGAACCAGAAATTCTGCGGCCGTCAGACAAGTTGATCGATGCCTTCCTGAATGAGATTCGTCTGAAAGTTGAAGCCAATCAAGAGCATGAGATGGCCATACTGGAAGGAGCCAAACACCGACTACTAGACCAAACAGTTGAGGCACTTCCGTCAAATCAAAAGTCATTCGCTGCGGATAAAAACAAATTCAAGACGAGGAAAAGGTTCGCCAAAGCCCTATCAGTGGGAATGAAGCTACCGCCCTCTGAAGAAAATACTCTCGGTGGAGTACAGATGCATCCTAACTTCTGCTTATATCATAAGAAGATCATACATCCTACCAAAGACTGCGACTCGTTTAAGTGTTGGTGGCAAGGGTATGTCGCTCAAAAGCAACACTTCAACAGGACAAAGCATGAAGCTCGTAGACGTCAAAAAAATGCGATAGGTGAGCGCAAAAGAGCCGCCGCCGACTGTCATATAGCCGACTCCAAGGGTTCGAAAATTATTACCTTTGGAAGCGACTCTGACGAAGAAGCTGCCCTCAATCCTCTCCTCAAGGAATCCATTTCAAAAATGAAAGAATTGAGGAGTTGCGAGGATGTTCAGCCGTGCAATCGCACGCTACTCGAAAAAAATTTCGGCCCCGCAAACAAAGGATCGAGCAAAAAGGATAAAGGGAAGGGAAAAACTGCCCTCATAGCCAATACTCAACAGCAATCGAGTAGCCCTAGAACGGTTGTTTGCCGAAACAACAAGCGGCAACCCCTCCAGGAAAAGTTGAAACGTCCTTACTCGTTTCCGCAAGATAAAATAAGGGGACTGTTCGAGCTAGCAGTACGCGACAGACTCATCAGTCTGCTGAGTCCAAAACGTCCGTTGCGGCCAGGCGATGTTAATAATCCTAATTATTTCCCTTATCACCAAACAGTGGGTCACCTGATCAAGAATTGCTACGTCTTCAAAAACTGGGTTGAAGACCAATACCAACAGGGCAAGTTCGTCATCTCCAAAAACTGGAAAGTGAGCCCGCCACAACCGCATGCTCCGAGAAAGATGGATACACCGGGGTCATCATGCTCAGTCATAGAGAAAACCCCATAGACCGACAAGTCAGTAAACTAGAGATTCGCCACGAATATGGCAACGGCGGACCGAAACGTCCTTAAACCAACGACGGACCGAAACGTCCTTAACTAATAATGGACCGCTAGGTCCTAAAACTAGCATCGGACCGCAATGTCCTAAAACTTGCAAATGACCGAAATGTCTTTAAACTACTACCGCAATATCTTCAGACTGACCTCGTTAAAAAAAACGGTATGTCCATAAGTAAAATGGGCATGGATGAAAACCCGAAAGGGCTCCGTGAATAAAAACAGCAGGGCTATCGGCGAGTGTTTGTGAAAACCTGAAAGGGTGCAATCTCGTTAGAAAAAAGAATAAAAAAGAGAATAAAAAAAACGGTATGTCCATAAGAAAAATGGGCACGGATGAAATGTTAGTTATATGCATGCCCTAGAGGCCATTACTGTACATAGGATGTATATTGTAGTGGATGCTGGGACATATATAGGGAGGACTCTCTTGCTCGACATGATAGTATGCTATCTGGTTGCTCTTTACCTTAACGCGTATACTGATTGTCTCTCTGTTACATGTTGGTAAAGCCCTTAGGATGTATACTTGACTACCTGGACTATGATGCGGATCATACTAGTGGGGACATGGTAGTTCATAAGTACATCCTTCAAAGTCCCTAGTCGTGGGTATATCGAGACGGGGCATCGATATACCAGAGTAGACTAGCGTATACCTTCTCGACCCATATAGATGGGCGATGGATGATCCCATATCCATTGGTGTTTGACATCAGAGATGATATACGGGTGCTCAGTGGAGACTGGGTACACTGGACGGACTCGCCGAGAACTCCCAGATGGTATTATACCTTACGTCAGATGGCAGTTCTCTGGTGACACTGGTACAGAGTAGTCTGTTGACCCAAGATCGTCATAGAGTCTTGTGTGGTTCCCACTGTGCTTTGATTTCCATCTTACCACGTCCAAGAGGGCGTGCAAAACGGTGGTTTTTGGGTACAGTCCCGAATCACATAGAGGCAATGAGCGATAGGAGGGGATTCGTCTCTCCCGGTATAAGGGGGTTGATGTTGCGCTGTGTTCGATTGGCTATAACAGGAAATCCCTGGCCAGGGTTGCTGAGATTTACTGGTAAGTGTTACCAGTAGTTTCTCGAATTGTTATAGACCTCATATCGACACGACTTATCGAGCTATTGGGGTCTGACGTTTACCACCCCTAGGCGAGATATGCGACATATCAGACGATCAGACCGGACTGTACGGTAAGTGTTACTGGTTGGATTCACAGGAGTGTGAGCGGGCTTGCTCGTCGATCTTCTGATCGCTCAATACCCGGGTGGCCATTACGTTTAGCAGACCGCTTGCGGCTTGTGGGTGTTTGATATGATCATCACCTGCTGCCGGCGTATTGACGAGTCTTTAGAGTCCTACACAGAGGTTTCCTGGCTCAAGCGAAACGAAATAGGAGCGCATATGAGATATGTGCGGGACCGAGAATAATGCATGTATGTGATACAGTATTTCATTCTCGCGACGAATGTATCGAATGGTTGTATGCGATATAACCTAGTTGTCGAATCAAGGATTGATTCGATAAGCCGATACATTGAATATTAGTCGGTTATATGCGATATGACTGGATCGTTAAATCAAGTGTTGATTTAATGATTTAATGCATAATTATATATTTGATATATTACTTTGCATTAACTAGTATTGGTTCACTTTAAATGGATTTTCTCACTTGGTTTGTGCACATTGTATATGTGATATACTTTTATACACAAGTTTGTATCATGTTTGATGATGCATGCTAACTTGGGTTTGTGTAAAGACTAAACCATGGTTATATGAATGGTTAGGGTTTTGTTTTCTTTTTGATTTATCTTATTTAGTTATTCATTTTGAAAATGATAAGCATAAAGGGAAAATGGTGGCTTAATTTGTTTTCTAGTTGAAGCTTCTTGAACATTTGACCAAAGTAACCATTTTGTCTCATGCTTAACCCTAACCACTCCATTTAACCCTAGTCTATTCTCTACACCTAACCAAGGTTAGGATATGATAAGTATTCATTTTATTATTCTTTTTGGATAATACTTAAGATATTCTTTCTTCTTCTTCTTCATCTTCAACATTGAAGCAAGCTTGCCTCCATCAATGGCAACTTGTGAAAAAGAGTGAGAAATCCAATTCTAAAGTGAACCCACTTCCTATTTCTTCATCCTTTACCTCTTGCCAAGTAGTATAGGGTGTTTTCTTCACAATTTTTATGACTTGGTGAAGTGGGAGCTTGATCTTGTGATGCTTCGACGTAGATCATCTTCGGCACAAAACCGACGACCTTGCCCGCCCATTTCTCCGATGAAGCCGACGCTAGAGCCCGGATTTTGATTTGGACAGCGGAGAGGAATTCATCACGGAGCCGTGGAGGTGGAGGACCGGATCTACAAAGGTTGTATTTGCGTACTCTTAGTTAAAGTAGTTAACTAGTTGCTTTGTCGCCTAAACTTCTAGCCAACGATCCGTAGTCTAGGGTTTCTCGGCACCGTAAAATTTGAAATTGGCATGGTTGATGCCTTGTGAGACCTCTTGAGAGTGCCTAGGAACCTACAGTGGTATCAGAGCCTAGCTAGAGCCTTAGGCGATGCGTAGACGCAGTTTGAAGTCCGATCGAACCAAAACCCGAACCCGAAACGGCTCTGTGGACATTTTCTGATTTTATAGAATTTGGAGGATTAAAAATATGCAGAAAACTAAGCAGGAAGTCCTAAGAATTACTGTGAAGCCCGACCACCTGAATCGATAGAGGCGCGGCGGAACCGCGGCAATAGCAAGCCTATTACGGCGGTTCCGCGGCCACTTGGTCTCATCATACAATTTTTCCTGCACAGTAATTCTTATATTGTGTTGCTATATTTTCTGGGAATTTTTAATCTGAATTCAAGAGTTGAATTTTCTGGGGTTGTTTTGGGGATTCGGTGTTTCGATCGGAGTATCAGATTTTGTCTATGTGGCTTTCCGGATATTTTAGAATATGTTAAAAAGTTCGACCGGATATAAATACCCAACTTTTCCCCTATTGGGAAATTTCCAAGTGTTGGATCTTTCCGTAGTTTAATAATGTTCTAAGTAGTGCAAGTAACGCGATGGACCCTCTAGAAGACAACAAACCTTAACTCGATTATGTGACCGTCTTGAACTGCCCTTTGAACCTTCGGGTTTGGTGCAGTACGGCGTGCCACATGTGAGGCATTGGCTTGACCCTTCTACGGCTGGACCGTTAGGACTGAGGCACGAACTGAATGTTGTTAGGCTTATTTCATGTGTTGATCTATATCGGGAAAACTTGGGTGTTCGAATGTTCGATCGGAAAGTTTAATATTTTCTATTTATCCGGAATGGGATACAATAATTGGAATTCACAAGTAGTTATGAGATAACTGAATGAATGTTATAAACATAGCACTTTAGTCTCACATGATAGGTTGCCACGGAATTTTGATGTGATCAAAAGTCCGTCGCAATCACATAGCGTACGCGGATACTCGCCGGATAAACTTAATAGACAGCCTCACTCCATAGCCCCGACCAAGTGACTGTAGGAGAACCCCGTCGCCGAAAGCATCCGTCCGGATGCTCGCGGCAGCGGTGTTCCGCCTTGGTGCACTTCGTCGCCGGTATCGGGGGTGCGGCCGCCTACTAAAGTTTTCGACGAACATTCGATCAACATGTCGGGAATCTTGTTGAATTGCCCGACTTGATATTGAAAAGAGTTTTCGATTTTGAGACTAAAATGCGGGGTTTATAATTGTTAGGCATGCGATGTCTAAGTAATTCATTTGGTCAGGCATGCGATGTCTGAGGAGGTTGCGGATTCCAACTGTTGTAGTTTTACACTTTCTTTTCTGTGACCGTAAGTGTAATATGTGATATCGCCGGTTTCGTTGCTATATGTCAACGACAATTGGGATGCGCATATTTACTTACGTTGATGACATGTGATGTTATGTGTTGCTGGATATGTTATATTGGATCGTCGTGTTTGAATAGCCGGGGGTTTTTATGTGAGATGAGTGTTTTTCCTTTTCATTCATGTAAAAACTTGTATGTAATATTCTTTTATTGGGACACTTCCAGGTTGCGGAAGATGTCACCCTTTGTATATTATTTACTTTTCCGCACTAGGTTAGACCCAAGGAGGGGAGCACAAGTAACCGGGTTCTGGAGTCCAGTGGGAGACCAACTCGAGGAGTCGAGTCCGGGTCTCCTAACTCTAGAATTGGTAGGGTTGCTTGCCGCTCTCGTAGGGGTCTAGGGGTGTGGGTATGGCTATTCATCACGACCGTGGAATCCGTGTTTTATACTGGCTCGTATTGAAAACACGGACGTCCTAGTATATCCAATATTTCATATGTTTCTTCTGCTGCGATATCTGTGATGTGATCATGTGATGTTCTGTGATAGATACTATATATAGTATATATGATATATTATATAGACGTTACTTATGTTTTACACCCGCGCTAGCCCTGCCCCGCTCTGCCGTTAGTTACCTAACCTAACGGTGCACGAGGGGACATCGAGGCGAATGCGGATGGCATAAGTGTACGTCGTATTTATCTGTGATGTTTAGGTAATTTAAATGATGGGACTTCATTAATGAGATTAATGAAATAAAAGAAACCTAAAGATGTTGTAGAATCGAATTTCAAAATAAAACAGGTAGCTACAGTTCTTGCTTTGCACAGCGGCATATGTGATATATCCTGCACCTTATTCGATGAGGAAAGGACCGAGATCCCTTCACCGGGAGTGACTCCTTTAGCAATAACTGGCTGATGCTACACACTCGGTTTGTCTCTTGATTGCTTTTAAGAGTTTTTGCTTTGCACAGTGATATATATGATATATCCCGCACCTCATTCGACGAGGAAAGGGCCGACGATCCCTTCACCGGGAGTGACCCCTTTAGCAAAACTAGAAAAGCCTCAAAAGCACTCCATTTCAAAATCATTTGATTCTACAACGATATCAAGTTCATTACGCAATAGGTTTTCAGAAAAACCTGTCGTAGCCCTCCGTCATTTCAGATAAGTAGTAGTTAGTATTCGTGCTGCGTTTGTTGGCCTTTGTCAAGGCGTAGTGTGCGGTAGCTGACTGGTGCTTATCTGCTTATGCATATGATGCAGATTGGATTAGGGTAGTCGTGCGACCTTGTTGGCCTTTGTCAAGGGCCGTGCGGGTGGGTTTATTTCAATCAAGAAATGACGGGTTGAACTTGACTAGCGGCCTATGATTTGTTGGCCTTTGTCAAGGTCATAGGAGGCTTGGGGCAAAATATTATCGGGAATTTCAAATGTTGAAATTTGCAATGAGATTGCATACCTTCTATGAGATAGTTGGATCCCGATACCCGCTGCGAGTAATTGTTACTCCTGGGAGAGTTTTATACATTACAATTAGCCGATCAAGTAGGTGTCTAGAAAGGTGTCAACGAGGTTACGCCTCTGGGAAAACGAGGTTTACATTAATTAGGTTCGTGCGAAAGCACGGGGGACCTCCCTCAAAGTACCGACACTGGCCTGGCTGAAAGATTGGTGAACCTGTAGCGTGTAATTAATCCCGGCTAGTCTTTCCTTTTAGGGTTTGAAGGAAGATTTGATAAAAAGCAATGGGAGCCATCCTGATTAGATAAAATAATAACCAATCTATTCTTGACAGAGCGCGCGCTGAGTGTTTTCTTCTCTCTCTCTCCAGGTAGCGACCATATCACGCCTTAATCAAGATAATAATACGGATGAATTGACCGAACTGTTTGTTATACTGAGCTGGGGAACGTTGGACCCGCTCCAACTTATAATTGTTATAAGACAGAGCAGGAAATTGGGGAATACCAGATTTCCCGTGCCACCCAAACGAAGAGAGTGCATGTTGATGCATCATCTTCGGGTGTGTTCGTTACACAGAACTGTTTCTCTGTATCCTCTACGTCCTGGGTATGTGATACCGGATCAGGATCCCAGATATGTAATCTGTTACATAGGGCTACAGAAAGGTAGAGAACTGAGAACGGGTGATAGGTTTCATGAGACAGAAAACGGGGCAAGTGTTGCAGCCAAGTCTGTTGGTCACTGTCACCCTGTATTCCAAATACATTGATTCTGAACAAATGTTATTAGATACCGAACCTGATATACAAAATCATATCAGTCTCTTTTTTAGTAAAGAAAGGATATAATTTTGTATTGATGGATAATGTTTTTGAACATTTCCTATATCAAAAGTTGATCGGTTCAGGTACGTTATCTAAAAGCATTGATGTTCTAAATCAAACTACAGTTCTTTAGTATACGGAACACACACAAGAGGAAGAGTTCAGAAATGAACGAATCCTTCTTGAGGCATTGTAGACTGGGTCATATCAATGCGATCCGACTGGCTGAAGTTACATTTTAGATGCATATTTAAATCAGTTTGAATTTACATCTTGTGAAACTTGCCAGTCATGTCACAGAGATAAGATGACCATAGCTCCGTTTACTGGAAACAGAGAAAAAGTTAGTGAACTCTTGGGATGATACATGTTGATGTATGTAGGTCCCCTGTCTACACATGCCAAGACCGGTTCTTTGTACTTCGTTACATTCTCTAATAATCTCTCAAGATTCAGACATATGTTTCTGTTGAAACACAAGTCCGAACCTTTTGAGATATTCACAGAATATAAGCTAGAAGTAGAGAACCAAAATAAGGGTATAAGTATTATGTCCTTTGATGAGATCAAGGAGGAGAATACTTGAGCACGGAATTCCTGGATTATTCTAAAGGAGAATGAGATTCTCTCTCAGCATTACTCCTCCGTATACACCATTGCACGATGGTATATCGGGGTGGAGCAGATACACCCTATTTGATATGGTGTGCTCTATGATGAGTACTACTGAGTTACCTATTTCCTTTTGGGTGTGATGCACTTGAGAAGCTGCATACCTATTGAATAGGGTTCGAATCAAATCAGTTGCCTACCACTTCATATGTGATATGATAAAGGGAAGAGCCCATGTCTTAAGCTAGTTAAGATTTGGGGTTGTCCGGCCTATGTCTAAAAGCAAAATCCGGACAAGCTCGAGGCAAGATCTATTATGTAGAACTGGAAAGGTTCCAGCTATACAAAACTGCAGCTGATGATTTGAAAGAACCAAAGGATTCAATAGTTACCAACAAACCTCAGCCTCTCCGCCGATCTAGTAGGGTTCCTCACCCACCTGAGAGATACTTCGGTTTCTCTATGACAGTGGGAGCGAGGATTGCATCATGAGATGATGACCCAACTAGTTTCGAGCTGGCCATCAGGAGTAAGACTCTGTAAGAATGGCTGGATGCTTAGCGATCTGAGATGGAATCCATGTACACCAACAAAGTATGGACTTTGGTTGCTATATCTGAAGGGTTAAATCCCTATCAGGAGCAAGTAAATCTTGAGAAGATTACTTGGTGTAGATGGAAAAGTTGAGACTTTCAAAGCTGGACTTGTTAATGCTTTTCGTCATCGACCAGGCGTGGATAATGATGAAACCTTTTCAAGTAGCTATGCTTAAGTCCATCCAGATCCTACTTGCCACGGCTACATACCATGACTACGATATCTGGCGGTTGGGTGCCGTGACTGCTTTTCTAAATGATGTTTTAGAAGAGAACGTCTATAAGTACACAGCCAGAGGGCCTCGTAGACAGTGGGAGCAGCGGAAACGTATGCAAGATGTTTTATAGGATAAAGCAGGCATCGCGGAGTTGGAACGTCTATTTTGATGATTTAGTCAAAGAAGTTGACATCACCAAAATGGTAGATGAACCTTGTATAAACAAAAAGGTAGTAGGGAGTATTGTGACGATCCTCGTAGAGTACGTGGATGACATACTCTTGATGGGGAAGAAGTTTCCTATGCTACGCTCGGTCAATCTCCGCTTATCACAATGATTCTCCATATAGGATCAAAGTGATACCTCCTAAATCCTGGGTTTTGGATCTATGAGATAGATCTAATTGGATGTTAGGATTCTCACTAGTTGTAGTGAGATGGTATCAACCGATCCTGGGGAGAATCACTGGAAGGGTTCCAGGGTGATAAGGACGACCGAATGTCAGTCACAGGTATTGTCTTTACCCTCAGTAAAGGGACGGTATGTTGGAAGAGTTCCAAGCTATATACCGTGACATACTAGACGATTAAGGCTGAATACATCGCTACTTAAGATGCTACCAAAGAGGCAGTCTGGATGTATATTTGTTCATGAGATGAACATAGTTCCTCCCATTGTGTGACAATGGAGTTGTGGCTTATGCCAAGGAACGTCCGTCCCATCAGTGATCCATACATATTCTAAGGCAGTGTCACCTGATCATGGAGATAGTTGATCTCCAGGGTGATCGAGGTTAGGAGAGAAGACTCAGAGGACAACACGGCGGATCCACTCACGAAGGCCTATTCCCAGAGAGAGATTTTTTATGGGATGGTTGAGTATGAGATACTGCAACCACTGCTACAGATGGCCCTAGTGCAAGTGGGAGATTGTTAGTTATATGTATGCCCTAGAGGCCATTACTGTACATAGGATGTATATTGTAGTGGATGCTGGGACATATATAGGGAGGACTCTCTTGCTCGACATGATAGTATGCTATCTGGTTGCTCTTTACCTTAACGCGTATACTGATTGTCTCTCTGTTACATGTTGGTAAAGCCCTTAGGATGTATACTTGACTACCTGGACTATGATGCAGATCATACTAGTGGGGACATGGTAGTCCATAAGTACATCCTTCAAAGTCCCTAGTCGTGGGTATATCAAGACGGGGCATCGATATACCAGAGTAGACTAGCGTATACCTTCTCGACCCATATAGATGGGCGATGGATGATCCCATATCCATTGATGTTTGACATCAGAGATGATATACGGGTGCTCAGTGGAGACTGGGTACACTGGACGGACTCGCCGAGAACTCCCAGATGGTATTATACCTTACGTCAGATGGCAGTTCTCTGGTGACACTGGTACAGAGTAGTCTGTTGACCCAAGATCGTCATAGAGTCTTGTGTGGTTCCCACTGTGCTTTGATTTCCATCTTACCACGTCCAAGAGGGCGTGCAAAACGGTGGTTTTTGGGTACAGTCCCGAATCACATGGAGGCAATGAGCGATAGGAGGGGATTCGTCTCTCCCGGTATAAGGGGGTTGATGTTGCGCTGTGTTCGATTGGCTATAACAGGAATCCCTGGCCAGGGTTGCTGAGATTTACTGGTAAGTGTTACCAGTAGTTTCTCGAATTGTTATAGACCTCATATCGACATGACTTATCGAGCTATTGGGGTCTGACGTTTACCACCCCTAGGCGAGATATGCGACATATCAGACGATCAGACCGGACTGTACGGTAAGTGTTACTGGTTGGATTCACAGGAGTGTGAGCGGGCTTGCTCGTCGATCTTCTGATCGCTCAATACCCGGGTGGCCGTTACGTTTAGCAGACCGCTTGCGGCTTGTGGGTGTTTGATATGATCATCACCTGCTGCCGGCGTATTGACGAGTCTTTAGAGTCCTACACAGAGGTTTCCTGGCTCAAGCGAAACGAAATAGGAGCACATATGAGATATGTGCGGGACCGAGAATAATGCATGTATATGATACAATATTTTATTCTCGCGACGAATGTATCGAATGGTTGTATGCGATATAACCTAGTTGTCGAATCAAGGATTGATTCGATAAGACGATACATTGAATATTAGTCGGTTATATGCGATATGACTGGATCGTTAAATCAAGTGTTGATTTAATGATTTAATGCATAATTATATATTTGATATATTACTTTGCATTAACTAGTATTGGTTCACTTTAAATGGATTTTCTCACTTGGTTTGTGCACATTGTATATGTGATATGTTAGTTGTATGTATGCCCTAGAGGCCAGTATTGTACAGATTATGTATATTATATTGGATGCTTGGACATATATAGAGATGACTTTCTTGCTCGACATGATAGTATGCTATCTGGTTGCTATTTATCTTAACATGTACACTAGTCTCTTTATACTGTCTTATAGTTACATGTTGGTAAAGCCCTTAGGATTTGTACTTGACTACCTAGACTATGATGCAGATCATACTAGTAGGGACATGGTAGTCCATAAGTACATCCTTCAAGGTCCCTAGTCGTGGGTGTATCGAGACGGGGCATCGATATACCAGAGTAGACTAGCGTATACGCTTCTCGACCCATGTGATGGGCGATGGATGATCCCATATCCATTGGTGTTTGACATCAGAGATGGTATACGGGTGCTCAGTGGAGACTGAGTACACTCGACGGACTCGCCGAGAACTCCCAGATGGTATTATACCTCACGTCAGATGGCAGTTCTCAGGTGACACTTGTACAGGTTAGTCTGTAGACCCGAGATCGTCATAGAGTCTTGTGTGATTCCCACTGTGCTTTGATCTCCACCTTACCACGTCCATGAGGGCGTGCAAAACGGTGGTCTTTGGGTACAGTCCCGAGTCACATGGAGGCAATGAGCGATAGGAGGGGTTTCGTCTCTCCCGGTATTGGGAGTTGATGTTGCGCTGTGCTCGATTGGCCGTAACAGGGAAGTCCCTGGCCAGGGCTGATCAGAGATTTGCTGGTAAGTGTTACCAGTAGTTTCTCGACCCGTTACGAGCCTCACATCAGCACGACTTATCGGGTTATTGGGGTCTGACGTATACCACCCCTAGACTTGATATGCGACGTATCAGACGAAGAGACCGGACTGTACGGTAAGTGTTACTGGTCGGATTCGCAGGAGTGTGAGCGGGCTAGCTCGTCGATCTTCTGATCGCTCAATACCCGGGTGGCCGTTACGTTTAGTAGACCGCTTGCGGCTTGTGGGTGCTTGATATGATCATCATCTGCTACCGGCGTATTGACGAGTCTTTAGAGTCCTACACAGAGGTTTCCTGGCTCAAGCGAAACGAAATAGGAGCGCATATGAGATATGTGCAGGACCGAGAATAATGCGTGTATGTGATACCGCATTTCATTCTCGCGATATATGTTTCGATTGGTTATATTCGATATGACCTAGTTATCGAATCATTGATTCGATAAATCGATACATTAGATTCTAGTCGGTTATGTGCGACATGACCGGATCATTGAATCAAATGTTGATTTAATGATTTAATGCATAATTATATATTTGATATATTGCATTGCATTAACTAGTATTGGTTCACTTTAAACGGATTTTTCTCACTTGATGCACATTGTATATGTGATATGCTTTAGTGCACTACTTTGTATCATGTTTGATGATACTTGATAATGTGATCAAGTGTAAAGGGTTAAACCATGGTTAAGTGATGATTAGGGTTTTGGTTTTTCATTTATTTATTTGTTTATTTATTTGAGAGGATTAAGTTAAGAATGGTGGCTTATTTTGGAGCTATGTTGAAGCTTCATGAAGCTTTGACAAAGTCCACCATCCTTATCTCATCCTTAACCCTAACCACACTTACTAACCTTGGTTTAATCTCTACACTTGACCATGGTCAAGATATGATAAGTATTCATATTAGTTTTATTTTTAAAGTGGTGAAGACTTATCATTCTTGCTTCATCATCATCTTCTTCTTCTTCTTCAAGCTTGCTACAACAATGGCAACTTGAGATCTAGTGAGATAAATCCAATTCTAAAGTGAACCCACCTCCTATTTCTTCACCCTCTACCTCTTGCCAAGTTGTTTTGGGTGTTTACTTCACAAGTTTCACAAGTTTGTGAAGTCGGAGCTTGAGTTTGTGCAACCTCGACGTAGATCGTCTTTGACACGAAGCCGACGACCTATTCCGCACGTTTCTCCGATGAAGCCGTCACGAGAGTTCAAGTTTCAAGATGGACAGCGAGAGGACGCCCTTGCGGAGCCATGGAGGTGGATATCCGGATCTACAAAGGTTGTAATTTCCGTATCCCAGTAGTTAACTGTTAACTAGTTAGTTGTTTCGCCTAAACATCTAGCAAACGATCCGTAGTCGGGTCTCTCGGCACCGTTAAAATTTTAATATGGCATGTTCGATGCCTTGTGTGACCTCACTAGCGTGCCTAGGAACCCTACAGTGGTATCAGAGCCTAGCTAGAGCCTTAGGCGAAGTCCAGACGGAATTTGAAACCGGAACGAACCCGAAACCAACTCCAAAATGTGCTCTCTGTACTTTTTCTAAAAACAGTGATTTTTCAGTATTAAAAATATGCAGAAAAACCAGCAGAGAAATATAAGAATTTTGGCACAAAAATTTTTTGATGAACAGTACACATTGGCGCGGATCCGCGGCATAAAGAAGGATATTGCGGCGGATAAGCGGCAAAATTGTGACGTCATCATCCAATTTTTGCACAGTAATTCATTGTTTTCTGTGCAGACTTCTCTGGTTATTTTTAAAATTTATTCAAGTGTTGAATAATCTGGGATGTTTTGGAGCTTTGATGATTCGATCGGGTTTATCAAATTTTGTCTGTGTGGCTTTCCGGATAAATTTTAGAATATGTTAAAAAGTTCGACCGGATATAAATACCCAACTTTTCCCCTGTCGGGAAATTTCCAAGTGTTGGATTTTTCCGTAGTTTAACGACGTTCTAAGTAGTGCAAGTAACTCGATGGTCCCTCTAGAAGACAACAAACCTTAACTCGATTATGTGACCGTCTTGAACTGCCCTTTGAACCTTCGGGTTTGGGGCAGTACGGCGTGCCACATGTGAGGCGTTGGCTTGACCCTTCTACGGCTGGACCGTTGGTACTGAGGTACGAACTGAATGTTGTTAGACTTATTTCATGTGTTGATCTGTATTGGGAAAACTTGGGTGTTCGATTGTTCGATCGGAAAGTTTAACATTTTCTGTTTATCTGGAATGTGATACAATAATTGGAATTCACAAGTAGTTATGAGATAACTGAATGATTGTTATAAATCTAGCAATTTAGTCCCATATGATATTGAAAAGAGTTTTCGATAATGAGACTAAAATGCGGGATTTATATCTGATTAGGCATGTGATGTCTAAAGCCGTTGCGGATTCCAATTGTTGTAGTTTTACACTTTCTTTTCTGTGACCGTAAGTGTAGTATGTTCATATCGCCGGTTTCGTTGCTATACATCAACGACAATTGGGGTATGCATACTTACTTACGTTGATGACATGTGATGTTATGTGTTGCTGGATATGTTATATTGGATCGTCGTATTCGAATAGCCGGGGGTTTTTATGTGAGATGAGTGTTTTTCATTTTCATTCATGTAAAAACTTGTATGTAATATTCTTTTATTTGGGGCACTTCCAGGTAGCGGAAGTTGTCACCCTTTGTATATTATTTACTTTTCCGCATTAGGATAGACCCAAGGAGGGGAGCACAAGTAACCGGGTTCTGGGGTCCAGTGGGAGACCAACTCGAGGAGTCGAGTCCGGGTCTCCTAACCCTAGAATTGGCAGGGTTGCTTGCCGCTCTCATAGGGGTCTAGGGGTGTGGGATTGGCTATTCATCACGACCGTGGAATCCGTATTTTATACTGGCTCGTATTGAAAACACGGACGTCCTAGTATATCCAATATTTCATATGTTTATTCTGCTGCGATATCTGTGTTGTGACTCTGTGATGGATATAGTATATAGTATATATGATATATTATATAGACGTTACTTATGTTTTACACCCGCGCTAGCCCTGCCCTGCTCTGTCGTTAGTTACCTAACCTAACGGTGCACGAGGGGACATCGAGGCGAATGCGGATGGCATAAGTGTACGTCATATCTATCTGTGATGTTTAGGTATTTAAATGATGGGACTTCATTAATGTGATTAATGAAAGAAAAGAAACCTAAGATGTTGTAGAATCGAATTTTAAAATAAAACAGGTAGCTACAGTTCTTGCTTTGCACAGCGGTATATATGATATACCCCACACCTTATTCGATGAGGAAAGGACCGAGATCCCTTCACCGGGAGTGACTCCTTTAGCAATAACTGGCAGATGCTACACACTCGGTTTGGTTTTGATTGCTTTTAAGAGTTTTTGCTTTGCACAGTGATATATATGATATATCCCGCACCTCATTCGACGAGGAAAGGACCGAGATCCCTTCGCCGGGAGTGACTCCTTTAGCAAAACTAGAAAAGCCTCAAAATCATTCCATTTCAAAACTTCATTTGATTCTACAACGATATCAAGTTCATTACGCTCATGGTTTTATGAAAACCTGCGTAGCCCTCCGTCATTTCAGATAAGTACTAATTAGTATTCGTGCTACGGTAGTTTAGCATTCGTCAAGGCGTAGTGTACGGTAGCTAACTAGTATTTATCTGCTTATGCATATGATGCAGATTGGATTAGGGTATTCGTACGGCGTTGTTTGGCATTCGTCAAGGGTCGTGCGGGTGGGTTTAATTCAATCAAGAAATGTACGGGTTGAACTTGACTAGTGGACTATGGGTTGTTTGGCATTCGTCAAGGTCATAGAACACTAGGGGTAAAATATTATCGGGAATTTCAAGTGTTGAAATTTGCAATGAGATTGCATACCTTCTATGAGATAGTTGGATCCCGATACCCGCTGCGAGTAAGAGTTACTCCTGGGAGAGTTTTACACATTGCAATTAGCCGATCAAGTAGGTGTCTAGAAAGGTGTCAACGGGGTTACGCCTCTGGGAAAACGAGGTTTACATTAATTAGGTTCGTGCGAAAGCACGGGGGACCTCCCTCAAAGTACCGACACTGGCCTGGCTGAAAGATTGGCGAACTTGTAGTGTGTAATTAATCCCGGCTAGTCTTTCCTTTTAGGGTTTGGAGGAAGATTTGATAAAAAGCAGTGGGAGCCATCCTGATTAGATAAGATAATAACCAATCTGATCTTGCACGAGCTTACGCTAAAGTGTTTTCTTCTCTCTCTCTCCAGGTAGCGACCATTTCATGCCTTAATAAAGATAATAAAATGGATGTATTGACCGAACCCGCATGTTATACTGTGCAGGGGAACGTTGAACCCGTTCTATCTTATAAGTGTTATAAGAATGAACAGGAAACTGGAGAATATCTGGATTCTCACACCGCCCAAACGGAGAACATGCATGTTGATGCATCATCTTCGGGTGTGTTTGTCATTGAGAACTGTTTCTCAGTTCACCCTACGTCCTGGGTATTAGATACCGGATCAGGATCCCACATATGTAAGATGTTACATGGGCTGCGAAAAGGTAGAGAACTGGGAAAAAGGTGATCATTCCATTCAAGTAGGGAACGGTGCAAGTGTTGCAGCCAAAGCAGTTGGCGAATATCACCTAGTATTACCAAGTGGTGATACATTAATTCTGAATGAGTGCTATTATATACCGAACATGATGTGCAACATTATATCAGTTTCTTTATTAAGTAAAGATGGATATAATTTTGTAGTAAAGGATAATGTTATGAACATATTCCTAGATCAAAAGTTGATTGCATCAGGCTCGCTACATAATGGCATGTTCATTCTAAATCAAAATACAGTCCTCAATATACAAAACACACACAAGAGGAAAAATTCAGAAATGAACGAATCCTTCTTGTGGCATTGTAGACTTGGTCATATCAATGCGACACGACTGGCTAAGTTACATAAGGATGGTTATTTGAATCCATTCGAATTATCATCTTATGATACTTGCCATTCATGTCTCAAAGGAAAAATGACCAAAGCTCCGTTTAGTGGACACGGAGAAAGAGTTACTGAACTCTTAGGACTGATACATAGTGATGTATGCGGTCCTATGTCTACACATGCCAGGGATGGTTCTTCCTACTTCATTACATTCACTGACGATCTCTCTAGATATGGGCATGTGTTCCTGTTGAAACACAAGTCTGAAGCTTTTGAGAAATTCAGAGAATATAAGCACGAAGTAGAGAACCAAACGGGCAAAAGTATTAAGATCCTTCGATCTGATCGAGGAGGAGAATACTTGAGCAATGAGTTCCAAGATTATCTAAAAGAGAATGGGATTCTCTCTCAGCTTACTCCACCTTATACACCACAGCACAACGGTGTATCGGAACGAAGGAATCGCACCCTATTAGATATGGTGCGTTCAATGATGAGCATAGCTGAGTTACCTATTTCCTTCTAGGGGTATGCGCTTGAGACAGCCATACACCTATTGAATATGGTTCCTACCAAATCAGTGCCTACCACTCCATATGAGATATGGAGAGGGAAGAGACCATCTCTTAAGTATGTTAAGATATGGGGTTGTCCAGCCTATGTCAAAAGACAAAATCCGGACAAACTCGAGGCAAGATCTGTCTTATGTAAGTTTGTAGGATATCCCAAAAATTCACAAGGGTATATCTTCTACCACCCCGAGGAACAAAAGGTGTTTGTTTCTCGACATGCCACTTTCTTAGAAAAAGGTTTTCTTATGAAACAGATTAGTGGCATTGAGGTAGAACTGGAAGAAGTTCCAGCAACACAAACTGTAACAGAAGACTTGGTGGAACCAGAGGATTCAGTAGAACTCAACGAACCCCAGCCTCTCCGCCGATCTAGTAGGGTATCTCGTCCACCTGAGAGATACTACGGTTTTCTCATTGACGGTGGAAGCGAGGATTGCATCATGGAGGATGATGACCCAACTAGCTTCGAGCAGGCCATCACGAGTAGGGACTCAGTGAAATGGCTGGATGCTATGCGGTCCGAGATGGAATCCATGTACACCAACAAAGTATGGACTTTGGAAGTTGCTCCTGAAGGGGTAAAACCCATTGGGAGCAAGTGGATCTTCAAGAAGAAACTTGGTGTAGATGGGAAAGTGGAGACTTTCAAAGCTAGACTTGTAGCAAAGGGTTTTCGTCAAAGACCAGGTGTGGACTATGACGAGACCTTTTCTCCAGTGGCTATGCTTAAATCCATCCGAATCATGCTTGCTATTGCTGCCTTTCATGACTACGAAATCTGGCAAATGGATGTTAAGACCGCCTTTCTAAATGGTGATTTAGAAGAGTGCGTGTACATGGCTCAGCCAGAGGGCTTCGTGGACAGTGGGAGCAGCGGGAAGGTGTGCAAGCTGCTTAAATCCATTTATGGATTAAAGCAAGCATCGCGGAGTTGGAACATCTGCTTTGACGTCGTTATCAAAGAGTTTGATTTCGTCAAAAATCCAGATGAACCTTGTATCTACAAGACGGTGGCAGAGAGTAAGGTTGTCTTCCTCGTATTGTACGTGGACGACATACTCTTGATAGGAAATGATATTCCTATGCTGCAATCGGTCAAGCTCTTCTTATCACAAAGATTCTCAATG
Organism: Agapanthus africanus; assembly: GCA_030015575.1. Classification (NCBI taxonomy): domain Eukaryota; kingdom Viridiplantae; phylum Streptophyta; class Magnoliopsida; order Asparagales; family Amaryllidaceae; genus Agapanthus; species Agapanthus africanus. The sequence continues at coordinate 65,015,887 of JASDDO010000028.1, read as the reverse complement.
AAAGATCTTGGTGATGCCTCCTGCATATTGGGAATCAGGATCTATAGAGATAGATCCAAACGGATTTTGGGATTGTCTCAATCCAGGTACATTGACACCATACTAAAGAGGTTTAGTATGGAAGAGTCCAAGCATGGGAACATGCCCACGATCTCTGGAGTCACTCTCTCCAAAGAGATGTCTCCCAAGACTGATTTGGAGAGAGCTCGCATGCAAGGGATACCCTATGCTTCGGCAGTAGGCTCTATCATGTATGCAATGCTATGTACCAGACCCGATGTAGCATACTCACTAAGTGTAGTGAGCAGGTATCAAGCTGATCCTGGAGAGAATCACTGGACAGCTGTGAAGAGCATTCTCAAGTACTTGCGAAGGACTAGAGATATGTTCTTGGTGTATGGTAACGGAGAACTCCAAGTGGAGTCCTTTACCGATTCGAGCTTCCAGAGTGATAAGGACGACTCTAAGTCGCAGTCGGGCTTTGTCTTTACCCTTTACGGAGGGGCGGTTAGCTAGAAGAGTTCCAAGCAGGAAACCGTGGCAGACTCGACAATGGAGGCTGAATACATCGCTGCCAACGATGCTGCCAAAGAGGCTGTCTGGATCAAGAAGTTCATTACTGAACTTGGAGTGGTTCCATCCATTGAGCATCCAATACCTTTGTATTGCGATAACAATGGAGCGGTGGCTTTGGCCAAGAAACCCAGGTCCCATCAGCGATCCAGGCATATTCTGAGGCGGTATCACCTGATCCGGGAGATAGTTGATCGCCGGGAGATCGAGGTCAGGAGGGTTGACACGAAGAACAACACGGCGGATCCACTCACGAAGGCCATTCCCCAGATACAGTTTGAGAGACTCTTCGGGATGCTTGGTATGAGATACTACAGCAGCTGGCCCTAGTGCAAGTGGGAGATTGTTAGTTGTATGTATGCCCTAGAGGCCAGTATTGTACAGATTATGTATATTATATTGGATGCTTGGACATATATAGAGATGACTTTCTTGCTCGACATGATAGTATGCTATCTGGTTGCTATTTATCTTAACATGTACACTAGTCTCTTTATACTGTCTTATAGTTACATGTTGGTAAAGCCCTTAGGATTTGTACTTGACTACCTAGACTATGATGCAGATCATACTAGTGGGGACATGGTAGTCCATAAGTACATCCTTCAAGGTCCCTAGTCGTGGGTGTATCGAGACGGGGCATCGATATACCAGAGTAGACTAGCGTATACGCTTCTCGACCTATGTGATGGGCGATGGATGATCCCATATCCATTGGTGTTTGACATCAGAGATGGTATACGGGTGCTCAGTGGAGACTGAGTACACTCGACGGACTCGCCGAGAACTCCCAGATGGTATTATACCTCACGTCAGATGGCAGTTCTCAGGTGACACTTGTACAGGTTAGTCTGTAGACCCGAGATCGTCATAGAGTCTTGTGTGATTCCCACTGTGCTTTGATCTCCACCTTACCACGTCCATGAGGGCGTGCAAAACGGTGGTCTTTGGGTACAGTCCCGAGTCATGGAGGCAATGAGCGATAGGAGGGGTTTCGTCTCTCCCGGTATTGGGAGTTGATGTTGCGCTGTGCTCGATTGGCCGTAACAGGGAAGTCCCTGGCCAGGGCTGATCAGAGATTTGCTGGTAAGTGTTACCAGTAGTTTCTCGACCCGTTACGAGCCTCACATCAGCACGACTTATCGGGTTATTGGGGTCTGACGTATACCACCCCTAGACTTGATATGCGACGTATCAGACGAAGAGACCGGACTGTACGGTAAGTGTTACTGGTCAGATTCGCAGGAGTGTGAGCGGGCTAGCTCGTCGATCTTCTGATCGCTCAATACCCGGGTGGCCGTTACGTTTAGCAGACCGCTTGCGGCTTGTGGGTGCTTGATATGATCATCATCTGCTACCGGCGTATTGACGAGTCTTTAGAGTCCTACACAGAGGTTTCCTGGCTCAAGCGAAACGAAATAGGAGCGCATATGAGATATGTGCAGGACTGAGAATAATGCGTGTATGTGATACCGCATTTCATTCTCGCGATATATGTTTCGATTGGTTATATTCGATATGACCTAGTTATCGAATCATTGATTCGATAAATCGATACATTAGATTCTAGTCGGTTATGTGCGACATGACCGGATCATTGAATCAAATGTTGATTTAATGATTTAATGCATAATTATATATTTGATATATTGCATTGCATTAACTAGTATTGGTTCACTTTAAACGGATTTTTCTCACTTGATGCACATTGTATATGTGATATGCTTTAGTGCACTACTTTGTATCATGTTTGATGATACTTGATAATGTGATCAAGTGTAAAGGGTTAAACCATGGTTAAGTGATGATTAGGGTTTTGGTTTTTCATTTATTTATTTGTTTATTTATTTGAAAGGATTAAGTTAAGAATGGTGGCTTATTTTGGAGCTATGTTGAAGCTTCATGAAGCTTTGACAAAGTCCGCCATCCTTATCTCATCCTTAACCCTAACCACACTTACTAACCTTGGTTTAATCTCTACACTTGACCAAGGTCAAGATATGATAAGTATTCATATTAGTTTTATTTTTAAAGTGGTGAAGACTTATCATTCTTGCTTCATCATCATCTTCTTCTTCTTCTTCAAGCTTGCTACAACAATGGCAACTTGAGATCTAGTGAGATAAATCCAATTCTAAAGTGAACCCACCTCCTATTTCTTCACCCTCTACCTCTTGCCAAGTTGTTTTGGGTGTTTACTTCACAAGTTTCACAAGTTTGTGAAGTCGGAGCTTGAGTTTGTGCAACCTCGACGTAGATCGTCTTTGACACGAAGCCGACGACCTATTCCGCACGTTTCTCCGATGAAGCCGTCACGAGAGTTCAAGTTTCAAGATGGACAGCGAGAGGACGCCCTTGCGGAGCCGTGGAGGTGGATATCCTGATCTACAAAGGTTGTAATTTCCGTATCCCAGTAGTTAACTGTTAACTAGTTAGTTGTTTCGCCTAAACATCTAGCAAACGATCCGTAGTCGGGTCTCTCGGCACCGTTAAAATTTTAATATGGCATGTTCGATGCCTTGTGTGACCTCACTAGCGTGCCTAGGAACCCTACATGATATACTTTTGTACACAAGTTTGTATCATGTTTGATGATGCATGCTAACTTGGGTTTGTGTAAAGACTAAACCATGGTTATATGAATGGTTAGGGTTTTGTTTTCTTTTTGATTTATCTTATTTAGTTATTCATTTTGAAAATGATAAGCATAAAGGGAAAATGGTTGCTTAATTTGTTTTCTAGTTGAAGCTTCTTGAACATTTGACCAAAGTAACCATTTTGTCTCATGCTTAACCCTAACCACTCCATTTAACCCTAGTCTATTCTCTACACCTAACCAAGGTTAGGATATGATAAGTATTCATTTTATTATTCTTTTAGGATAATACTTATGATATTCTTTCTTCTTCTTCTTCATCTTCAACATTGAAGCAAGCTTGCCTCCATCAATGGCAACTTGTGAAAAAGAGTGAGAAATCCAATTCTAAAGTGAACCCACTTCCTATTTCTTCATCCTCTACCTCTTGCCAAGTAGTATAGGGTGATTTCTTCATAAGTTTTATGACTTGGTGAAGTGGGAGCTTGATCTTGTGATGCTTCGACGTAGATCATCTTCGGCACAAAACCGACGACCTTGCCCGCCCATTTCTCCGATGAAGCCGACGCTAGATCCCGGATTTTGATTTGGACAGCGGAGAGGACTTCATCACGGAGCCGTGGAGGTGGAGGACCGGATCTACAAAGGTTGTATTTCCGTACTCTTAGTTAAAGTAGTTAACTAGTTGCTTTGTCGCCTAAACTTCTAGCCAACGATCCGTAGTCTAGGGTTTCTCGGCACCGTAAAATTTGAAATTGGCATGGTTGATGCCTTGTGAGACCTCTTGAGAGTGCCTAAGAACCTACATGAAAACCCGAAAGGGCTCCGTGAGTAAAAACAGCAGGGCTACCGGCGAGTGTTTATGAAAACCCGAAAAAGTGCAACCTCGTTAAAAGACACTTACAAGGTCTTCTCGACTTTGTAAAGAAAAACAACCCGCGTGAGATCCTTACGACTCACAAGGGAGCAACACACTTAGGAATCCCCATGATTCCTAAGGAGAAAATACACCCGCGTGAGATCCTTACGACTCACAAGGGAGCAACACACTTAGGGATCCTCACGATTCCTAAGGAGAAATTACACTTGCGAGATCCTCACGACTCGTAAGGGGAACCCTCTTATGAGACCCTCACGGCTCATAAGATTTGAAAGTCTTAAGCTACAGAGACCTGAACCTTTTCTTAAGCAACTCCAACAAGCTTCCACTTCTGCCCTACAAGTAGCTCAATACTGACCCTTGTATACAATCCACGGGCGCGAATAAACATTTCCCTAACCAAGTCCCACCCGTGACTGGGGATATGTCCATACGGTAAACAACCCTTATAAGTCCTCTCGACTTATAAGGAGAAAGCCATTTTGTAAGATCCTTACGACTTGTAGGGGAACATGCACTTAGGAATCCTCACGATTCCTAAAGAGAAAACACACCTACGGGATCCTCACGACTTGTAGGGAGAAATACCTTTGTGAGACCGTTACGGCTCATGAAGACAAAAGCCTTAGTCGACGGGATCCTAACCCTATTCGCTAAGCCACCTTTGTTCGACATCGACAGAGGAAAATGATGATTCACTCCTGGCAATATCCCAGTTGTAGCGATGCTGATGCCTAAACCGGTATCAAATTCCAAGTCCTGTCATGGCAAATAATGATTCGCTCCTGGCAATATTCCAGTTGTAGCGATGCTGATGCTGAGATTGGCACCAAGTTCCAAGTTCCACGCTCATGATAAAAATCAGCGAGCTAAAAATGCATATGAAATAGCCGAAATGATGGGGCAACTTGCAACAAAATCAGTAAGTAAAAAGATGTATGCATGCAAAAAAAAAAGCCGAAATGATCGGGCAACTCGCAATAAAAAGCAGCGAGTAAAAAAAAAGAATAAAAAAAAGCCGAAATGATTGGGCACCGCGAAAAATAGCCGAAATGATTGGGCAATCGCGACTTTCGCGATATAAAAGCTGAAATGATAGAGCGTCGCGAAAATAAAACAATAAAAAAATATGATGAAACTTTTTGCCCTACAGATGAGATCACATCGATCCCTGTATACAATCCAGGGGCACAAACAAAGAAGGAACCATATCTTTCCAACAGGCTCCACCAGAAAGCGAAGCCAAATCTCGACGGTTCATAGACAACCTAGAGACAATCTCGACATTTGTCGCAATATTGCAGGCACAATGTCAACAAACGGAGCAAAAGGAGGATCCCTAGCTTCAGCGTCTTCACGTCAACAACCGGCCTCAGAGTCACAATGAAATGGAGCCATGGCATAGTCCCTAGTTCCAAATCTTAACGGCAATATCTACGGCCTAAGAATCAACAAAGGCGTGCCTTCGCAATCCATCAAGATGCGGATACAACACCAACAAAAGACCTCGCGGTCGAAACAAAGCGAAGCGACGGCAAAATCCCAACTTCATCTCAACAATCGTCTCGATACAGCAGACGAGATGTTAACAAAGGCGTTCCTTCGTAGTCCATCAAGATGCAGATACAACGCCAACGAAAGACCCCATGGTCAAACAAGCGGAGTAATGGAAAAATCCCAGCTCCACCTCGACATTCATCTCGATACAGCAGACGAGATGTCACGACAGCGTTCTTCTTCCAGCAGGATTCGGACGTGACAAAGCAAACGAAGCGAAGGCCAAATCCCTAGCTTCAAGGTCTTAACGGCGAGTCATATAAAGCCTGAAAGACAACTGGAGATCATCTCACACCAATGCGGAATGGTCACCATTTCGGCGTTCGTCTCGACACAGCAGACGCAACAATCAAACAAACGGAGCCACGGCAAAACCCCGGCTCCACCTCAACATTCGTCTCGATACAGCAGACGAGATGTCATCCCAGCGTTCTTCCTCCAGCAGGGATCAGACGCGATAATCAAACTAATGGAGCCACGGCAAAATCCCTAGTTCCAAATCTCGACGGTTCACCAGCAACCTAGAGACAACCGCGACATTCATCTCGATACAGCAGACGAGTTGTCACCCCAGCGTCTTTCCTCCAGCAGGGTTCAGACGCGACAATCAAACAAATGAAGCCACGGCAAAATCCCTAGTTCCAAACCTCGACGGTTCACCAGCAACCTAGAGACAACCACGACGTTCGTCTCGATACAGCAGACGAGTTGTCACCCCAGCGTTCTTCCTCCAGCAGGGTTCAAACGCGACAATCAAACAAACGGAGCCACGGCATAATCCCTAGTTCCAAACCTCGACGGTTCACCAGCAACCTACAAACAACCGCGACATTCGTCTCGATACAGCAGACGCGATGCCAGCAAACGAAGCAAAGGCCAAATTCCTAGCTTCAAGGTCTTGACGGCAACTCACATAAAACCTGAAAGACTATCGGAGATCATCCTATACCAGCGTGGAGTGGTTATGACTCATCAGGGCTCTCCAAAATGAGCCTAACCTCAAGTAAAAAGCGGCATGGCAAATTCCTAACTCTTGCTCTTCCGACGGTCAAACTGCCTAGGAAGATTGCTTGAAGACGTCTTGTCCAGCCCCCGAAGGGATCAGAGACACGGCAGTCGCAGGGCTACTCGAACAGCACAATTTCCTATCGAGGAATATATCAGTTGATGCGACGGTAGCCAAAACCCTAAGTACCACAGACCCTAACGGACTTTTGTCGTAAAGAGCAGAGGTTAACTGTGACGTTAGGATATTCTTGCGAGAAATGTTCGATTCGTCTCGACTTGTGAAGAAATTGATGTCTTTACGAGAACTTCTCGATGCGGCTCGACTCGTAAGAAAAAAAAGCCTTAGGCAGTAAGGATTAAAAAACTTGTTCCCTAAGCACTGGGACCCTGCAAGTTGGCCCAAAACGGTCTCTTGCATACGATTCACGGGTCTCACTCTCCAAACTCGAATCTCGACAAGGAGGGAAACAACCGCTTACGGGTCCTCTCGACTCGTAAGAGGGAAAATTCTCTTATAGGATCCTTACGACTTATAAGAGAAAACGCACTTAGGAATCCTCACGATTTCTAAGGAGAAAATCCACCTACGAGATCCTCCCGATCCGTAGGGAGAAAAGCCTCTATGAGACCCTCACGGCTCATAGAATTGAAAATTCTTAGGCAGCAGATCTGAACCTGCGGCCTAAGCCATCGCTATCTCTTGAAGAAACCAAAGTGCTTACTCTGTTATCTGTCAACCATGTTCATTAAGGTAACATACGGATAATAAAAAGAAAGCGACAGAAAGAACATCTGATGGGCATTTGATCAAGCATTTGAGACACATTCATTCATGCATGTGCGAAAGACTCAGAACGAGAAATAAGAAAAGCTGAAATAGAAATTTTCCATTCATATTGCAAAGGGTTTTTACAAGCATAAAGACGATAAACAAAGACATTATTCAAATAATTACAACGGCAAAACCTCAAATCCTGGACAGGGATTGAGGAACTCGAAAGTGACCCTGTCCAAAACTTTCCAAGCTTGGCGAACCATCCTGGTGTGCTTCCTTTCGCGAACACGGGCGTCGGGATCCCTGATCAGTCGAAAATAATGTATTTTTAACACGGCAATTTCCCTAACATTTGCATACATTTAGAAGTGTTCGGTATTCATATTTCACATATTAGCAAATCAGTCGTAAAATACCAGATTGCATGTATTAGACTTTTAAACCGACACTTTAAGGGAAATTAACCGCATTTCATGGCATCGCATCATTTCTGTATTTGCGCAACACTTGTCTTGAGTCTGTGCAGGAAAATACGGAAGAAAAACCAAAGAGCTGATCAAAAATTACACCAACTCCAAGTTTTGAGATCTGGTAGCAATCCAAAGGGAGAAATATAATTCAACATATCAAAGAAAGGCCCACAACTCAGGCCCAACAATTACCAGAGAGCCAGAGCCATGAAGACTCCAAAGCGCCGCGGATCCGCGGCGGGAGCCTGATTGCACCGCGGATCCGCCGCTCTTCTGCCACATCATCAGTTGATTTTTAGGGCATTATTCTTATCTCAGGGCCCACATGCATTTCTGATACGTCAAATTTCATAATTCTCCAGAAGCTACTGCCAGATCAGCAAAGAAGATTAAGCAAGGCTAATCCTAATTAAGCTCCTAATTAATCCTCTTCTAGAAGCTCCCTCCTAACTAATCACATCTAGAAGCTCCCTCCTAACTAATCACATCTAGAAGCTTCTCCCCTAACTAACTTTTGGAGGGAAATTTGAATTTCCTCAACAAACTTTAGGAGGGAAACTTAGAATTTGAAATCCTAGATCTAGGATTAGTTATCTATAAATAGGAACCTAGACCTAGGGTTAAAGGCTAATCAATAACCATTGGTTCATTCTACACCATTTTCTTCCACAAGTCTCGTGACAAGGCTTGTGCGAAACCCTAACCCTAATTCCACTCCAAATCCAAGATCTTGAGTACCAAATCAAGCGAGAAGCCTTCAACCTTTTAGGAGCCGAGCCGATCTTCAATCGGGCAAGTGATCCAAGCAGATCCGCGATCCACGGAGACGAGCGAAGCCAAATCGACGATCGAATTCTTCCTCTTGTAGTTCTTGAGCGAATGTAATGAATTTGTTGATATAAATAAAAGGTGAAATTCTTTTATCTTGCTTTCTTTTAATTCTTGCATCATGATTAGATCTCAATTTGTAATTGTAGTTCTTGTTGTGATGTTTGAGTAAAACTCCGCTCGTAAAGGAGTCGAGACGATTGTAGAATGATGATGTAACAAATCTTAATACGATTTTTAAGTCCTACGAGTTTTGAAAACCCTAGCAAGTTCAAGAATCGATGACCTAGTTTCGTAGCGATGCTTTCTTGATTGGGATCGCTCGAAATTAGGGATCTACGATCGTTTCTTGAATTTACTAGAGGCTAGAATGTGAATGATATCGACGAAAGGACAAGGGATAAGATGAAACCCTAGTTTCACAAGAAATCCTTAATTCTCGATCGATCATCATCGATCTAGTATCAATTCATCGAAGGATAAGAATACGTAATTGTAAGATTACATCACATCTATAGATCCGATCGATTCCTACGAGCCTCATTTCGATTCTTGATATTTGGTTTGGAAAAATCAACAAACGATCAATTCTTGATTCTATCTTTTAATGCTTTCTTAGATCTAGATTTTTCTTATTCTTGAACTTCAATTTCAAATCATGAATTGTTTTGTTTTCTTTTCATTAAAGTTTCAACTCATCTAATTCAAAAGACGAACGATTACACTTTCCCTGTGGACGATCCGCACTCACTAACAATCTACATCCGACACCGTAGTTGATTGCGGTCAAATAATTTTTGGTTGTGAATTTCTATACAATTTTCCAAATACTACACAAACAAGAATTTCGTTTCAATCAAATGGCGCCGTTGCCGGGGATAGTGCGCTAATAGCTCGTATTTTGAAATTTGAGTTGAAAATTTTATTCCATCATAATTTTTAGATCTAAACTCGTACAAACCCTAATACGTGTTTTGTGATTTGATTGCGAGAAAATCTGGGATCATTGGAGCTGGAGAAAATTTTTTCTGAAAATTCCAGAGGACTCAGCAGCTGAACAGAAGCTCTCTGTAAAAATTTTGTGCAGTGATCTCACCACCCAAGCGCGTTTCCGCGGCAAAACACCCTCTCCTGCGGCGGATCAGCCGCAGTTCTAGCTCCTCTCTGCATCAATTTTGCTCTGTGAGTCTCTATCTTTCTTATCTCTTACCTCATCTGCTCCAAATAACAATTTCTTGCAGGTTTCTTTGCAAATAAATCGCTGCGCCGCAAAAGCAAAATAAAAATTTGTGCGTGTTTTGATTCTTTTGGTTGTTTGCATATTAATACGGAAATTAAGGGGCACGACCAAATTCAAATTAGGTGGGGAATTCATTACCCTTCCTAGGCCCCGAAAATCGCAAAACTTGCATCCGCATTACCCTCGTTAATTAAAAAATATCTAGAGATGACTCTAAGGACCATCGCGCTCAATTAGGACAAGAGAAGGCCGTGGGTAACTCATTGCTTATCCGCGTTTTCTTGTGGTGCCTAAGGCGAGTGTGTCTAAGGCTAGTGGTTTTTAATTAGGCCCACTACTTACGTAGTGGAGTACCTTCCCACTTACCTGGCACTTATCCGGCCACAGGGGAACAAAGAGGCAGTGGAGGATTCTATCCCGCGACTTGTCTTTTGGCAGTTAGGAGCGGTCTAGAGCTTTGACCTAGGTGACCCCTAGATTTTAGGGTTTTGTGTGTTGCATTTGTTTTGTTGCATCATTTTTTCAAAAATCCGTATCAATTTTCAAAACAAACACCGCATTTCATCATTCCCCTAATTATAAATTCACGCTGCCACTTGTACTAATCCTTTTTAGTGCAAGATAGGCTGGACACGGGTTTCTAGTGCCCGTTAAGTCCGCGTTTCCTTGATCGACCCAAAAGTCGGTATTTCTACATTTACCCTTTCTTTCACCCACCACCACACCCACATCGATGGATCCATCTCCATCGAACTTCTTTTCCACTACCCTGCCGCCGTCCGTTGGTGCGCAGAATCCACCTCGCATCTCTCTCCAAGAGAGATGCTATCCTACACGAGGCCCACTTTCCACCTGTCTTTCCATACCACCAGCCAACGGGGAAAATTTTCAAATAAAACCCCAATACATCAACCTTCTACCAAAATTTCACGGTCTCGAGTCTGAAGACGGATACGTGTTTATCACGAAATTTGAAAATGTATGCGCAATGATGGGTACTTCACAGTTGTCTGTGGATGCTTTACGTCTTCGTCTTCTCCCATTCACTTTGTGCGATTTAGCCGAGAAGTGGCTTTATAACACTACCGCACATTCCATTTCAAATTGGGACGAATTCGTTAAAGCATTCCTTAAGAAATTCTACCCACATCACAAAACAGCTCGAGTCCGTAGCGAAATCTATCAATTCACCCAGCTTCCAAATGAAACATTTTCAAAATGTCTTGACCGCTTCAAGGATCTGTTAGTCCAATGTCCTCATCACGGCATCCCGAGATGGGAATTGTGCCGAATCATTTATGAGGGCATTACTCCTTACACAAGACAGTCCCTTGAATCCATGTGTCAAGGCAACTTTATGACCAAAGATGATGGGGAAGCCTGGAACTTTCTAGAAGATTTCGCTGAAAAATCTTTACAGTAGGAGGGTGTGAGTCAATCGTCTAGGGAGGGCAATGATATTTCCATAGGAGTTAGAGCTGACATTTCAGCTATGCAAAAGAAACTTGAGACTATGGAAAACAAATTTTTAGCCGCCCTAAGTCAAATGTCACTCTCCAAAACTGTATGTGGCTGCTGTTCTGATCTGTCTCACTTGACGGAAGAATGTCCGTTTCAAGGTCATGAGCATACCAATGCCGCATTTCAAAGACCTAGAAACAATCCATCTTCCTCCACATATGATCAGGGTTGGAGGAATTACCCTAACTTTGATTGGAACCAATCCCAATTTCAAAACACGGTTCCAACCCAAAACAATTTCCAAGGGGTCCCTCCACCACAACAGCAACCACCACAATTAAGTCAGCACCCCTTTCAAGCACAAAACTTTCAAAATCCGGCCAACACTTTTGCACCATCTAGTCCGTTGCAATTGACCGGTATAGATAATACCTCTGCACTAGCACAAACCTTGGATACTTTCATGAAACAATCCATCCAAGGGACGGCAAGTTTGCAATCTTCCGTCGAGAATGTAATGAAGATCATTATCTCTCAAAATGATAATATTAAATCGATGGAAGAAGAAATTGCACGTTTAAAAGCTGAAATGAGTGCAAGAGAGAAAGGGAAACTTTCATCTCAACCTTTACCTAATCCTAACTATTCACATCATGTAGATGAGATCACGTTGAGATCTGGAAGAGTGCTTGACAAACACATTGGGGAAGAGTTTGATGATAATGATAAATCAATCAATAACACCCCGGCTGAGACCTTTCCTCACACACACACTTCTGACCCCAGTTCTTCTACCCTACCATCTTCTTCCGAGCCTATTCTTCGTTTCCCAAAAGGCTCGCCACTACAGCCCACCTCTTTTACCCCTCCACGGACGATCCCCACTTCTATTCTGGGATCGGTTCCACACCCACTTCCTTCTCCTATGATGGACCCAGCGCTTATTGCTAAAGCACCTTATCCTAATCGGTTAAGGGCTAACACACCGAGTCCACATATGGAGAAGATTATGAACATTTTTAAGCAAGTAAACACCAATATCCCTCTCCTAGATGCCATCCAACAAGTTCCGTCCTATGCGAAAACTCTTAAGAACTTGTGCATTAGGAAGAGGAAGACATAAGCGCCCAAGAAGATATTCATGGAAAAAACAATAGACACGGCTTTCCCCCAACAATTACCGAGGAAACGTAAGGATCCAGGATATCCTACTATTTCCGTTTCTATTGGGGAAAAACACATTAACCGTGCTCTACTAGACCTTGGCGCTAGTGTTAACTTGCTTCCATATTCTGTCTATGAGCAATTAGGGATTGGAGAGTTGAAGCCAACCAATTGCAATCTCCAGATGGCTGACCGATCAATCACCAAACCTAGGGATGAACTGGAGGATGTGTTAATAAAAATCGGAGAATTTATATTCCCTGTGGACTTTATTGTAATTGATACACAGTCTGTAGCGAACCCACGGAATCAAATTCCGGTGATTTTAGGTCGCCCCTTTTTGGCCACTTCCAATGCCATCATCAACTGTCGTAACGGTTCTATGACCCTATCTTTCGGGAATAGGTCAATAGAACTAAACATTTACAAGTTGGGAAGTGTACCCTCCGAACCTACTGCTCAGGTCTATTCTGTCGACTTAATGGATGTCGACAGCAGCGAAGTTAATGATCCTCCTAATACCGATCTTGACTCTTTTCATACGTTATTGTTTGACCCAACTATGTATCATACACATACGGACTCTTCCACCGAGATGTCCGGGTCAACAACTAACACTGATTATGAACTGTTCTCAGAGTCTGAAGATCACCCCGCACTTTGTGATGACATTATTCATCGGGGTATAGATGGAACTTTTGAGGAGATCTTCGCTGATGAACTCGCAATTTTGAATGACACGGGTGTTGAGATGAATCATCTTCCAATCACTGAAATTGAACCTCCACCCCTTCTTCTGAACTGTAAAAAGAATGCGAGCAATCCATCACATACACTGCATCGTCTCTCCAAAATGAGACGCACACACATTCTATTCCACCACTTAACCTTTCCCCACTTCTTCTTCCACCAACCAGAGCATTGCATTGATAAATTTTTTGAATGGTTGGTGTTGACATTCGGTCTTTGCAAAGCTTGGCATCGACCACTGATTTTTGACCCCCTCTTGTGATTTTCAAAGTTTAACATTGCATAACTCAAGTTTGGGGGGGTATTATTTTTCCGGCTCTTGAAAAGAAAATTTTACAAAAAGACGAGCCAAAAACAAGTTTTCGGGGAGGTTCTTCACTTAAATATTTTGTCCCCACTAATAAATTCCTCCCAGACTTACAGTTTTTTGAGATTTAGCAGAAGGCAACAGTGAGGACACTGTTGAAAACAAGTTTGGGGGAGGTTTGTGCTTATTTTCGCATCATTTGCATCATACATTGCATAAGCACAAAACATTTCTTTAAAAACCATAAAAATTTAAAAATTTTCAAAACTATAAAAACATTTTTTTGTATATAAATAAGATAATAAAAGTTTAGATAGTGAAAAATTACATCCATGAGATTAGAAAAATTTAAGAAAACCAAGAAAATTAGAAGTTTTCTTATACGAACTAGTAATAAGTAGTTATGAGCCGTTGTCCCAAGGGTTAGTAAGATGAAAGACGTCACTAATCTGAGGATAAAACTAAGTCTGAAAAATAGTTTCTATTCTGGAAAGCCAAACATTTTGAACGTTGATACCCTGCTATTCGCACTTACACACGTCTTGAAGCCTGGGATAGTAGAGGATACCTTGAAATGCTCTTGTCTTAAAGCCAAAAGTATGAAGGAAATAAAAAAAAATGAATAAAAATATAAAGTGGTGAGAAAAATGGACACTGGTTTTGTTATCACCGAAGGCAATAAAAATGTATAGCGAGGGTGCCTCTTCACCTAGTGCCCTAAGGCCAACTGGTCTGGAAGTCACTACTATATCTGAGGTGGTGCAAGACGAGGAAAATACACCAAATAAGCAAGCACATGAGTAATCGGTCGGTTAGTACCTCAAGAAGTATTAACGGTCGCATGAAAGTGTGTGAGCAATCTCATCTAAATATTCATTAATTAAAAAGTACTGAGGCTGATGGGCAAGAGTATGATAGCTTGAATTGAATTCTCCGGGTGTAGGGATGTCTTTACACACACGCAGGGTTATATGATCGATGTTTGGAAAACAGATAGGAATGAAGAATAAGACGATGTTTTATTGAGGGAGGACGTGATTTCTAACATCTTTTCATGACCATTAAGATAGGGCTCATGACAACCGAAAAGCTAGCTTAGTTGGAAACCCTAATTTTCAAGGCTTTTCTTTTACGATTCTCTTCTTTAAATGTAATATTCATGATCTTGCTTTTATTATTGGATTTTGTGGGTGCAATCCGCTAAAAACCCTCAGGAGACAACACTCCTCCTACTAGGGACACCTAGAGGTTTAAAGGCTTGTTGCACGTGCTCAGTGCAATCGTGTTGCCTACGAAAGTGTGCTAGTTAGTTTTTCTCTTTCTTTATTTTCTCCTTCTCTTTTTAATAAAACATTCGCTCGAGACGATCGAAATTAAGTTTGGGGGTATTTGATCAGTCGAAAATAATGTATTTTTAACACGGCAATTTCCCTAACATTTGCATACAGTTAGAAGTGTTCGGTATTCATATTTCACATATTAGCAAATCAGTCGTAAAATACCAGATTGCATGTATTAGACTTTTAAACCGACACTTTAAGGGAAATTAACCGCATTTCATGGCATCACATCATTTCTGTATTTGCGCAACACTTGTCTTGAGTCTGTGCAGGAAAATACGGAAGAATAACCAAAGAGCTGATCAAAAATTACACCAACTCCAAGTTTTGAGATCTGGTAGCAATCCAAAGGGAGAAATATAATTCAACATATCAAAGAAAGGCCCACAACTCAGGCCCAACAATTACTAGAGAGCCAGAGCCATGAAGACTCCAAAGCGCCGCGGATCCGCGGCGGGAGCCTGATTGCGCCGCGGATCCGCCGCTCTTCTGCCACATCATCAGTTGATTTTTAGGGCATTATTCTTATCTCAGGGCCCACATGCATTTCTGATACGTCAAATTTCATAATTCTCCAGAAGCTACTGCCAGATCAGCAAAGAAGATTAAGCAAGGCTAATCCTAATTAAGCTCCTAATTAATCCTCTTCTAGAAGCTCCCTCCTAACTAATCACATCTAGAAGCTTCTCCCCTAACTAACTTTTGGAGGGAAATTTGAATTTCCTCAACAAACTTTAGGAGGGAAACTTAGAATTTGAAATCCTAGATCTAGGGTTAGTTATCTATAAATAGGAACCTAGACCTAGGGTTAAAGGCTAATCAATAACCATTGGTTCATTCTACACCATTTTCTTCCACAAGTCTCGTGACAAGGCTTGTGCGAAACCCTAACCCTAATTCCACTCCAAATCCAAGATCTTGAGTACCAAATCAAGCGAGAAGCCTTCAACCTTTTAGGAGCCGAGCCGATCTTCAATCGGGCAAGTGATCCAAGCAGATCCGCGATCCACGGAGACGAGCGAAGCCAAATCGACGATCGAATTCTTCCTCTTGTAGTTCTTGAGCGAATGTAATGAAATTGTTGATATAAATAAAAGGTGAAATTCTTTTATCTTGCTTTCTTTTAATTCTTGCATCATGATTAGATCTCAATTTGTAATTGTAGTTCTTGTTGTGATGTTTGAGTAAAACTCCGCTCGTAAAGGAGTCGAGACGATTGTAGAATGATGATGTAACAAATCTTAATACGATTTTTAAGTCCTACGAGTTTTGAAAACCCTAGCAAGTTCAAGAATCGATGACCTAGTTTCGTAGCGATGCTTTCTTGATTGTGATCGCTCGAAATTAGGGATCTACGATCGTTTCTTGAATTTACTAGAGGTTAGAATGTGAATGATATCGACGAAAGGACAAGGGATAAGATGAAACCCTAGTTTCACAAGAAATCCCTAATTCTCGATCGATCATCATCGATCTAGTATCAATTCATCGAAGGATAAGAATACGTAATTGTAAGATTACATCACATCTATAGATCCGATCGATTCCTACGAGCCTCATTTCAATTCTTGATATTTGGTTTGGAAAAATCAACAAACGATCAATTCTTGATTCTATCTTTTAATGCTTTCTTAGATCTAGATTTTTCTCATTCTTGAACTTCAATTTCAAATCATGAATTGTTTTGTTTCCTTTTCATTAAAGTTTCAACTCATCTAATTCAAAAGACGAACGATTACACTTTCCCTGTGGACGATCCGCACTCACTAACAATCTACATCCGACACCGTAGTTGATTGCGGTCAAATAATTTTTGGTTGTGATTTCTTTATACAATTTTTCAAATACTACACAAATCAAGAATTCGTTTCAATCAATCCCCGTTGATGTCCTCCACCCTCCGATAGACAGCAAGAATAGCGGACTGTTGAAAGGCTTCGTGCAAGAGATCGATAAGATTGTATCGCCGTCTCTTCGAGATTAAATTCATCAGGTACACTGAGTGCACCTTGTCCTCGGCGGTGTCCAATGCTCTAAGTGGCACGCCGGTAAAGAATAGGGGAAGCGCTTCCCAGATGGCTCCCACAATAAGCTTCAACAGAGGGGAGCGCCGAGGAAGCAGTTGACCGTTGTACGCGTCGAAGCGACTCATGATCTCTGCACATTCGGCATTGGTAAATTCTCGATTTTGGGAACGGCCGAGTCGGCGGATGTCCCCGTAGGAGATAATCTCGTCGAGATCGTACATGTGGGCGTCCATCACTCCTATAAAAGAAGATCGACAAAATTAGCAACTCGTAAGAGTTTTGCTATATGATTTAAAAAGGAGCAAAGCTCCATCAATGAATCAAGAAGTTACAAATAAAATCCTCTCAGAAGAACAGAACTTTATTAATGAAACTCTAATAGAGTTCCCCCTTAGTTCTCTTTAGACCCCTTTAGACCAAACCTCTGCTAAGTGAAACCCTAAATGGATCTTCTTTAGATCAGGGATCTATTGAGAGCAAGGCTCTTAAAATTGATTTAATTTAATCCAAATTAATTTTTTACCTAAAATTCTCTAAAGTTTGAACTTTTAAAAGTGGTTAACAAAAGAGCAGGGCTCTGAGATTCTGAAAATAAAATTCTTGGAGATGATGATCATCTGTGGAGGGCCAAAGGTCCTATTTATAGGCATCAAGTGCCCTTTCAACTTCCAAAAGTTGCCGCAACGGTTGGAATTCTGCCACCGTTGCACTCGCGTTTGGGGCTACGTGAGCGCAACGGTGGGGGGGCATTTGTTTACCCCAATCAGAGCAAAGCACTGTTCAAATTCCAAGGCGGGAGATGAAGCAACGCTTCATCTTTCCCCAATCAGAGCAAAGCTCTACTTTGAAAATTTAAAGTTTAATAAATGAAGCAATGCTTCAGATCCTCTGCGCTGCGCGATGAGCGCCACGTGTCAAAATCAGGCACGCCAGCGCAGAGAGCGCAGCGTCCAAGGCAGCGCGCCCAATCAGAGCAAGGCTCTATTTAAAACAAAAATTAAAGGAAGCAACTGATTAGTTCAAAAATAATATTACCGTAATCAGAAACGGCGTCGCTTTGCAGCTAGCCGGTGAGTACGGGTCGATCCACAGAGATGCGTAATTTTCTGATTTGTGTTTTTACGAGTTGATTCCGATGGTGGTTTGGTTTTTGTTGATTGATTTAAAAACGAATTTATACGATATTAAAGAACTTGTTAGGATTAGGTCTAAGGTAGGGTTGATAAGATTAATATTGTCACCTCTTTCAATGCCTTTTGATTAAAACTTTTTAGAAGTCATAACAATTATTAGCAAAGGGGATTAGGATGATTGGGAAGAAACGAAGTTTCTTCCTCTAGATCCTTGTCCGTCCTTTCCTATTAATTGCTATAACCTTCATGGACGTCATGTATGTCCGGCCCTTTATACTACGGTTCACCGTTACCTCGTAGGTAGGGTGCCGTAGGGAGCGGATCATGCATGCGTGCATGAAGTTCTACTTATGAAAATTTATTGGCATTGAAGGAGATGAGAGATATTCCTCTCTCATTCCCTCCCTTGTTCCTAACCCTAACAAGCGAGGATTTTACTCGCTCATTAGGGGATCTTCTAAAAATGACATTTTTTTTTGTTATGTTTAATGTGTTTTGTTTAGATCTAAAATTATTACTTATCTACTGCAGATTAAAAAGAACTACACTAAGTTAACTAAGGCAAGTGATATGATTATTCTACTGCAAGAATTATACTAGATAGCTAGGGCAAGAAATGAATTAACACTAAGGCATGAATTAAAATAAAAACACTTATAGAAATGATGCTCTTTTTTCTCCCAACAATTCTGAATTTTATTGATTGAAAAGAGGCATCCGTTTTACAGATTTGTGATTACAATTTATAAGTAAACAGGGAAGCTAGAGTTACAGATTCTCGCACACATGATTTTACATATATGCCCACGGAAAATCCCAACACACGCACCGACACACCGACACAGGAAATTTCCACCGACACGGGCAACAAACGGCCGCGGAACCGCGGCATTTGTTGGCTTGGGCCGCGGTTCCGCGGCCCTTTGGTGAGCTCAGCTCACCAACTTCTCTGGGATGCATCTTAGTTGTTAGGGCTTCTTAGTTCTTCACAACTTTTCTCTGTTTGGCTTCTTAGTCTTCTTCAGATCTTCAGTGAAATTTGTAGTGGTCTTTTAACCGTTTCCTTTAACATTTCGGACATGCATTGCCTTGTGAATTGTTCTTCGTCTAGGTTTGAGTAGGATCCGTCTACTTGTTGGTCAAAAGTCCCTTTTCTGTATCAACTTTCGTCTTTTTCACTGTGTTCGTATCCAAGAGCCTGTATCCTGTAATATGCAACAAACGTGCGTCAAGAGTACCTGTTTACTTATAAAATGAATAAAAATGGAGAGTACAATAATGCTATATTATAGTATGAACAAATACCCCCAAACTTATCTTTTGCTCGTCCTCGAGCAAACTTATTATTTTATTCTCAATAAAAGCTAACCGCACTTTCGCAGGGAAACGCGATTGCACTGAGCTCGTGCAACAAGCCGTTAAACCTCTAGGTGTCCCTAGTAGGAGGAGTGTTGTCTCCTGAGGGTTTTCAGCGGATTACACCCACAAAATCCTATCAATTTGGCTTTTTCGACAATAATTCTCCAATTAGGTTTTCTAACATCGACTTCTATTATCATCGACTCATAAGTTATCCACCAATATTCTTCACACTTCCTCATAATTTAACTTAAGATTATATATGTTCGATAGACTCATTCAGCTTTCAACATTTCTTAGGTTTTCCTCTTAGGGTTTCATCTCCACTTAGGAATTTTTCTATCAACTTTACTAAAGATACAAGTTTTATTCTTCATTCCTTTCTCTTATCTAAACTCTAATCACATATCCCCACGTGTGTGTATCGATCACCCCTACACTTGGAAATTCAAATTAAGCAATCATACCCTTGTCCTTTGTCCAAAGCACTTATCAATTGGTGAATTTTTAATTGAATTTCGCTTACACATCCTTCATGCGACCGTTAATACTTCTTGAGGTACCAACGACCGATTACAAGATGTATTAGCACTTTAAAGCGTATGTCCTAGTTTTGCAACACCCAAGGCTTTAGCAGTGACTCCCAAACCAGTTGGTCTAAGGCACTAGGTGATGAGGCACCCTCGCTATATATTTTTCTATTTTTAGCCTTAAGTAATCACAAAACCAGTGTTCATTTTTTTTTTATTATTCACTTTTGTATTTTTCATTTTCTTCGTACTAGGGACTTATAGACAAGAGCATTTCAAGGTCTCCTCTACTATTCCAAGCTTTAAGGTGTGTGATTGTGCAATTTTGTAGGGTATACATTTTCAGAATCCATACTTAAGGCAGGAATTATTTTTCAAACTTATACTCTAATAAGAATATCAATATTTTTCCTTTATTTCAACTTAGCCCAAGAAGTGAACCCAAAATTTGCCTATTTCTAAATAAACTACAAAAACATATACTTTCTACCGTTAATCTTTAAAGAAGGTTATTTTTAGGGTTTTTAATTTACCAAATCTAAGATCTAGTTGTTCGTAGCTAATTAACCTATTTTTCAAACTCAAGTTAAATATAGCCAAAATTGAATACAATAATTTTTTGAATTTTTTTTTCAATTTTTATAGGTTTTCAAATAAATATGCAAATGCAAAATATATACAAATGAATGCGAAGGAAGAAGACGTACCGAGCATACCCCCAAACTTGAACTTGACAGTGTCCTCACTGTCATACTAAACCAAGAGGGTCAAGATGTCGGCATTCCCTGTTTATTCACATTATTACAAATGATACACACCCCCAAACTTATTTGAAATAAAGTTTTGGAAAATTGATTGGACATTCGGGGGTGAAAGTGGAGGAGGATCAATCAGTGTAAATCGGCTCCTGCAAAAACAGGAGCTCCTCCGATGGGTCCGCTGTGAAGAACGGTTTCAGTCGATGCCCATTCACTTTGAATAAGGTACCGTCTTCAGGATTTTCAAGATCAACCGCACCGTGCGGATAAACGGTGCGGACTACAAAAGGTCCTCTCCATCTAGAACGGAGCTTGCCGGGGTGATAATGTAACCGAGTGTCATAGAGTAAAACCTGTTGACCAGGTTCAAAAGTTTTTCGTAAAAGGTGTTTATCGTGGAACACCTTAGCTCGGTTTTTAGCAATTATGGCATTATCATATGCCTCATCCCGCAGCTCTTCTAGTTCATTCAATTGCAGCTTTCGATTGCTGCCCGCATCTCCTAAAGATAAATTCAGCTCTTTGATAGCCCAAAATGCTTTATGCTCAATCTCCACTGGGAGGTGGCAAGCCTTCCCGTAAACAAGCCGGTATGGATAGATACCAAGATCAGTCTTATATGCAGTACGGAAAGCCCATAGTGCATCGATCAGTTTAAGTGACCAATCTTTACGGTTTTTTGAAACCGTTTTCTCCAGGATTTGCTTGATTTGCCGATTTGAAACCTCGGCTTGCCCACATGTTTGGGGGTGATATGGCGTTGACAGCTTGTGGGTGATAGAGTATTTGCGCATTAAGGACTCGAAAGTCCTGTTGCAAAAGTGAGAACCATTATCACTTATTATCGCCCGAGGGTGCCCAAATCGAGAAAAAATGTGTTCTTTAAGAAATCGAACGACAACCTTGTTATCGTTCGTTCGGCTGGGCACAGACTCTACCCACTTTGAAACGTAGTCAACGGCCAAAAGAATATACACATTTCCAAAAGAGTTAGGAAATGGTCCCATAAAATCTATACCCCAAACATCAAAAATATCCACAACCAAAATAGGTTGGAGCGGCATTTCGTTTCTCCGCGATATCCGGCCCAAGTGTTGGCACCGGGAGCAGGTTTTGCAGTATTCGTAAGCATCCTTGAATAGTCGTGGCCAATAGAAACCACACTGCAAAACTTTTTCGGCTGTCTTCTTTGGGCCAAAGTGCCCGCCACATGCTTGATCGTGGCAAAAAGACAGCACGCTCTTGACCTCACTTTCAGGTACACACCGACGAATGATTTGGTCGGAACAGTATTTAAGATAGGGTTCATCCCAGTAAAAATGCTTTACTTGGGACAAAAATCGAATTTTATCCTGTTTCGACCAATCTTTAGGTATCAGGCCGGTGGCTAAGTAGTTTACAATATCGGCGAACCATGGTTCGCAAGAAACGGTCAAGAGTTGCTCGTCGGGAAAAACATCAGTGATTGGAAGATCAAGCGTGGGCGAAGAAGGAAGTCGTGATAGGTGATCAGCTACTACGTTTTCACATCCTTTTTTGTCCTTTATGACAAGGTCAAACTCTTGTAGTAAAAGGATCCAACGTATTAGCCTTGACTTAGCATCCTTCTTCGCAAAAAGATGGCGAAGAGCTGAATGATCAGTATATACAACGACTGGAGAGCCAATTAAATAAGGCCAAAAATTTTCAAGTGCAAACACAACAGCTAAAAACTCTTTCTCTGTTGTTGTGTAGTTTAGTTGGGCCTCATTTAGTGTTCGGCTAGCATAATAAATCACATGCGGCATTTTATTAATGTGCTGTCCGAGAACAGCGCCAATGGCAAAATCTGATGCGTCGCACATGATTTCGAAAGGGTGCGTCCAGTCCGGAGATGAAAGAATGGGCGCAGAGATGAGAGAGTGTTTCAAAGACTCGAATGCCTCAATGCATGTAGAGTCGAAGGCAAAAGTTGTGTCCTTGGCCAATAAGAGAGTCAAGGGTCTAGCGATCTTGCTAAAGTCCTTGATGAACCGTCTGTAAAAACCGGCGTGGCCAAGGAAGGCTCTGATGTCTTTGACGCGTTTAGGGGGAGGGAGGTTAGAAATCACTTTGATTTTAGCTCTATCAACCTCGATGTCGTTTTGCGAGATGACATGTCCTAAGACAATGCCTTCTTGCACCATGAAATGGCACTTCTCCCAATTCAACGTTAGGTTCTTATCCCTACAGCGGGTAAGAACAGCGTCCAGATGTCGTAAACACTCGTCGAAGGAGTCTCCAAAGATGGAGAAATCATCCATAAAGATCTCCAAGAACTTTTCGACCATGTCTGAAAAGATCCCCATCATACACCGCTGAAATATCGCGGGCGCATTGCATAACCCAAAGGGCATGCGACGATAAGCAAAAGTACCAAAGGGACAAGTGAATGTTGTCTTATCTTGATCCTCTTTGGCGATGGGGACTTGGTTGTAACCGGAATAGCCATCTAGAAAGCAATAGAACTCGTGCCCTGCCAATCGCTCGAGCATTTGGTCAATGAAAGGTAAAGGAAAGTGGTCTTTCCTTGTCGCGGCATTGAGTTTCCTATAGTCTATGCAGACTCGCCACCCAGTTTGGGTGCGAGTGGGAATTAACTCATTTGCCTCATTGGTAATGACCGTAATGCCCGATTTCTTTGGCACAACGTGGATTGGGCTAACCCATTGGCTATCCGAGATAGGGTAAATGATACCACTATCCAGACACTTGACAATCTCCTTCTTAACAGCCTCTTTCATAATGGGGTTGAAGCGTCGTTGTGGATCCCTTGCCGGCTTGGCATCATCCATCAAGTGTATATGATGTTCGACTATGAGGGACTAATCCCCTTAATGTCAGCCATAGACCAGCTGAAAGCTTGCCGATTATTGTGTAAGACCATTAAAAGAGCCTTCTCTTGCTCAAGAGCTAGAGAGGCCGATATAATGACGGGTAAGGTCTCATTATCACCTAGATAAGCATATTTTAGGTGCGACGGCAAAAGCTTCAATTCGAGTTTAGGAGGTGAAACAATAGATGGTAACAATGGGGTAAATGTTTCAAACTCGAAGGATTCCATCAAAGGTTCGAATCGAGTGTACGCAACAGAGTCGGATGGTTCAACTAACTCATCCGAAAAAGCAAAAGACTCCAAGTCAGGTGATGAGTCTTCAAAGTCATCAACGAAGGTAAAGCACTCAAAATCGTTATCCGCCGTGAAAGCTGTGTCGGATTCTAGGAGGAACGCGCTAGTGGCGTTAACATTGCTGTGATCGAACAAAAAATTCTCGAACTCACAGTCCTCCTCCACGATCTCATTGATCGAGCAAACATCGAGTATGCTAGCATTAGGCTCAGCAGGCTAACTTCCCAACTTGAAGATATTGAGCTCAATTGTCATATTGCCGAAAGATAGGTTCATTGAACCATTACGACAATTGATCACTGCGTTGGAAGTTGCCAGAAATGGTCGACCAAGTATTACCGGAATTTGATTCCGGGGGTTAGCGACAGGTTGTGTATCCATCACAATAAAGTCAACGGGGAAAATAAAATCCCCTACTCTAATTAACACATCCTCCAGCTCTCCCCTAGGATGGGTGATTGACCGGTCGGTCATTTGGAGAGTAAAGTGAATGGGCTTAAGCTCTTCAACGCCCAATTGCTCGTACACAGAATAGGGTAGCAGATTGACACTCGCACCAAGATCTAATAGTGCTCTATTGATATTCTTGTCCCCAATTGTTATCGAAATGGTAGGACACCCGGGGTCCTTTTGCTTTGGGGGTAGAGAATTGACAAGAGCATCACTAATAGCACTAGCCACAAAAAATTTCTTTGGCACTTGTGACTTCCTCTTTTTGGTACATAAGTCCTTTAAAAATTTTGCATATAAAGGAACTTGCTGGATTGCATCCAAAAGAGGGATATTTATGCTAACCTGTTTGAACAACTCAACAATCTTCTCTATCTGTGGAGTTGGTTTATTGGATCTCAACCGATTAGGAAAAGGAACATTTTGAAAGGTGGTTGAGTCCAATTTTTGCGGATCAGATTGTCGAGTTGGAACGGCACCCCGTGTAGATGTGTTCGTGTTGTGAGAAATGGGTCCGTTCGAGCTAGAAGAGGTAGAGCCGTGTGAAGGGTGGAGAATAGGCTCTGAAGAAGAAGAAGTAGGTGAAGAAGATGAAGAAGGGTCACCGGCAGGGGTATCATTATTAATACCCACATTGTTTTGCAACACTTTTCCCGATCTCAACGTGGTCACAGCATTTACGTTATGATTCTGCTGTTGATATGCAGCATGTGCGTGACCGGGGTTGGGCAGTGGTTGAGACGGGAGTTTTCCTTTTTCGCGCTCGCTCAAAGCTGCATTGAGTTGTGCAATTTGTGCCTCAATAGATTTGATGTTTTGATCGTGTGAGGCACTGTTTTGCACCAAAGATTGAATAGAAGTCTCAAGTCTTGCTGTAGACTGTGTAGATTGCTTAAGGAACGCATCTAGACTTCTTTCGAGCGAGCTAACCTTATCATTATTAGGTTGAACATAATTGTTTGGCTGGTAAGCGGTGTTAGGCACAAAATTGTTCACCTGATTAGGGTAAGGTTGTTGTTGAAAAGGTTGCTGTTGAAATTGAGTTTGTGAAGGTGCTTGTTGTTGTTGTGGAGGAGGAGGTCTTTGTAAATTGTTATATCCTTGGAATTGTTGATTTTGGTTCCAAGCGAAATTTGGGTGACTCCTCCACCCCGGATTGTATGTCGAAGAGTACAGATCGTTTCTTTGTCGTTGCTGAAATGCAGCATTGACTTGATCCTGTCCTTGAGTAGATGCATTATAAGGACACTCTTCGGTTAGGTGCGACGGATCCGCACAACAAGCACAAACAGTTCGTGGAGGCATAACAGGGGCAGGAGAAGGCGATGAGATTTTGGTCTCAATCGCTTCTAGCTTTTTCGTAAGAGCGGCCATCTCGGCCTTCATAGCAATCGACATCTCTACTTGATGTATGCCTGCCCTAGATTGACCACTAGAAGAAGATGATGTGGTCTTAGTACTCTCCCACTGAATTGTTTGCTCACTAAGATCCTCAAGAAACTGCCACGCTTCGTCACTAGACTTGGAGAGAAAATGACCTTGACATATGGTTTCTAGCAACTGCTTCGTTGCCGAGTTCAATCCCTCGTATAATGTTTGGCAAAGTTACCAACTTTTGATCCCATGATGAGGGCATTGAACGAGTAGGTCCTTAAATCTCTCGAAGCACTTCCAAAATGGTTCGGAAGGAAGTTGTGAGAATTGAATTATTTCATTGCGGATTCTGACAGTTTTGTGATGAGAATAGAACTTTTTCAGAAAAGCTTTCATAAACTCGTCCCAATTTCTAATGGAATATGATGCGGTGCTGTATAGCCACTTCTCGGCTAGGTCACATAAGGTGAAAGGAATGTCCCTTAGCCTTATAGCGTCATCACTTAATTGGGTTGTTTTCCTCATAGCACACACATTTTGGAATTTATTGATAAAAATATACGCATCTTCAGATTCCAAACCATGAAATTTTGGCAGCATATTGATGAAATGTGGTTTTATTTCAAAATTGTCCCCATTTGCCGGTGGGGGTGAAAGACAGGTGGGTAAAGAAGTGCGGACGGGGTAAAAGAGATCCTGGAGCGCAACTCGTGCGGGCGCTTCAACAAGCGGTTGGTTCGGGTTATTCGCACCTAACGGAGGTGGAATCCTTCCCGTAGGTAAGGTATTGTTGGGGTTGAATCCCGACATGCCTTCGAAAGAAGAATTTGAAGGTGGGGGTAAGAAAGTGGATAGAATGTCGACTTCGGTGTCGAAAGGTTCGTCGGTCGGTACCAACGAAACACGGACTAATCGGGCGTTAGTATCCCTAGTCCAAAGTGACATACACTAAAGGGGTAGTGTAGTCAGAAAAAAATAAAGACAGAATGTGGAGGTAAGACAACGTCAGTGAAGGGAAGTGGTGGAAGTGAGTTGCAAGTTTTCTTAGCGACAAGTTGCAAGTTTTGAAAAGATTTTTCTTTTTTTTTCCTTATGTGAGAGTTTTGCAAGGAGGTTTTTGAAAAGGGACTCGTGACACAAATGTATCAACCACACATGCACAATCAGGCCTAGATCTAGGGTCACCTAGGTCTGCTAGACAGCTCCTAACTAGGGCTAGAAATAGGACCTCAAACCGCCTCTTCACCGACAAGTACGGCCAGGTAAGTGCCAGGTAAGTGGGAAGGAACCACAATAGTGGGCCTAATTAATAACCACTAGCCTAGACACACTTGCCTAGACACCGCAAAGTCAGTTAGGATAAACGGTCGATGCCTATACTAGTCCTTTTCCTATTGAGCTCGATGTCCTTAGGCCTGAGTCTAGTATTTTTTAATTAATTGTGGTCAATGCAAATGCTTTAAGTGTTTTCTGGGGTCCTGGGAAGGATGATGAAATCCCCACCCAATCTGAGTTTGGTCAAATAGCCCCTTAAAGTCCGATTAAATTATGCAAAACAATAAAATTCACTTGCAATCAAATTTTTAGCGCGGCGCAAAGAAACCTGCAGAAAATCTGTTATTTAGAAAGGGGAGAAAGAATTTTTAGCGCAAAGAATTCCTGCAGAAAATTTTTATAGAGAGATATATGGAGGTTGCAGAGGGGAGAAGGAGAGATCAAACCATGTAATTTTCAAACAGAGAAGCCAACAGAAGGCCGCGGAACCGCGGTCTTGATAGGTTGTTTGCGGCGGAACCGCGGTCCTTTGAGCAGATCAGTGGCTCAGAAATTTTGTGATGCTCTGTTGGTTCAATCTACCTCTGTTGTGATGTGCACTTTACTGATTTGCCCTCTGTCAAATTCCAGATCCGAGAGTCTTCACTGTTCCTGCAAAAATCAAACGACAAAACCCTTCAAATAGATAAAAATCGAAAAAATGCTTTTGAACTTTTTTTTTATATTTTCAGATTTTTATAATTTTTTTTTTAAAAATTTATATCAACCCGAAATCACACAAAAGAAATATTACGCCATCCCCGGCAACGGCGCCATTTGATTAGTTCAAAAATAATATTACCGTAATCAGAAACGGCGTCGCTTTGCAGCTAACCGGTGAGTACGGGTCGATCTACAGAGATGTGTAATTTTCTGATTTGTGTTTTTACGAGTTGATTCCGATGGTGGTTTGGTTTTTGTTGATTGATTTAAAAACGAATTTATACGATATTAAAGAACTTGTTAGGATTAGGTCTAAGGTAGGGTTGATAAGATTAATATTGTCACCTCTTTCAATACCTTTTGATTAAAACTTTTTAGAAGTCATAACAATTATTAGCAAAGGGGATTAGGATGATTGGGAAGAAACGAAGTTTCTTCCTCTAGATCATTGTCCGTCCTTTCCTATTAATTGCTATAACCTTCATGGACGTCATGTATGTCCGGCCCTTTATACTACGGTTCACCGTTACCTCGTAGGTAGGATGCCATAGGAAGCGGATCATGCATGCGTGCATGAAGTTCTACTTATGAAAATTTATTGGCATTGAAGGAGATGAGAGATATTCCTCTCTCATTCCCTCCCTTGTTCCTAACCCTAACAAGCGAGGATTTTACTCGCTCATTAGGGGATCTTCTAAAAATGACATTTTTTTGTTATGTTTAATGTGTTTTGTTTAGATCTAAAATTATTACTTATCTACTGCAGATTAAAAAGAACTACACTAAGTTAACTAAGGCAAGTGATATGATTACTCTACTGCAAGAATTATATTAGATAGCTAGGGCAAGAAATGAATTAACACTAAGGCATGAATTAAAATAAAAACACTTACAGAAATGATGCTCTTTTTTCTCCCAACAATTCTGAATTTTATTGATTGAAAAGAGGCATCCGTTTTACAGATTTGTGATTACAATTTATAAGTAAACAGGAAAGCTAGGATTACAGATTCTCGCACACATGATTTTACATATATGCCCACGGAAAATCCCAACACACGCACCGACACACCGACACAGGAAATTTCCACCGACACGGGCAACAAACGGCCGCGGAACCGCGGCATTTGTTGGCTTGGGCCGCGGTTTCGCGGCCCTTTGGTGAGCTCAGCTCACCAACTTCTCTGGGATGCATCTTGGTTGTTAGGGCTTCTTAGTTCTTCACAACTTTTCTCTGTTTGGCTTCTTAGTCTTCTTCAGATCTTCAGTGAAATTTGTAGTGGTCTTTTAACCGTTTCCTTTAACATTTCGGACATGCATTGCCTTGTGAATTGTTCTTCTTCTAGGTTTGAGTAGGATCCGTCTACTTGTTGGTCAAAAGTCCCTTTTTTGTATCAACTTTTGTCTTTTTCACTGTGTTCGTATCCAAGAGCCTGTATCCTGTAATATGCAACAAATGTGCGTCAAGAGTACCTGTTTACTTATAAAATGAATAAAAATGGGGAGTACAATAATGCTATATTATAGTATGAACAGCAACGCTTCAGACAACTTACGCTCTGCGCTGCAACACGTGGCAGCGCAGTTGGGCTAGCGCAGTTGCGTTGCGCGCCACGTGGCAGCGCAGTTGGGCTAGCGCAGTTGCGCTGCGCTCTGCGCTGCGCGCCACGTGGCAGCGCAGTTGCGCTGCGCTCTGCGCTGCGCGACACGTGTCAGCGCAGTTGCGCTGCGCTCTGCGCTGCGTGACACGTGTCCAGCGCAGTTGCGTTTGCGCCAAACAGAATTAAATTCTAGTAAGATTCTTCTGTTCTTGTTAAAACAAGAAAATTATCTTCTGTAAAACAGAAACCCTTGGATCAAAGATCCAACGGTGGGGAAAATTCCCCAAATCACTCAGAGAAGGATCTCTTTAACAAACATAACAAATCTATGGGCACTATATAAAGACCCCTAGACCCCAATTCAAAGGATCATGAATATCATCATTGATAACTCTGAAGAATTGGAGAGAATTCCTCAAGAACAAAAAAGGTAAAAACCTTTAGAAAAAAGAGAAAATTCTCTTATGAACAGATCATTGATCTGAGAACAAGATCAATGATCTTCAAAGAAAAAAAATAAATAATAATAGTGCCTTGCACTTTCTTATGAACCATTGGTTCTTTAAAAACAAGAAAAACTTATTTTCTTTGATTTAAAATCGATCAAAAGATATAACAGTGCTCTGCACTTGCAAAAAATTGCACTGTTGCGCTCCTGTATTGGCGCAAGCCATCAGGGAGCGCCACGTGTCAGCAGCGCAACAGCGCAGCGCACTGACACAGCGCACTGCGCTGTTGCGCTTGCGCTCATCGAGCATGACACGTGTCACCACCATATGAGTTTGCGCCTTGCGCTCCTCAATTGGCGCAAAGCGCCTGACAAGCCACGTGGGGCATTGTCAGAACATTGAATGCAATGCATTATTGAAAGGGCAGAGCCCAATAAAAGGGTCTATCAGACCAAAATAAAGATGCTATGCAGATGCTATGCATCATAAGTAAAGGGACAGAGCCCAAATCAAAAAGCCTAGCAGACCAGAATAAAATACAGTGCATTATTAAAAAGGGGCAAAGCCCTAGCACAGGCCTAATAGGCCAAAGACAAATAAAATGTTGAACATTTTTCTAACTGGACTTAGCCCAATCATGGCCGTAAGTCCTCAAATTAAATTGACTGAGCATGGCTGCTCTATTAAATCAATTCACACCTGGTTCAAGGGTACATCTCTGAACTCCTCTGACACCTGTCGTTGTAATCCTTCAACGTCGTCAGAGAGGTGATGGGTCCCGACGACCATACATACAATGGACCACCACGTCCCTAAACTGGAACATAGACCACCATGTCCCTATACTGGCAGTGGACCACCACGTCCCTAAACTGGAACATGGACCACCATGTCCCTAACTGGCAGCGGACCACTACGTCCCTAAACTGGAACAATAGAGCCCTCAAATGCTCTTTTGTTGGATCTAAACGATCCCGTTTAAGTTGATCTTAGCCTCAAACCTGGCTAACGTATCCTTAAACATTCAAATGGACCATAAAACTCCAAATCAACTTTGGTTCAAGGGTACATCTCTGAACTCCTCTGACACATGTCGTTGTAATCCTTCAACGTCGTCAGAGAGGTGACGGGTCCCGCTGGCCATATATATTAAACGGACCACTACGTCCTTAAACTGGAACAATAGAGCCCCTAAATGCTCTTTCCGTTAAGCTGGTCTTAGTCTCAAATCAGACTAACGTATCCTTAACAAACGTTTGAGTTGATCTTAGCCTCAAATATGGCTAACGTATCCTTAAACCAAAACCCCAAACCCAAATCTAAGAAAATACGGATTTGGACTAATCCACGTCCTACGGGCGACGACATAAATTAGTTTCCGTATACAATCCACGGGCAACCATAAACAAAACAAACACCCACGACACGAAGTGAAATTCTTGAGAAGGAGGAAGTTGTTACCGTGATGCGGTAGCGTAATTAACTGCAGGGGCTTGCGCCTGCAGGGAAGAGCGTCCCCACAATCAAAAACCCCTCGAGCGAGGGGGAATCCGACGAAGTCTGCTACATCGGCCGCATCCGTCTAAACCTCCGATACACGGTGCCATAAATCAACTTGGCATCTTCGGAGAGGTGGACGGATAAAACCAAATAGCATCTGTCCCGAATCTCAGGCAAGACGTCCTAATGTCTCAGCCGCCATTCGGAGGGGAACAGTTCGGGTTATCATCAAGTGAAGGTCAAGGAAGCTGATATTCACAAAACAGCTTTCAGAACTCGCTATGGACATTACGAATTTCTAGTGATGCCATTTGGAGTGACCAACGCACCCGCAATATACATGAACCTAATGAATCAAGTTTTCCGGGAGTACTTAGACAGGTTTGTTGTCATCTTCATCGACGACATCCTGGTGTATTCTAAGAATCGGAAAGAGCATGCAGAACATCTACGAATTGTCCTAGAAACTCTTCGACAACATCAGCTCTATGCCAAGTACAGCAAGTGCGAGTTTTGGCTAAAGCAAGTTGGTTTTCTTGGGCATATCGTATCAGGAGAAGGAATCTCGGTAGATCCAGCAAAAGTTTCAGCAGTTAGCGAATGGCTTACACTAAAGTCAGTGAAGGAGTTTCTTAGGTTTAGCTGGATATTACACAAGATTCATTGAAGGATTTTCGAAGATAGCAACACCCCTGACCAAGCTCATACGTAAAGATGAAGATTTTGTGTGGTCAGAAGCATGAGAACAAGCTTTCGTAGAACTCAAGTTAAGGTTGACATCAGCACCTATTCTCGTTATACCGGATCAATCTGGAGGATTCGAAGTGCATTGCGATGCATCCGATAAGGGATTAGGATGTGTTCTACATCAGCACGGTAAAGTTGTGGCTTATGCTTCAAGACAGCTGAAGATTCATGAGCGCAATTATCCGACGCATGATCTGGAATTGGCAGCCGTCATTTTTGCCCTCAAGATTTGGCGCCATTATCTACTTGGTGAACGAGTGAACATCTACACAGATCATAAGAGCCTGAAGTACGTGTTTACTCAGAAGGAGTTGAATATGCGGCAGAGAAGATGGTTAGAACTCATGGCGGACTTTGACATCAACTTGCAATATTACCCAGGGAAGGTGAATGTGATACCTGATGCACTTAGTCGCCAACCATTAGCAATGAATCTCACTGCTCATTGGAAGCTTCAACAAGACTTGCATCAGATGGAGATTGAAGTAGTCATGCCAGGTAATGCTTCAAGTTTGATGAATTTACAAGTTCAATCAACCATTGTCAATCAGATCAAAGCAGCTCAAGCAAGCGATGCTAAGTTGCAAAAGATTAGAGAACAAGTGGAGAATGGACTCAGAACAGACTTCATCATCCATGAAGACGGATCTTTGAGATACGGCAGCAGATTGTGTGTACCAAAAGGTCCTGTTCGGGAAGAGTTAATGAAAGAAGCTCACAGCTCTCCCTATTTAGTACACCCTGGAGGTACCAAAATGTACAAAGATCTACGTCAAAATTATTGGTGGTATAGAATGAAGCATGAAGTAGCCAGAAGCGTCGCAAAATGTTTGGTGTGTCAGCAATTAAAGGCTGAACATCACAGGACTGCTAGATTACTTCAACCGTTCCCAATCCCAGAATGAAAGTGGCAACACATCACGATGGATTTTGTGACTGCTCTTCCTCGCAGCACAAAGGTTAACGATGCCTTATGGGTCATTGTGGATCGACTCACAAAGTCGGCTCACTTCATCCCATTTCGAGTTGGCCAATCAACTGAGACACTAGCAAAGAAGTACATGGAGGTAATAATCTAATTAAGATTTAAACTCTTCATAATGTACTATCTCTGATACCCATGAACTCATATAGGAAATTGTGAGACTTCATAGAGTACCGCCTGCATTGTCTCCGATCGTGACACCAGGTTCTGATAGCAATTTTGGCAGAGTCTGCAAGCAAGCTTAGGAACAAGTCTGAACTTCAGCACGGCTTATCATCCACAAACAGATGGTCAGTCGGAATGAACTATTCAGATCTTGGAGGATATGCTCAGAGCGTGTATGTTAGACTTCAAAGGATCGTGAGAAGATCACCTGCACCTTATGGAGTTCGCATACAATAACAGCTACCAAGCAAGCATAGGAATGGCACCTTTTGCAGCATTGTATGGAAGGAAGTGTCGATCGACATTAAGTTGGGACGACATCAGAGATAGGGAACTTCTTGGACCAGAGATGATAGTAGCGACTGTTGATGTGGTTCGTACTATCAGGGAAAGGATGCGCATAGCCCAAGATCGACAGAAGCACTGGGCTGATACAAAGAGACGTCATCTGGAGTTCCAGCCAGGAGATCATGTGTTCTTGAAGATATCTCCGAATCGCGGAGTGATCCGATTTGGAAGACGGGGTAAGCTAAGTCCGAGATATATTGGACCGTTCGATATGCTCGAACGAGTCGGTGAAGTGGCATACCGCTTAGCGCTTCCACCTTCATTGGAAGGAGTGCATAACGTGTTCCACATATCCCAACTCAGAAGGTATATGAGTGACCCCAGCCATGTTCTCGATCATTCCGAGCTCACTATACAACCCGATTTGTCTTGTGAGCAACAGCCTGTGGAGATCCTGGACAGGAAAGTGAAGACACTTCGGAACAAGGAAGTTAACTTGGTCCGAGTGATGTGGAAGAAAGACACTTCAGGAGAGTCCACTTAGGAAAGGGAGGATGAAATGTGTACCAGATATCCACACCTCTTTGTAAACCAGTCCTCAAATAAAAGTTGTAAATTTCGAGGACGAAATTTTTGTAAGGAGGGTAGACTATAACAACTCCATTTTTAATTTACAAAGAATTGATTTAAATTCAATGTATACTTGGAGTATTTAATGTTGCTGATATCTCTTTAAGTATTTATTTCACTCCATAATTACAAGAAGGAGCTTGTAGCTCATTGGTAATACCTTGCACTGCTGAACCAAGCCACCAGAGTTCAAATCCCCTGCCCCACATTATTTTTAGATTATTTTTGTTTTAAATTCTTTAGAAGCCCAACAGTCAACACGTGTTAAATCCAAATTTTCCCACTACACATGAAAAGTTAGAAGCACCATAGGCTTATTCAGGCGACCCCCCATCTCCCGCCACCTCGACTCGGTCGGGATCGGCCGAGTCGTCAACTTGAAAAAGTTGGCTCTTCACCTCCCCACCTCCACTACATACTTTAATTCTGCAGATCAATTCCAGAGAACCCATTAACACCTATTTACTACATTTTCCTATTATTTTTACATTTTTAATTAAAAACCCTACACCTATCCTAACCCTAGCCTAACCCTATAAATACACCCCTACCTCCTACACTCTCATCCCAAAATTCTGAGCCCACTCTCTCAAAATCTCAAGAAAACCTTGTGTACTTTGGAAACGAGCGAAAGGCGAAGCGCTGACGAAATCAACGGCGAACTTCCGGTGATCGTATTAGGAACTCTCAGCGACGAATCGATGCACCGGCGAACCCTCTACATCCCTCTCACTCTCTAGTGTTGTCCAAACCCGTAAGTCCCTTTCTAGCTTTTCTTTTCTTTTCAAAAAAAAAATACGAAATTACAAAACCCGACAGAATCGGAACAAATCCGATTTCCGATTCGGTTTTCTATAAAATTTCACTTCTCACCAATACATTCATGCTTAAATATCTTATTGTTGACTATTAAACACTTAACAAATAATTTGAACAAGTTTCATCACATGAAATGATAGCCTTTCCAATTTATCGTATTTTTTTCACTTAAATACCACAATGTTTCGATTTCACATTTAACCCTTTAACCTTGCTATACATTTAAAGTAGAACACGAGATAATGACCTACCTCCACACACACGCATATACAACCCTAAAACGATATCATCAAAACTTAGAATACGATAAAACAATACTTTCATTTAAATACCATATTCTTAATAAAACCATTTCTAAAAGTTTTAGGTTTGATACACTTCTAAAATAAATACCTCTTATTAGGAAAATACGATAAGTTGTGGATATCGATCGTTTATCTAAACCTGACTTTGTGGTGTCTAGGTTAGGCAAGTGAGAAAGGTAATTTTAAAAAGCCCGTCTCACGGTGATTCGTGAACGGATCCTTCCTTTCTTCACTTGTACTTACCTGGCCACAATTGGCGGTGAATAGGCGATTTGAGGCATCTAACAACTTGTTGTTTAGACCATTTAGAAATAGTCTAGTTGAATTAGAAAACCCTAGAATCTAAAATACGGAAAATTGACTTTTTACAAATAAATACCTAATACTTTATAAAACCGTTTTCTAAAGGATTAGTATTTTACAATCTTTGCAAAGCGCCGCTACAACCCACTTTGAGGATCCCATTCGGGATAGTACAATTTATCGTGCACCCTCGGGCTTAGTAGTGCGAGATTCAGACCTCCGCAAGAAACATTCGGTCTCGAAAGGTTTAAAATACGATATCTTAAGAAAATGAGATTTCTGGAATATAAAATATTTATTAAAATTATTTTTGTATAAATATATGTATATATATCATTTAAATATCTATTTTATTATGATATAAATATTCCATCTTTTTCTAAAAATCATAAGAACAAATTTTACACTAAAATACCATGAACTTCAATTAAATCAATATTACAGATAAATACCCTTATTTATGAAATTAGGATATTTTCACTAGAAATATCACAATATAAAATCCACGTTCATTACAACTCTAAAGACGAATAATAAATACTTGGGGTGCATCTTGAAAACTATACAAAAGTATTTTTACATAAAACCCCCTCAAGTTTTATAAATTACCCTAAGGACCCTAGTGAATATAAGACTTCGATTTATATTTCTTCTGTCTGACTCGGATTTGAGTCTGATCATAATCCGATTTGAATATGATTCAAGTACCATATAAATCTATAATATTACAATTCAACATGAACACACGAATCCATGAATGCAGTTATCAATCTATTCAACTTGACTGAACCAAACCATAGATATACTATCCATTTACATGATTCCAGTTTACATCCATTACATCCGTTACTGATATCATGGTTTCGGTCAGTCATCCAACTATACAACTTATACAATACAATATAACAATACAATTAAAACACTACGGGGTTTAAGGGGTAGATTGGTACGGAAGGTGTTAAAAGTGGCACGAGACAGTAAGATTAAGACACCTAACATGAATCCTGTTGCTGTTGTACCGTGGCATAACAGTTCCTTGTACTTTCAGTTTGCCCTGGTCTCTAGCATATAGAGACCCCTCTCGTATACACCGGCATCCTTCTGTACCAAGGTACAAACAACAGCGTTAACACAATATTCTACAATACTATACAACTTTAAAATATACATTCTTATTCTGTCTTTTCTTTTTCCCCCTTATCTTTTGGACTTACCGAGCGACCTGTTCGCTGACGATATTCTATTTCTTTCTTCTTTGAATGTCGTCAGGTGATCTGGACACAGCAGAGATCAAGCCCACCAGTGAAGACTTGGATCAGTTCCTCAAAGACCCCGAGCTCTAGACATTGTACATTTCCATTCAATACCTTTAATTTCCTGTTATGCCATTGTTTAGTCATCGTTTTTACTTCAGTTGTATTTCCTTTTCATGCATTGTACAAAAGAATGTTAATAAATAAAGTTGCTGTTATTTTTAGGTCTCTTGTCTCTTATGATTACTTTTATATTGCTTAGATACGCTTAGCGTATTTACTTCACAATAAATACGTAGCGGACCAGTCGTGTCCCCTTCGCCATATACCGGGAAGCGGGGCGTGACAGACTTGCAGGGCCCCGGTGCTTAGGAAACAGGTTTTTTAATCCCCACTGCCTAAAGCTTTTCCCTACGAGTCGAGACGAATCGAGAAGTTCTCGTAAGGACACTAATTTCCTCACGAGTCGAAACGAATCGAGAAGTTCTCGCAAGAATATACTAACGTCACAGTTAACCTCTACTCTTTACGACAGAGGTCCGTTAGGGTCTGTGGTACTAGGGTTTTGTCCGTTGTACCGTCGCGTTGGCTGATGTATTCCTCGATAGGCAATCTTGCTGTTCGAGTAGCCTTGCGACTGTCGTGTCTCTGATCCCTTCGGGGGCTGGACAAGACGTCTTCAAGCAATCTTCCAGGTAGTATTACCGTCGAAAGAGCAAGCGTTAGGGATATTCCATGTCGCTTTTTACTTGAGGTTAGGCTCAGTTTGGGAGCCCTGATGAGTCATAACCACTCCGCGCTGGTGTGGGATGATCTCCGATAGTCTTTCAGGTTTTATTTGAGTTGCCGTCAAGACCCTGAAGCTAGGGATTTTCCTTTGCTTCATTTGCTGGCATTGCGTCTACTGTAATTAGACGAATGCCGCGGTTGTCTCTAGGTTGCGTGTGAACCGTCGAGGCTTGGACCTAGGGATTTTGCCATGGCTCCATTGTTTTGACCCTGGGGTCAGTTGTTGACGTTGCATCTGCATCCTGCTGGAGTTGAGAAGGAACGCCGCTGTTAATCTCTAGGTTGTATGTGAACCGTCGAGATTTGGAACTAGGGGACTTTTCTGTGGCTCCATTTGTTGATATCGTGTCTGCATCCTGCTGGAGGAAGAACGCTGTTGGTGATCTCTAGGCTGTAGATGTTGCCGTCGAGACTTGGAACTAGTGACTCTGCCGTAGCTCCGAGGTAGTCTCTAGGTTGTCTGTGAACCGTCGAGATTTGGAGCTAGGTGTATGCCGTGGCTCCATTTGTTGATATCGTGTTTGCATCCTGCTGGAAGAAGAACGTCGTTGTTGATCTCTAGGCTATAGACGTTGCTGTTGAGATCTGACTTTCCCTTTGACAGAGTTCGTTTGGGACATATAATTCCCTTTTCGTTTATGCTCATGGATTGTATACAGAGGTCAGTATGGACTTACCTGCAGGGCAAATGTTTCATTCCCTTTTTTATTTCTTTCCGCGATGCTCTATCATTTCAGCTTTTCGTATCGCGAAAGTCGCGACTGCCCAATCTTTTCGGCTATTTTTCACGGTGCCCAATCGTTTCGGCTATTTTTTTCTTTTTACTCACTGCTTTTTATTGCGAGTTGCCCAATCATTTCGGCTATTTTTGTATGCATATATTTTACTTGCTGATTTTGTTGCAAGTTGCCCTATCATTTAGGCTATTTCATATGCATTTATGGCTCACTGATTTCTTGCCGCGAGTATGAGACTTGGGATCTGATACCGATTTAGGCATCAACACCGCTACAACTGGGATATTGCTAGGAGCGAATCATCATTTGCCTTTGTCGGTTTGAACAAAGGTGGCTTAGTAGACCGGGTTAAGATCCTGTCAGCTAAGGTTTTTGACTTCATGAGCCGTAAGGGTCTCATAAAGATATTTCTCCCAACAAGTCGTGAGAATCTTGTAGATGCATTTTCTCCTTAAGAATCGTGAGGATTCTTAAGTGTATGTTCTCTTATAAGTCGTAAGGATCTTACAAGAGTGTTTTCTCCTTATAAATCGAGAGGACTTACAAGTGTCATTCACCAAATGAGGACATTTCACGTCATCGGTGGAACTTGGTGGGGAAATGATTATTTGCGCCCGTGGATTGTATACAAGGGTCAATATTGAACCACTTATAGGGCAATCTGTGGATTGTGATGGCTTAAGAACGGGTTCAGATTCCTGTAGCTTAAGGCTTTAGAATCCTATAAGCCGTAAGGGTCTCATAGGGGAATTCTCCTTACGAGTTGTGAGAATCTCGTAAGTGTAATTTCTCCTTAGGAATCGTGGGGATCCCTAAGTATGTCGTTCCTTTGTGAGTCGTAAGGATCTCAAGCAGGTATTTTCTCCTTACACGGTCGAGAAAACCTTGCAAGTGTGCATGAATTTTTTTACGAGTCTGCGCCGTTTCGGGTTTTCACAAACTCGCCGGTAGCCCTGCTGTTTTTACTCACAGAGCCCTTTCGGGTTTTCATCCATGCCCATTTTGCTTATGAACGTACCATTTTTTTTTTGTCAGCCTTAGGATG
Organism: Agapanthus africanus; assembly: GCA_030015575.1. Lineage (NCBI taxonomy): Eukaryota > Viridiplantae > Streptophyta > Magnoliopsida > Asparagales > Amaryllidaceae > Agapanthus > Agapanthus africanus. Next base: position 64,976,566 of record JASDDO010000028.1, on the reverse strand, counting down.
CTGCGTTTCGTAGTAGTTTATAGACGTTTCGGTCAAGCGTAGCATTTTTTCAAGAACCGACCGTTTATTGGCCTAAAGGGTCTTTCGCCATGCATATCCATGAGCAAGTAAGCCCCACCTTGGTAGACCTTGTCTATGATATACGGGCCCTCATAGTTTGGCTCGAATTTCCCCCGTTTGGCACGATTGGGGATCATAGGTCTCTTTATGACTAGCACGAGTTCGCCTTGGCGGAATGTTCTCGGCCTAGTCAATCTTTCATACGAGCGCGTCATCCTTGCTTTGTAAGCCTCCAGGTTTTGCTGCGCCATGAGCCGTGTTTCGTCAAGGGCGTCGAGCTCCTCCAGCCGAAGATGAGCGTTCTCTTCTTCTGTTAGCTCGTAATGAACCGCCACTCGTAGAGAGGGTAGCTCTATCTCCAAGAGGAGTACCGCTTCTGCACCGAATACCAATGCATACAGCGTTGTATTTGTGGCCGTTTTAAACGTAGTTTGATACACCCAGAGAGCTTCATGCAGTCTCTCGTGCCGGTCCTTTTTGTTTTTGGACACCGTCTTCTTTATGATCTTCGTCAAGGCCTTGTTGAAAGCCTCAGCCAGACCGTTAGCTCAGGGATTATAAACCGAAGAGTATCTCCAGTCTATATTATGCTGTTGTGCGAAGCGGCTGATTTTGTGGCTTCTGTAGGCTGGCCCGTTATCGGAGATAATCCGTCGCGGAGTGCCGAACCGATAGATGACGTGCGTCTTGAAGAAATAGAGGATATTCTCTGTCTTCACTTCTCTTAGCGGTATGGGTTCTGCCCACTTAGAGAAGTAATCAGTTGTCGCCAATATGAACCGATGTCCTCTAGATGATGCTGGTTCGATGGGCTCAATTATGTCGGTTCCCCACATTTCGAACGGCCAGGTCGCAACTATTGGGTGTAGCGGGTTTGGATGCTGGTAGATGAAGTCTCCATGAATCTGGCACGAATGGCATTGCTTCGCGTATTCAAGGCAGTCCTGAATCATCGTGGGCCCAGCTTCATCTTTGGGCTGGCTTGATGAGATCCGCAGAGTCCGTCATGAGTTTCTTGGACGACTTTTCTCGCTTCTTTCGGTCCCAGGCATCTTAGCCACAGGGAGTCGAACGATCTCTTATACAGAGTGACATTGACAAAGGTGAAGGACAGAACTCGTTTCATGAGCTGATATCTTAAGGACGCATCTTCAGGTGTTCGACGGGATTTGAAATAGTCTATAAAGACTTCTCTCCAATCCTTAGCCTTTTCCTGGTCTTTTATTTATAGGGCCGTCTTCTTGGTCACTCCCTTTTCTTCGGACGACTTAGAGATATTTCTGCCGGTGCAAAAACCCGACGGTTTTGCACAACGATCCTTACGTCATCGAGGTTTTCGTCAGCCAGTTCTTAAGCGAGTTTGGCTAACGCATCTGTTTTGCTATTTTCCGCACGCGGCATGCTTTCCAGGGCGTAGGAGGGAATTTGAGTCAGCAATTATGACACTCTCTCACCGTACCTTACCAACTCTGGTTTGCACATTTGATAGTCACCATTTACTTGGCTAACGACCAACTGGGAGTCTCCGTATATGAGAAGATTTTCGATTCCCATGTCGATGGCGATCTCTAGACCTGCTATCAAAGCTTCATATTCGGTTTAATTGTTTGTCCTCGGCTCTGTTAAGAAAAAAGAAAAGTGCATTATCCCTCCTTGTGGAGTCACGAAGATAAGGCCTACCTCAGATTTGATTATAGGGGTGTTGTGTTGTCGCTTCTTCATGGAAGATGCCCCATCGAAGTAAAGTTCCCATCGGGTGTCACTCTCTCTTTTCTCCCTGTCGATCGTGTCAAACGCGTGCTCGTCTGGCAATTCGCAATTTAGGGGTGAATCGGAAGGTATCGGATGCTCAGCGAGGAAGTCGGTAATGGTCTGGCCCTTCACTGTCTTGAGAGGTCGGTATGTTATCGAGAACTCCATCAAGAGGAGGGCCCATTTAGCGAGCCGTCCTGTTAGTATGGCTCTTGACATTAAATATTTGAGAGGATCTACTTTTGATATTAGGTGGACCTCATGCGCCAAAGCATAATACCGGAGTTTCGTTATCGCGAAGATTAACGCCAGGCAATATTTTTCAATGGGGGAGTAGTTGTTTTCTGCCCCTAAGAGAACTCGACTCAAATGGTAGAGGGCTCTCTCTTTTCCTTGGTCATTTTCCTATGCCCATAACGCGCCTAAAGAACCTTCAAGAGCTGTTGTGTATAGGATGAGGGACTTTCTCTTGACCATAGCGGTTAGTACCGGCGGATTCTGCAGGTATTGCTTGATTTCGTCCAGTGCGCTTTGACATTTGCGATCCCAGGCGAAAGGAGTCCCCTTCTTCATTAGATGACTGTAGGGGCGGCACTTGCCGGAGAGATTGGCTATGAATCGTCGGATATATGCGAGCTTTCCTTGGAAAGATCGCAGTTGCTTGAGAGTTCTTGGCAAAAGTATTTCCATAATCGCCTTGATTTTCGATGGAACTATTTCGATGCCTCGATGTCGTATGATGAACCCTAGAAATTTGCCTGAGGAAACTCCGAACGCGCATTTGAGAGGGTTCATCTTCAGGTTGTATTTCCGAAGACGTTGGAACACTATCTTCAGATGCTCCTAATGCTCCTCGTACGATTTGCTTTTTACCACGAGGTTGCCAATATAGCACTCGACGATTTCGTGTATGAGGTCATCGAAAATCTTCGGCATGGCCCTCTGATAGGTAGCGCCAGCGTTCTTCAGACCGAAAGGCATCACTTTGTAGCAGAATATGCCCAAAGGGGTCCGAAAAGCGGTATGCCTCTGGTCTTCGGGATGCATCTTTATTTGATTGTACCCTGATGAGCCGTCCATGAAGGAGAAAACTTCGTGAGTGGACGTGTTGTCTATCATCAGCTCAGTAACCGGTACGGGAAAGTCATCTTTTGGACAAGTTTTGTTGAGCTCCCGAAAGTCCACGCAGATGCGCACCGTTCCATTCTTCTTTATCGCTGGGACGATGTTGGCAATCCAATCGAGGTATTGAACTTCTTGGATGAAGCCGGATTCGATTAGTTTCTTGATTTCGGCGTTGATGCTCATTTCAAGTTCGAGTCGCATTCTTCTCGGTGCTTGTTTGATTAGCTTGATGTCCGGAGATACCGCCAATTTGTGCACAGCTACTTCTGGATCTAGTCCCGGTATTTCGGAATAGTTCCATGCGAAACAGTCTTTATACTGCATGAGCACGTCTTTGAGCGTAGCCACCTTTTCTTCAGACAACGGCTCACTGACGAACGTCGGCCATGGGTCGTTTGTCGTCCCCAAGTCGATTTTTCTGAGGTTATCTGCAGTAGTATGTATCCCATCTTCCAGCTCTTTTGGTGCCGGTGGAAACTCTGAGATCACTTCGTCATCATCGTTTTCAAAGCACCAGGAGAGGTCATCCGTATTCTCGGGCACTCCTTCTTTTGTCAGCGTTATTACGTGACAGGTGCGAGATCGTTTTCAAGACCGATGTTGATCTGGTTCTACTCTCGCTGCATACGTGGTTTTCGGTTCATGCTTCTGTAGCGGGGTTACCCTCCAACTGCTGGATAAAACGAACATGCCGAGTTGATACTGGTCTTCGACCCAGTTTTTGAAGGTGAAGCAGTCTTCGAGAGGATGTCCTATCGCTCGGTGATAGGAGCAATAATCTGGGTGATGAACCTCGTTTCCTTGATCGGGGTGTTTGGACTCCGGGAGTGTAATCATTTGATATTTTATGACAAGATCGAATATATTCCTTATCTTGTCTTGGGGAAAAGAATATGCTCGACCCATCTTCTTTATCAGCGATGGATTCCGGCCGCCCAATTCTCAATCGCGTGGCTTCTTGGACCCGCTTTGCTGTTGTCGAACGTTTTTTCCGTTCTTCAACTTGTTTTTGCTTTTGCATCGAGTTTTTTATACGACGGGCTGGCGACGAAGAGCATCGTCATTCTCCGTAGCCTGTTGAAGGAGGCGTTGCGTCCTGGCTTTCTCGTAAATGGCCATTCCGCGTCTATGGTCATCCCGGACCTTTTGACCCGCTTCCCTTATTGGCTTGTCCATCTGTTCTTCGAACGACGGACTTGGAACTTTCATGGCGGGACCTCGTTTTGGTTCAGGGTTAGCGTCTTTTAACAGAGCCTCTCCTTCTTCATCGAAGTCATGTATGAGATAGCAGCCATGGAATCACTCCCGTTTCTTGGATCGGATATATCCAAGCCCGATCGCTTCCATCTTTCCGTTAGGCAATTTTCGTTGAATACCGGGAACGTTTCAGATCTTGTTGTAGAACTGAGCTTGTCGCGCGGTCTGCTTAAAGGGTACGCCTTGGCGCCTTAACAGCCTTTTTAATCCTTCTATGTAGTATCTGGGCAGACGGATGGGCTGGAGCCTGTCAAGTGCAGAATCGGCACCATGCCAGATTTCTTTCTCCACTTTGGTTTCCGCGGATCGATAAAAGAGGATCGCATTTTCATCTTTTCGCCTGGGAGGGACGCAGAATGTCTACAACTCTTGCACACTATAAGTATTAAGTGCGTCAAGCTCTTTGTAGTGCTGCCACGGAACCATAGCGATTTGCAAACTCCGTTCATCGCCAGTGAAGGCTCGTATTGATGGCCGAACAGAAAATACTGCATTGACCTCATCTTCAGAGTCGCTGCCGAAGACCAACATAGGGGTAGACGGTTCGAGCTTGTTGTATTGGAGCGGCCCCGAATAGACTATCTCTTCTTCCTCTTCGGTATCGCTCCCGAAAACCGGAATGGTGGTGATAGCTTTTTTCTTATCCTCAGGTTTATGGCATCTTTCCGTGTCTTCGAAATCTGGTAAGAAGTACTTTGCATCTTCGTACTTGCGAACTTCATTCACAGAGAATGGGTTCAACTCCCCTGTCACGGTATACTCGAGACCATCCTTGAAATACTTCATACACTGATGTTGTGTAGAAGGGATGACGTTGTACTCGTGTAACCAAGGCCTGCCGAGCAAAGCGTTGTAGCAAGTCTTGGCATCAATGACGTGAAACTTGATGTCGGTGACGAGCAGTCCAAAGCGTAACGTCAGTATCACAGACCCGAGCGTCCGTGATGACTGGGAGTCGAATCCGGAGATAGTGATTTTATCCCGAGCGAGGTGTTGAATGATCATGCAGATTTCTTTTAACTCCCTCACATTTAGGAGGTTGACAGAGGACCCGTTATCAACTAAGATCTTCCCTATCTTGATATCATGGCAGTATCCGATGACATAGAGGGGACGGTTATGCTCGCACGTCCCAAGGAGGAGGTCCTCGTCGCTGAAGGTGATGTCGACTGTGTACACTTCTTCCAGCTCGTCCTTCATCTTTTTTTCGGCAGGGAAAGTTTAAAACTGATGAGGCTCTTGTAGTGCTTTGATCAGAGAATCCCGCGCCTCTTTAGATAGTATAAGGGCATCGAGAACGCTTAGCTGCGAGGGTATTTTCCTCAGGTGTGCCAGAACGTTGTAATCCACCTTGTTTTTCTTGGGCGGGTCCTTAGCTGCCAGCTCTTCGATGACTCGATCATCGAGGGCGATATCCTCAGGGACTTTTTCCTTCCCCTTATCTTTTCTATCCGATCCCCTGTTTGCGGGTCCGAGATTCTTTTCGGGTAGCGTGCGATTGCGCAGCTGAATGTTCTCGCAGGTCTTCATCTCTTCTGTTTTGGAGATGGATTTCTTGAAGAGAGGACCGATGGCTATTTCTTCATCCGAATCGCTTCCGAAGGTAAGAACTTACGATCCCTTGCTATCAACCATGTGACAGTTGCCGGCAGTTCTTTTATGCTCATCGATCGCGCTTCTTTGCTCTCGACGAGTTTTCCGCTTCATCCGCTTGAAATGTTGTCGATGAGCAACGTATCCCTACCACCAATTTTTAGCAAACCGCGATTCGTTCGCGAAACACGACACACGAAGTGTGGAGTGGAAAGAGGAAAAGGTCCCACCGGATGTGCCAGAATATGTTTACCGCCGAAAGACGCGACCGGGACGTTGGGACGTCCGACCTGAATCTCGGGGGGCAGATGCTATTTGGTTTTATCCGTCTATCTCTCCGAAGATGCCAAGTTGATTTATGGCACCATGTATCGAAGGTTTAGACGGATGCGGCCGTTGTAGCAGACTTCGTCAGATTCCCCCTCGTTTGAGGGGTTTTTGATTGTGGGGACGCTCTTCCCTGCAAACGCAAGCCCCTGCAGTTAATTACGCTACCGCATCGCGGCAACAACTTTCTCCTTCTCCAGATGGTCACTTCGTGTCGTGTGTGTTTGTTTTGTTTTTTGGTTGTCCGTGGATTGTATACGGAGACTAATTTATGTTGTCGCCCGTAGGGCGTGGATTAGTCCAAATCCGTATTTTCTTAGATTTGATTTTGGATTGAGTTTAAGGATCGTTAATCTCATTTGAGACTAAGATCAACTTAAACGTTTGTTAAGGATACGTTAGTCTAATTTTAGACTAAGATCTACTTAACAGGATCATTTAGATCCAACAAAAGAGCATTTGGACTCAATTGATTGTCGGAACCCGCCACCTCCCCGAAGACGTTGAAGAGTTACAACGACACATATCAGAGGTGTGAGGAGATGTACCCTTGAACCAATGTCAGTTGAGGGATCTGTAGTTGGATTGATTTAAGGATCGTTAATCTCGTTTGAGATTAAGATCAACTTAAATGGTTGTTAAGGATACGTTAGTCTAATTTTAGACTAAGATCTACTTAACAAGGTTTTAGAATCATTTAGATCCGGCGAAAGAGCATTTGGGCTCTATCATTTTAGTTTAAGGACGTTACGGTCCATAAATTTAAGGACATCATAGTCCGTGGAGTTTAAGGACATCATAGTCCATAGTTTAGAGATATCATAGTCTAATTTAGAGACATCATAGTCTGTAAGGTTTAGTTTAGGGACGTTGCGGTCCATAAGTTTAAGGACATCATAGTCCATAAGCTTAACGACCTCATAGTCCATAGAGTTTAGTTTAGGGACTTTGCGGTCCGTAGTTAGTTTAAAGACATTACGGTCTAATAGGGTGTATCCATAGGTTTGGAAATGTACCAAAAAAATTTGTTGGTTGTCGGAACCCGCCACCTCTCTGAAGACGTTGAATAATTACAACGACATGAATCAAAGGTGTGGAGAGATGTACCTTTGAACCAAATGTCAGATTGAGAAGGAATGGGATAACATTAGTTTGAATGCCATCTGAGATCAATTTTGAAAGACCTGAGTATAATTGAGGCTCGGTTGAAAAAGAGTTTTGGTTTTGGGAGACATAGCTAACTTGGGCTAAGGTTGACCTAAAACACTAGCATATGTTCGGCGCTCACATACTCCTACGTGAGGTCTTAAAGTATTGTTTAAATACTGAAGATCTGGAGCGCTCACGTGGGGTCATGTGAGGCGCTTGAAGTAGCATTAAACGCTGAGAGTCTGAGGCGCTCACGTGAGGTCACATGAGGTGCTTGAAATAGTGTTAAACACTAAGAATTTAAGGCACTCACGTGGGGTCACGTGAGGCGCTTGAAGTAGTGTTAAACACTAAGGATTTGAGGCGCTCACGTGGGGTCATGTGAGGCGCTTGAAATAGTGTTAAACACTAAGAATTTGAGGCGCTCACGTGGGGTCACGTGAGGCGCTCGAATTTGGCACTATTGCCTTTGATCTATTCCCTTTCTACTTTATGAAAGCTAAGCACAGCTTAGGAGGTCACGTGGGATTGCGTTAGCCGATCTCAGTTTGTTCTCTTTTTGTTCAAGCACTAATTTTTTTTCCTTACGTGCATGGAGATCTTGAATTTTGAGACGTTCGAGCCCCTTTTGTTTTATAAGAATTAAATTCTTCTATAGGGTTAAATCCTAATTTTATTAGAGGAATTAAATTCCAATATGTTCTAATAAGAATTAAATTCTTTGAACTTAGTTCCTTCCCCTGAGTTTGAATCTGCATAACAGAATCTCCCCGATGAGAATTAAATTCTCAACTTGTGGGGAGATCTGCTTCTGCAGATCTCAACTAGAGGAAGAACTAAGTTCTTTTCAGAAGAGTTAAACTCTAGGTTTGAGAATTAAATTCTCTTTTGTTTTATGGGAGCTTATGGGGTGATCTCTTTTCTTCTCTTACCTAAAGTTTCTTTCTTCTTTGAAGAGACTTTCTTCTCTCTGGAGAATTAAATTCTCTTTTCTCTCTTTATTTTTGCTTTCAAAGGGGTTCTTCTCTCTCCTTCCTTATGTGTCTCCTCTTTTTTTCCCTTCTTGGCTCCTATTTATAGAAGAAAGAAAAGAATCAGTTTGTTCAGTCAATCTCTCATTGAGAGATTTTGATTGATTTTAGAACCAACATGATCTTTTAGATTACTCGATGAATTTTATTCACCGTTGGATTTTTAATCCAAAAACTTCTTTTTTACAGAAGATATCTTATTTGTTGTTCTTAACAAGATTAGGAAGATATTTCCCTATACATAATTTTTCTGTAAATTGGTGATCTTTTAATCACCATTGGATTGTTAATCCAACGGTGTTCTATTTTACAGAGCATAATCTTTCTTGTTTGGAAAGATCTAGGGAAATATTTTTCCAATTAGGGCTTTTGATTCCTTTTAATTAGAATTTAATTCTATTAGTTCAGAGAGCTTAGGAGCCCATCACATGTTAGCACGTGACCTCACCAATTAAGTATAAAGCTTCTTAATTAGAATTTAATTATATTAATCAGAGGGCTCAGGAGCCCATCACATGTTGACACATGACCTCATCAATTAAGCATAAAACTTCTAATTAGAATTTAATTCTATTAGTTCAGAAGACTCAGGAACCCATCACGTGTTGGCACGTGACCTCACCAATTAAGCATCTCCAATTATTTATTTCATTCAGTGCCTATAGACTTTGCCTATAAAAAGTCGCGTGTCTGCACGTGAGGCCCGATCACGTGTGGGCACGTGATGCTCCACTTGGGGGCTTTCCTTGTTGCTTTATTCATATGTTTTATTCAGTTCCTATGAGGGAACAACGGTGACAGGGAGGTTCTTGATTACCCAAACTTGCCACTACTGCTGTTCTAGATTATGAGATTTGGCAGGAGGATGAGTATAACGTCGTTCTAAATTAGCTTTAGAAGTGCATGTGCATGTGTATATGACTCTGCCAAAGGGTTGTTGTAGTCAGTAGGAGCAGCGGAAGCGTAGTGGGCAAGTAGCTTATGTCTATTTATAGACTAAAGCAGATATAGCGGAGATAGATCGTTTATTTTTTATGTGACAGTCATAGAGTTTGACTTCATCAGAATAACAGATGGATCTGGTAAGAAGGTAGTAGGGAGTGATGTCCTGGTATTTGGATGACATGCACTTAATAGGAAAAGATCTTCCTGTACTACGATCGGTTATACAGTGGTTGTCACAAGGTTGTTTCTCTATATAGGATTTGGATAAAATATCAGGGTTTCTGGTCACTAGATCTATGATTTTAGATCTAAATTTGAGAAGTGTCCCAATTTGGGTACTTGACACTATTCTAAAGGTTTTTAGAATGGACGACTCCTGGCGTGATGGTGTACCCGCAGGTGATGGAGTCACCTTCTCTAAAGAAATGTCTTATGGACTGATGAGGAGAGGGATCTACATAATTAGCATATCACTTGCTTAGGCAATTGAGTTAATCATGAAATGTCAAGTACCACACCAGATATTGCTTTTGCACTTGCTGCAATAAGCATATATATTAATCCAATCCTGGAGAAACGGAGGGAAGCAGTTATGAACATAAGTGGATGTTCTTGGTATATGGTAACGGAAGGCTCCTTCGGGAGACGGTTATCATCTTAGGCTTCCAAGATGACCTAGATGACAGAGTGACTGTCAGAGTTATAGTTTTTCCTCTTTTGAGGGACAGTATGTGTTAGTGTATATGCCCTAGGGGCCATTATTGTATCATACTAGTTTGTATATTACTTAATGGAAGCTTGGGATATTCACATGTATATAACAGTCTTGCTAAACATGGTAGTATGCTACTTGGTTTTTCTATCTTAATATATGAGTATACGTATTGATAGAGCTCTTAGGATCTTGCTTGACTACCGGCGTTGTGATGGCAGTCACACTAGTGGGGGCTGGGTAGTCTACAAGCACATCCTTATTCAGGTCCCTAGTCGTTGGATTATCGAGACAGGGCATCGATACTCCGGAGTAGACTAGTGTGTACGCTTCTCATCCCAGTTGGGGAGATGGTCTGTCCCACAGCCGTCAGTACGTCGTACTGGAGATAGTATGCAGGTGCTCGTTGGGTTACGGGTACACCGGACAGGACTCACAGGGAACTGTTGGATGGTTTTATACCAGTCGTCAGTGAACAGTTCCCAGGTGACATGAGTACAGCATAGTCCGCATACTTGACACTGCTGCTTCGCCTCGAGTGTGTCCCACTGTTCTTAGATTGCTACCCTACCACGGCTCAAAGGAGTTGTGCAAACAGGTAGCAGTTGGGTGCAGTCCCGAGCACTTGGAGGCAATGGCGGTTAGACAGGATTCGTCTCTCCCGGTATTGGGGGTTGATATCGCGCTGTGTCAGAGAGCCATTACGCAAAGTCCCTGTCCAGGGCAAGCGAGATTTGCTGGTAGGTTCCAGTAGTTTCTCAGGGTGTAATGGGCTTCCCTCCGACACGACTTATACCGCTATTAGGGGACTGACGCTTGCCGCCCCCCTAGGCCCGATATGCGATAGTCTTAAACGAACGGACCGGACTGTACGGAGATTGTCACATCAGACTCAGTAGGAGTTCGGATGGGTTTCCTCATCGGCCTTCTTATCGACATCTACCTGGGGACCATTACGTACAGCTAGTGCCGCTTGCGGTCTGTGGTTAAACCCACTGCCAGCGTAGTAGTCGAGTCTCTAGAGTCCCACACAGAGAGTTTCCCTACTCCAGGCGAAACGATATAGAGGTCGTATGGTTTTACGACAAGGGTTCGGACGCATACGTGTGTTTACGCACGTACGACTTTCGGACAGTTTTTACCAGTCGGCTTTGGTTTAAGCCAGTTACTGGTATCCGGTTATTGGGTTTATACAGTCTAAAGTTTTTCCGTATTTTTACGGAAAGGAGGGGCGTTCTCGTAATTGCGCGAGAAGCTTCTAGAAGGTGGCGACTAAGGAGGTTTAGGTGGCATATACAATGAATGTGATTAGTGAGTCATATGGATGATTCATCCATGTCATTAATGCTTCATAATTGCTTAATGACTCATGGAGATGAATCACCACAAGATATTTATCAAGCATGGTTGTAAATCATTTTCTTTTCTTTTCTTGATATAACAAAATGCTTGATATATATTATGATAACTCATTAGTCTCACTTTATTATTATGTTCATCTTCTCTCTCCTCAAGCTCTCCCTCTTCAAACCCTAATCCTCCCCTCTCATGTGTTGAGTACAAGGATTAGTTAGACTAATTAAACCATAACCCTCACTCTATATCACCTAGCTTCTTTGATTAGCACTTAAAGAAGGTTAGTTGCCTCAAGTTTAGAGGCTAAGCTTGGAGTAAAGCTCTCGGGTGGATCGTCTACTACTTCGAGAAGGCCGAGGAGGAGGAGGAGTTCGCAAAGACGAAGAACACGATTCGTTAGGTATAATCCCTTTACATAGTAGTTGTTAACTTCTATGTTTGTTGTTAGTTATCGTTTAGCTTCGATTCATGCGGTTAGTCGATGTTTAAGCAAAGAACAAGATCGTTTTTCATATTTCCGCCTCCCCGCTAGTCGTGGGGTGTTGTACATCGACTTACAGTGGTATCAAAGCCTCGCTAAACAATAAATAACTTACTTGCAAATTTGTATGAATTTCGAACGAAAAAAACGAAACCGGAAAAGCCCGAAATCACTAGTTTCTGTCGATTTTTAAATGAAGTCCAAAAATTTTTCAGGGATGTTCAGAAAGCTTGAAAAGACAGTAGAAGAACACCCAAGAAAATTGGGCCCCTGAATCGCCTAAAGCGCCACGGAACCGCGGCGGATCCCACCGATCCGCCGCGATTCCGCCGCCGATTTGACGATTCAGGAACCCAATTTTCCTGTGTTGCTTCTCTGTGATATTTGGTATTTTCTGGAATTTTTTTATTTTTGCTCAGGTTTCAGATTTACAGAGAAGTATTGGAGCAAAATTAAAAGTGTTTAATCGATCGAAATTATACAGTATTTGCTTGTTGGATTATAACTGTGTTTGTATAATGTGTTCGTAAACCTCCCCTAACTGCTAGTATGTCGGTTGGCAGGGGGTTGCACATTTCTGTAATGGTTTTTACTGTTTGTGGATATGAACTGTGTTGGACTGTTGTGATGTTTAGCCGGGGTTTTGTGATGGGTTATTATTTAATTCATTTGATGTAAATGTAATTTGTTGTAATATTATTTTGCGGGGCACATCCAGGTTGCGGTTGTAGCCACCGTTGTATTATTTCATTTTACTGTTTTTGCTCCTAGGACAGACCCAAGGTGGGGTGCACAAACTGCCGGGCGGGTAGTTTGCCGTACCCGTTGGGGTCTTGGGTGGGGTAATGGCTATTCATCACAACTGTGTAATCCGTCTTTTGTTGCAGGCTCAAAACAAACACGGATTGCTTGCAAATCCAATAAAGTTCATCTGTGATCTGGAATGCCTATTATTGCGTCTGACGAATGTACAATATCTATATATGATAGCTATTTAGACGTCACTTATGTTTTACACCCGCGCTAGCCCAGCCCCCGCTCTGTCGTTAGTTAAGTAACCTAACGGGTGATGACGGGACCCCGTGGCAAATGCGGATGGCATAAGAGGACGTTGTATTTTCGTTGTTTTCTGCAATGATAGGTTAATGATGGGACGCATTATTTATAATGCAAAGAAAATAAACCAAAAAAATTTAATCGTTGGAACAATTTAAAAGAAACCACTCGGTTAATTTTAAAAACAGATATTTTTAAATGCGGAGCTTTAACCACTCCTTTTAAAAGCTATCAGGTTCCTTCGGTTATATCAAGTTCACTACGTTCACGGTTTCGCCAAAACCATTCGTAGCCCTCCGTCATTTCATTTGGGTATTCAGTAGTATTCAAGCTATGCATTTTGGCCAAAGTCAAGGCATAGTGTTTGGTAGCTGCTGGGTTTTCATTTGTTGCATAAGATAGATGAGTTAGTTTGGGACAGTCGTATTATCATTTGACCAAAGTCAGGGGTATATACGGATGGGTTCAAATTGACAAGATAATGACGGGTAGAACTTGACATATGACTTATGACATTTTGACCAAAGCCAAGGTCATAAGAGCATGGGGCAAAAACTTATATCAGGAATTTCTAAAGAAACTGAAATTTGCAAAGTAATGCATACCATTTGGAGTTTGATGAATGTTGGTAGCATTCCTTCAACATTATCATACGATGATATTTGGATCCTGATCCTACTGTGAGTATATGCTACTTATCAGGAGATTCGTCACTTAACGATCAATGCTATAAACCAAGTAGGTGTCAAGAAAGGTGTTGTTGGGGTAAAAATTTACACCCCGGTTGACCAAGTCAAAATCAAAGTCAACCCCAAGCCAAGTGGGCCCAAGCCCAGATCCAGTAGGCTCATGCCCGGGTCGAGCCCGAACATGAAGCGGGTGGCCTCCCCCCACGCCAAGATAAAAATTTTGTATTAAACAATTTTGTTGTATTTCTTTTATTTTATTTTATGGATAAATGTAAGAAAAATAGGCATAAAGCCAAATTTTTGTAAAGCCCAGGGCTTATGTGCAAAAAGAAATGGCACATGAGCCATGGGGTGGGCAAAATGCCATTTTGTGAAGCCCAAGGGGCTATGTGTAAAATGTATAGCCTATAAAGACAAAAGATAATGAAAATATCTCATAACTTTTTCTCTCTCCAAGAATTTTGTAGATCTGAGATCTCTCCCTCCTTCCTCAAGATTTCCACCACAAAACCTACGAAGGGGAGCTTGGATCTCCAACCAGATCTCGAAAAGGGGAGGCTTTTAAGGCTCATCCCCTTTTCTCCAAGACCCAGCCGGTCAAGAGCAAGAAGAGGGAGACCCATCTCTAAAAATCTAACTTTGGACAGACCCAAGGCTCAAAAGAAGAGCAATAAATCCCCCAGGAGTTTAACTCCTTTCTAAAAGTTGCTGGGGTTTAACTCCCTAAAATTTATTTCTGTTGGAGTTTAACTCCATAAATTTATTTCTGTTGGAGTTTAACTCCATAAATTTGTTTCTGTTGGAGTTTAACTCCATAAATTCCCTTGGGAGTTCAACTCCGCAGCCTAGGGGCTAGGCTTCCCTTTCCGCGGGTTCTTCCCGCGGTCACGTATTCCCACGTGACCCCGAGGCGCCAAGGCGCCCATCGGTCACGTGTACGCACGTGACCCCGGGGCGCCAAGGCGCCCATCGGTCACGTGTGCGCACGTGACCCCCGGGGCGCCAAGGCGCCCATCGGTCACGTGTGCGCACGTGACCCCGGGGCGCCAAGGCGCCCATCGGTCACGTGTGCCCACGTGACCCCGGGGGGCGCCAAAGCGTCCATTGGTCACGTGTGTGCACGTGACCCCGGGGCGTCATAGTGCCCTTCGGTCACGTGTGCCCACGTGACCCTGGGGGCGGGCCAAAGTGCCCACTGGTCACGTGCGCGCACGTGACCCTGGGCATTAAGGTGCCCACCTGCTGTGCGAGCGTCCTTTAGACGCCATTTTGTTTTCTTTTCCCCCTCGTTTTACGTGCACTCCCCAACAAAATCCCTTCTGGAGTTTAAGCCCTTTAAATATATATATATATATATATATATATTCTTTGGAGTTTAACTCCACAATAAAATTCTATTTTTAGGAGTTTAACTCCGCATAAAATTCTTTTAGGAGTTTAACTCCGCATAAAATTCTTTTAGGAGTTTAACTCCATTTAAAATTCTTTGGAGTTTAACTCCACAATAAAATTCCTTTTGAAATTAAACTCCACTTTAAAAAAAAAAAGGAAAGGGGGGGAAGGAAAACATACACAGACTCCACGACACTGTCTTCCGTTAGAAAAAAATTTCTAACGGGGCGCTGCCCCGCACCCCGTAAGGGGGCTGCTAGCCCCCTTGACCCCCAGCCCGCTATCCGGGTAGCGGGACCCCCGTAAAAACTCTGCGGGGCCCCCGATATTTCCAAAACCCCTTCAAAACACGATACTACACATTGAGTTCGCATGACCAGTTTAACCCGTTAATCGGAGGTTCCTTCGCTCCAAATGCGAGGGGTAATTAACGGCAGCTTAGTCCGCGGTTGCCGGAGATTCGGATCCCCACAATCAATAAACCCCGGCCTACCCTAGGCAGGGGGAATCTGTAATGCGCCTGACAAGCGCGCGCGTATTCCCATCTCAATGGGGTGACGAAAAACACCCTACAGGTTCTGGCACGCCCGGTGGGACTTTTCTTTCCTCCCATATCTCGGGTTAAGCGTTCATGCGAACTCATTTAACATATACGCCGATGTTTGTACTGAAATAATTTCTTTCTTTCGTGCAGCAATCAACTTTCAATGACGATGTCTCCCAAGACGAATTCAGCTTCCAACGTGACCCCGATTCCGTACGTGGTCAAGATCAACGCTCGTGTGGTCCTCCCCGCAAGCCTTAGTCGACAGTGGGAGGAACCGCCCCGCCAGTTTGGCTCCATCATCATCTACCCTGCCGGAAGCGCTCATCTGGCAGAGATCCCGGCGGAACAGGTGGCCAAGCCGATCTCAAGGGGTAAGAGGCCGAATGTCGTGATCGCCAAGGCACCACAACCAAAACTTAAGATGGTGTCTGAACGACTCCCTGGCGCTCTAGCTGGGGCAAGACTTCCGATGCGAAGGGCAACATTAAATGTTGCGGACGAGCTCGGGCGATGACTCCAACAGATACACAATCGGGCGTATCTCCAAGGCCCTCCATCAACCGGTCTGCAGCGTCTTCCCAAAGAGCCGAAGCCTGCCAGTTGCTCAGAACAGAAAAGTTAAGACAGAAGCGTCTCAGGTATCGAGCCAACAAGAGGGCCAAGGCTTCGGCCAAATGGACTCGTGTGAAGTTCCAAGTGCAAGGTTGCCCCGCGACGACGGCTGAGTCGGACGTAAGAATCAGCAATTCCTTCGAGCCTCTGAAGTGGGTTCAGAAAAACGCCATGACCGCCAGAATCAAGAAGACAGCGGTCCGAACAGTGCCACATAGAGACGTGTACCGGCCCCAACAGAAAAAGTATGACACTGTCTCTTCAAGAGTCTATCAGGCGCTCTGTGCCGCACGAAAGCAATAGGGCAAATCCAGAAAAGAAGCGCCAGCACCATTCGAAAAGCTGGTTAGGCCAGCCGCCTTCAATCGACTACCAGCTACAGAAGCAAGGGGGTCAAGACAGCGATCCGTGAAATCAACCGCCAATGATAGAAAGACGGCCGGATATATCATCCATACGGTCTATATGGCGGGCGGACGCCCCAGCGACAATCTTCGCAGCAAAAGCAAGGACGGGGCCACCACATCCCAAGCCCAATCTAGCCTGAATGTGGTTGCCGCCGCCCAAGAACAGCCACCCCCACTGGATGAAGAAAACCCTCTCGATGAGGATGATAGACAGAAAGACCCCTCGGTCAATGCAAAGTCAAGCTCGGACAGCGAGGAAGAGCCGACTTTCCGCCCTAGGACTGCGGAGCAGGAACTGCTTCAAGAGCTTCGAAAACAGCTCAGGAGCAAAGATAAAGAGATGGCCAAGCTCTATTCGAAGATTGACGACTTAACGAACGTGGTGATGCAGCTTACGGCTCAAATTGCTCGAGCGCCTCCCAATCAAGCACAAGCCGCTACTAATCAGCCGGGTGATGACAATCCGAGGCAGCCAATGCCTGTCCCTTTGGGACCAAGACTGGTCGAGCCGCATGAAAGCCGGCCACACTCCGCTTCTGGGGACGCCTTGGCCCCAGATAGCACTATCCCGCTAACACAGGATCGGATAATGGATTTGGTCACCAGCAAGGTTAAAACATTGGTGGCCGAAGCTGAAGCTCAGAAAGAAATCAGCAGTAGTGGGCGGCCATATCCCGCGCAGTACGATCTGATTGAGTTCCCAAGCGGCTACGTCATTCCTAAGTTCGGAAGATTTGATGGAACGGGGAATGCAAATCAGCACGTCGCTCACTTCAAAGCATCGTGCGGAAATACAGGGGGCAATGACGCGCTCCTTCTTCGTCAGTTTGTCAACAGCCTGACCGGCGTCGCCTTCGACTGGTATGCGAGTATACCGGACGGGTCCGTCATTACCTTTGCCCAAATGGAGTCCCTGTTTCGGCAAAGGTTCATGAGTGTCAGCGATAAAATCTCCATTGCCGACCTTGTGAGGACCAAGCCGGGGAAGAATGAAAGCAACACCGACTTTATCGCCCGATGGCGTAATCTCACAGTCAAGTGCGAACCGCCGCTGGAGCAGGACCAGTCCGTCAGCCTTCTCATTGGGAACCTCAGCAATTGGATGGTCCCATTCTTGTATACGGCAGGCCTCGAGACATTTCAGGAGCTAACCAAGAAAGTCCAAATGCTGGAACGCTCGAAGCAGGAGTCCCCGCCGGATTCTCAGAGAGACAAAACTTGGAAAAGCAAGCGGGACGACAACCGTAGAAGCGGGAGTTCCAGCAGTACCAATGTCTTCAATGCGTCCGACAATGAAGAAAAGCGAAGGGCGGCCGAATCCAAAACTAACCGGTCTCGAAAGCCATTGCTGGGAGGAGATGGGCCCACCCTAGAGGAGAAAAAGAACAAGGTTTACTCTTTCAGAAGGGACAAGGTCCGCAAGATATTTAAAGATGCCTTGAACAACGGCCTACAATTGCCGGAGTCGAAAAGACCCCAAGAAGCGAAAATGACCGACAATCCTCTGTATTGCCCGTACCACCGAGTAGTGAGCCATGCAATCGAGGATTGCTATATCTTCAAGGACTGGGTCGAGAAGCAGTACAAGGCTGGAGAGATCGAGCTGTCCAAAAGCGTGTTGGTGAACAATCAAGTTGCAACCGCCAACTTTATACAGACAGAAGTTGAAGCCCTCTGGGAGCAGACAGCTGAACCCGCTGCCCTGACAAACGAAACTGACTCATCGCGGCCTCCGTGGAGTACGCACATATCTAATAAGACGAAGAAGATGCTAAAGCTACTTCAGAAAGTGCCCAGGATGGAATGGGAAGGACAGAAGAAGCCTACCAGTCCAGCTGCCAATGCGGCTCCATCAGGCTCAAAATCCAAGAAGCTCAAGAAGAAGAAAAGTGCAGCTCGGCGCGGAAAAGAGTCTGCAGGGAAATCGACCATTCAAAAATATATCGATTCCCTCGAAGAGTATGAACAAAAGGAAAGAACATTGATTCAATTGAAGGAGTTCTTCCCTGTATAAGCGGCTGAAATTCTGGAGGAGTCAGAAGAAGACCCCAATGAAGAGATCCCAGTAGTGACCTGCTACGCCATCCATCTTGGTAGCGACTCTGAGGATGAGCTCTGTTTTCCCGAAGAAGATGAGGAGCTCGCCACAAAGGCCAATCAAATCCAGCTCAGAAGCGGCAGGGCTCTACCGCCAAATCAGGGCAACGCCCCAAAAGGGAAGGAAAAACATGTGGCTAATGATGAAGATAGCAGAGAACCGGCTGATGAAAACTCAAATCCTTCCTCGGTGGACTATAATGTCTTGGCTCACCTTCGAAGGCTTCCGTCTCTCCTGAGAATCTACGACGCCTTGGTCCTATCTAAGGAGCTTAGAAATGTTCTTATTCACGCTCTACAAAACCCCGAGCGGTATCAGGCTCACTTCGCGGAAATTAATATGAAAGAAGCCCAGCACGCTTTGCATGCCGCCGCAGTCACATTTAAGGATGAAGACTTGCTACTGGGAACGGCTGAGCATAATCGGCCGCTTTACGTGACCGGGTACAGCGACGGAGATAGAATTAATCGCATATTGATTGATCCGGGGTCCTCAGTGAACATCATGAACTTGCGAACTCTGAAGAGTTTGTCAATGGACGTCCGACATCTGTCAAGGGAAAGGATTGTCATTCAAGGCTTCAACCAAAATTGCCAGCAAGTTCTGGGGTCTATAGCTTTGCCAATCAAATTCGGGGATTTGCAAACTGAAGCTAAGATATACGTGATCGACGCAGACACGTCTTATAAGGTTCTCTTGGGGCGGCCGTGGCTCCACGATTACGGCATCATTCCGTCAACTCTCCATCAATGTATGAAGTATACTAAAAATGGCAAAGAAAGACGTATTGACGGAGACATCCAGCCGTTCGGTGTGCATGAAGTCCGCTATGAAGATTCTCGGTACTTTATGAACCACCAAAATGCCAAGCCACAACTGACTGAGGATAGACCGGCCCCAAGACTCAAAAGCAAATCCGCGCCGGCTGTCACTTTCAAAAGCAAAAACGCCCAAGTGCGCCCGCATTTCGGCAGCGACACTGATGAGTCCGACACTGGAAGCCCGTCCTTCCGTAAAACTCGCCCTCGTTTCGGCAGCGATACGGACGAATCTGTTACTGAAGGCCCATCTAGCAGCAAAGTCCGCCCTCATCTTGGCAGTGACACTGAAGAGTCAGAAGAAGAGGACCTGCCGTGCAACAGCTGTGCAGATTGGACCCCCATGCAGCAAGCGAAACTACGAGAGACCTTCGAAGTCGCAGAAGGGTCCCTGGCCATCACAAGGGTGCCGGAACGGATGTGCAAAGAGCTCGATGCATTGTCAGTCTCTACCGTGGACCAGCTGAAAACTTTCTACGTGCCCGGGAGGAAAAATGGACAGAAGGGCATCCTGTTTTACAGGTCAAACCCCGTTGTGCATCCGAACGATCTTTCTGTCACGTGCCTTCCCTATGAGAGAGGCATAAGAGCCGTCCTCAATCCCAGATACTATGCGCCCGAGATGCGGGAATACTTTAAGAAGTGCGGATGCCGGTTGTACCAAACGGAGTCCGAAGCAAAGTTTTACGAAGGGCTATGGTATCCGTCCCAGGTCCGAGCACTCATCGATGGACGAATTCCAGATAGACGGGGCATAGGCTACATTCAACCTGATTCCAAAGCGTGCTACATGATCCATGTTGGTAAGGCCAGCGAAAGATCAAATGATGGTGATGAGATAGCCGAGCCAGAAGAAGCTCCTCAAGAGCTCGAAGATGGCGGACAAGCAACCTTTGACGAGCTAACCGAGATTGACTTAGGAACGCCCGATAATCCAAGGCCGACCTACATCAGCTCGCTCTTGTCAGAGGAAATGAAAGCGCAGATAATTGCCCTGCTGCATGAGTTCGTTGACTGCTTCGCGTGGACATACAAAGAAATGCCTGGCCTTTCCCCTGAAGTGGCCGTACATAAGTTGGCTATATTTTCTGATGCTAAGCCAGTCAAACAAGCTCCTCGAAGAATGAGAAGGGAACTAGAAGAAAAGGTCATCGAGGAAACTAAGAAGCTCATCGATGCCGGCTTCATCAGGGAAGAGAAATATGCGGATTGGATCGCATGCATAGTCCCCGTGAAGAAGAAAAATGGGCAGATCCGAGTTTGTGTCGATTTCAGGGACCTCAACAAGGCATGTCCTAAAGACGACTTCCCGCTACCGGTCATGGAAATGATGGTTGATTACACCTCAAATTACGAGCTGTTCACCTTTATGGATGGCTCGTCTGGATACAATCAGATCAAGATGTCGCTTGAGGATGAGAAGCACACAGCATTTCGAACCCCGATCGGAATATACTGCTACAAAGTGATGCCGTTCGGGCTGAAGAACGCGGGCGCTACATATCAAAGGGCAATGACTAATATCTTTGATGACCTAATCCATAAAGTCGTCGAATGCTATGTTGATGATCTGGTCGTCAAAACTGAAGCCAAGGCCGACCACATCCAAGACCTTAGGACCGTCCTCACCAGACTGAGGGAATACGATCTGAAGATGAATCCTCTGAAGTGTGCTTTTGGCGTGTCATCGGGAAAATTCCTTGGTTTTATAGTCCGGCATCGAGGGATCGAAATTGACCCATCAAAGATAAAGGCCAACATGGAGATGCCCCCTCCAAAGAGTCTGACGCAGCTGAGATCTTTCCAAGGCAAGCTTGCTTATATACGGAGGTTTATCTCAAATTTGTCGGGGAGATGTAGGCCCTTCTCAAAGCTCATGAAGAAAGGAGCTCCTTTTATCTGGGATGCCGAATGTCAAGCGGCGTTCGAAAGCATCAAACAATACTTGTTGCACCCTCCAGTGCTGGCCGCTCCCGTTCCAAATAAACCGCTGATTCTCTACACTGCCGCGCTGGATGAGTCACTCGGTGCGCTCCTTGCCCAGAATAACGAGGAGGGAAAAGAAAATGCCCTCTACTACCTCAGTCGAACTCTAGTCGGGGCGGAACACAACTACTCCCCAATCGAAAAACAATGCCTGGCTCTAATATTTGCTGTGAAGAAGCTGAGGCACTATTTGCTCGCTCATCAGGTTATGCTGATCTCCAAGGTCGACCCGCTCAAACACTTGATCACCAAAGCAAGCCTAGCCGGCAGAATGGCAAGATGGGCTGTCATGCTACTTGAGTTTGACATAGTTTATACTCCTCAGAAAGCAGTAAAAGGGCAAGCTCTTGCAGACTTTCTCGCTGCTCATCCCATACCAGAAGGATCGCCGCTAAATTGTGAGTTACCCGACGAACAAGTGCTGCACCTCGAGGAAGACGAGCCATATTGGGAGCTCTACTTCGATGGGGCCTCATCAATAAGGAGCTCCGGCAGACCAAACGTCCCGAAGATAAAAGCAGGGATAGGATTGGTGTTTATCACACCATCAATGGGAACCTTACGGCGTTCTTTCGCTCTCACCGAGCCTCGGACAAACAATGAAGCTGAGTATGAAGCTCTGATAGCTGGTTTGGAGCTCGCCATAGAAATGGAAATCCTTCGGCTACGGGTTTACGGTGACTCCCAGCTTGTCGTCAACCAAGTAAGCGGCACCTATAAGATATACAAACCCGAGTTAGCTCGGTATAGAAGTCGGGTGGTGGAACTCATGAAACGGTTCACTCACATTGAACTAACAAGAGTCCCTAGAGCATTGAACGGAAAAGCCGACATACTCGCTCGCCTAGCCAAGGAGCTGGCTGATCCTGACTTGGACGAAATTCTGATCACAGTCAGGAGCCGACAAATTCTACCCCCAGTCTCTCTACGAGAAGAAGAAAGCGCGGAACAGGAGAACAGTCCTGCCGAAGAAGCTTCGATCATCCAAGACCCCGATTGGAGAGAATCCTTCATAGAGTACCTCCGATACGACAAGCTGCTCGAAGAAAAATCTACAAGGATTCAGCTGAAGAAAAGAGCTCTCCGATACGTGTTTGTAAATGACACGTTATACCGCAGGTCATATGACCAACTCTGGCTCAGGTGACTGTCATCGGCCGAAGCCCAAAAGGTCATGAAAGATGTTCACTCGGGCGTTTGCGGTGCTCACCAATCTGGCCCCAAGATGCGACTTCAAATCAAACGGCTTAGGTATTATTGGCCCACCATGATACGGGATTGCGGAGAACATGCAAAGAAATGTCAGATCTGCCAAATCCATGGTGATTTCATTCACAAGCATCCCAATCCGTTGCATCCTACGGTGGCGTCGTGGCCCTTTGAAGTTTGGGGCACCGACATTGTTGGCCCAATTGATCCTCCGTCATCTAAAGGTCACCGGTTCATACTGGCCGCGACAGATTACTTCTCCAGATGGGCTGAAGCTGTCCCGCTAAAAGAAGTCAAGACAAAAGATATTCTGACATTCTTCCAACATAATATTCTATACCGCTTCGGTACACCAAGAAGAATCATTTCTGACAATGGGCCTTCTTTCAAGAGCTTCAATGTCTCAAGGTTCGCTACTCAGCACAAGATAGACTGGAGATATTCCTCCATCTATAATCCAAGAGCCAATGGGCTAGCCGAAGCCTTCAATAAGACTCTATGCAAGCTCCTGAGGAAAAATGCTTCAGCCAACAAGAGAGACTGGAATCTCAAACTTCACGAGGCGTTGTGGGCATATCGTACCACGCACCGTACTCCAACACAGTCCACTCCATACTCATTGCTCTTCGGAGTGGAGGCGGTCCTCCCCCTCGAAGTCGAAGTTCCAAGCTTAAGAATGGTCGTTCAGCACGAGTTGACGGAGGAGGAAAACGTGCTCCTCCGACTGGATGAACTCGATGCCCTCGAAGAAAAGAGGCTCGCGGTGCAGCAAAGTCTGGAGCTATACCGGGCCCAAATGTCACGGGCCTATGACAAGATAACCCGTCTCCGCGCTTTCAAGAAAGGTGAATTGGTGTTGGTCCTCAAAAGACCGATCATCCCCAATCGACATGCCAAGGGAAAATTCGAGCCAAACTGGGAAGGACCATACGTCATCGAGAAAGTGTTTGACGGAGGATCCTACCAACTAATAAGCGCTGAGGGAGAAAGGCCCATGCCACCCATCAATGGCCGATATCTCAAGAAATACTACATGTGAATGCTCCAAGTCGCAGGCGAATTGAGCACATCAGCCCTACGGTCTGGATCATACATCCTGCAAAACCATATACAATCCACGGGCGTAAATGACCCCTATCTCTCCCAAATCCTGCCGGTGTGACTACTTTTAAAGTCCCACCAGCGGAAAAAAAAAAAAAAAGGCAAGACAAAAGATATTCTGACATTCTTCCAGCATAATATTCTATACCGCTTCGGTATGTCCACAAGCAAAACGGGCACGGATGAAAACCCGAAAGGGCTCCGTGAGTAAAAACAGCAGGACTACCGGCGGGTCTGTGAAAACCCGAAAGGGCGCAAACTCGTGAAAAGAGATGAAATACACTCGCAAAGTCCCCTCGACCTTGTGAGGAGAAAACCCTGCGTGAGATCCTTACGACCCACAAAGGAGCAAAACACTTAGGAATCCTCACGATTCTTAAGGAGAAAATACACCTGCGGGATCCTTACGACTCGTAGGGAGAAAATGCTTTTATGGGACCCTCACGGCCCATAAAATTGAAAAGCCTTAGGTGACAGGAACCCAAACCTGTCTCCTAAGACATCCTTCCCCGACGGGCAAAGGCAAATGATGAGTCGCTCCTGGCATTTCGCTTCAGTGTTAGCGATACTGATGCCGACCAAAAACCCAAATCCCAAGTCCTCCCAAGGCAAATGATGAGTTGCTCCTGACATTATTCCAGTGCAGCAATGCTGATGCCAAACAAGACCCAAATTCAAAGTCCTCTCAATGGCGAATGATGAGTCGCTCCTGGTAGTATATTCCAGTTCAGCGATGCAGACGCCAACCAAATTCCAAATCCCATACCCCAACGGCGAATGATGAGTCGCTCCTGGTACCATATTCCAGTGCAGCGATGCAGACGCCAACAAAGCCCTGAAATTTTCCGGCCCTACGGTCTGGATCATACATCCTACAAAACCGTATACAATCCACGGGCGTAAAACAATCCCAACCTCTCCCAAGTCCTACCGGTGAGACCACATTCAAAGTCCAAAAAAAAAAAAATATCCTCCCGGGGCAAATGATGAGTTGCTCCTGGCATTATTCCAGTGCAGCAATGCAGATGCCAAACAAAGACCAAAATCCCAAAATCCTCTCAATGACAGATGATGATTCACTCCTGGTACCATATTCCAGTATAGCGATGCTAATGTCAACCCAAATCAAAATCAACAAGTCAACTTCCACTCCGACACCGCAGAAAGCGGAGTAAGTCAGAATCCAATCTCGACACCGCGAGAAGCGGAGCAAGTCAGGTCTACCCCTGACACTGCAAGAAGCAGAGCAAGTCAAATCAAGAACCGACTGTCCAAGTCGTAAAAAGGGCAGAACCGACCGTCCAAGTCGCAAAAAGGGCAGAACCGACCGTCCACGTCGCTAAAAGGGCAGCATCGACCGTCCACGTCGCAAAAAGGGCAGAACCGACCGTCCAAGTCGCTAAAAGGGCAGTATCGACCGTCCAAGTCGCAAAAAGGGCAGCATCGACCGTCCACGTCGCAAAAAGGGCAGAACCGACCGTCCAAGTCGCTAAAAGGGCAGCACCGACCGTCCAAGTCGCTAAAAGGGCAGCATCGACCGTCCACGTCGCAAAAAGGGCAGAACCGACCGTCCACGTCGCTAAAAGGGCAGCATCGACCGTCCACGTCGCAAAAAGGGCAGAACCGACCGTCCAAGTCCTTAAAAGGGCAGTATCGACCGTCCAAGTCGCAAAAAGGGCAGTATCGACCGTCCACGTCGCAAAAAGGGCAGAACCGACCGTCCAAGTTGCAAAAAGGGCAGAACCGACCGTCCACGTCGCTAAAAGGACAGCATCGACCGTCCAAGTCGCAAAAAGGGCAGCATCGACCGTCCAAGTCGCAAAAAGGGCCGCATCGACCGTCCACGTCGTAAAAAGGCCAGTGCCAGTTTCCCGAAAGGTGGGAACCGAATCAAGTCGCCTCCACGTGAAAGAAGATCCATCAATTTCATGCACACGACCCACATATGTGGTGTGCATTTATTGATGGGGGGCAATTTGTTGGGGTAAAAATTTACACCCCGGTTGACCAAGTCAAAATCAAAGTCAACCCCAAGCCAAGTGGGCCCAAGCCCAGATCCAGTAGGCTCATGCACGGGTCGAGCCCGAACATGAAGCGGGCGGCCTCCCCCCACGCCAAGATAAAAATTTTGTAATAAACAATTTTGTTGTATTTCTTTTATTTTATTTTATGGATAAATGTAAGAAAAATAGGCATAAAGCCAAATTTTTGTAAAGCCCAGGGCTTATGTGCAAAAAGAAATGGCACATGAGCCATGGGGTGGGCAAAATGCCATTTTGTGAAGCCCAAGGGGCTATGTGTAAAATGTATAGCCTATAAAGGCAAAAGATAATTAAAATATCTCATAACTTTTTCTCTCTCCAAGAATTTTCTAGATCTGAGATCTCTCCCTCCTTCCTCAAGATTTCCACCACAAAACCTACGAAGGGGAGCTTGGATCTCCAACCAGATCTCGAAAAGGGGAGGCTTTTAAGGCTCATCCCCTTTTCTCCAAGACCCAGCCGGTCAAGAGCAAGAAGAGGGAGACCCATCTCTAAAAATCTAACTTTGGACAGACCCAAGGCTCAAAAGAAAAGCAATAAATCCCCCAGGAGTTTAACTCCTTTCTAAAAGTTGCTGGGGTTTAACTCCCTAAAATTTATTTCTGTTGGAGTTTAACTCCATAAATTTATTTCTGTTGGAGTTTTACTCCATAAATTTGTTTCTGTTGGAGTTTAACTCCATAAATTCCCTTGGGAGTTCAACTCCCCAGCCTAGGGGCTAGGCCTCTCTTTCCGCAGGTTCTTCCCGCGGTCACGTGTGCCCACGTGACCCCGAGGCGCCAAGGCGCCCATCGGTCACGTGTACGCACGTGACCCCGGGGCGCCAAGGCGCCCATCGGTCACGTGTGCGCACGTGACCCCGGGGCGCCAAGGCGCCCATCGGTCACGTGTGCGCACGTGACCCCCGGGGAGCCAAGGCGCCCATCGGTCACGTGTGCGCACGTGACCCCGGAGCGCCAAGGCGCCCATCGGTCACGTGTGCCCACGTGACCCCGGGGGGCGCCAAAGCGTCCATCAGTCACGTGTGTGCACGTGACCCCGGGGCGTCATAGTACCCTTCGGTCACGTGTGCCCACGTGACCCTGGGGGCGCGCCAAAGTACCCACTGGTCACGTGCGCGCACGTGACCCTGGGCATTAAGGTGCCCACCTGCTGTGCGAGCGTCCTTTAGACGCCATTTTGTTTTCTTTTCCCCCTCGTTTTACGTGCACTCCCCAATAAAATCCCTTCTGGAGTTTAAACCCTTTAAAAATATATATATATATATATATATATATATATATATATATATATTCTTTGGAGTTTAACTCCACAATAAAATTCTATTTTTAGGAGTTTAACTCCGCATAAAATTCTTTTAGGAGTTTAACTCCGCATAAAATTCTTTTAGGAGTTTAACTCCATTTAAAATTCTTTGGAGTTTAACTCCACAATAAAATTCCTTTTGAAATTAAACTCCACTTTAAAAAAAAAGGAAAGGGGGGGAAGGAAAACATACACAGACTCCACGACACTGTCTTCCGTTAGAAAAAAATTTCTAACGGGGCGCTGCCCCGCACCCCGCAAGGGGGCTGCTAGCCCCCTTGACCCCCAGCCCGCTATCCGGGTAGCGGGACCCCCGTAAAAACTCTGCGGGGCCCCTAATATTTCCAAAACCCCTTCAAAACACGATACTGCACATTGAGTTCGCATGACCAGTTTAACCCGTTAATCGGAGGTTCCTTCGCTCCAAATACGAGGGGTAATTAACGGCAGCTTAGTCCGCGGTTGCCGGAGATTTGGATCCCCACAATCAATAAACCCCGGCCTACCCTAGGCAGGGAGAATCTGTAATGCGCCTGACAAGCGCGCGCGTATTCCCATCTCAATGGGGTGACGAAAAACACTCTACAGGTGTCAGCGGGGTTACGCCCCCAGAGAAAAGAGGTTATTTAATTAAGTAACTTCGCGAAAGCGTTGGAAAACCTCCCTCGAAGTATCGACACTAGCCTGGCTGAACGGTTAAGCAAGAATTGTACAGTGAGAATAGTCCTGGCTAATTCTTCTTTTATGGTTTGAGGAAGGATTCGAGAAACAGTGGGAGCCATCCAGTTTAGATAAACTAAAAACCACTCTAAACTTGCAAGAGTATCATGCTAAAGAGTTTTCTTCTCTCTCTCCTAATTGCAGCGACCCTGAAAATGACTGGACTTAAGTTACTTTTAGAGAAAAATATACTGACAGGGCCAAACTATAAAGATTGGCTGCGGAATGTCAAAATGGCTTTGACCTATGACAAATTGGGGTACGTCCTCACCGCTACGGCACCTGCTGTCCCTGGTCCCAAATCCAGCAATGCGGATAAGGAAATCCGCAAAACCTGGGATTTAGATTGCGCGAAAGCCAAGTGCATCGTGCTTGCCTCGATGAACAATGAACATCAGAGGAGGCACGAGGATATGGACCTAGATGGCATATTTCTCCATACAAAGGAACTTTATGGAGAGCAATCTCGTATAGCAAGATACGAGACCTCTAAGAACTTGTTTCGAGCGAGGTTGGCTGTCGGGTCATCGGTAGGAGAACATGTCCTAAAGATGATCGGCTATATTGAAGAGCTCGCAGACCTTGGGACGACTTTGGATAATGAGCTCTATACAGACCTTATTCTCCAGTCCCTTCCTCACACCTACGCCCAGTTTATCCTGAACTTCAACATTCAAAGAAAAGAAGTTGAACTTCCGGAACTCCTGAACATGTTAAGGAGTACAGAGGGCACCTTGCAGAAGACAAGGGAAACACCCGCTATGTTTGTTAGCGGTACATCTTCTTCCGGGTCCAAGGCAAGGGCCAAAGGAAGGAAGAAGAAGGCCGCCACCAAACCTAGAGGAGGTGTTAGTAAGGTGGGAGGGAAGGGAAAGAAAAAGTTTGCGGTACCGGTAGTTGGCCAGGATGAGTGCTTCCATTGTCACAGGAAAGGGCACTGGAAAAAGGATTGCAAGGCGTGGAACGCCAAGAACCAGGAACCGAAGCAAGCTGTGGCTTCGACTTCAGGTGTGTTTGTAATTGAGAATTGTCTGTCGATCAACTCTACTTCCTGGGTATTGGATACCGGATCAGGATCTCATATTTGCAATTCATTGCAGGCACTGAGAAACCGTAGAGTGCTGAAGGAAGGTGATATGACCCTAAAGGTTGCTAACGGAGCTAGCATGGGAGCTGCGTCCGTCGGGGATTATCACCTAGGATTGACAAGTGGACACATTTTGGTTTTACATAACTGTTTTTTTGTACCAAGCTTAACGTGTAATATCATATCAGTTTCCTTGTTATCAAATAAAGGTTATGATTTCACGTTTGTAAGAGATGTTGTTAACATCCACCTTAATCATGGTTTGATTGGGTCCGGTACACTAAATAACGGTATATATGTTTTAAACCAACTCCAAATTTTCAATGTCCAGAACACACTTAAAAGAAAGTCTCCAGATTTAAATAAAGCTTTCTTATGGCATTGTAGACTGGGTCACATCAATGAGAGAAGGTTGACTAAGTTGCATAGAGAAGGATATTTGGACTCGTTCGAATATCAAACTTATGACACTTGTCAATCTTGTCTCAAAGGAAAGATGACAAAGACTCCATTTACTGGACATGGAGTAAGAGCGAGCGAGCTCTTAGGACTCATACACAGCGATGTATGTGGTCCATTGTCTACACATGTAAGAGGTGGTTTTTCCTATTTCATTACTTTCACGGATGATTACTCAAGATACGGATTCATTTATCTGATGAAACATAAATCCGAGACTTTTGAGAAATTCCAAGAGTATAAGAATGAGGTAGAAAACCAAACCGGCAAAAATATCAAGACACTTAGATCTGATCGAGGTGGTGAATACTTGAGTGCCGAGTTCCTAGGTTACCTAAAAGAGAAAGGAATTCTCTCTCAGCTTACTCCTCCATACACTCCACAGCATAACGGTGTATTGGAGAGACGGAATCGAACCCTATTGGATATGGTACGATCCATGATGAGTAATGCTGAGTTACCGCGATCTTTTTGGGGTTATGCGCTTGAATCAGCAGCATATCTTCTTAACAGGGCTCCTACCAAGACTGTGCCTACCACTCCATATCAGATGTGGACTGAGAAGAAACCCCATCTTCAGCATATGAAGATTTGGGGATGTCCAGCTTTTGTTAAAAAGCAGCATGTGGACAAGCTCGAGGCACGATCAGTAAAATGTATGTTTGTGGGATATCCAAAGAACTCCAAGGGATATTATTTCTATTACGCAGAGGAACAAAAGGTTTTTGTTTCTCGTAATGCCCATTTTCTAGAACTTCAGTTTTTAGAAAAGGAAATAAGTAGGAGCGAAATAGAACTGGAAGAAATTCCAGAACCACAAGCTGCTACTGAAAGTTTGGTAGAACCGGAAGTTCAAGAAGAACAGGACATTCCCGCATCCCTCCGCAGGAGTAGTAGGCCGTCTCATCCGCCTGAGAGATACTACGGTTTTCTCATAGATGGGGATAGAGAGGATTGCATCATAGGTGATGATGAACCTACTGACTTCCAGCAGGCCATCTAGAGCGGCGACTCGGTACGATGGCTAGATGCAATGCGGACCGAAATGGAGTCCATGTACACCAACAAAGTATGGACTTTAGACTTTGCTCCAGATGGGGTAAAACCCATAGGATGCAAATGGATCTTCAAGAAAAAGATTGCTGTAGATGGACAGGTGGAAACCTATAAGGCTAGACTTGTTGCAAAGGGTTTTCGTCAAAGACCTGGTTTGGACTATGACGAAACTTTTTCTCCAGTGGCTATGCTCAAATCCATTCGGGTCCTTCTTGCTATTGCTGCCTTCCATGATTATGAAATCTGACAGATGGACGTAAAGACGGCTTTTCTGAATGGAAATTTAGAAGAGTGCGTCTATATGGATCAGCCAGAGGGTTTCAATCAGAGTGGGAGCAGCGGGAAAGTATGCAAGCTGCTTAAGTCCATTTATGGACTAAAGCAGGCATCGCAGAGTTAGAACATCTGTTTTGATGAGACAGTCAAAGAATATGACTTTATCAAAAATCCAGATGAACCGTGCATATATAGTAAAGTTGTAGCCAGAAGTGTCGTATTCCTCGTCTTGTACGTGGATGACATTCTATTAATAGGAAATGACATTCCTATGCTACAATCTGTCAAAGGATTCTTGTCACACAGGTTCTCCATGAAAGACCTGGGTGATGCCTCTTACATTCTGGGGATCCGGATCTATCGTGATAGATCCAAGAGGATGTTGGGACTTTCGCAGTCCAGGTATATCGACACTGTACTGAAAAGATTCAGTATGGAAGATTCTAAGCGCGGTAATCTACCGGCTTGTCACGGAATCACCCTCTCCAAAGAGATGTCTCCCAAGACTGATTTGGAAAGGGAACGCATGTCTATTATACCCTACGCTTCTGCAGTAGGCTCTATAATGTATGCGATGTTGTGCACCAGACCAGATGTAGCTTACGCACTGAGCGTGGTAAGCCGGTATCAGTCAGACCCAGGGGAGAAGCACTGGATAGCAGTAAAGAACATTCTCAAGTACCTGAGAAGGACTAAGGAGATGTTCTTGGTTTACGGCGGAAAAGACCTCAGGTTGGAGGCCTTTGCTGATTCCGGCTTCCAGAGTGATAAGGACGATTCCAAGTCCATGTCGTGTTATGTCTTTACCCTCAATAGAGGGGCGGTGTGCTGGAAGAGCTCCAAGCAGGACACCGTTGCTGACTCAACGATGGAAGCGGAGTATATAGCTGCTTGCGATGCCGCAAAAGAAGCAGTCTGGATGAAGAAGTTCCTAACAGAACTTCAGGTGGTTCCTACCATAGTTGATCCAATACCTCTATATTGCGACAACAACGGAGCTATAGCTTTAGCGAAGGAACCAAGGTCCCATCAGAAGTCCAGACACATCTTAAGGCGGTATCACCTGATCAGGGAGATCATTGATCGTCAGGAGATCGAGGTACGGAGAGTTGCTTCTGAAGAGAACATTGCTGATCCATTCACGAAGGCCCTACCTCAGATTCAGTTCGAGAGGCTACTCGAGATCATCGGTCTTCGATATGCCAGTACATGGCCCTAGTGCAAGTGGGAGATTGTTAGTGTATATGCCCTAGGGGCCATTATTGTATCATACTAGTTTGTATATTACTTAATGGAAGCTTGGGATATTCACATGTATATAACAGTCTTGCTAAACATGGTAGTATGCTACTTGGTTTTTCTATCTTAATATGTGAGTATACGTATTGATAGAGCTCTTAGGATCTTGCTTGACTACCGGCGTTGTGATGGCAGTCACACTAGTGGGGGCTGGGTAGTCTACAAGCACATCCTTATTCAGGTCCCTAGTCGTTGGATTATCGAGACAGGGCATCGATACTCCGGAGTAGACTAGTGTGTACACTTCTCATCCCAGTTGGGGAGATGGTCTGTCCCACAGCCGTCAGTACGTCGTACTGGAGATAGTATGCAGGTGCTCGTTGGGTAACGGGTACACCGGACAGGACTCACAGGGAACTGTTGGATGGTTTTATACCAGTCGTCAATGAACAATTCCCAGGTGACATGAGTACAGCATAGTCCGCAGACTTGACACTGCTGCTTCGCCTCGAGTGTGTCCCACTGTTCTTAGATTGCTACCCTACCACGGCTCAAAGGAGTTGTGCAAACAGGTAGCAGTTGGGTGCAGTCCCGAGCACTTGGAGGCAGTGGCGGTTAGACAGGATTCGTCTCTCCCGGTATTGGGGGTTGATATCGCGCTGTGTCAGAGAGCCATTACGCAAAGTCCCTGGCCAGGGCAAGCGAGATTTGCTGGTAGGTTCCAGTAGTTTCTCAGGGTGTAATGGGCTTCCCTCCGACACGACTTATACCGCTATTAGGGGACTGACGCTTGCCGCCCCTCTAGGCCCGATATGCGATAGTCTTAGACGAACGGACCGGACTGTACGGAGATTGTCACATCAGACTCAGTAGGAGTTCGGATGGGTTTCCTCATCGGCCTTCTTATCGACATCTACCTGGGGACCGTTACGTACAGCTAGTGCCGCTTGCGGTCTGTGGTTAAACCCACTGCCAGCGTAGTAGTCGAGTCTCTAGAGTCCCACACAGAGAGTTTCCCTACTCCAGGCGAAACGATATAGAGGTCGTATGGTTTTACGACAAGGGTTCGGACGCATACGTGTGTTTACGCACGTACGACTTTCGGACAGTTTTTACCAGTCGGCTTTGGTTTAAGCCAGTTACTGGTATCCGGTTATTGGGTTTATACAGTCTAAAGTTTTTCCGTATTTTTGCGGAAAGGAGGGGCGTTCTCGTAATTGCGCGAGAAGCTTCTAGAAGGTGGTGACTAAGGAGGTTTAGGTGGCATATACAATGAATGTGATTAGTGAGTCATATGGATGATTCATCCATGTCATTAATGCTTCATAATTGCTTAATGACTCATGGAGATGAATCACCACAAGATATTTATCAAGCATGGTTGTAAATCATTTTCTTTTCTTTTCTTGATATAACAAAATGCTTGATATATATTATGATAACTCATTATTCTCACTTTATTATTATGTTCATCTTCTCTCTCCTCAAGCTCTCCCTCTTCAAACCCTAATCCTCCCCTCTCATGTGTTGAGTACAAGGATTAGTTAGACTAATTAAACCATAACCCTCACTCTATATCACCTAGCTTCTTTGATTAGCACTTAAAGAAGGTTAGTTGCCTCAAGTTTAGAGGCTAAGCTTGGAGTAAAGCTCTCGGGTGGATCGTCTACTACTTCGAGAAGGCCGAGGAGGAGGAGGAGTTCGCAAAGACGAAAGACACGATTCGTTAAGTATAATCCCTTTACATAGTAGTTGTTAACTTCTATGTTTGTTGTTAGTTATCGTTTAGCTTCGATTCATGCGGTTAGTCGATGTTTAAGCAAAGAACAAGATCGTTTTTCATATTTCCGCCTCCCCGCTAGTCGTGGGGTGTTGTACATCGACTTACAGTATGTTGGACAAGTGGTCCAAGAGGATACTGTAGAAGGTATGGCGCAGATTACTGATTAAATTCAATAGATGATACGGTCTAAGAAGTTTGTTGGATTTGGAGTTCATTTGTGAACTGGGTCCCATCAGATATCCAGACAAATTCTAAGACAGGTATTGCTCATTTCGGGAGATAGTCTTTCTCCGTGAAATTGAGATATAGAGAGATAAAGATAGAAACACTGGAGCGGATCCACTCACTGAGGCTATTTCTCGAACGCAATAGTTTCACAAACAGGCTTTACGAGACTGATTAGTAGAGAAGTTAGGTGTTCGGTATCACACGGGCTGTGAGTATGCGACACCGCAATAATTAGCCTTAAGTGCAAGTGGGAGATTGTTGGCTATAGTGCCCTCAAGTCAATTATTGAATCGCAGGCACGCGATTGTGATGATTGAGGGAGGACCTATACCGGTAGAACAGTCTTACTCGAGATGATAGTATGCTATCTAGTTTGTATTTACCATCATGTACAGCATTAGGTGGCATTACAGATCACTATTACATATTGACAGAGCCCATAGGATTCTTACTTGACTGCCAGCATCATGATGGCGATCATATACGTGGGAGCTGGGTAGTCTATAAGCACATCTTTAAATGTCCCTAGTCGTGGGAGTATCGAGATTGGGCATCGATACTCCGGAGTAGACTAGTGTATACTTATCGAGACCCCGACGAGGAGCGGTGGCTGGTCTCACAAGCCATTGGTGACAATTAGTCACTTAAGATAGTATACAGGTGCTCATTGGGTTATGAGTACACTGGACGGACTCGCCGGGAACCTGCTAGATGGTATTATACCTATTGTCATGTTGCAGTTCCCAAGTGACATGAGTAAAGGTTAGTCTGTCGACCTGAGATCGTCATTTGTCTCGTGTGAGTTTCCACTGTGCTTTGATTGCTACCCTAACATGGCTCAAAGGAGTCATGCAAACAAGTTTTAGTTGGATACAGTCCCGAGCCACATGAAGGCAGTGAGCGGATCGTCGGGGATTCGTCTCTCCCGGTATTGGGGGTTGATGTCACGCAGTGCACGGGTGGTCATCACTAGAAGTCCTTGGCCAAGGTAGTCGAGAATTACTGATCTAGGATCAGTAGTTTCTCATGTGGTGATGGGTTTCATACCAATACGATATGTCGCGTTATTAGGGGTCTGACTTTATCCACCCCCCTAGACTCGATATGCGATACTCTTAGACGAACAGACCGGAATGTATGGAGATTGTCACAGACAGGCTCAGTAGGGGTTTGGATGAGTTTGCTCGTTGGCCTTCCTTTCGCTCAATACCTGTGTAGCCGTTACGTACAGAGAGTGCCGTTGACGTACTTGTGGTTAAACCCACTGCCAGCATATTGACGAGTTTTTAAAATCCCACACAGAGGGTTTTCACGGTTCAGGTAATATGGTGTATATGGCGTATGTTGGTACATACAGGTGTCCGGTTAAATATGTGTACATACTACACAGACTTTGATCGGACGGTTGATAATACTAGCGGCTTAGGATTAAGCCGGATTATTAAATCAGATTTTGATTTAATAATTTATATATATATATATATATATATATATATATATATTATATATGTATTCTTGTATGATTGTTCACTATTCATTTTCTCTCTTGACTATTCGTATTTTTGTACGAATACGCGTATATGTATTTTGATACATATACCAAGTTTTATTCCGTATTTATACGGAATAGTTTCTAGAAGATGGACACCTCGTTATCTGATTCACTTTAGAAAATCATTTAGGTAATGAGGTGGAGGGGTGAGTTGGCATGAGCATGGGATAGCATGTAAAGAGGCATGGCTCTTGATTTTTTTTATTTGAAAAATGATGGGAGATATTTTCATTGCATAGTTGAAAATGATTAGCCATTCTTTACATGTCATCCATTTTGGTTCACTAGGCAAATCTGGAGCTTACGTCGTTTCTCTCGGGTGGATCATTATCGATGAAGGAAGACCGGCAACCAAATTCGATCCGCAACCTCTAGAAGCTAAAGAAGGTGGTAGAAGACCGAAGGACTTGGTTCATTCGGTATAACCCTCTCTATCCTAATAGTTTAGCACTCTCTTGTTAGCTAGTATGGTTTATGGTTTCGATCTTGGGGCGGGTTTTGTTTGCGCCAAAATTTTTGAACGCCGGTTTTTGTTCCACATCGGCCACGGTAGATGGTCAGAGCGCCGGCAAAATCCAGCAAATGGTGTACAGCCAAGACAAACTCTCATTAGAGGATGTCTAGGCTAGTTTACACAGCGAGGTATTGAGAGAGAAAGTGATAGATGACAGGGAGTGTCACGGGGATACGTTTTCCGTTCAAGGCCATTCTCTTAAACTGTTAGATGGTGGTTCCAAAAGTAAGTCGAGAGCCGAGTTAATAACAAATACAACTACTGCAAGGATAAAGGCCATTAAAAACAAGATTGTCCAAAGTTCAAGGAGAAAGACAAGCAGCCGAACTCAGATGAGGGCAGTGATGACTGATGTTAGTCACTGCCAGATCTAAGGAGGGGTTTTGATCTGTTTGGTTGCTTTGAGCGGGGTCGGTTGCAAGTGCTTGATCGATGGAGATTCCATGATCTCCAAATGTGTTATTGTTTTCATGATGGCAAATAAGGTGTGGACCATATATGTGGGTCTTGCATCGGTTCTTTCTCGTGGTGGAGTCAACTATCATGCTTCTCTCATGGCTTCTCGGAGAAGTCATAGTTGTATGTTACATAAGGCCAGGTGGAGGAATGTGTCGGTCGACGCGTAAAGGTTCTTCAGTCCGATGTTGAAGGACGGTTTGTTTCACAGGGATCTGCAGGATTCTGCAAACTAAAGAGGATCATTGCATCACTACACCATTTTTTGGATCCTCAGTCGACTGGCGTTGCAAATGGATGTTCAGATAGTTGGGAAGAACAAATCTTTACTACTTGCGGCCGGATCTCGAAAGGAAATTCAGGCCGAAGCGCTATCTATCGCCGAGTACCTCATCGATCGTTCACTATCAACGGCAATAGATAAGCAAAATCCCAAAGTATGGACTGGAGAGGCTAGTGATTACTCTTAGCTTCGCGATTGAGTGCATCGAGAAGTCATGGTACAAGAGACATTCTTGTTCGGCTTTGAAGTCGGAGCTAGAAGATACATGTTGTGGTGTCCTGGTATCCAGTGTGAAGTAATTAGCCAATATGCATGCTCGAGTCTGCGATGCGTCGAAGAAAACAGACTCAGGCAGATGGTGAAAGAGAATTGTTACGCCACTAAGCGCGATGGAGTTCGATGGTTCTAGGTCCATATTAAGGTGGGGTGGTCAGTATCCGGTTCAGATGGAGAGGCTAACGCAGCCCTTGGTGCAGAATTCTATGAGAGTTAGATGCACAGTAACGGTTAGGGACGAGTTTCCAAGGCAAGGGTTTGGGAGTTTGACAAGAAGTCTGCAAGTTTGATTCTTGACATTCTTAGCGTCAGGGATAGAAAGTCGTGTCAGTTGTAGCAACGTATCGAGCAGATTCTAGTTCGATACATAAGGGAGAAGATCAAGCCTGTGTCTACTCCGCTAAAGGCGCATTTTATTCAGCGATGCTATCATCATTGGCCACTGATGATAGGGACATGTGAAGGTTGAGAATGGGTACGTTAAAGACTGATGCAGTGCAAAAGATCAACGCTTCAGTTTGTTAAAGCATAATCAACAATGAAGGAAATTTTGACAACCGTCTTGGAGGCGGTTAGGGAGGCTATTTATTTACGAAAATTGTTAGATATTTCGGTGTTCCACATAAGGTAATAGGGTTCTTCCTGAAAGATGAGAAGAAAGTTCTTGTTATTGCAGAGGTGGGTACACATGGAGAGTCCGACTGAAGCAGAGATGAATCCGAATATCAGGTCAAACAGTGTTTGGACTTGGTTTGCCAGTAGAATGTTGAAGGTTATGACGACGAGAAAAGAATTCGGCGGTTCAAGAAAGTGACGAGATTTGTGATAGATTTTATATCAAGATGGAGATTGCTTATTTCTAATATAAACCCAAAAGAAACACCCGAAAAGTCCTATTTAAAGAGCCTAAAGGCTAGCCCAAGAATGAAGTTTAACCCGGTCTAGAGGGCTGACGCATGTGCTTACATGCGTATAGTCAACGCACGTGGGCGAAAAGACGCATGCAGTCAATGCACGCTTAAGTGGTCGACATAGGGACCAGGCATCTGAATGCATTTGCCCACATACATGGGGACCACCCAATCGCATGAATCATTGCTGCTTCATTTGTGAGACATGGATGGCATGTAAGCCCATGGGCATGCAAATAAAGAAAATGTGTTCCTAAGAGAGGAGAAGAGAGGGTGGGCTGAGGCGTTGGCCGCAATAAGAGAATATTTTGGGATTGCTTAATAATTTGCATTCTCTATATATATATATATATATATATATATATATATATATATTGTTTTACTCTTAAGTTTAGCAAGCCAAGAAAAATTAAAAGAGGCTTCCAAAAAGAGACAAGAGAAAGAGAGAGAAAGATAACTCTTTGTATTTGATCAAAAAGCTTAAATAATCTCTTGTAACTCTTTTTATTGTGAAAGTTCTCGTCGCGGTTGTAGGAGTAGGTCCAGTTAAAGTCCGAACTTGAGTATATCTTGTGTTACCGATTGCTTTGTGTGCTCTTTTCGTATTTATATTATTTGTTCATCGTCGACAATCTTTTCTACTCAACCACAAAACACACGATTCACTTTTCCGCTGCGATATTATTGTAGTGACTGATTCTTTTGTGAATTATATCCGCTAATAAATTTACAACATACATTTGATAGTCTTCTTGTTATTAAGCCTTTTATTTATTGCTATCAAAAGAATTCAGTTCATAGGATGCGAGTTTTTTCTTAAAACCAGTAACATTCATCTTCTCAGAAAAAGCAAATTAAAACTCTTCAATGTATGATACCAAAATTAATTTATTTAGAACACACAAATTGCAAGACAATAAAGAAGATTATAATCCCAAAATCTTTATTTAAAACACTATTTCTGATGTCCATTTGTGCTTATGACCTTTTTTTAACATTACATCAAATATCGATCCAGTTTAGACTACATTTTCACATTTTGTATACATATAGAAAATACTCCAAAGACAATACAAGAGTTGCTGAATTGTCGCTTAAAATAAGATTTTCGCACCATTGAACATGTATAACCTCCGACCCACGTTTTTTCACTAAAATTAGCCCAAAAACACAAGTTTAGTATGAAGAAAAGCGAGATCTCGCATCCGAGCGAGAACAAGAAAGAGGCAAATGATCGGTCTTAAAATACTCTTGAACTTTGATGTAAAAGACTATATCAAATAAAAAGCATACAAGGGCGATATTTTGACAACGCCCCCAACCCCCCCTCCCGAAAAATTATACCTGC
This sequence comes from Agapanthus africanus, assembly GCA_030015575.1. Lineage (NCBI taxonomy): Eukaryota > Viridiplantae > Streptophyta > Magnoliopsida > Asparagales > Amaryllidaceae > Agapanthus > Agapanthus africanus. The sequence continues at coordinate 64,937,328 of JASDDO010000028.1, read as the reverse complement.
AAAATCTCCTCATTCTCTTTCCCCATGACGTTATTTTCCTGCAGATCTTGTTCAATCATCTGTAAATATCCCAGCACTAACTCAAGACTTTTATCATCTGGGAAAAAAGGAGGTAAAAGGAGCAAGGTTACAAGCTGCTAAAATAGTTAATTTGGTCCAATCTTTCCAATGAAATAATTCCACAAATACAAGAACTGTCGATGTCTGAATTACTGATGTTATGATGTAACAAAAATATATACAGAGTTTCCAAAACTTAAGAGTTATAGTGCAGCTGCAGGGACTTTGAGAAAATATTGGGATCCGAGATACAAATATTAAAGTATGTACATTGAAATTATATAATATGATCAAGAAAAATACTACTGTGCAAAAGCCAAGGTTAATGCCCAAACATAAAATCTCACTCACCTGTCACCACAACTTAGGATTTACGGTTATGTGACCACGACTTAAAATCTGCTTCACACTCACCATTAAAATATGATTAGACTATAAATTGGGGCCCCAGAAAAGACTTGATAATTTTTTATCAACATGAAATTTTAAAAAAGAAAACTATGAAACGAGGAGGGGTATATGGTATAATCCTCTTCTTTATGGAAAAACAAAAAAATAAGGATTATAGCAAACTTCTCTTCTTTCCATAGTTTTCTTTTCTAAAATCCTTAATAATAGGGACTTCCGAATAAGAGTGACCTCCGAATTCTCCAAGACAAAATTAAAAGTCTAGATATGGATGAATTAGCTAGAAGAAAGTTAATTTGAAGACATCAATGGCGTCAAGAGTGAATGGGAACACATCGACATCCCACAACCAGTCTACCAGAACGTGAGTCTGAATAAATAGGAAGAAGTTTCCATTCCCCACATGGTATCATGCATCCCAAACCAAAGTGTGGAGTATAACATGTTTAATTAGTAATATGAATCAATCATCACTCAAAATAATATATTACAAATATAGAGTAATAACTTTTCCATTATAGGTATACAACTCATAGAATTTTGTTAAAATAAAAAGGGATAATTGCAAAAAAGAAAACCCTATAATCCATCATGTATAGCACTTATAGTCATCAAGTGATTTATATGCGCAAACACCCCTTCTGCTCATTGACCCAGACCTTAAAAACACTCGGATTTAACTCCGAACAACTGAAATGCTTGTGTAATTTATAACTCTAGAGCTTGATTGTGTTGTTTATAATACAATTTGTGTATTTTTGAGGGTTTTTATCAATGAACAAAGCTAATAAACCACTTTAGAAGATATGGTTGTTATACAGAGTAAACTAACGGGTGGTTCCGTGCGATTAACCCTAATTAATATATATAAAGATGTATAAGTATCTAAAGAATGAACCATATCAAGTGGAAGTGTATTTCAAAACCATGACTTTTCTGAACTAAATAATATTAAGAACTAAAAATAGTATTTTGTTGAAGACGTCTCCACTTATTATGGCATTATATCTTCAAACTGATATCATATTGAATATCAGTTTCAAAACAGATTATCACATTATGTAATAATTGTCAGAAACGTGAACATACCAAGCCTGGGGACAGTGTGGCCTTTGGGGTGTCGGACAACAACAGGATCCACAAACTCTTCCTGCAGTGCTTCTCCATACTTCCTTAAGAAATCAGTGTCACCTGCCAACAAATGACATTACATTTGTTAATTCAAACTGGTTTGGTTATTTAAGTATGTACAAAAAACAGGTTTAGACAACCCAAAAGAAAAATAAAACAGATTTAGACCCAAAATGTATTAACAAGCTATAAGTAAACAATATTCCAATCATCAACTATGTCAAAAAAAAATTTATATAACATATAAAACAAACATCTTCATTAAATTTTCAAACAACTTCACTAAAAATGGAGATAGTTGATATTCTAGAAATAAAATGCTAAGCTAGGAAAGTGATATTATTGGGGTCGTATTGATTCTTGATTGCTAGTAGTCTCACTCATGTCTTGTAAATGCATTTGAGAGGATGATAATACATAACAGCTAACCAGGGAGTTATGTTCAACCCTTTCTTTTAATTGCTTCATCAAAAACCTAACATATACTAGTGTATTATGTAAGCAATTTCTACAAATAGAAATAAGAAACTAACTACTGCAATTCAACAGAGATGGCTCTTGATACAGCTAAATGGAGGGAAGAATTTAATATAGCCGGCACCAAAAATTTAGGAAAGGCTGCATTTTTCCAAGTATGAGAAAATAAAAATAAATTTCCGGTTGAAATAATGTGTTGCTTCTCATGTTTATTATTCAAACAGGAAAATCATTGCTTTCCATTAACCCAAGGACAAATAAAAACATTAAGACTTTGAAACTACACATACTTTTCCTAATTTATCATTTCAGTTAGTAGTTAATTTGTTAAAAATTACATTCTAACTTGCCATATATCATAATTTGCGGTAGTACCATGGTTTATTGCATCCTTTTTTTCCTTCTTTCCACTGAGATTAGAAGATTCCTTAGCTGTAATTAAGAAGAAATTAATCATAGGCCTTTCTAACTAATAATATAGCGGCAAAGAACAAGATTTGAGAATTCAATGTCTATATTTTGTAACCTCAACCACCAGACATTTCCTTATTTTCTTTCGATTAATTGCTTAGTACTACCGCAATGTTTCACACTTTCTGTAAAATAATGCCTATTCTGCCTTATTGCTTTTTTCTAGCACTTAAATGCAACATAGTTTTTCGCAGTTAGTTTATTTCCATATATCAGTGCTCCATTATAATATTCCTAATTAGATTCTTACGTGAATTGCTTTGGGAATTCTTGGGCTTTTCTACCCTTGAACAATTTACTCCTCACCAAATAAAACCAGCCCCATCCGCTCCAAATTACTTTTCCTTCTTCCTCCATCTCTTTCTAGTCCTAATTTCTCTCCCTTTTTATTTTGAGCTCTAATTTGGCCCCTTTCACAAAATAACTATGTCCTCATCATCAAAGAGCAGGGGTATTTCTTTGAGTTGCTCTTTCAAGACGTGTAAGTGCAATTTCAAATGCTATAAGATCACTTCTCGGAAACCAGAGAGTTATGGGAGCAGATTCTTTCATGTCCTAGGTACTTCTCCGATCCAAAGAACAGATGCAATTATTTTGAGCGGGTGGATGATGAATTCCCTTACCAAGGATGCACGTGAGGAGGAGCTTTCTCAAGTTAAGTCATTGAAAGATGCTCAAGATAAAACCATGATCAAGCTTGATGGAAAAATAAGATTAAGAAGAACAAGTTGAAGGATGAAAAAAGAAAATTGGTCTTGATGGAGGTAAAGTTGATTACTAGGGCTGAATGTATATTAAGAGAAAATGAAGTATTTAATGGGTGGTTATGTAATCCTCCTCCTTTTCTATACCTACCAAACTACCTTATATAAGCTTGGAGAATGGATAAAATTTTTGTTTTGAAGTGAAAGAAAGATGGCAATTACATTAGTGCAGTGAATTAGCTGTGTTTTATTAAGGCATTTTCTGTATTTTAGTAGTTGATAAATAGAAGGCCAAAATGATGATTTGGGAATTAGGGATTTTTACCACGGTGAATTTTTGGGGAAGAAGAAGGGGTTAAGGGGGTGTTTGGCTGCAAGAATCTGAGATGAATTTGGTGTGTGTGGGAGGGGGGGGGGGAGGGGGGGACACTATAGCAAGTAGAAAGTCTACCACAAAATCGAAAACCTTGTTTGTTTGCAAGGATTTAGATACAAAATATGAATTTCAAAATTAGAGCTAAAAGAACCGATTTGAAGGAATTGGTGCCACATCACCTTTTCATCTAATAAAAAAAATTTCTATCGCTATCTCTCTCAGCAATTCATATTTCAAACTCATATCTCACCCAAACACAAACCAAACGAAAGATTGAATGTATAGTTACAAATTCATATCCGATCCTTGCATCCAAACAAACAATTTTATTTTTCTACATTACAAAAAATTGGATTTCAGATGCATTCCAAATCAATATTTTTCCAGCTTTGCAACCATGCAACCCCCAAGTTAAGAGAAATTTGCTTTTCCCTCTTTTTAAGCTAATATTTCCTATTTTTGACCAAGGGTATGAAGGTAATTTGAACCTGGATTTTAACGCCCGTCTTGATAGCATAGAAATCTGCAATTTTGAACTATATATGGTATCTCGGTGCTGGAAAAAAATTGTAAGGTATTATTTCTACATTGAGGATGAAACAACATGGTATTATTTAACCTATTAACCTTTTTATTGTCATACCACCAGATCGACAAAATATAGAAAAAGGAAAATTCCGGTGGAACGAACTTTCTTGTTTCTACTTTCAGGTCAAACTCCACAAGCAATGAAAGTCAATTGAAAAGGTTAGTCAAAATTTCCATACTTTGCATTAATATCCTTGTTTTGACTTCTCCAACCATTCAATTCAGGGCAGTATGCATAATTAACACTCGGTTATAGTTCTGTATTAACTCGGTTATAGTTCTGTACTCGTTTGAATTGACTGATGTTTGCTGATTTATGAATCAACATATGGGCGCAAAACTACTAAGACTACAATTTCAATACAATTCGGCCCCAAAGATGAAAAAATGATGGAAATACCTATGAAGTGGAGTGAAGTGCATTTGATCTTCGCAGCGTACGCTTTCTCGGCCACCGCTGGTGCTTGAAATTTGGCGCCTCCAATGATGACCACATGTTTCACTTTTGGCACCTTTGTTAATGCCACTCCCTGTAATTTTTTTCCCAAAACGGAAAAAAATGTGTCTAGGCTAATTAATTTTATTTCATGCTATAGTTGCACGCATATGCGGATAAAACAAAATATAAATAAATATAAAAAGAACTATAACGGAGGCCATAAGGAACTTTGTAAATGGCTATTTGTTTGCTCGGAGGTAATATGGAAATACCGGAAGTAAGCCTACTTCATGTACTTTAGAGTTTGTTCTGATTGAAGTAAAGTTTGCTTCATGGTGATAAGACGAATCTTATGTGGCATGATTACTATCAAAATTTTCTTCCCCTCGTTTTGAAAGAGAAGTCACCATGGAATACAAGGAATAAGAAAATGTATTAATTATTTAATGTCTTTTTTTATTACTTCCATAGGGTAATTATATAATACTATTAAAGACATAAGAAATTGCTTCATTTTTTTACTTTATTCTTAAAAAGCATAGCAACAAACTTTAGAAGTATTCATGACAACTTTTTTGAAAGTTGATTCAATATTTACTTCCGGTTCTTCCAGACAACCAAGCATGCCCTCATTTTGGATGGAAAGTAAGCATGTGGCACTGGAAACAAGAAAAAGAATTAATTATTTAATACTTCTCTTTGTTCCTCCCAATGATAATAATTTAATACTATTAAAAAATAAATTTTTTTGTTTGCTTTGCATATGAAAGAAATATAAAAGTTTGTTTCGTTTTTTAATTACATCTTTAAAAAACATACAAACAAAAACCAATCAGAGTGAGATTTAAGTTACTTCCATAACATGTTTTTTGAACGCTGTTTCAAAATTATTTCCGGCACTTCCAGATAACCAATCGGTCGATTCATATGAAAACAAGAAGAAAGAATCTCATTTGGAATATCTATCTTTATTTATTTAGGAATTCTAAAAAGCAACATATATAAAACAGAAATACAACAGAAATGGCTCAAATTACAAAGCATACCTTTTCTTGCAGACCTGGCAACGCTGCTGAAAGTATAGCCCCCTGTTCATCAATAAACATTTAATTTATTATTTGGTAGGAAAAAAGAAAGAATTTAATTTACCTAATCAAGCAATTAAATTTTCAAAAAATATTTACCTGAGAAAAACCCATCAATCCATCGAAAGGCCCTTCGTTGATCATCAGCTCCTCAATATACTGAAGACACTCATCAAAATTCCTATACTCCAAGAACCCCTATATCAACAAAACAAAATTAAAAATTTTCAACAAAATCAAACCCCAGATCCCTCAATCCCTAAAAACAGATCTCAAGAAGCAGTGGCAAGGTCGTGATTTTGGGAGCAGACCTTGTCGAATTGGAACCACTCGTAGTAAGGGGGATCGAAGATGCCGTCGACGTCGGACTTCCCCTCGGCGGCGTAGGGAGCGTCGGCGAAGACGAGGTCGAGGCGGGAGGTGACGAGATCCGCCGGCCACTTGCCGACCACCTGCTTCCTCATTATCTCGCCGCTCGTTCGGAATCCATGGAGGCAGAGGAACCTCGGCTTCCTCCCCGCCGGCGACTCTAAGCTCCCCATTCTATTCTTTTATTAATTTTTCTTTTTTTCAATTTAATTCCGATGAAACTGGAGGATGCTGCGGGATTCGATGGGGAGATTTATAATGGAGGTGGGGGAGGGGTTCGCTATGCCGCAGGAACAGGATAAAGGTTGTCAGGTTGCGTTGGACACGTGGCGATAAATGATTGGTGGAGGGTATAGGATGAAGGGCTGTGAGGGTGCAGCTGGTGCGAATGGTGTGAAATGAGTTTGAGATTTGGGCGACGTGTACGTGTGGGGGATGGAATTTGAACACGTGAGGCGAGTTGGCGGGAAACGTGGAGGCAGTTGTGGTTTTCGGGTCGGATGAAAATTATTCGGATCCGATATGTTTTTTGAAGGGACTGGTTGACGTTTCCTAGTCCAAAATTGACCTGACCTGGATTCTTCGTTTGTTTATTCACGAGACATGGGTCCTTCTGAAGTGCAGGCAAAAAGCTGTATGTTAGTTGATTAAATTTTGTAAGATCTATGACTACGATTTTATGCATACCTAAAAGGCTTATATAATGAAAGCTCTTTCTTGGTTTGGGCCGTGCAGAAAACTGTCATTTGAAACTATCATGACTAACAGTTGTTTTTATTGTTCATGTCAAGTGGCTATTTTGTTCTTTTCAGTATTAATTTAGCGATTTATTAATTATTTTATTAACAAATTTAAATAATTATTAATATTAATTGGGAAAAATTAATGATGGTGGTCATGAAGAGATTGACGATCATGATGGGTGAAAGAAGTTATCAGCGGCAAGAGGAGGCACCGAAAACAAAAATGATGAGAAGAGAGGGTGAAGAAAATGACGGGTTGATGATGATGATGATGATGGAGGAGGTTGGGGCGGAGGGTCCGGGAAAAGAGAGGGGGCTACGTCGGGTGAGGGGATAATTGGGACGGGGGAGGGAAGGTCGAGGCAGGAGATTGGGGGGGTGTGCGGGGGTGATGGGGGGCGCTACGGCAAGTGGGGGAAAGGGGAGTAGGGAGCTGGTGTAAGGGGCGGAGCTGGCCCGGGTCATGGGTAAAGGAGGAAAGAATGCGGATACGGATTCAGATGGCTATTTGAAATTAAAAATACCACATATATATGATAAAGGTCGAAAACATATAGAGTCAGTTCGGATTATTCCTTCGTTTACATCCTTAAGTCTTATGCGATATTAATATATCCATATGATACTTATAAGTCCGCAATTATACATGGGAAACTATTGCCATCATACCTAGTTGATATTAGACGGAACTGGTGCTTGTAAATTTAAGGAAAACTTATGAGAATTGCCCTTGACTCCAATCTATCTGGAAGTGATCGATTAAGTTGATTGATTGTCCCTTCACAACCGCGAACCAAATTGTGTTGAAATTAGTAATTGGGCTATGAATGTTCATATTCAACCCATTTGCTTAATTAATTTCATGAAAAGAAAATCTATGAAAGGATGGAAGGACTGATATTTAATTATAAAAACCTGTTATAAGCATCTATTGACAAAGTAGCTGCCTTAATGCATGGGACATGCACCAAAATGGCTATTTCAACACATAAACCTCAAGCCTGATATATTATTCACCTACCACATGAGAAAAACATGTGAAAGCGTGTTGCCCACAAGGTAGTGAAATCGTAGAGCACTCTTGATGCAAAGCATGTCGTGACAAAATATATACGTTGTTTAGACTGAAATAAGTTCAAATATACAAAGATCAAGGATTGATTTAGGATCAGGAACCCATAACATTCGATGTGAACGCTGGAGTCATTACTATTGTACGTTTATTGAAAACGGTACAGAAATCCCTACAAGATGGCCACAAGGTTTTCATGGAGACTGTGAACTGGTTGCAATTTTGAGGTTGTTTGGAAGATCTACGGAGGCTCTGAAGTTTATTGAGCAAATTAGACGGGTTTGCTAGTTCAACTTTTTCTTAATGATAATTTTGAATTAGGGACTTCTTCGTACTTTTGCATTATTAGAAATTACAAGTACTTTTGCTAGTTTTACTAGTATTTTGCACGTGCAATACACATTGTTGATGTATAGCATGGTTTGAAATTTTGAATACATGTTATGTGATTTGATTATTAAAATATGATAATAAAGTGATAGAGATTGCTTGAATGTTGATGTCTAAATATACGTGGAGAGAGAAGAGAAATAGGGAGGATGTTTGAAATTTGAATTTTATTGAGTCAATTAAAATATTATATTAGGTGGAAGACGTGGACAGTTTCATGTGAGAAATAGATCAAAAGAATTTATAGTTTTTCATTTTTTTGAGAGAGGAACCATGGATCTTAGGTATACCCTTGAAGTTAGGGTGTTGATTTGCCAGGACTGGGCTATTTAAAGGCATTTCTTCTTTCTTTTCTTTTAAAAAATTTTAAAATCCAGTTTTTGCATTTAAATAGAAGTGAGAGTTTATCTTTACTTGTTACTCAATCAAAGGTTTTCATCTACCATTAGCATAACATCATAATTCGCAAATTATTCGCCGAATTCGTGAATAATTCATGCATTTTTGATCAGCCGACTTAATCGGCGGACCGAATAATTCGCGAATTATTCCCGAATTATATGGAAAAAAACAGCGAATTATTAAAAAACCAGCAAATAATTCACAAAATCAAAACCCAGCGTCTCATATATTGATTTCTTGCTCGAAATTCTTCCCGAATATTTCCCGAACACTTACCGAATTTTTCCCGAATATCTGCCAATTTTTTCCGAATAGTTTTCCGAATCCGAATTTTCGACCTCGCCGAATTATAGAAGAATTTCCCATTAGTAAAAAAATCATATGGATTTAGACCTGAACTCGAACCCGACCCCCGATCCACCCATCCAGAAATATAGGTTTTATCCATATAAAATAATCCATACAGGCGGGTCATGATGGGCTTACAAAAATCTTAGTCCCACTGCTACAATAATGGGTTTGCAAATGCCCAATTAAAAATCTTAGATCCATCCATCCAAATTCATCAGTCCGAACTAGCAAATTGACCTGATCCATACCCGAACTTGAACTCACCTGCACACATGTTAAAATCAATATAATTAGGCATTTGGCAAAATATATATTTTTAATTGGGCATTTGCTAACTTAGAACAAGTTCGGATGAGCGATGTGAAATTTTGGGGAGCACAACAACATAATTAAAAAGTATTAAGAGATGGAGGACCACCGTTTATTCCCTTTCTCATTAAAAAAACACAAGCAGACTCGACCATTTTTTTTTAAATAAAAGAATTAAGTGGGGCCACCTCATCTTCCCCACCGCTCAAAGGAGCGGTGGGAAACACGGTCTGCTCCCCAGTTTGTGAAGAGCGGCCATGGCCGCTCAACGCTTGGGGGAGCGATGGGAAACACTCCCCCAATGAACTCTTACTTTAAACATGTTAGTAATATACGCCCTAGAGATCATTATTGTATATTACTGAATTGTATATTATATTTTGGAAGCTTGGGATATATACAGATATAATAACAGTTTTTCTCAATATGATAGTTTGTTATCTGGTTTGATTCAATCTTAATTTGGGTATATATTTCTTTTAACATATCGCTAATACATATTGATAGAGCCCTTAGCATATTTGCTTGACAACCAGCGTTGTAATGGTAATCACACTAGTGGGAGCTGGGTAGTCTATAAGCACATCCTTAAGCTTGTCCCAAGTCATCGGATTATCGAGACAGGGTATCGATACTCCAGAGCAGACTAGTGTATACTCTTCTTATCCCCGTCAGGAGAGATGACATGTCCCGCAACCATTGGTTTACGGTACCAGAGATAGTATACAGGTACTTATTGGGTTATGAATTACACTGGATGGACTCGCCAGGAACTGCTGGTTAGTATTATACTTATTGTCAGTTAGCAGTTCCCCGGTGACATGAGTACAGATTAGTCCGTTGACTTGACATCACTATTCGTCTCGAGTGTGTTCCTACTGTATTTAGATTACTACCGTACCACTACTCAAATGAGTCGTGCAAATAGGTAGTGGTTGTGTAACACCCTAGTTCATCTATACTGTTTATTTGGGGTGTTTCAAATCCCGCGACAAATTTCTTTGTTATTATTTATTTTGGGTTGCGAATAGTGCAATTAGCAGTTGTGGTTATTATCCGACCCGACCCGCATATTTGAAACCCATCATGGTTCAAGATTCCATCAAATATTTGCTAGTGCAGAGTATCCATGAAAATCTAGATTTTATATACACATATAATATATTTCAGAATCCACATATGTTTTATAATACAAAATAAAATCAAATAATATATTTTCTTATCTAGCCTTACATGTTATGGTACTCCATATCTTATGGTTGAGCCTATATATCATGTTCATGTCCTAATGGTTAAACTCACAGATTATTTGATCGCTACGTATATTTACGTAGATCCATATTTGGGGTACATGTTTTTATTTACCGGATATCGCATTATACTTTAGATTCTTACGTATATTCTCCATATTGAATAACTAGATTTTTGAATGGATACGGATAATATTTGGAGAGATCCGGTATTATCTGAAGAATCTAACTATATATATATTTTATATATATAAATATATAAGTGATAATATATATATATATATATATATATATATATAAAACCTTTCTCTCTCTTACTCGCTTCTTCATCACGCAGCGAACCCAGAACCCCAATCCACGCCCTCGTCCACGTCCCGTCGGCCGCCCCCTCACCATCAGCGTCTCCCTCTCAACCTCACCTCCTCTACCTTACCCTCTTCTCCACCTTTTTCCCGACGACCCTGCACCATCCCCGACTTCAAGAACATACTCTCACCCCATCATCGGCAACATCTCGTCACCGGAAAACCCATCACCACCATCACATCCGACCTCTTCTTCTTTTTCTCCCTGCACCTAGCCTAACCCGTCTCTCCTGCACCTCTTCCCCGAGCAAACCCAAATTTCTTCCCGACGCCAAGAAACCCTCCCTCGCCGGCATCCCCTTGTCGCCTCTGTTCTCGCCGCCACCATCCCCTCTGTCCTCGCCAGGTCCAGAGAACCCCAACAGCAACATTCATCTCTTCTTTTTCTGCTTTTTTTTCTTGATTTCCGGCCGTCTCGCCGGAGTTACGCGCATCGCCGACGATCCAGACGATCCAGTCACCGTCGTCGTCTAGCCCAGTCACCACGTCATGCAGCTGCTCAGCCAAGTAAAGTCCTGCATGCATAAGTTTGCGTCGTGACTTTATTCCGACGTTGGAACATGGCATCCGTACCTCGACATGAGATCCGATCAGGCATGTTCTAAACTTGCAACATGCTATTTTGATTATCTCGATATTCATATGCTCGACTAGAGTGCATACGTTTTAATATTCAGTGAGCAGTAGCGATTTACAGTCTTACAGTATCCGTTTGTATCTGTACTGATAATAGCTTATCCGGTTGCATGCCGGAACATCACGATAATATCATACTACTATATCAGTTCGGTAAGCTTTATCTAGATTGCCATATATCTGATAACAGATGTACAACGGTTATTATACATAGATAGATATACATCCTGGTATTAGTTGTGTTTACCGTATTTCGATATTGGTTACAGTGTTACATTTGGTATATACTTTGGTTACTATATATTACATGACATGTTCACGACATATTACCAGACCTGTTACTTGGATCTTTTGCTAATGCCGACAATCCTGACTTGTTGTCCTGACGGACGTGACTTGTTGTCTACATAAACAAGACCTGTACCTGCTTGATCCTGTATTGGTATTAGATTTATATCATCAATACCTAACTTGAACACAAAATCTTGAGGGTAAGGGGAAATTAATAATGAAACCTGACTTGTAAGTTAACAGTTCGATAATTATACTGATCAGTCTTTACAGGCTCAGTCAGCCCCGGAATGATACTGCCGACATCATCCATCTGTACATGATACATGTTTACTGCTTAGCGGTACGTCTCGGATTCAGCCCGAGAGTCTTGACCGTTGTACCGGGAACATACCGGGAACACACAGAATACTATTGAGTTATATCGACAATTCCATTAAATTGATTTCAAAGACTTATAGAATAGATAACCTAGAAGCACAGATTTTAGAATACACATAGCATACATGTACCTCACTGTTTTATACCAGTGTTATTTATTTACATTCTTATTTAATCATATCATCATATCCTGGTTATTACTATTCTTTTGATATTATGACGCACTGACGTCTAGGTTTTGCATGGCTCAAATCTTCTACTTTTATCACAGGCAGATCAGGAGTACTTTAGCAATCAAGCCGAGCCATGAGGAGCTAGCTATTTATGTTAGAGATGATTAGTTTCTTTTATATCCGTAATTTTATTTCTATTGATGTGAGCCCATATTGGGACGTGATTCAGATACTATTGTTTATTGGATCTTGATTCATTTCCGCTATATGTATTTATTGATTTTATTTACTGTGGCAGATGGACATGTGATAGCTAGATTATATATTTTATTGTTCTTAATATCCGATAGACAGCCGTAATATTGTAGGGTTGCTAGGCACGCGCACAAGGGTCTACGAGGCATCAACCATGCCCGATTTAAAAATTAGCCGTGCCGAACAACCCAAATACGGAACTTTAAACTAGAGATTAGGCGAAAACTAGCATGCTAAATACTTTAACACTAAGTGAGAGGGATTACAACCTTTGTAGATCCGGTCCTTCACTTCATATGCTCCTTGTTGTGGTCCCTTCGCTGCGATCATCGGGATCCGGACTCTCGAGAGGTTCCACGAAGAGAAAGACGCAACCTTTGCTTCCGATCTTCGATACTAAGATGATCTACCTTGAAGTTTCTTTAACACAAGCTAACACTCATGAAATGATGTGAACACCCTCATCTAAATGGCAAGGGAAGATGAGGATGATGAAGTAGGATTTTTGCTCTCTTTATTTATCTTTTTCTCATATTTATTCATCACTTTGGAAAATTCAAGCAAGCTTTTTCATGAAAGAATGAAGGAAGAAGAAGAATAGTGATCCATTTCCTTTTGTGATGAATAATGAAAGGATTAATATGAAGAATAATGCAACCATGGTTGACTTAACCATTGTAGAGAATTAACCAAGGGTTAGGGTTTGGGTTGAGTTAAGAATGAGTCACTTGAAAATATCTTTCACAAAACAAAACCAAAACCTTCTAGAATCATATAGAAAGCTTAACCCTAATCCAAACCCTAATCACGTTTAAACTCCACAAAACATGTTGCATTAGTTATCATATCATGTTACAATATTATATATCACATATATAATATTTATCGTAACAAAATAAAATAATACAATTAACATATATCGCATATATATCAATGTATTACCCGAGTGAGAAAAAGAATCTTTTAGTGAGCTAATATTAGTTAATGCAATTTAATATATCAAATATATTATTATACATTAAATTATCGAATCAACACTTGATCCGACAATCCGGCTATATCGCATATAACCGACTAATATTTATCCGTACCGATTCATCGAATCAACACTTGATCCGATGACCCGGCTGATATCAAATATCGCGAGAATATAATACGGTATCACATATCGCATTATCCTCGGTCCCGCACATATCACATATGTGCTCCTACTCCGTTTTGCCTGAGTCAAGAAACCTCTATGTAGGACTCTAAAGAATCGTCAATACGCCGGCAGTAGGTGATGATCATATCAAACACCCACAAGCTGCAAGCGGTCAGCTAAACGTAACAGCTACCCAGGTATTGAGCACTCAGAAGATCAACAAGCAAGCCTGTACATTCTCCTGCGAATCCAAACAGTAACACTCCCGTACAGTCCGGTCTCGTCGTCTGATATGTTGCATATCTCGCCTAGGGGTGGTAAACGTCAGACCCCAGTAGCTCGATAAGTCGTGTCGATATGAGGTCTATAACAGTTCGAGAAACTACTGATAACACTTACCAGTAAATCTCAGCAACCCTGGCCAGGGATTTCCGGTTATAGCCAATCGAACACAGCACAACATCAACTCCTTATACCGGGAGAGACGAATCCCCTCCTATCGCTCATTGCCTCCATGTGATTCGGGACTGTACCCAAAAGCCACCTTTTTGCACGCCCTCTTGGACGTGGTATGATGGAAATCAAAGCACAGTGGGAATCACACAAGACTCTATGACGATCTCGGGTCAACAGACTACTCTGTACCAGTGTCACCGGAGAACTGCCATCTGACGTGAGGTATAATACCATCTGGGAGTTCTCGGCGAGTCCGTCCAGTGTACCCAGTCTCCACTGAGCACCCGTACACCATTCTTGATGTCAAACACCGATGGATATGGGATCATCCATCGCCCATCATATGGGTCAAGATGCGTATACGCTAGTCTACTCTAGGGTATCGATGCCCTGTCTCGATACACCCTCGACTAGGAACAGTTATAGGATGTACTCGTCGACTACCGTGGCCCCACTAGTATGATCTCATCATAGTCCCAGTAGTCGAGTATATATTCTAAGGGCTTTATCAACATGTAACATAGAGATAATCTGAGTACATGTTAAGATAAAGTACAACCAGATAGCATACTATCATGTCGAGCAAGAAAGTCCTCCCTATATATGTCCTAGCATCCACTACAATATACATCGTATGTACAGTAATGGCCTCTAGGGCATACATATAACTAACAATCTCCCACTTGCACTAGGGCCATCTGTTGTGGTATCGCATACCCAACAATTAGCTGTGGTTAAAGTATCTCATACTCAACCATCCCATAAAAGTCTCTACTGGGAAAAAGGCCTTTGTGAGTGGATCCGCGCTGTTGTCCTCTGTGTCTACTCTCCTAACCTCGATCTCCCTGGAGATCAACCATCTCCATGATCAGGTGATACTGCCTAAGAATTATATCTGGATTTCAGATGGGACGGTAGTTCCTTGGCCAAAGCCACAAATCTATTGTCACACAATGGTAGGAACGAAATTCATCTTATGAACTTATATATATCCAGACTGCCTCTTTGGTAGTATCCTTGGTAACGATGTATCTTGCCTTTATTCGTCTAGTATGTCACGGTATCTTGCTTGGAACTCTTCCAACATACCGTCCCTCCACTGAGGGTATAGACAATGCCTGCGACTGACATTCAGTCGTTCTTATCACCCTGGAACCTTTCCAGTGATTCTCCCCAGGATCGATTGATACCATCTCACTACAACTAGTGAGTATCCTAACATCCAATTAGATCTATCTCATAGATCCAAAAACCCAGGATTTAGGAGGTATCACTTTGATCCTATATGGAGAACCCTTGTGATAAGCGGAGATTGACCGAGCGTAGCATAGGAAACTCCTTCCCTATCAAGAGTATGTCATCCACGTACTCTACGAGGATCACCACCATACTCCCTACTACCTTTTTGTATATACAAGGTTCATCTACCATTTTGATGAAGTCAAACTCTTTGACTACAACATCAAAACAGATGTTCCAACTCCGCGATGCCTGCTTTATCACATAAAACATCTTGCATACGTTTCCGCTGCTCCCACTGTCTACGAAGCCCTCTGGCTGTGTACTTACAGACGCTCTTTTCTAAAACATCATTTAGAAAAGCAGTCATGACACCCAACCGCCAGATATCGTAGTCATGGTATTTAGCCGTGGCAAGTAGGATCTGGATGGACTTAAGCATAGCTTTGAAAGTCTCAACTTTTCCATGTACACCAAGTAATCTTCTCAAGATATACTCGCTCCTGATGGGGATTTAACCCTTCAGATAAAGCAACCAAAGTCCATACTTTGTCGGTGTATAAAGATTCCATCTCAGATCGATAAGCATCCAGCCATTCTTACAGAGTCCCACTCCTGATGGCCAGCTCGAAACTAGTTGGGTCATCATCTCATGATGCAATCCTCACTCCCACTGTCATAGAGAAACCGAAGTATCTCTCAGGTGGGTGAGGAACCCTGCTAGATCGGCGGAGAGGCTGAGGTTCGTTGGAAACTATTGAATCCTTTGGTTCTACCAAATAATCAGCTGCAGTTTGTATAGCTGGAACCATTCCAGTTGTACATAACAGACCTTGCCTCGAGCTTGTCCAGATTTTGCTTTTAGACATAGGCCGGACAACCCCAAATGTTAACGAGCTTAAGATATGGGCTCTTCCCTTTCCATATCACATATGAAGTGGTAGGCAACTGATTTGATTCGAACCCTATTCAATAGGTATGCAACTTTACAAGTGCATAACTCACTAAAGGAAATAGGAAACTCAGTAGTACTCATCATAGAGCACACCATATCTCATAGGGTGCTATTGCTCCGCCCCGATACACCGACGTGCTGTGGTGTATACGGAAGAGTAATGCTGAGAGAGAATCTCATTCTCTTTTGGAATAGTCCAGAAATTCCGTGCTCAAGTATTCTCCTCCTTGATCGCATCAAAGGACATAATACTTTTACCCGTATTTGGTTCTCTACTTCTAACTTATATTCTGTGAATATCTCAAAAGGTTCGGACTTGTGTTTCAACTGGAACATATGTCTGAATCTTGAGAGATCATCAGAGAATGTAATGAAGTACAACCGGTCTTGGCATGTGTAGACAGGGGACCTTCATACATCAGCATGTACCAATCCCAAGAGTTCACTAACTCTTTCTCTGTTTCCAATAAACAGAGCTATGGTCATCGTATCTTTGTGACATGACCGGCAAGTTTCACAAGATGTAAATTCAAACTAATTTAAATATGCATCTATATGTGACTTCAGCCAGTCGGGTCGCATTGATATGACCTAGTCTACAATACCACAAGAAGAATTCGTTCATTTCTGAACTCTTCCTCTTGTGTGTGTTCTGTATACTAAGAACTGTAGTTCGATTTAGAACATCAATGCTTTTAGATAACGTGCCTGAACAGATCAACTCTTGATATAGGAAATGTTCAAAACATTATCCAACAATACAAAATTATATCCTTCTTTACTAATAAAGAGACTGATATGATTTTGTATATCAGGTTCGGTATCTAATAACATTTGTTCAGAATCAATGTATTCTGGTAATACAGGGTGATAGTGACCAACAGACTTGGCTGCAACACTTGCACCGTTTTCTGTCTCATGAAACTTATCACCCGTTCTCAGTTCTCTACCTATCTGTAGCCCATGTAACAGATTACATATGCGGGATCCTGATCCGGTATCACATACCCAGGACGTAAAGGATACTGAGAAACAGTTCTGTGTAATGAACACACCCGAAGATGATGCATCAACATGCACTTTCTTCGTTTGGACGGCACGGGAAATCTGGTATTCCCCAATTTCCTGCTCTGTCCTATAACAATTATAAGTTGGAGTGGGACCAACGTTCCCCAGCTCAGTATAACAAGCGGGTTCGGTCAATATATCCGTATTATTATCTTGATTAAGGCGTGATATGGTCGCTAACTGGAGAGAGAGAGAAGAAAACACTCAGCGTATGCTCTTGCAAGATTAGATTGGTTATCTAATATATCTAATCAGGATGTCTCCCACTGTTTTAATCAAATCTTCCTTCAAACCCTAAAAGGAAAGACTAGCCGGGATTAATTACACACTACAAGTTCGCCAATCTTTCAGCCAGGCTAGTGTCGGTACTTTGAGGGAGGTCCCCCGTGCTTTCGCACGAACCTAATTAATGTAAACCTCGTTTTCCCAGAGGCGTAACCCCGTTAACACCTTTCTAGACACCTACTTGATCGGCTAATTGTAATGTGTAAAACTCTCCCAGGAGTAACTCTTACTCGCAGCGGGTATCGGGATCCAACTATCTCATAGAAGGAATGCAATCTCATTGCAAATTTCAACACTTGAAATTCCCGATAATATTTTACCCCTAGCGTCCTATGACCTTGACGAAAGCCAACAAACCATAGGCTACTAGTCAAGTCCAACCCGTCATTTCTTGATTGAAATAAACCCACCCGCACGACCCTTGACGAAAGCCAACAAAGCCGCACGACTACCCTAATCCAATCACATCGTATGCAGCAGATAAGCAGCATATAGCTACCGCACACTACACCTTGACGAAAGCCAACAAATATAGCACGAATACTATATACAACTTATCTGAAATGACGGAGGGCTACGACAGGTTTTTAAGAAAACCTATTGCGTAATGAACTTGATATCGTTGTAGAATCGAGTGATTTTAAATGGAGTGTTTTTGAGGATTTTCTAGTTTTGCTAAAGGGGTCACTCCCGGTGAAGGGATCGTCGGCCCTTTCCTCATCGAATAAGGTGCAGGATATATCACATATACCACTATGCAAAGCAAGAACTATAGAAGCAATCAAAATACAAACCGAGTTTGTAGCATCTGCCAGTTATTGCTAAAGGAGTCACTCCCGGTGAAGGGATCTCGGTCCTTTCCTTATCGAATAAGGTGCTGGATGTTCTACAAGGAACACCGCGATGCAAAGCAAGAACTGTAGCTACCAGTTTTTAAACAAGTTTCTACAACATCTTAGGTTTCTTTTATTTCATTAATCTCATTAATGAAGTCCCATTTTATTATGCTTCACAAGCATCTCATTTGAAACGAAATCCGCTATATAACATATATCTCATATATATAATATAAACATTCGTCTCAGGCAGTAATATGATCTCATCACAGAACATTGCAGTAGAAGAACATATATGAAATATTGGATATACTAGGACGTCCGTGTTTTCAATACGAGCCTGTATAAAACACGGATTCCACGGTCGCGATGAATAGCCAAACCCACATCCCTAGACCCCTACGAGAGCGGCAAGCAACACTGCCAATTCTAGGGTTAGGAGACCCGGTCTCGACTCCTCGAGATGGTCTCCCACTGGACCCTAGAACCCGGTTACTTGTGCTCCCCGCCTTGGGTCTACCTAATGCGGAAAAGTAAATAATATACAACGGTGACATCTTCCGCTACCTGGAAGTGCCCCAATAAAAGAATATTACATACAAATGAATTTTACATGAATGAAAAAGAAAAACTCTCATCTCACATAAAACCCCCGGCTATTCAAACGCGACGATCCAATACAACATATCACAGCAACACATAATATCTCATATCATCAACGTAAGCAAGTATGCGTATCCCGATTGTCGTTGATGTATAGCAACGAAGCCGGCGATACACCACATACTACGCTTACGGTCACAGAAAAGAAAGTGTAAAACTACAACAGTTGGAAT
The DNA here is from genome assembly GCA_030015575.1 of Agapanthus africanus. Classification (NCBI taxonomy): domain Eukaryota; kingdom Viridiplantae; phylum Streptophyta; class Magnoliopsida; order Asparagales; family Amaryllidaceae; genus Agapanthus; species Agapanthus africanus. Next base: position 64,917,783 of record JASDDO010000028.1, on the reverse strand, counting down.
CCGCAACCTTCTTAGACATCGCATGCCTAACCAAATGAATTCCTTAGACATCGCATGCCTAACTATTATAAACCCCGCATTTTAGTCTCATTATCGAAAACTCTTTTCAATATCAAGTCGGGCAATTCAACAAGATTCCCGACGTCCTGATCGAATGCTCGTCGCAAACTTTAGTAGACGGCCGCACCCCCAGATGCCGTCGACGAAGTGCACCAAGGCGGAACACCGCTACCGCGAGCACCCGAACGGATGCTTTCGGCGACGGGGTTCTCCTACAGTCACTTGGTCGGGGCTATGGGGCGTGGCTGTCTATTAAGTTTACCCGGCGAGTATCCGCGTACGCTACGTGATTGCGACGGACTTTTGATCGCATCAAAATTCCGTGGCAACCGATCATCTGAGACTAAACTGCTATATTTATAATATTCAAATTAGTTATCTCATAACTACCTGTGGATTCCAAATATTGTATCACATTCCAGATAAATAGAAAAAGTTAAACTTTCCGATCGAATCATCAAGCACCCAAGATTTCCCCAATATATCTCAACACTTGAAATCAGTTTAAAAACATTCATTACATGCCACAGTACCAATGGTCCAGCCGTAGAAGGGTCAAGCCAACGCCTCACATGTGGCACGCCGTACTGCCCCAAACCCTAAGGTTCAAAGGGCAGTTCAAGACGGTCACATAATCGAGTTAAGGTTTGTTGTCTTCTAGAGGGTCCACCGAGTTACTTGCATGACTTAGAACATTCTTAAACACGAGAAAAAATCCAACTTTTGAAAAATTTTCCGACAGGGGAAAAAGTGAGTTATTGATATCCGTTCGAACTTTTTAACAGTTTCTAAAAATTATCCGGACAAAACTAAACAAAGTTAAAATATCCGATCGAATCTTTATGTCCCCAATACAACCCAGATAATTCAACAGTTGAATAAAAAAAATTAAAAATTTCCAGAAGACTCAGCACTTGAAGACAAGAATTACTGTGCAAGCCACGTGGTGTAACTCACCAAAGTGGCCGCGGAACCGCCGCGAAACCCAGGGTTGGGCCGCGGTTCCGCGCCTCCTTTGTCGAGTTAGCATCACGTGCTTCACAGTAACTCATAGAATTCCCTGCTGAATTTTTTGGCAATTTTTAATTCACAAAAATCCAAATTTTCAGAAAATTTCCAGAGAGTGGGTTTTATCGGGTTTTCTGGGTTCGATCGGACTTCAAACTTCGTCTAGACTTCGCCTAAAGCTCTAGCTTGGCTCTGATACCACTGTAGGGTTGCTAGGCACGCGCACAAGGGTCTACGAGGCATCAACCATGCCCGATTTAAAAATTAGCCGTGCCGAACAACCCGAATACGGAACTTTAAACTAGAGATTAGGCGAAAACTAGCATGCTAAACACTTTAACACTAAGTGAGAGGGATTACAACCTTTGTAGATCCGGTCCTTCACTTCATATGCTCCGTGTTGTGGTCCCTTCGCTGCGATCATCGGGATCCGGACTCTCGAGAGGTTCCACGAAGAGAAAGACGCAACCTTTGCTTCCGATCTTCGATACTAAGATGATCTACCTTGAAGTTTCTTTAACACAAGCTAACACTCATGAAATGATGTGAACACCCTCATCTAAATGGCAAGGGAAGATGAGGATGATGAAGTAGGATTTTTGCTCTCTTTATTTATCTTTTTCTCATATTTATTCATCACTTTGGAAAATTCAAGCAAGCTTTTTCATGAAAGAATGAAGGAAGAAGAAGAATATTGATCCATTTCCTTTTGTGATGAATAATGAAAGGATTAATATGAAGAATAATGCAACCATGGTTGACTTAACCATTGTAGAGAATTAACCAAGGGTTAGGGTTTGGGTTGAGTTAAGAATGAGTCACTTGAAAATATCTTTCACAAAACAAAACCAAAACCTTCTAGAATCATCTAGAAAGCTTAACCCTAATCCAAACCCTAATCACGTTTAAACTCCACAAAACATGTTGCATTAGTTATCATATCATGTTACAATATTATATATCACATATATAATATTTATCGTAACAAAATAAAATAATACAATTAACATATATCGCATATATATCAATGTATTACCCGAGTGAGAAAAAGAATCTTTTAGTGAGCTAATATTAGTTAATGAAATTTAATATATCAAATATATTATTATACATTAAATTATCGAATCAACACTTGATCCGACAATCCGGCTATATCGCATATAACCGACTAATATTTATCCATACCGATTCATCGAATCAACACTTGATCCGATGACCCGGCTGATATCAAATATCGCGAGAATATAATACGGTATCACATATCGCATTATCCTCGGTCCCGCACATATCACATATGTGCTCCTACTCCGTTTTACCTGAGTCAAGAAACCTCTGTGTAGGACTCTAAAGAATCGTCAATACGCCGGCAGTAGGTGATGATCATATCAAACACCCACAAGCTGCAAGCGGCCAGCTAAACGTAACAGCTACCCAGGTATTGAGCACTCAGAAGATCAACAAGCAAGCCTGTACATTCTCCTGCGAATCCAAACAGTAACACTCCCGTACAGTCCTGTCTCGTCGTCTGATATGTTGCATATCTCACCTAGGGGTGGTAAACGTCAGACCCCAGTAGCTCGATAAGTCGTGTCGATATGAGGTCTATAACAGTTCGAGAAACTACTGATAACACTTACCAGTAAATCTCAGCAACCCTGGCCAGGGATTTCCGGTTATAGCCAATCGAACACAGCACAACATCAACTCCCTATACCGGGAGAGACGAATCCCCTCCTATCGCTCATTGCCTCCATGTGATTCGGGACTGTACCCAAAAGCCACCTTTTTGCAAGCCCTCTTGGACGTGGTATGATGGAAATCAAAGCACAGTGGGAATCACACAAGACTCTATGACGATCTCGGGTCAACAGACTACTCTGTACCAGTGTCACCGGAGAACTGCCATCTGACGTGAGGTATAATACCATCTGGGAGTTCTCGGCGAGTCCGTCCAGTGTACCCAGTCTCCACTGAGCACCCGTACACCATCCTTGATGTCAAACACCGATGGATATGGGATCATCCATCGCCCATCATATGGGTCAAGATGCGTATACGCTAGTCTACTCTGGTGTATCGATGCCCTGTCTCGATACACCCTCGACTAGGAACAGTTATAGGATGTACTCGTCGACTACCGTGGCCCCACTCGTATGATCTCATCATAGTCCCAGTAGTCGAGTATATATCCTAAGGGCTTTATCAACATGTAACATAGAGATAATCTGAGTACATGTTAAGATAAAGTACAACCAGATAGCATACTATCATGTCGAGCAAGAAAGTCCTCCCTATATATGTCCTAGCATCCACTACAATATACATCGTATGTACAGTAATGGCCTCTAGGGCATACATATAACTAACAAATATGACTATGGAGAGATGATTTCTAGCCACATGCAGCTTGGTTGGCTCTATCACATGCTGTAGTTACGTATCTTAGGAAGCGAGCGTGACAGGGTTTGTTTAATATCAAAACCATAAGTTTTAGGTTAGCTGAGGCTTGGTTCAATTTGTAGTTGAGTATGGTACCCAATACAGTGTGCTTAAGACCCAGAATTTTAGGAACATGACCTGCCACATTATTGTCTTGTCATTCAAATTCTTGAATCTTATCTTTCCCTTAACTCTTTTATCTTGATGGTATGGAAATGACTTTGCATCTCAAATTAGAATCCTCCTGATTCCTTATTGTTTATCCCTTCTTATTCTTTCAATTCTAATAGTAGGATTTGAGCGATTTGAATGGAGTTATGCGATTGTAACTATGTACCGCAGTATAGTTACAATGCGGTACTCTATTTAGGTAACCTGGAGCCCTATTTTGATTCATTTTCCTGACTTATGTTAGTAGTACTATCTCGTCTTCTCTCGGTTTCATTGCTTACAAGTTTATGTCTTATCACGAACTTGAATCCAATGATCATGACATATCTTTTCAACTTTCCCCTTTGTGCCATAGTGACCAGTCCGTCTGCGTTTCGAAAAATAAGGAGAAACACATGAGAACATATGATGATTGCAGTGGTTTGAGATTAACCCCAGCAGGAGCTGGAACAGACCGCTTCAAGGCCGATCAGATGTTTGATTGGAGAAGTTTTGACAGACCCGCCTCAAATTATCAGAATAGCGCAGCGAAAGCGTGGTGGGATAATAACCCACAAGTTTTAGAACAAACCTGCAAATTCATGATGAATGGAACCGTTTACTAAAGGGAGAAGTTCATAAACAAGTTGCAGTTGAAGTGCTGATAGCAGTTCGGGATTTCATGGATGTGTTCAAGAATATCTCGAGTTTGCCGTCTAAACAAGATGTGGAGTTCGCGATTGATCTTATTCCTATAGCAGCGCCAATTCGAAGGCTTCTATCCGATTTCACCGGTGGAACTGGAAGAAGTAAAGAAACAAGTTACCAAATTACTGGAGAAGGGTTGGATTTGTAGAAGTGGTTCACCATGGGGAGCCCCAGTTCTTCTAGTCAAGAAGAAGGATGGCACGCGAAGGATGTACATTGACTATCGAGAATTAAATCGGGTGACTATTCATCTCATAAACTGCATTTTAATACCTCTCATTCATTATCTATTTTGTTATATATCGGTGCTATTAATCAGTGTCTGCTCAGTAATTACAGTTTACATGTATTCGTGATACAACACTGAAAATACACTCAATATCACGGATATAGCATTTGGGAGCCGACACTGCAAACAGAACAGACGACCGACCGATATCCAAAGAGTTCATTTTACAAATTAAGATGTGCATATTATTTTGGACTTACACACAAACTCTTGGGCATGGACCATGGGGGCTACTCATACCATGATGGGTTGAGCAAGTGGGCACAATGGGTGTGATGTGCATTGATGAGCATTTATTTCTAAAAGCGTTGATATGAGTTAAAGCACCATGTTTCCCTTCAAAACTCTGAAAACAAACCAGGTTATTCTAGACCAAGCAAACAGCACCAGAGTGATATTGGGAAGCACACATGACAACACAACAAATACGAGGTCAGAAGCTCGGATTTTAGCCGAGCACACTCCCTCAGAAACCGAGCTCGCCGGCTCCATCAAGCTCAAATCCCCCTAGTCTTCTGTAGGCCCTCCCTTACTGCCATGTAGGCTTTTTTATTGTTATTTATTCCTATTTTAGGCCTATAAATAGAAGATCAGTGGCAAGGGGAGCTCTCTCTCTCATATTGTAACATCCTAGTTCATTTATACCCGTTCTATTTTGAGTATTTATTTATTTATGGTATTTTCCCGATTTACTGTGTTTTGGATGCGAATAGTGTATTTGACATCTGTATTTGCATCCGACCCGACCCGCTTGCTGGAAACCCATCTTGATTCCTGTTTATGATTTATCTCGGCTTATTATGTGGATCCGTGCATTTTCATATTTTTATATATTGCATACTGGCATTATATCTGGCATCTGCATTTTTTTTAATATAACATTTAAAATCAAATAAAATATTTTAAAAATATCTAGCATGGCCTGCATGATACCTCTAACCCTGTCGTAGCATCCGCGCATCTTGTTCTCGTCCCGTTAAGTAAAACAGACTCGTTTGGATGGCTACGTGCACGTGCGTGCATCCGTTCATGGGGGTATGCATTTTCGTTATCCGGATATCCTGTTTTAATATTGGTCGACACGTATATTTTTCGTATTTTAAAACTGAATTTTTAGACCCGACCCGGCCGTGTTTTGGACTATTTTTTTGTATTACCCAAAATATTAAATATTTTACTAATATTAAATTTTTAATATTATTAACGGTTTAAAATTTTAAATAACTAAAAGATTTTTTTAAAAAAAATCTCTTATAACAAATTTCTCTCTCTCTCTCCCCTTCTCTTTCCTCTCGCGATTACTATTCCTCGGATCACGTCACCTCCCTTCCTCCACTACGCTCACCTTCCTTCTCTCCCTCTTCTTTAAATACCTGCCGCCCCCACGAGATCTTCATAAAACTCTAACCCTAAACCTAGCCGCCTCACCTCGTCACCGACCCCGACTTCCCCACAACATCATCACCTCCACTCCCTCCTCTCCTCCATCTCCATCTTCTACTTTTCTCCAACCACCGAGTCCCTGCAAACCCAACGACCTCAACGTGAGAAAACCCATACCTAAACCCTCACCTCGTCGTTTCCATCGCCATTAATCTCCTCTCCTCTTCTCCCTCATCCCAGACATCAAAAACCCTGCACAAACCCACGACCCCGACACCTTCTCTTCTTTCCCTGCACAGAAACCCTAGCACCCCCACTGCCCGATCCCAGAAACTCCATCGCCTGCACCTCGTCGTCGACCGATCACTGTCGTCGACGACTCCCTCGCCTCTACCTCCTCTGTCCCATATCCACTGAACCCAAAGAACCAATCCCCTCTCTTCTTCTTCTTCCTCTTCTTCTTCTTCTTCTTTTCTCTTCTCTTTCTCTTTCTTGATCTTGGTTTTTCCGTTCACCGCCGGAGCCGTGCTTGACGCCGACGATCCAAGCAACCCTGTGGACGTCCCCTGCCTGCGTGGTTACCTGCTTGCTTTGCCAGGACCCACCCCGTGTGCCGTGTGTGCGTTGCGACGTTTACTCGACGTCGGACATGCCGTACGTACCTGTCGTGTGATCCAATCGAGGCAAGTTTATCTTGCTACATGCTATACTACTATATCTTGCATCCATATGAATAATAACATTACATATTGTTTAGTTATGCATCCCACATTACCATTTTACTGTTTTACTATTTTCGGATACCCGTATGCATCCATATCATTTATTAGATATGTAGCTGCATCTACAGATCACATTAACTCATATTACTGTTATATTAATACCCCATGCTTAATAATATGCATCCTACTTAGTTATGGAGCTGTAGGTATAACCCCTGATAGATAATTATGCATCCATGTTTTATTGTGTACCCATACCATTAATTCTATATATCTAGTTGCATGCCATGTCGTATTAATTCATATTACTGTTACATTAGTACCCCATGCGTGATAATGTGCATCCTACATAGTCATGATGTAACCCCTGATAGATATTTGTGCATCCATGCTTTTACCGTACATCCGTACTTTTACCGTGATTCCATACTTGCTACATTTTACTGTTGGACACCCATATGATTACACCGTGCACTACTTGACATGACCTGATACACCACTACTTGACATGACTTGATACACCACTACTTGACATGTTACCTGATCCTGTTTCTAATGCCGACAATCCTGACATGTTGTCCCGATGGACATATCCTGTTGTCTGTACAGACAAACATGTACCTGCTTGATCCTGTGTTGGCACTAGCTCCGGATTTATCAATACCTGACTTGAACACATAACTTGGGGGTAATGGGAAATCAATGATGAAACCTGACTTGTAACTCAACAATTCGATGCTTATACTGATCAGTTTTGGGGGTTAGGCCAGTCCCGGGATGCTGCTGCTGACATCATTCATCTGTACATGTTTCCTGTTTTGTGCTTAGCGGCACGTCTCGGTTTCAGCCCGAGAATCTGGACCGTGGTCCCGGGAAAGCACGGGATACTATTGAGTTACATCGACGATTTATTAAATTGATTTCACAGACTTGAGAGTAGTTAACCCAGTAGCTTAGTTCAGATTACTCACCGCACGTCATATGTGCTTATACTCTTCACTGTTCCTTATTCATGTTACTGTTATACACTCATTACTATTACTACTCATGCCTGCATATCTTGTTACCTCCTGATTATATTTTATTGTTTGATATTATGAGGCACTGACGTCTGGGTTTTGCATGGCTCAGATCCTCTATCTCTGTCGCAGGCCGTTCAGAAGTATTTCAGCCAACAGGCCGAGCAGTGAGGATCCTGTTAGTATCTAGTTGGTTTAGTTTTATTTTCGTACTTTCATTCCTGATGTGAGCCTGTATTTGGGACGTACTTTCCAGATGTTATTGTTATTTGGATTTATTGCTTCCGCATATTATTTCTCGACTCGTTTATTCTGGCATATGGACATGTACTATATAGTTTATTTTATTTTCCTGTTCTTGATATCTTCTAGACAGCCGTAATGTGACTGTGGAGGGATGTTTCCTAATCACAGGTAGCATGGTTGGCTCTGTCACGTGCCGATCTTAGCACACTCTGGGAAGCGGGGCGTGACAGGGTTTGTTTGGTATCAGAGCCATAGGATTTAGGTTAATCGGGTTGGATTCTTTTGTAGTTGAGTATTGGACCCAATACACGAATCAGAAAACCCGTAATTAGGAACATGTCCTGCCACTTAGTTATCGTGATTCTTGAATCATATCTTTCTCTTGACCCCTGTCTTGACGATATGCAAACAACTTTGCATCTCGACTTGAAACTTTTGGTTCCCTATTGTTTCTCTCTAGGATTTGGGCGACTTGAACAGAGTTATGTGATTGTAATTATGAACTGCAACATGGTTACAATGCGGTACTCTATTTAAGTAACTTGGAGTCCTAGTCTTAATTCATATCTTACTTCTCTTGGTTCCATTGCTTACCAGTTTATGTTCATCACACGTTTTGAATCTTGTTTATCATACTAATCCTCTTCAGTGTCTTGGTTTCAGGATCATGGCGGATAGAGAACTGCGATCGTACCAGAGGCGTGTTGATGACGCCGCATTGCTTGGAGTAATTCGGGGGATGATGGAGAACCAGAAATGGCAAACCGAGCTGAACCAGCGGCAAGCCGAAGCTTTTCGGGAAGGTTTGCGGACCGTCCAGCAGTTCGTAAACAATGTTGCGGCCAAACCAGTACAGCGTGTGGGTACCGTGGCGGATTTCAGGAGACTTGGTCCGTCCATTTTCACTGGTTTGGAGGAGCCGTTGTCAGCGGAGCAGTGGCTGGTCAATACGGAGAATCTGCTTGTTGCAGCACAGATTCCGGAGGACCAGAGAGTGGATGTTGTACGCATCCAATTGGTGGATTATGCCCGTGAGTGGTGGCTTGTGGAAGAGACCCGTTTGCCCAAGCCGATCAGTTGGGCAACTTTCTCGCAGAGTTTCTTGGAGAAGTTCTTTTCGCAGACTGCACGGGAGGAAATGGAAGAAAGGTTTATCAGTTTGAAGCAGAATGGCGGATCCGTGGATACGCATGCGGCTGAGTGGACACGGCTCAGTCGATTCGCTGGACCTTTGGTTGCCAAAGAAGCTGATAGGGCATGAAGGTTCATGCGCTATTACGCCCCACTTCCCAGTATACGGGCAGAGAACGCGACGAGACTGCTACGTATTTACTGTGAAGTAAATACGCTAAGCGTATCTAAGTAATATAAAAATAAAGCACAAGAGACAAGATATAATAAAAACAACAACTTTATTTATTCACATTCTTTCTGTACAATGCATGGAAAGTAAATACAACTGAAATAAAGCAATGCCTAAACAATGGCATAACAGAAATGAAAAGTACTGAATGGAAAGTGCATAATGACTAGAGCTCGGGGTCTTCACTGAACTGGTCCAAGTCTTCAGCAGTGGGCTCGATCTCTGAAGTGTCCAGATCACCTGACGACATTCAAAGAAGAAAGAAAGAGAATATCGTCAGCGAACAGGTCGCTCGGTAAGTCCCAAAAATAAGGGAGAAATAGAATAGACAGAGTAAGAAGGTATCTTTTAAAGTTGTATTATATTGTTGTAATGTTGTGTTAACGCTGTTGTTTGTAGCTTGGTACAGAAGGATGCCGGTGTATACGAGAGGGGTCTCTATATGCTAGAGACCAGGGCAAACGGAATGTACAAGGAACCGTTAAGCCACGGTACAACAGCAATGGAATATAGGTTAGGTGTCTTAATCTTACTGTCTCGTGCCACTTTTAACACCTTCCGTAACAATCTACCCCTTAAACCCCGTAGTGTTTTGATTGTATTGTTGTATTGTATTGTAACCGTATAGATTGTATAATTAGATGACTGACCAAAACCATGATATCAGTAAACGGATATAATTGTATAATCATGTAAATGGAATAACTAGAGAATCATGTAAATGGAAGTATATCCATGGTTCGGTTCAGTCAATACAGATTGAATAGTTTGAACAGATTGAATATATGGATTCATGGATTCATATTGAATTGTAATATTGTAGATTGTAGATTGTACTTGAATCATATTCAAATCAGATTATAATGAGACTCACTCTGAGTCAGGCAATTAGAAAAGTAAATTGAAGTCCTGATTGTTTTGATATTATCGGTAACCGCTGCACATGGACGGCAGGATTTGTGTCTTTTTCAAAGATGATTACCGTATTGATAACACCATTGTTAGGTTGTCTGCCTTAGATAGACAAGCACCCATATCTCCGGCTCCCTGAGGCTCAAGAGACTGGTCCCGCTTAAACTTATATTTACTAAGGTCCTTAGGGTAAATTATAAAACTTAAGGGGTTTTTATGTAAAAATACTTTTATATACTTTTCAAAATACACCCCAAGTATTTATTAATCGTCTTTAGAGTTGTAATGAATGTAGATTTTATATTGTAATATTCTAGTGGAAATATCCTAATTTCATAATAAATGGTATTTATTTGTAATATTGGTTTTGTATGGAATTCATGGTATTTTAGTGTAAAATTGATTCTTGTGATTTTTAAAAAAAGGTGGAATATTTATATCATAACAAAATAGGTATTTTAATGATAAATAAACATATATTTATACAAAAATAATTTTTTATATATATTTTATATTCTAAAAATCTAATTTTCTTAAGATGTCGTATTTTAAATCTTTCGAGACCGAATACTCCTTGCGGAGGTCTGCATCTCACACTATTAAACCCGAGGATGTGCGATAATCCACACCATCCCGAACGGGTTCCCCAAAATGGGTTGTAGCGGTGCTTTGCAAAGATTTGTATAAATACTAAATCCTTTAGAAAACGGTTTTATTAAGTAAATGGTATTTAAATGAAAATATGTCGTTTTCCCGTATTCTATGTTCCCAAGGGTATAGTGCTATGTTGCATATGAGTGTGAGAGGAGGTAGGTCATTACCTCGTTATCTACTTAAAGGTATAGCAAGTTTTGTGATGTTATATGTAGAATTGAAACTATGTGGTATTTAAATGAAAATACGGTAAAATGAAATAGCAATTACTTTTGATTTGAAACTTGATCAATATGGTTGATTAGTGTTTAATAGTCAACATGAATTGGTTTAAGCATGATTGTATTAAAGAAAAGTAAGGTTTTATAAAGAAACCGAATCGGAAATCGGTTTTGTTCCGATTCCGTCGGGTTTTGTAATTCCGTATTTTTAGAAAAGAATAGAGAGATAGAATTTGGGGACTTATGGGTTAACAAGAAAGAGGGAGGATATAGGTAAAAAGGGGAATCGTCGGTGCGTCGTTTTGTCGCCGGAAACTCCTCGTATCGCCGTCGGAAGTTCGCCGGAATTTCGCCCCTTTGCTCACTTCAAATGCACACTAGGGTTTCTAAGAATTTCTTGAGAGTTGGCTCAGAATTTTAGGGTGAGGGGGTAGTGTTTAGGGGTTGTATTTATAGAGTTAGGTTAGGGTTAGGATAGATGAAAAGTTAAAATGAAAAAAATGTAATAAATTATATTAAAATGTATTAAAAGTGGAGTAATTGGGGTTTTAAAAGAGCTCTGGAAATGGTCTGATTACAAAATTTTGCAGGTGTACGGGGGAGACCAAAAGACACAATTTTCATGTTGGGGTCGTCGCCAGAATCGTCCGACTCGGCCGTGACTCAGTCGGAGGCCTGAGTCAGCCGAGTCGAGGCCGAGTTAGCCGATTTCCGGCCGAGTCAGGAGGCCGGAATCCCCCCCGATGGTTCATCTATCCTCTAGCAATGTTACATTTTTGGGTGTAGTGGGGTTTTTGTGAGATATGCACGTGTAAACCCTTGGTATTCTAAAGGTTCAAAATAAAACAATATTAAAAATAATGTGAGGTATGAGATTTGAACTCTGGTGGCTTGGTTCAGCAGTGCAAGGTATTACCAATGAGCCACAAGCTCCTTCTTGTAATTAAATAGCTAATTAATTACTTATCCCCAACTGCAAAGATGGGCCTTTTCACATACCCTACCCCCTTGCACACTTCATTTCCCCAGATCGGTTCCAGAGACCTTTGAAATCCCCATTTACTCCATTTTTTAAATCAATTTTAGTATATTTTTACATTTTTTCAATTTAAACTCTTCATCTACCCTAACCCTAACCTAACCTTATAAATACCAACCCTACACACTACCCCCTCACCCAAAAACTTTGAGCCAACTCTCAAGAAATCACTAGAAACCCTTGTGTGCAATCGAAGTGAGCGAAATGCGAAGCTCCGGCGATTTCTCTGGCGGATTTTCCGGCAACGACTCTAGGAACTCTCGGCGACGAAACGACGCACCGGCGACTCCTCCCGATCCATTTTCCTTTTGTCTTTGATCGAAACCCGTAAGTCCCATTTCTAACTTCTCTATTCTATTCTAGAAATACGGAATTATAAAACCCGACGGAATCGGAACAAATCCGATTTCGGATTCGGATTCCTTATAAAACCTCACTTTTCTTTAATACAATCATGCTTAAACCAATTCATGTTGACAATTAAACACTAATCAACCATATTGATCAAGTTTCATATCATAAAGTAATTGCTATTTCATTTTACCGTATTTTTCATTTAAATACCACATAGTTTCAATTCTACATTTAACATCACAAAACTTGCTATACCTTTAAGTAGATCACGAGATAATGACCTACCTCCTCACACACTCATATGCAACATAGCACAATACCCTCGGGAACATAGAATACGGGAAATCGACATCTTTACAAATAAATACCATAATTAATAAAACCGTTTTCCCTTAATGATTAATATTTATACAATCTTTGCAAAACGCCGCTACAACCCATTTGGGGAACCCGCTCGGGATGGTGCGGATTATCGCACATCTTCGGGCTTAGTAGTGCGAGATGCAGACCTCCGTAAGGAGTATTCGGTCTCGAAAGATTTAAAATACGACATCTTAAGAAAACGAGATTTCTAGAATATTATATATATACTAAAATTATTTTCATATAAATATATGTATATGTAACATTAAAATATTTATTTTGAATTATTATAATCATTCCAACTCTTTTAAAAAATTATAAGAATCATTTTACACTAAAATACCATGAATTCCATACAAATCAATATTACAAATAAATACCTTTTATTATGAAAATAGGATATTCTCATTAAAAATATCACAAATATAAAATCTACATTTATTAAAAATATAAAGACGATAATAAATACTTGGGGTGTATTTTGAAAACTTTACAAAGTATTTTTACATAAACCCTCCCCCCCTAAGTTCTATAAATTACCCTAAGGACCCTAGTAAACATAGGTTTAAGCGAGACCGGTCTCTTGAGCCTCAGGGAGCCGGAGATATGGGTGCTTGCCTATCTAAGGTAGACAACTTAATAACGGTGTTATCAATACGGTAATCGTCTTTGAAAAAGACACAAATCCTGCCGCACATGTGCAGCGGTTACCGATAATATCAAAACAATCAGGACTTCAATTTACTTTTCTAATTGTCTGACTCAGTTTGAGTCTCATTATAATCTAACTTGAATATGATTCAAGTAAAATTTACAATCTACAATCTACAATCTACAATATTATAATTCAACATGAATCCATGAATCCATTATTCAATCTATCAACTTGACTGAACCGAACCATAGATATACATTCCATTTACATGATTATACAGTTACATCCATGATTCTACAGTTACATACATAATTCTCCAGTTACATTCGTTTACTGATATCATGGTTTCGGCCAGTCATCCAAACATACAATCTATACAGTTTACAATACAATAAAACAATACAATCAAGATAACACGGGGTTTAAGGGGTAGACTGGTACGGAAGGTGTTAAAAGTGGCACGAGACTGCAAGATTAAAACACCTAATCTGAATCCAATTGCCGTTGTTCCGGCTTGTATAACGGAGCCTTGTATTTCCATTTGTCTCTAGTCTCTGGCATATAGAGAATTCTCTCGTATACACTGGCATCCTTCTGTACTAAGCTACAATCAACAACGTTAACGCTAAATACAATATTATAACAATATAATATAACCTTAAAAGTTACACTCTCTCTCTTCTTTCTGTCTATTCTATTTCCCCCTTATGTTTAGGACTTACCGAGCGATCTGTTCACTGACGACATTCTCTTTCTTTCTTCTTTGAATGTTGTCAGGTGATCTGGACACGTTAGAGATCGAGCTCACTGCTGAAGACTTGGACCAATTCAGTGAAGACCCCGAGCTCTAGTTCATTGTACAGTTTCCATTCAGTACTTTTCATTTCTGTTATGCCATTGTTTAGGCATTGCTTTATTTCAGTTGTATTTACTTTCCATGTATTGTACAGAAAGAATGTGAATAAATAAAGTTGTTATTTTGATTATATCTTGTCTCTTGTGTATTTAATATTTCTTAGATACGCTTAGCGTATTACTTCACAGTAAATACGTAGCGGCCTCGTCCTGTCCCCTTCGCCGTACACCGGGAAGCGGGGCGTGACAGGTTTTGTTGGTGTCCCATGCAGGTCATACCAATTTTATTCATGGTTCGAGTCAAGTTGGTTCAAGTGTACATATTGGGTTCAAGTATTCATGATTGAGTCGTGTCAAGATCAAGTCAATTCCAGTATGTAATGGTTTAATCACAAGTCATATAGATAAAAATAAATAAGCAATCATAGAACATGATATGAGATAAGAATACAAGTAACGTCCAAATAAAATATTGTAAATAAGTGTTGTTTACGACTAATCAATCAAGTCAATCAATTTCGAAATATAAACAAAAATATAGATCTAATTGTTGTCCACGCGTGATTTTCAATATCGCCTAAATACGATCATGGTGATCTGCTCTGTCCACACTCAGTGCGGTCTGTTGCGGACATCTTGGTGATCTGAGTGAGGGAACCATTCCAGAACAATGGGATTGGGTCCTTAAAGCACATTCCGAAAGAGGACCGAACTGCATTATAAATAAAATGATACCACCCTCAATTACAGAGGCGTCTTTTAAGTGAACCGGAACTACAAGAGCTTGAGAACTCCATAGTTAAGCGTGCTCTGGCCAGGGATGTTCTGGGATGGGTGACCTCCTAGGATGTGGCCCCTGGTCGGGTCTGGTTCGCTCTAAAAGGAAAAACCGTGCGGTTTCAGCCAAAGCGAACAATACCATCTGTACTGGGGTGTGGGGCGTTACACAAATTCTGAGGGTAGGGGCTTGGATCTTTGATACATGTCCATGTCTGTTCATATATCATTTCACACATGTTTTCTTACTTTGTGACTTTTTATTTTACGCGCAGTACACGTGCAAACCTTTGAGCTTCTAAAAGATTATAAAAAAAATCAATAAAAATAATATGTAGCTGGGGGGATTTGAACACAGGGGCTACGTCACAGTAGTGCAGGGTTTTACCAATAAACTACAAGTGCTTTCTTGCTGTTCCAAAGCAAATTAAATTTATAACTCATGCTCAGGTTTAGGTGCTCCTTTCTATATTTTTGAAAAAAATTCCGTATAGAAAGTTTAGGATTGTTACAAAAACAAACAGACTGGGGTTAATGGAGGGAGTCCAAGGGTTGCAGGGTAAATTTTGGAGGCATTTGAGACGGGTTGGACCGGCGGCATCTGCCCCAACACACATCTCGCCGGTCCAAAACCGGTGGTTTAGTCTTGGATCTTTGCCACGTGTCCTAGTCGCTTGGTATATCTCAGTGCATATGTTTGATTTTGTTATGACTTTTCATTTTACTTGTTTTGCACGTGTAAAATTTTGGGCTTCTAAAAGTTTAAAAGAAAAATCAACAAAAAAATATATGTAGCTGGGAGGATTCGAACATAAGGGCTACGTTACAGCAGTGCAAAGTTTTACCAATGAGCTACAAGTCGTTTCTTGCTGTTCAAAAACAAATTAAATACTTATAGCATACACAGGATTGCAAATACTCCATTTGTACATTAACTTTTAAACAAATTTTCTGTACACTAAAATAGAGTTGTTACAGGACACTACCTTTTTGTGGATGAGCCGAGCATGAAGCTACCCGCTCATAAGAAGGGTTTTTGATCCACAGCGTTGGTTGGGAAGGAAGCTATCCATTGTGGATGGGCAAAGCAGGAAGCTGCGATGTGGCATCGTGACGAGGGTTTTAGATCCACAGCTTTTGTTGGGCGGGAACCTACCCGCTGCAGATGAGCCGAGCAGGAAGCTACCCGGCCGCCTCGTGAGGAGGGCTTTTGATCTATAGCATCTGTTAGGCAGGAAGCTACCCGCTGCGGATGGGCCGAGCAGGAAGCTGCACGGAGGCCTCGTGAGGAGGGCTTTAGATCTACAGCGTTTGTTGGGCAGGAAGCTACCCACTGCGGATGAGCCGAGCATGAATCTGCCCGGCCGTCTCGTGATGAGGGCTTTTGATCCACAGCGTTTGTAGGGCAGGAAGCTACCCGCTGCGGATGGATCGAGCAGGAAGCTGCTCGGTGGCTTCGTGATGAGGGCTTTAGATCCACATCTTTGTGGGGCAGGAATCTACCCCTTTGCGGATGAGCCGAGCAGGAACCTATCCGACCGCTATGTGAGGAGGGCTTTTGATCCACAGCATTTGTTGGGCAGGAAGCTACCCGCTACAGATGAGCCGAGCAGGAATCTGCCCGGCCACCTCGTGATGAGGGTTTTAGGTCCACAGCGTTTGATGGGTAGGAAGCTATCCGCTGCGGATGGGACGAGCAGGAATCTGCCCAGCCGCCTCGTGAGGAGGGCTTTTGATCCACAGCGTTTGTCGGGCAGGAAACTGCCCACTGCGGATGGGCCGAGCAGGAAGCTGCTCGGCGGCCTCGTGATGAGGACCTTAGTAACTCTCTAGTATCTTCTTGAGGCGTCGTTTAACCTCCCTTGACTCGTAAAGCAGGGGAAGGGTGACCGCCATGGGTGACACATGGCTGTTCCCTATCGGGAAAGTGCGATACTCAGTGATTCGCGTCGTTTGTGCGAGTAAATCTCGGCTGTTGGAAGATTCTTGTTGAGGCTATAAATACCAAAGGCATGTTAGTTTCTTTCTAGTCTTGCATCCTCTGAAGATGACCGGCCGCGTGTATACCATCAGGGAGATCGTTTCTCATGATGATATATACTTTTACAACCTTGATCATTCTGAGGAGACGTACGAGGCGGTGATGGGCCGTCTAGAGGGCTATTGTGGGCGCCTACTTTCTTGGTGATTTCCTCTCCTTCAGGTGCTAATTTATGCGATATGGAGGACTTCCCCGGGTCTGTACAACACGCCGTCTCCGTGGTTAATGGACGAGGAGTTTGACAAAATTCACACCGTCCACGGGCTTAGTCCGATCTCAAAGAGTAGGAGGGATCGCTCGGTGGACCTCCTGTTTCCCCCAATCAGAGCAAAGCTCTGTTGAAATTCAAAATTCAAAATTTTGAAGCAACGCTTCAAATCCCGGACGCAACGCGCCACGTGTCTGGTGCAGACGCATCAGCGCAGCGCCCAAGGAAGCGCACCCAATCAGAGCAAAGCTCTGTTTTAAACAAAATTAAATGAAGCAACGCTTCAGTTGCGCTAACACTGCGCTACGCGACACGTGTCAGCGCAGATGCGCTAGCGCAGTTGCGCTGCGCTGTGCGCTGCGCTGTGCGCTGCGCGACACGTGTCAGCGCAGATGCGCTGCGAGACACGTGTCAGCGTAGATGCGCTAGCGCAGTTACGCTGCGATGTGCGCTGCGCGACACGTGTCAGCGCTGGGGCGCTAGCGCAGTTGCGCTCCTCTGTACGCTGCATGACACGTGTCACGCGCTGGGGCATTGCGCCAAACAGAATAAAGATTTTAAAGAAATCTTTCTGTTCTTGTTAAAACAAGAAGATCTTCTTCTGTAAAACAGAAGCTCTTGGATCAAAGATCCAACGGTGGGAAAAATTCCCCAAATCACTCAGAGAAAAATCTCTTTAACAAATTTAACTAATTTATGGGCACTATAAAAAGGACCCTAGACCTCAATTCAAAGGCATCAACATTTGGTGAGAAAATAAACAGAGAGAATTCTGAAGAAATCTCAAGAGAAGAAAAAAAGGTAAAAACTTTAAAAAAGAGAAGAATTTCTTCTAATAGATCATTGATCTAAGAACAAGATCAATGATCTTCAATAAAAAAAAACAAATAAAAATAGTGCTTTGCACTTTTTATGAACCTCTGGTTCTCTGAGATAAGAAAACAAGAGAAACTTGTTTTCTTTGATCTAAATTAGATCAAGAAAACAAATAGTGCTTTGCACTTTTATAAACCATTGGTTCTTGAGTCTAAAAGATTCCTAAATCATAGTGCTTTACACTTGCAAACTGCGCTGTCGCGCTCTTGGGAAAGCGCCACGTGTCAGCATCTGAACCACTTGCGCTCTGCGCTTTTAAGATAGAGCATTACTCTGTGAGATTGGCGCAACTCATCAGAGCGCGCCACGTGTCAGCAGCGCAACAGCGCAGCGCACTAGCGCAACGCACTGCGCTGTTGCGCTTGCGCTCACCAGAGCATGACACGTGTCACCACCATATGAGTTTGCGCTCATTACTTGGCGCAAAGCGCCTGACAAGCCACGTGGGGCACTGTCAGAGTATTTAATGCTCTGAATTATTAAAGAAAAGGGACAAAGCCCAATTAAAAGGCCTAACAGGCCTAATAAAAAATGCTATGCATTTAAAAAAAAAGAGGCAGAGCCCAAACAAAATAGATGCTCCGCATCATTTATAAAAGGGCAGAGCCCAACCAAAACAAGAATAATGCAGTGCATTACTAAAAAGGGGTAAAGCCCTAGCACAGGCCAAAAACAAAAGATGTTGAAACTGGACTTAGCCCAATCGTGGCCGTAAGTCCTCAAACTAAATTGACTGAGCACAGCTACTCTCCTAAATCAATTTACATCCGGTTCGAGGGTACATCTCCGAACTCCTTTGACACCTATCATTGTAATTCCTCAACGATGTCAGAGAGGTGACGGGTCCCAACGACCATACATGAATATGGATTGCGGGGTCCTTAAACTCGTGGACCGAAACGTCTTTAAACTAATGTTGGACCGAAACGTCCTTAAACTAATATTGGACCACCACGTCCCTAAACTGGAACATGGACCACCACGTCCCTAAACTGGAACATGGACCGCAATGTCCCTAAACTACCTATGGACCACTACGTCCTTAAACTGGAACAACAGAGCCCCCAAACGCTCTCTTGTCGGATCTAAACGATCCCGTTTAAGTTGATCTTAGCCCCAAACACGGCTAACGTATCCTTAAACATTCAAGCAGACTACATATTCCCTAATCAACTTCGGTTCAAGGGTACATCTCCGAACTCCTCTGACACCTGTCGTTGTAATCCTCAACGACGTCAGAGAGGTGACGGGTCCCGACGGTCATATATTAAATGGATCACCACGTTAAGTTGATCTTAGTCTCAAACAGGACTAACGTATCCTTAATGAACGTTTAAGTTGATCTTAGCCTCAACACGGCTAACGTATCCTTAAACTAAAACACCAAACCCAAATCTAAGTAAATACGGATTTGGACTAATCCACGTCCTACGGGCGACGGCATTACTCAGTCTCCGTATACAATCCACGGGCAACCACAAACAAAACAAACACACACGACACGAAGTGAAATTCTGGAGAAGGAGAAAGTGGCTACCGCGATGCGGTAGCGTAATTAACTGCAGGGGCTTGCGCCTGCAGGGAAAACGTCCCCACAATCAAAAACCTCTCTAGCGAGGGGGAATCTGACGAAGTCTGCTACATCGGCCGCATCCGTCTAAACCTCCGATACACGGTGCCATAAATCAACTTGGTATCTTCGGAGAGGTAGATGGATAAAACCAAACAGCATCTGCCCCGAATCTCAAGCAAGACGTTCAGTCTCGGCCGCCATTCGGAGGGGGACAGATTTTGGCACGCTTGGTGGGACCTTTTCCTCTTTCCACTCCACACTTCGTGTGTCGTCTTCGCGAACCAATCGCGGTTTGTTAACGGTTGCCTTTGGATTTCAAGTTTACTAAGATTTGGTCTCTCGCTTGGTGCAGAAGAGGAATCAGGCATCGATGGCCTCAACTTGTTCGAAGTGCTTCAACTGCAACTGCAGCTCGCGTCCGGCCTCAACTGGGGGCATAACCTACGGGCCCCAAGCGGCCTCTCTGTTCACCATGCCCGTAGAGCAGATTACTCAAGCCACCACGGGGCTGTTTTTCGGAACTATGCTTCCGCCAACAAGCTTCAGTACCCCTGTGCCCGTACAAGATGCTCCTAAGAAGTCGGTCTTCGATCGACTTTCAGTTACTGTGGCCCCTCTCAACGGGTCGCCCAACACCAGTGCCTCAGTCTTCTCCAGATTGGGCCAAAACTCTCGCGGACCCGTAATGAAGCGTGCAGTCTCAGAAAAGGTTATTCCAAAAGGAGTACCCAAACCTGCTCTTGAAGTCATCAAGGCGGTTTCTCCTGCTAAGAGATCGGTCTTTACAAGATTGACCGTCCCAACTCCCATTCCTACTCTTGCTGCTCAAAAGACATCAGTCTTCAATAGGCTGACATCGGCAACCACCCCACACCTAAACAGGGGGCAAGAAGAAGCTGTTTCTGTCTCTGAGCCAATACCGACGACTCGTCGCGCCCGACGACGCTACTGGCGCCGGATAAGGAGGGCCGGGGGCAACTCCCCTTCTGGGATGACTCTGCCAACTCCGACGGTGGAAGTTAACGCTGCTGTTCCAACCAAGAACAGCTTTGAGCTGTTAAATAGGGTACGCAGAAACTCGCCAACTGCGGTCCTTAAAAGATCTCCTCCGCCGGTAGAAACCGCCGTGGAAGCAGAAAAGCCGGAGCAGCCTCTTCAATCGCTGTCCTCCAGGATCTATAAGACATGGCGACGAGTCCGAGAATCTGTCATTGATCCTAACTTCTCCCGCCAACAGAAGAAGTCGAAAGGTCGACAAGAAGAAAATTCCCCGGTCAAGCAACGAAATGTGACTACCGCTTGGGTGCCTAAAGCAACGGCCCCTTCAATTTCTACGGCCCATAAGAGAAGGAGGCCAGAGAAAGTCCCTACACCTGCAGTAAATACCAAAGGAGGTGAACCCAAACGCCCTAGGTCTAAGGACATTGTAGTTCATACCGTCTGTATGGCGTCTGGTAAAGAGGACAGCCGCATATCAACAGGTCATAGACCGCACACGAGGTCAGTGACCAAGGCTCAGGAGCAGCAGCAGAAGCTCCAAGAGATGATGAACGCTATGGCCACACTTACAGGGCCAAAAGAAACCCCTGAAACGTCCTCGGACGAGCGTCAAGAACAAGAAACTGACGCTGAATTCCTTCGTCGCGTACTGGAGAAGAAGGATAAAGAAGCTGCTGAACAGGCAACCAACATAAAGAAAATGGCCCTCCTGTTCCAGGATATTGTAGGTGTGATGATTCAACAAGATCCACCTGCTGAAGATCCCCCGATCATCCTTGAAGACGATAGGGGAGAGACGTCGAATCCTCCGCCAGCTCTGTCAGCAGCTAAAGAAGAGACAATCTCCAAAGCCGATCTGGACGAATACATAGCTCAGCAGATTCGGGTCCATCAAGCGACGGAAGCAGCTGGTCAGGTCGTAAAAACGGGGCGGCCATATCCAAGTTTGTACGACCAAATCAAGTACCCACCCGGTTACACAATTCCTAAGTTTCATGTCTACAAGGGGACTGGCAATCCCCACCAGCATGTTGCCCAGTTCAGGGCACTCTGTGGCAACACGGGCGGTAACGACAAGCTGTTGCTTCGCCAGTTTGTTGGAAGTTTATCAGATACGGCGTTCGAGTGGTACTCTGAGCTTCCGAACGACTCGATCAAGACCTTCGCGGAAATGGAGCTGTTGTTTACTCAACGTTTTGCAAGCGCCAGTGAACGTACCCCGATGACGGCACTGATTAACGCCAGGGTAAAGCCAGGCGAGACATGGGTCCAATATGCTATACGGTGGCGTAATTTATGGTCAAAGTGCGAGCAGCGCATTGAAGAAGCTCCCGCGGTGGGTATGTTTGTGGGCACCCTTGATCCGCAAGCAACCATTTCGCAATTTATGATGTTTTTCAAGCCGACTACCTTTCAGGCCTTGATTGACAAGCTAGCGCAAATGGATCAGATGGGTCATAAACCCCCTCTTCCAAAGCCGGACTCCCGAAATGACAAAAGGAAGGGAAAAGCGATCATTGTCGCCAATGCTCAATAACAACCGAGCGACTCGAAGCCAGTTGTTCGTCAAAATAATACGCGTCCATACATGGCCCTTGAGGAGAGGCTAGGACGTTCTTACTCCTTTCCCCGAGATAAGACGAGAAGGTTATTCGAGCTGGCATTGCGCAACCGACTCATAAATCTGCCGGATCCAAAACGTCCGTTGCAACCAAGTGATATCAGCGAGCCCAACTACTGTCCTTATCATCGAGTACTGGGCCATCCGATCGAAGATTGCTACGTTTTCAAAAATTGGCTTGAAAACCAGTACCGACAGGGCAAGTTCGCATTGTCTGACAAATGGAAGGTGAATCCCCCGCAACCTCACAATGCTAAGGGGACGAATACGCCGGGGGCAACATGCTCCGTCGTTGAAGAAGCTCCTTGGGAAGTTGTATTATCAACCAAGATAAAGAGGATGCTAAACAATCTTCAGACATGCCCAGCAATCAAGTGGAAGAACCCGTTGGAGCCGCAGATCATTGAAGGGATGTTGAAGCCTCGTTCAACTCAAAAAATTGATGGAGGTGGCCCAAGCATTCATAGCCAGCCGTCGAAATCTTCAAAGAAGAAGAAAAAGAAGTCAAAGAAGCCCGTGAAGCCTGGCAACAAGCGTACGGACTTGCAAAAACAAATTGACGCGCTGAAGGAATACAACCAGAAGGCACGGACTCCCATTACATTCCAAGAATTCCTCAATCACGTCTTTCAAAAGGAAGATGAGGGAGAAAGTTCATCTGATGATTTTGAGGAATGCATGGCGAGCTATCATGTGATTTCCCACTCGTTCATAGACGATGAGGAAACTTCTTGTACTGAAACGCTAGGGGCAGATCCCGAACCAAAAATTCTAGAGCTATCGGATGAAGTAATCGATGCATTCCTCAATGAAGCTCTCTTAAAAAGCAAAGCTGATCGGGAACGCGGGGAGGTTATATTCGAAAGGGCCAAACGCCAGCGCCTTGACGAAAGAATTGAGATACTCCCGCTGGAGCGAAGTACACCCATTGCGGACAAAAGCAAATTCAAGATGAGGAAAAGGTTTGTTAAGGCCATATCAATGGGTATGAAGCTACCATCCTCCGAAGGAAAAATTACTGGTGAAGCGGAAATGCACCCCTCCTATTGCTTGTATCATCGGAAGATTTTGCACCCCACTGAAGAGTGCAAAGCTTTCGATAGATGGTGGCAAGGATATGTTACTCACCGGCAGCATTTTAAGCGGGAAAAGTGCAAGACTCGCCGAGAACGGAACGATACGACCGAAGGGCTTAACAGAACCACCGGCAATTGTCGCATGGTCAACACCGGGGGATCACAAGTGCTCACGTTCGGGAGCGATTCTGATGAGGAGCTGGAGCTTGGCCCCCTCTTTAAAGAATCCACTTCGGGAAAAGAAAAAAAGCCGAAGGTCTGCGAAAATATCCGGCTACGTAACCGCACGCTGCCCGAAAAGAATCTCGGACCCTCAAATAAAAAAGATAAGGGAAAAGAGAAGGTCCCTGAAGATATCGTGTTAGATGACCAAGTTGTGGAGGAGCTAAGCGCCAAGGACCCTCCGAAGAAAAATAAGGTGGATTACAACGTCTTAGCGCATATGAGGAAACTACCCTCACAGCTCAGCATTCTTGACGCCCTCTTGCTATCAAAGGAGGCAAGAGATTCATTAATTAAGGCACTACAGGACCCAGAGCAGTTCCGGGCTTTCCTAGCCGAAGAAAAGATGAAGGGTGAACTGGAAGAAGTGCACACGGCCGATGTCACTTTTGGCGATGAAGACCTTCTCCTTGGGACGTGCGAACACAATCGCCCCCTCTATGTCTCAGGATACTGCCATGATATAAAGATAGGCAAAATCCTGATCGATAACGGGTCGTCTGTCAACCTACTCAATGTGCGGGTTTTAAAAGAAATTTGCATGAGCGTTCAACATCTCGCTCAAGACAAGATCACCATCTCCGGGTTCGACTCCCAATCATCAAAGACTCTTGGATCTGTGATACTGATGGTACACTTCGGACTGCTCGTCACGGACATTAAATTCCACGTCATAGATGCCAAGACATGCTACAACGCTCTGCTCGGCCGACCATGGTTACACGAGTACAACATCATCCCTTCTACACAGCATCAGTGCATGAAATATTTTAGGGATGGTCTCGAGTATACCGTGACAGGAGAATTGAATCCGTTTTCCGTGAACGAAGTTCGCAAATATGAAGATGCCAAATACTTTTTGCCGTATTTTGAAGACACGGAAAGGTGTCGCAAGCCGGAGAATAAAACTAACGCTACCATCCCTGTCTTCGGCAGTGATACCGAGGAGGAAGAGGAGATAGTTTATTCGGGTCCTCACCAATACATCAAGCCGGGACCATCCGCTCCTGCGTTGATTTTTGGTAGTGATTCGGAGGATGAGGTCCATGCTGTATTCTCTGCTCGACCTTCAATATGGGCTTCCGCTGACGGAGAGCAAAGTCTACAAGTCGCTATGGTACCGCTTAAACACCATAAAGAACTGGATGCACTCGATATTTACAATGTAGAAGAGCTGCAAACGTTCTATATCCCTCCCAGGAGAGAAGGCGAGAAGGCAATTCTATTCTACCGCTCCGAAGAAAACAAAGTGGAGAAAGAAATCTGGCACGGGGCAGATCCTACGCTGGACAGACTTCAACCCATCCGTCTACCCAGATATTATACAGAAGGCTTGAAGAAGCTGTTGAAGCGCCAAGAGATACCCTTCAAACAGACCGTTAGAAAGGCCAAATTCTATGACAGGGTCTAGAACGTTCCTGGGACTCAACGCAAGCTGCCTAATGGGAGGATGGAAACGATCGGGCTCGGATACATTCGCCCCAAGAAACGAGAACTGCTCCGCGACTGTTACGTCGTGCACGACTTCAATGAAGAAGCAGATGCGCAACGGGAGGACACTAATCCTGAACTAGTAAAAGTTCCGGATGCAAAAGTGCCCGGTCCGTCGTTTGAAGAACAAATGGACAGGCTTATAAGGGAAGCTGGTCAAAAGGTCCGAGATGATCACAATCGTGAAATGGCCATCTACGAAAGAGCCAGAACGCAACGCCTCCTTCAACAGGCCGTCAAAGTTGAAAGTGTCACTCCGTGTCAACCTATTATGAAGAAGGCTCGACGCAGAAGCAGAAATAAGTCGAAAGGCCAAAAATGCGCTCAACAGCAACAAAGCGGGGCTAAGAAGCCACGCGAGCGGGATTCGAGCGTTATTGATCTATCCCTCATGAAGAAAATGAGTCGAGCGTACTCATTTCCTCAGGACAAGACGAAGAAGATACTTGAGCTTGCTCTAAAACATCAGATACTTACACTGCCGGAGTCCAAGCACTCCGAACAAGCAGGCGAAGCCTCTGACCCAAATTATTGCTCTTACCATCGAGTAATAGGGCATCCTCTCGAAGACTTCTTCACCTTCAAGAATTGGGTCGAAGATCAGTATCAGGTTGGCAAGTTCGCTCTGTCTGACAATTGGAAGGTAGCACCGCCACAGAAGCATGAACCCAAAGCCGCGAGAACAGAACCAACTCCACATTGGGATTGGAAGCGGATTCGCACTTGTCGCATGATAACAATAGTAAAGAAGAGCCCGAGAACATGGACAGCTTTCCCTGGTGCTTCGAAAACAGCAACGATAGGGCGATCTCAGAATTTCCTCCAGCTCCGAAAGAAATGGAAGATGGAATACATACTACCGCGGATAACCTCAAGAAAATCGAGTTGGGGACGCTAAACGACCCGCGACCGAACATTTGTCAGCGAGCTGTTATCCGAAGAAAAGGTGGCTGCGTTAAAAGACGTCCTTATACAGCATAAAGATTGCTTCGCATGGAACTATTCCGAAATGCCGGGACTAGATCCAGAAGTTGCTGTGCACAAATTGGCGATATCCCTAGACGTCAAGCCGGTCAAACAGACGCCAAGAAGAATGCGGCTTGAGCTTGAGATGAGCATCAACGCCGAGGTCAAGAAGCTAATCGATTCTGGCTTTATCCAGGAAGTTCAATACCCTGACTGGATCGCCAACATCGTCCCGGTGATGAAGAAAAATGGGACGGTGCGCATATGCGTGGACTTTCGGGATCTCAACAAAGCCTGCCCGAAGGATGATTTCCCGGTGCCAGTCACCGAATTGATAATAGACAATACGTCCACTCATGTGGTTTTCTCCTTCATGGACGGCTCATCAGGGTATAATCAGATAAAGATGCATCCTGAAGACCAGAAGCATACCGCTTTCCGGACCCCTTTGGGAATATTCTGTTATAAAGTGATGCCTTTCGGGTTAAAGAACGCCGGTGCACTTACCAAAGGGCCATGACGAAGATCTTCGATGACCTTATACATGAAATCGTCGAATGCTATATCGACGACCTCGTGGTTAAGAGCAAATCATAAGAGGAACATCTCGAGCATCTAAAGACTGTATTTCAACGCCTTCGACAATACAACTTGAAGATGAACCCTCTCAAGTGTGCATTCGGAGTTTCCTCAGGCAAATTCCTGGGATTCATCGTCCGAAACCGGGGTATCGAAATAGATCCGTCCAAGATCAAAGCGATCATGGAAATGCCTCCGCCAAGGACTCTCAAACAGTTGCGGTCTCTCCAAGGAAAGCTCGCATATATTCGGCGATTTATAGCCAACCTATCTAGCAAGTGCCGCCCTTACAGTCACCTGATGAAGAAGGGAACTCCATTCGTCTGGGATAAAAAATGCCAGGGCGCGCTGGACGAAATTAAACAGTACCTGCAGAACCCGCCAGTGTTGGCTGCTCCGGTTAAGGGAAAACCTCTCATTCTTTATATAACCGCCCTCGAAGGTTCCTTAGACACATTATGGGCGCAAGAGAATGACCAAGGAAAAGAAAGAGCTCTCTATTACTTGAGTCGAGTTCTTTTGGGGGCAGAAAGCAACTACTCTCCCATTGAAAAACACTGCCTGGCGTTGATCTTCGCGATAACAAAGCTCAGGCACTATGCATTGGTGCATGAGGTCCGTCTCATTTCGAAGGTCGACCCTCTTAAATATTTGATGTCGAAGGCTATATTGACAGGTCGACTCGCTAAATGGGCTCTGCTCTTGATGGAGTTCTCGATAACGTATCAACCCCTCAAGGCAGTCAAAGGTCAGGCTATCGCCGACTTCCTTACTGAGCATCCGATACCCGTCGATTCTCCTTTAAATTGCGATCTTCCAGACGAACATGCGTTTGACGCTATCGATGGGAACGACACCCGATGGGAGCTTTATTTTGACGGAGCATCTTCCATGAAAAAGCGCAAACAAAGTACCCCTATAATCAAATCGGGAGTAGGCCTCATCTTCGTAACTCCACAAGGAGGGATTATGCGCTTCGCCTTCTCCTTAACAGAGCCAAGGACGAATAATGAAGCCGAATACGAACCTTTGATAGCAGGCCTCGAGATCGCTATCGACATGGGAATTGAAGACCTCCTTATATATGGAGACTCCCAGCTGGTCATCAGTCAAGTAAATAGCGACTACCAAACGTGCAAACCAGAGTTGGTGAAGTACGGCGAAAAGGTGCAGCAACTGTTGACCCAAATCCTTTCCTACACTTTAGGAATCATACCGCGCGCAGAAAACAGCAAAGCGGACGCATTGGCCAAGCTCGCTAAAGAACTGGCTGATGAGAACCTCGATGACATAAGAATCGTGGTATAAAGCCGTCGGGTGCTTGCCCCAGCGGAAATATCTCCGGAATCATCCGAAGAAAAGAGAGCGACTGAGCAAATGGCTCTGCAAATAAAAGACCGGGAAAAGGCCGAGGATTGGAGGGAAGTCTTCATAGACTACTTTAAGTCCCACCGAACGCCTGAAGAAGCGTCCACAAGACATCAGCTCATAAAACGAGCTTTGTCTTTCGCCTTCGTCAATAATACTCTATATAAGAGGTCATTTGATTCCCTGTGGTTGAGATGTCTGGGGCCTAACGAAGCGAAAAGAGTCGTCCAGGAAGTTCATGACGGAATCTTCGGTTCTCATCAAGCAGGCCCAAAGATGAAGTTGAAGATCAAACGGATGGGCTACTACTGGCCCACGATGATTCAAGACTGCCTTGAGTATGCGAAGCAGTGCCACTCATGTCAAATTCATGGGAATTTCATCCATCAACATCCAAATCCACTACACCCAACGGTGGCTAGCTGGCCGTTCGAAATGTGGGGAACTGACATAGTCGGCCCCATCGAACCAGTATCGTCCAAGGGACATCGTTTCATCCTGGGGACGACTGACTACTTCTCTAAATGGGCAGAAGCAGTGCCGTTGAGAGAAGTGAAGACAGAGAATATCCTCCATTTCCTCAAGACGCACGTCATATATCGGTTTGGAACTCCGCGACGGATCGTCTCCGATAACGGACCAGCTTACAGGAGCCACAAGATCAGTCGCTTCGCGCAACAACATAATATAGACTGGAGGTATTCTTCGGTTTATAATCCACAAGATAATGGTTTAGCTGAAGCCTTCAACAAGACCCTGACGAAAATCATGAAAAAGACGGTGTCCCGAAATAAGAGAGACTGGCACGAGAGACTGCAAGAGGCTCTTTGGGCGTATCGAACTACGTTCAAGACGGCTATGAACACAACGCCGTACGCGTTGGTATTCGGTACCGAAGCAGTACTCCCCCTCGAGATAAAGTTACCCTCTCTACGAGTGGCAGTCCACTATGAGCTGACGGACGAAGAAAATGCTCACCTTCGGCTTGAGGAGCTCGACGCCCTTGATGAAACCCGGCTCATAGCGCAGCAAAATCTGGAAGCTTATAAAGCGAAGATGACGCGCTCATACGAAAGATTGACTAGACCGAGAACATTCCGCCAAGGCGAACTCGTGCTAGTGGTCAAAAGGCCTATGATCCCCAATCGCGTTAAGCGGGGAAAATTCGAGCCAAACTATAAAGGCCCGTACATCATAGATAAGGTCTACCAAGGTGGGGCCTATCTGCTCATGGACATGCACGGTGAAAGGCCTTTTAGGCCAATAAACGGTCGCTTCCTAAAGAAATACTACGCTTAATGAGGCACAGCCTAGGTCAATGATAGATGACGACGACTATGTCCGCTCGCCATCTTCCTAAGCTCAAGCTCTATAAGTAGTAGCCGGCCCTCTCCTCGACGGACCGAAACGTCCTTAAACTAATGACGGACCGAAACGTCCTTAAACTACTACCGCAGCATCCTTAGGCTGACGAGATAAATAAAATAATAAAAAAATATATATAATAAAAAAACCGGTATGTCCATAAGCAAAAAAGGCACGGATGAAAACCCGAAAGGGCTCCATGAGTAAAAATAGCAGGGCTACCGGCGAGTGTTCGTGAAAACCCGGAAGGGCGCGACCTCGTAAAAAAAAAGAAGAAGAAGAAAATAAAAAAACCGGTATGTCCATGAGCAAAATGGGCACGGATGAAAACCCGAAAGGGCTCTGTGAGTAAAAACAGCAGGGCTACCGGCGAGTGTTTGTGAAAACCCGAAAGGGCGCAACCTCATTAAAAGACACTTATGGGGTCCTCTCGACCTTGTAAGGAGAAACCACCCGCGTGAGATCCTTACGACTCACAAGGGAGCAACACACTTAGGGATCCCCATGATTCCTAAGGAGAAAATACACTTGCGAGATCCTCACGACTCGTAAGGAGAACTCTCTTATGGGACCCTCACGGCTCATAAGATTTGAAAGTCTTAAGTTACAGAGACCTAAACCTGTGCTTAAGCAACTCCCACAACTCCCGATATTGCCCTACAAGTGGCTCAATACTGACCCTTGTATACAATCCACGGGCGCGAATAAACATTTCCCTAATCAAGTCCCATCCGAGACTGGGGATATGTTCGCATGACGAACAGCCCTTATAAGTCCTCTCAACTTACAAGGAGAAAATCCTCCTGTAGGATCCTTACGACTTACAGAGGAACAAATACTTAGGAATCCTCACGATTCCTAAGGAGAAAATACACCTACAAGATCCTCACGACTTGTAGAGAGAAATACCTTTGTGAGACCCTTACGGCTCATGAAGTCAAAAGCCTTAGTCGACAGGACCTTAACCCTGTTCGCTAAGCCACCCTTGTTCGACATCGACAGAGGCAGATGATGATTCGCTCCTGGCAATATCCCAATTGTAGCGGTGCTAATGCCAAAATCGGCGTCTAATTTCAGGTTTACGGCGAAAAGCCAGTAGGCCGCATATGCATGAAAAATAGCCGAAATGATTGGGCAACTCGCAATAAAAAGCAGCGAGTAAAAATAAAAAATAGTCGAAATGATTGGGCAACTCGCAATAAAAAGCAGCGAGTAAAAATAAAAAACAGCCGAAATGATTGGACAACTCGCAATAAAAAGCAGTGAGTAAAAATAAAATAAACAGCCGAAATGATTGGGCACCGCGAAAAATAGCCGAAATGATTGGGCAATCGCGACCTTCTCAATATAAAAGCTGAAATGATAGAGCATCGCGGAAATGAAACAGAAAAAAAAGAAATGATAAAACTTTGGCCCTACAGTTAAGATTACATCGATCCCTGTATACAATCCAAGGGCGTAAACAAAGAGGGAACCGTACTTTCCCCACAGGCTCCGCCAGAAGACGAAGCCAAATCTCGACGGTTCAGTCCAAGTCCGAAGAAACCAGTATCTTCAGCAGATACCTCAACTCAGAAAAACAAACACTCCTTGATAAGAGCCTCCTGATCCGCGTCGACTCGCAGAGCAACCAGTGCCTCTGTAGGAAATTCTTGACTCGTTTCAAACCCCAAGGAAACAAATAATCCTTGACGCTAGGGAAATAAATAATCCCTAGCAAACATCTCAACTCACGGATACAAACACTCCTTGACGAGATCCTCCTGATTCGCGTCGACTCGCAGAGCAACCAGTGCCTCCGTGGGAAATTCTCGACTCGTTTCAAACCCCAAGGAGACAAATAATCCTTGGTGCTAGGGAAACAAATAATCCCTAGCAAACACCTCAACTCACGGATACAAACACTCCTTGACGAGAGCCTCCTGATTCACGTCGACTCGCAGAGCAACCAGTGCCTCCGTGGGAAATTCTCGACTCGTTTCAAACCCCAAGGAGACAAATAATCCTTGGCGCTAGGGAAACAAATAATCCCTAGCAAACACCTCAACTCACGGATACAAACACTCCTTGACGAGAGCCTCCTGATTCGCGTCGACTCGCAGAGCAACCAGTGCCTCCGTGGGAAATTCTCGACTCGTTTTGAACCCCAAGGAAACAAATAATCCTTGGTGCTAGGGAAACAAATAATCCTTAGCAAACACCTCAACTCAGGGAAACAAACAATCCTTGACGAGAGCCTCCTGATTCGTGTCGGCTCGCAGAGAAACCAGTGTCTCCGCAGGAAATTCCCGACTCGTCTCAACTTGCAAGATGGAGCCTCAGGCAGCAGGGATTAAAAAAAAACTTGCTTCTTGAACAATGGGACCCTGCAAGTAGATCTAAAACGGTCTCTTGCATACTATTCACGGGTCTCACTCTCCAAAGTCGAGTTTCGACAAGGAGGGAAACAACCGCTTACGGATCCTCTCGACTTGTAATGGGGGAAAATTCTCTTATAGGATCCTTACGACTTATAAGAGAAAACCGCACTTGGGAATCCTCACGATTCCTAAGGAGAAAACCCACCTACGAGATCCTCTCGATCCGTCGGGAGAAAAGTTTCTATGAGACCCTCACGGCTCATAAAGTTGAAAAGTCTTAGGCGGCAGATCTGAACCTGCGGCCTAAGCCGTCGCTATCTCGTGAAGAAATCAAGATGCTTACTCTATTATCTGCTAATTGTGATAGCGTGCTGATAATAAGAAAGGAAAAAGCAAAGAAACAGTACAAAACATTGCAAAGGAAAATATGTATCTTTATTGAATGTAATCAAGTACAAGATGAAGCGTACAAAAGAATAAAGAATGGATACATATTACTTAAAAAGAAAAATTTTACAAGTGCCTAGATACAAGGAGAATTACTGAGAAGGAAGCGTCTTGCATAGCTTTAGCAATTGTTCGCGCAATTCCTTCCCCACTTTCTCCTGATCGGCTACCACCGCCAGCTCCGCCTCCACTTCGGCCCGTTGCTGCAAGACAGATGCAAGCTGCCCCCTGACGGCCTGATAAGAAGCTTCCCGGCCTGGGGTATCGCGCTCGGCTACATCAAGTTTTCGCTTCAAGTTTAGCCCATGGGAGATGCGCTCCAGGAGACCCTCAAAGATAGCCTTCACGTGGGCAACATTCGCTTCAACCTCAGCACGCAGACGGGCCGTCACTCTCGAGGTCTCTTGGCATTCCCTTAGCCTTAAAGCTGCTTCTTGTTCCAAATGGTGGACGTAAGAAGCGCTTCCCTCGATCCATGTTGTTCTTTCATTGCTCGCGGCTAAAGTCTCGGGGGCAGGACGCATCGACTCCAGCTGATGCAGGCGAGCCTCGACCTCCATACAATGGTTAACCCAAGATGCGATGATGCCCTCGTCATGGAAATTCACGAGTATCACCAGCATCGGGTTAACCGCTGTAGCGAAATCCGCAGCAGAAGTAGGGGTCTCGACGTCGAGCTCCTCAATGTAGCCGCTCAACATACGCAAGCTGTTCGTGGCGCCTTTCGAAGATGGACGTCTCAGGTAAGGACCTGCCGGCATTGTGATGCGAGGCTCGAAGGGCGCCGAGACCGGAACGACAACAGAAAAGAAACAAGATGTGATCAGATAGCAGTTTAGGAAATAAAAAAAGGGAGGGAAGTTATCAATGTGATAGTTGCCGTACCAGCTGTAGGAGATGGCAAGGCCGGAAGGGCCGGTGGCGCAGCTGATCTTTCACCCCCTCCTTCAATCTGTAGCACTGCGGTCGGGACGAGAAAAAAGGTTAGAAGTAATTCCATCAATGGGAAAGGAAGATATCAATGAAAATCATACTCACCAGCGCCACCAGAGGAAGAAGCGAGTTCGGATGGGAAGGAGAAGTGTGGGAGCAACACCTGATAAAGATGGTCAAAAAGCACTCCTGAAAGGCACAACAAGTACGACTTCAGTACGCAAATTATACGTCTGAAAGACAAGATTAATAAATTGCAAACCAATACCTTCCAACATCTTCGATGGTATGAGAGAGGGCTGAGAGGTGACCACCGCCAAGGCAGTCGTTGAAGGCGCTCCCTCGAGCAGTGGGGTATCGGCGCTGGCTGCACCTGCGTTACGAAAAGGTGAACTTGTCAGAAAGGATTGCAAAATAAAAAGAACTGTAACTTGGGATTTACCTGACGAGCTGCCGGCCGAAACGGAGGCCATTTCCCCCTCCATCGACATGAGGCCGCCGCCCATGGGCTCATCACCCGACTCAATAGGGACCGTTGTCGTGCTCGCAAGACCTGGAGACGGCGGAAGATCGTACACGGTGAGGGCAATGATTGGAGCGTTGCCGGACTCTTGGGAGAGAGCGACTAACTCTTCCCCAAGAGTCGTACCCATCTCACCCGCTACTTCTGCGGGCTCCGCGGTCTCCATCGGCTCATCCGCCGTCACCAAGAGATCGCCGGCCTCAAGCGCCTCGTCCACCATCACCCTGGGCTCAGTTGTAATGATCAATTCATCTGCCGTTACTTCGGGCTCGGCATCAATGACCTTCTCGACTGCAGACCCCTCAACCTCCATTTCAGGCTCCGAAGCCTCAGCGACGTTGCCCACCGTCGGCTCAGGTTCGGCAGGTGCCGCCTCCTCTGTTTCCTTGGGTTTAACGGTCTCCGCCTCTCCCTCGGTCGGACTTGGCCCTGTAAGATAAAATATATAAGAACCGATTGCATTATAACTCTTACAACAAAATTTTGAGAGAAATATTACCTGAAGAAGATTTATCATTTGCGCTCCGAACTGCGCGCGCTACTTGTCTGCGGGCAGTGGATAGGGCGACATGGGCCTCTTCGGAGGGAGTATCAGCACGACGGACAATACTGGGGCCTGCCCCCGTAGCCAAAGCAGCCCGGCGTGCCTTCGCTTCGCGCCTTGACCGTTTCCTCTCCTCCCGAGCTGTCGCGATGGATCTCTTCGACGCTTCCTTCAAGGCGTCGTCGTCCTCGTTCAGAGACGCCTCCAGAGCCTTTAAGGCATTTATCATCGGCTCTTCAAGACGGACCTCCCGCGGTAGCCCCGAGGGAGCAGGAACATCGGCAGCTGGTAGAACATCTGCGTCGCTTGGCGGGAACGGCATTGGGGTTCCTGCGATGAAAAGGGAGAGGTTAGATCGACCGTAACATAAGGGAAACGAAAACTTGATAAATTAAAACTTACTAAGACCCATGGACGCTCTAAGACGTTCCTCCTCTTGAAAAGTCTAGAGGGAAGCGGCAATGGCTTCTTCAGTGGTGATGCCTGTTGGAAGAAAAGAAGGAAAAATGTTAGTCAAAGGCAATAATAAAGATATGATGCAGTAAAAAATGTGTGACTAGTGATTACCTGATGCCGCAAGCTTAGCCAGCCACGCGTCGCGCCTCGCTAACCGCTCTAAAGCTTCGAGGGCGGCCTCCAAATCCGTGTCATCCGGCATGACTAATCCCTCGTTAGTCCCATATTCACTCAGGCCCTCGGCATAGGGAGCGTGGGGTTCCTGACCAAACACGACATCAGCTGCGATGAGTGACTTCTTTTTCTTCTTTTGCTCACCAATCCTAGGTGCCCCCGGGATCGACTTACGCTTGGCAGCCACCTTGGGGCGGCGGGTCCCAATGTCCGCACCCACGCCAGACTCCGGCGAGACTACAACCACTGTCTCCACTGGAGCATAGGGCGCTGGGGGTGCATTCGCAATATCAGGGAGCGGCAATCCGCGTGGAGGACTTTGCGCATGCGAAGATCTGGCTCTGGCATCTTTTAAAGGGGGGATTACCGAGGTCCTTGGCACCAAAGGAGTATTGTGATCGCTACCTGGAGGTGCACCCTTACGGTCGATCAGCAACCGCCTTTCCTCCTTTATGACCGCTCCCGTCGAATGACTGTACCATTCTGTGTATACCCTGAGGAGTCGCGGGGCATAAGCCGGCTCAGTGATAAAGAAGTGGGAGCCCGTGTTTAGACGCATGAAATGATGCGGCGCTCTCTCCATCCCTTCTTCGGTCGCAGCAGGTTCCGATAAGAAAGCCTCCAGCGGTACCCCTTGATTATAGCTCAGCTGCTGGGCGAAGCGATGCGGGTTATATCTCATGAAGATCGCCGCCCCGTTCTGCCTAAACACCAAGAAGTCCGGTCTGATGGAATATAAGTGCAGGGTCTCCCGAGCCGTTAAAACCGAAGCTCCATCCTTGAAGGTGTCTTGCTATGACAACACTGCAGTGGTAGACGCTTTTCCAATAGTCAACACCTTGTCAACGAAAGATACACCGGCTCCAACGGTGTGGGAGCGAAGGAGTAAACCCCTGGCATTTCGTGGCGATGGATTCACAATTGATGCGCCAATCAGCTGTATAATGCGAGCGAAGCTGCACCTTTTGTAGAATGAGGGCCTTTTATGCATGCCAAAAACACCCGATGTATGTAGCTCGAGCCACGACATAAAGTAGTGCATCGGGAAGACCACGTGCAATACCCCGGGCTCGTTAGCATACGCTGCTCGGCTAAGGCATGATATAGGTGTGCCAAGCCAGCGATCCCAACGGCTACCTTTATCCCGATAACCATCCGGTGGGCTGGGTAAAAGACAGAAGGCCGCATACGGTGAGAATGCATTGGAATCGCAAACCAACTCAACCATAGCCCGAGAAATCCTAAGAAAAAGGCCTCCTCATCCATTCCAGGGGCCGCAACTTCTGCAAGAGACATGGTCGGGAAGTTAGGAAGAAAAAAATCATTTTGGCCTACTTCATTCGCCGGCAGGTTATCCAAACCTAAACCGAAAGGGTCCTTAAGGGTGGCAAACTTGGCAGCGTCTGCCGAAAGGACGTTTGGGTGAAGAAACCGAGCAATGAAATCCTCAAAGTTAACTCCCCGACTCCCATGTTCGACGAAAAGGGACTCATATATGTTCAACACTTTAATCAAGCTTGGGAACTGATGTTGAACAGCATTCTCCGGCGTGAGCCCCCTTACCATCAGCTTAGCACCAAAGACGTACTCATCTGTCGGGAGCAACTCCTCATAATGTTCCCCCATGACTGGTAAGACGGATACCTCCGTGAACTCCTCCAAGGAGATTGACACTTCCCGATCCATGGCGAGGAAAGTGTGGGTAGGAATGTTCCACTGCTCCAGGAAGGCCTTGAACCACCAGGTGGGGAGCATGGGATATTGGAACAGAGAGACGTACACTGCGGTGTACAATCCTAACTTTATCAACTGCGACTTCTTTGTCGATAGGATATACCGGGCCCACGGCAGATAGCCGATCGGGTGGCGGGGAATCAGACCAAGGTTATATGATTGCCCCCAGGGTCGCGCTTCACCTTGACAGATACGGCGTCCTAGGATATCCAAAACCATGGGACGCTGAACCGGAATCGCATCTATGGCAGGATGTAGAAAGCCCTTCGATGTCCAATCCACCATCTCCATGGCATACTGCACCGAGGGTGGGGTAGCATAGTGAATCGCCGTGATGGGCTCGGACGGCACTGCGCATGTAAAGCTCCGTCAACCCGTGATGATATGATTATACCACGACCCCCAGAGGTGGAGACTCTTATACTCCGGGTTGTGGTCTTTGATCATGGCCAGGACCTCACGGTCCAAGGGCGCTTCAGGAAACCCTTCCTCCGAGCGGACGAACGGGAATGAGGTGTCGAAAGACATGATCGCTGCAAAAGAACAAAATAGCAGTCAGTGCTATAATCCCAACGCTTGGCGTTTTTAAAAAGAATCTTCAATTAAATGAATTTAAAAATTAATTAGATTAAAATTAATCACACTGCAGTGCAGTGGGTAGGGGACCAAAGGGGGACCCACAAAATCTGGTTGACAATACGTCAGTTAATAGGACAACCTCATCATTGGATGAGATTGTCAGTTGGTCCGCAGGAAAACATTCCCATTAATAATAATAATAAAGAATCCCTAGAGACAAGGAGAAAATCTCCTTTTTCGGAGCAAAGCTCTGTCACAGAGTGACACTTGTCAAACTCTGGTCTCAGGGAAATAAGATTCCTTAAAAGAGCCGAGTTCTGTGGTGATGATGAGAAAATTTATTTAAACTCCTAAAGAAATTAAAACATTCTGAAGACCCTTAGAAGTTCTTCACTTTTTCAAAAAGATCTATTTTTGGATTCACGAGCAAAGTTCTGCTCATGGGTCAAAACCCATGAACAAGATCTCTCCAGATCTATGGATTCATGAGAGCAAAGCTCTGTTGGTGAAACCCCAATGGGGATCCCTTTAGATCAAAAGATCTGTAAGAACAAAGCTCTTTGGTTAAGGTTAATTTAAGTTAATTTGATTTAAATTAATTTTACCTAAAGTTTCTAACTTTGGAAATGAGCAAAGCTCTGAAATTCTCAAGCAAGAGAAAAGCTCTGGTAATTAAAATCTTGAATATGGTGAAGATTTTTCTAAGGGCCAAGAGTCCTATTTATAAGGCGCTTACGCCCCTTCAGCTCACCCCCTGATCCAACAATCAGGAGTTTGCCACTGCTGCACTCACGTGCGCGCCACGTGAGCGCAACGGTGGGGGGGCATTTGTTCCCCCAATCAGAGCAAAACTCTGTTGAAATTCAAAATTCAAAATTTTGAAGCAACGCTTCAAATCTCGGGCGCAACGCGCCACGTGTCTGGCGCAGACACATCAGCGCAGCGCCCAAGGAAGCGCACCCAATCAGAGCAAAGCTCTGTTTTAAACAAAATTAAATGAAGCAACGCTTCAGTTGCGCTAGCGCTGCGCTGCGCGACACGTGTCAACGCAGATGCGCTGAGCTGTGCGCTGCGCGAATCGTGTCAGGGCAGATGCGCTAGCGCAGTTGCGCTGTGCTGTGCGCTGCGCGACACGTGTCAGCGCAGATGCGCTAGCGCAGTTGCGCTGCGCTGTGCGCTGCATGACACGTGTCACGCGCTGGAGCATTTGCGCCAAACAGAATAAAGATTTTAAAGAAATCTTTCTGTTCTTATTAAAACAAGAAGATCTTCTTCTGTAAAACAGAAGCCCTTGGATCAAAGATCCAACGGTGGGAAAAATTCCCCAAATCACTCAGAGAAAAATTTCTTTAACAAATTTAACTAATTTATGGGCACTATAAAAAGGACCCTAGACCTCAATTCAAAGGCATCAACATTTGGTGAGAAAATAAACAGAGAGAACTCTGAAGAAATCTGAAGAGAAGAAAAAAAGGTAAAAACCTTAAAAAAGAGAAGAATTTCTTCTAATAGATCATTGATCTAAGAACAAGATCAATGATCTTCAATAAAAAAAACAAATAAAAATAGTGCTTTGCACTTTTTATGAACCTCTGGTTCTCTGAGATAAGAAAACAAGAGAAACTTGTTTTCTTTGATCTAAATTAGATCAAGAAAACAAATAGTGCTTTGCACTTTTATGAACCATTGGTTCTTGAGTCTAAAAGATTCCTAAATCATAGTGCTTTGCACTTGCAAACTGCGCTGTCGCGCTCTTGGGAAAGCGCCACGTGTCAGCATCTGAACCACTTGCGCTCTGCGCTTTTAAGATAGAGCATTGCTCTATGAGATTGGCGCAACTCACCAGAGCGCGCCACGTGTCAGCAGCGCAACAGCGCAGAGCACTAGCGCAGCGCACTGCGCTGTTGTGCTTGCGCTCACCAGAGCATGACACGTGTCACCACCATATGAGTTTGCGCTCATTACTTGGCGCAAAGCGCCTGACAAGTCACGTGGGGCACTGTCAGAGTATTTAATGCTCTGCATTATTAAAGAGAAGGGACAAAGCCCAATTAAAAGGCCTAACAGGCCTAATAAAAAATACTATGCATTTTAAAAAAAAGAGGCAGAGCCCAAACAAAATAGATGCTCTGCATCATTTATAAAAGGGCAGAGCCCAACCAAAACAAGAATAATGCAGTGCATTACTAAAAAGGGGCAAAACCCTAGCACAGGCCAAAGACAAAAGATATTGAAACTGGACTTAGCCCAATCATGGCCGTAAGTCCTCAAACTAAATTGACTGAGCACAGCTGCTCTCCTAAATCAATTTACATCCGGTTCGAGGGTACATCTCCGAACTCCTTTGACACCTATCGTTGTAATTCCTCAACGACGTCAGAGAGGTGACGGGTCCCAACGAGCACATATGAATATGGACTGCGGGGTTCTTAAACTCGTGGACCGAAACGTCCTTAAACTAATGTTGGACCGAAACGTCCTTAAACTAATATTGGACCACCACGTTCCTAAACTGGAACATGGACCATCACGTCCCTAAACTGGAACATGGACCGCAATGTCCCTAAACTACCTATGGACCATTACGTCCTTAAACTGAAACAACAGAGCCCCCAAACGCTCTCTTGTCGGATCTAAACGATCCCGTTTAAGTTGATCTTAGCCCCAAACACGGCTAACGTATCCTTAAACATTCAAGCAGACTACATATTCCCTAATCAACTTCGGTTCAAGGGTACATCTCCGAACTCCTCTGACACCTGTCGTTGTAATCCTCAACGACGTCAGAGAGGTGACGGGTCCCGACGGCCATATATTAAATGGATCACCACGTTAAGTTGATCTTAGTCTCAAACAGGACTAACGTATCCTTAACGAACGTTTAAGTTGATCTTAGCCTCAACACGGCTAACGTATCCTTAAACTAAAACACCAAACCCAAATCTAAGTAAATACGGATTTGGACTAATCCACGTCCTACGGGCGACGGCATTACTCAGTCTCCGTATACAATCCACGGGCAACCACAAACAAAACAAACACACACGACACGAAGTGAAATTCTGGAGAAGGAGAAAGTGGCTACCGCGATGCGGTAGCGTAATTAACTGCAGGGGCTTGCGCCTGCAGGGAAAAGCGTCCCCACAATCAAAAACCTCTCTAGCGAGGGGGAATCTGACGAAGTCTGCTACATCGGCCGCATCCATCTAAACCTCCGATACACGGTGCCATAAATCAACTTGGTATCTTCGGAGAGGTAGACGGATAAAACCAAACAGCATATGCCCCGAATCTCAGGCAAGACGTTCAGTCTCGGCCGCCATTCGGAAGGGAACACCTCCTTCTTGAGAGTTTCCAGCAAAGGTTGGTTGTCACATCTTGCTCGGCGGACGAAAATCCCGGGGAGTCTGTGGCTTCTACGGTCTATGAGTACCGTCGGAGGGAGCGGGTCAAGGCTACTTGGGCTCGGCTGGAGGAGCTTTCTTCGGTGTACCATCGAAAATGTTTTCTTAATCCTCGCCCACCTTTGTTGTAATTTTTGTAAGGCTGAGGAGCCCATAATATCTCTTAATAAATAAATTTCTCTTTTGTTGAAGTGCATTGTCTCTTTTTACCCCTTCGGTACATTTTATACTCTTTCTTAAAGAAAAACCTAGGAGTCTCGGAACCGAGAAAAGGAACGAAAGAGGTCTCCTAACTTAGGAGACTTAATTAAATGCAAATAGGAATTACATTATTTCAAAAGAGGCTACATGTTTATTTGTACAACTTAAGGTTCTCGGCGTTATAGGACCGAAGAAAATTACGCCCCGGCGTCCTGCAGGCGGTACGTTCCACCGGGAAAAAGCTCTGTTACGAGGAATGGTCTGTCCCACTTCAGGGAAAACTTATGTAGTCTCCCTTGGTCTACGAACTCGTTTCTTCGTAAGACCAGATCTCCCGTCTTGAAGGATCGATGTTTAACTCGGGCATTGTAGTAGCGGGCGGTTTGCTGCTGATAGGCAGCTGCCCTGATTTGCGCTCGATCCCGCTTTTCCAGTAGGACGTCCAAGTCGCTTCGGAGCGCTGAAGTGTTAACTTCATCGTCGATGTGTTCGACCCTATAACTGGGCAGTCTGATCTCCACGGGGACCATCGCCTCGGTGCCATAGCAGAGGTTGAATGGGGTTTCTCCCGTAGGTGTTTTCTTTGATGTTCGCAATGCCCATAGTACTTGTGGCAGTTCTTCGACCCTGTCGCCCTGCCTTCCTTCCAAGCGGGCTCTGAGACCGTGGATGACACCTCGGTTGACTATCTCGGCCTGCCCGTTGCATTGAGAATGTGCGACTGCTGCAAATTTCATCAATATGTGGTAATCGCTACAAAACTCCTTGACTTTATCATTTTCGAAATTGGTCCCATGGTCGGTAACTATACATCTCGGGACCCCAAATCGAGAAATTATGTTGTTCTGCAGGAACTTTATCATAGAGGTGGCGTCCGGTTTCCTGATGGGTATGACCTCTATCCATTTCATGAAATAATCCACAGCGACGAGGATGTATCTGTGTCCGCCCGTGCCGGTAGGGAGTTGGCCCACCATATCCATCCCCTATTGTACAAACCAAGGGGAACTGAGTGGAGTTAGCTCGGTGTCGGGGAGACGAGATATGCTACCGAAGAGTTGGCAATTCTTGCATCTTCTGACCAGCTTCTCAGCATCCTGGTGCAATCTCAGCCAATAGTACCCTTGCAGTAGTGCCTTTTGGACCAGGGTTCGGGCCCCTTGATGTGCTCTGCCGACCCCTTCATGTATCTCTCACAGAACGTAGTCAGCCTCGTAGGGGTCGATGCACCGGATCAGAGGCTGAGTATATGATTTCTTGTATAGGTTTCCATTGCTCCAGACGAAATGTCATGCTTTGGCCCAAACCCGGCGAGATTCTCCTCAGTCTTCGGGAAGTACACCATCCTTTATGAACTCCACGAGGGGCTTTCTCCAATCTCGGCCTTCTTCCCGGGTTGTGTAGATCTGGAATGTTACCTTTCCATCTTCTACGCTGGGCCGTGGTAAGACTTCGAAGAGGATATCCATTTTATGGTTGGACGAATAGGAAGAAGTGAGCTTGCTCAAGGCGTCGGCTTGGGTGTTCAAGTTCCTGGGAATCTGCTCCACTTGAACTTCGTCGAAATTTTTTTGAAGCCTTTTTACTTCGGCCAGGTATTTTATCATGAGTGGCTCCCGGGCTTCGAAATGCCCGGTTACTTTGCCAACGACCAGTACGGAGTCACTGCGAACTCTGATGGTCTTCAGCTCTACCCCGGAGGCGATCCACAGCCCTGCCAACAAAGCCTCGTATTACGTGGCATTGTTTGACACTCTGAACCTGAGTTTTAAAGAGTATTCCATTTCTGCTTCGTTTGGGCCGCTGATGATAAGGCTTGCCCCGGTCCCCTTCTCGGTAGAGGATCCGTCCACATAGAGCACCCAGTCCGGGATGGGGTTAGGTACCTCTTCGACTGAGGGACG
Organism: Agapanthus africanus; assembly: GCA_030015575.1. Lineage (NCBI taxonomy): Eukaryota > Viridiplantae > Streptophyta > Magnoliopsida > Asparagales > Amaryllidaceae > Agapanthus > Agapanthus africanus. Next base: position 64,874,922 of record JASDDO010000028.1, on the reverse strand, counting down.
TGGCTCGGGGCCTTACGCCGCCATTTCTTTTTTAGCGGAAATAGTGCATTCGACAATGAAATATGCTAAGACCTACGCTTTGATGGCTTGTCGGGGGCGGTACTTGATATCGAATTGGGACAATTCCCACCTCCATTTCTCCAGATGACCCGATGACTCGGGGGAGGCGAGAATAGACCCTAAAGGTCGCTCGGTGAGGATGAGGATTGTGTGCGCTTAGAAATAATGTCGAAGTTTTCTGGAGGCGACGACAAGTGCCAGGACTTTTTTCTCTATGGCCGGATATCTCGTTTCCGTGTCCTTGAAAACATGGCTCACGTAATAGACCGTCCTCTGTATGCCTTCAAATTCTCTAACAAGTGCCGAGCGTGCAGCCTGGTCAAAGACGGCTAGATATAATAATAGCTCATCGCCCTCGACTGGTCAGGTGAGTAGCGGGGGAGTTGCTAAGTGCGTCGTGAGTTGCTCGAAAGTGTTCTGGCATTCCTCAGACCATTTGAACTTGAGAATTTTCCTTAAGGCCCTGAAGAATATGAGGCACTTCTCTCTGGATCTGGACATAAAGTGACTCAAAGCAGCCACCCTTCCCGTGAGGCGTATGATGTCGACATTGCTCTTGGGCGTTGTCATTGTTGAGGATGGCGCTGATCTTTTCTGGGTTTGCTTCGATTCTTCGATGGGTAACCATGAATCCAAGGAACTTCCCACTGGTGACTCCGAACGCACACTTAGCTGGATTCAGCTTCATTTTGTACTTGCGCAGGACGTCGAATGTCTCGTCAAGGTCTTTAGTGTGCCCGGCTGAGGAGACTGATTTTACGAGCATGTCGTCGACGTAAACTTTCATGTTTCTCCTAATCTGTGGTTTGAACAGCTTGTTGACCAGGCGTTGATACATGGCCCCTGCGTTCTCGAGTCCGAAGGGCATCACTTTATAGCAGTATACCCCCCGATCCATGGTGAAGGCGGTAAGCTCTTCGTCGGCCGGGTTTATCCGGATCTGATTGTAACCGGAGAAAGTATCCATGAAGCTCAATAATTCATGACCGGCCGAACTGTTCACTAGCTGATCTATCCGAGGAAGTGGATAGTTGTCTTTGGAGCAAGTTTTGTTCAAGTCTGTGAAATCGACGCACTTGCGCCATTTCCCGTTTGCCTTCTTGACCATGACCACACTCGTCAGCCAATCTAAGTAGTCCAGGTTCCTGATGAAGTTGGTTGCGAGCAATCGATCTACCTCGTCTTCTATCGCCTTATGTTTAACTGGCGCAAAGCTTTTCTTCTTTTGTCGGGCTTACGGGTCGACCCCGAGCTTATGGGAGATCACTTTGGGGTCGATCCCGGGCATGTCAGTGGGCATCCAAGCGAACATGTCTGAGTTTCCCATGAGGAAACGGATCAAGTCTTCACGATGGTCCTCGGTCAATAGAGAACCGATCTGGACTGTGCAGCCATCGACTCCTTCTTCGAGGGGGACTTCCGTCAATGCTTCCACCGGGGCACCTCGAATTTCTCTTTAGTCGTTGCGTGTATCTAAGGACCCCTGGAAATCATGCGCGTCCTAAAAACCGTCGCCCTGCTCTCTGACGGTTGACGTCAAGACGAGGCAAATCTTAGCAGTTTGCTGGTCTCCATAGGCCCGGCCTATCCCCCTTGATCCAAAAAGAATTTAATCGCTAGGTGATGAGTCGAGATCCAGACCTGGAGGTCGTTTAAGGCAGGACGTCCCAGAAGAATATTATAGGATGAAGGGACCTTGGCGACGAGGAAGTCCACTGGTATGGTTCGCATATTGCCCGCTTCCCCAATGTTGAGGAGGAGGGTGACCAATCTCTCGGCCGGGACGGAATGATTGGTGAACCCAGAGAGGACATGGGAGGTAGGTCGAAGGTCGGATGGTCCTAGCCCCATACGCTGGAAACAGTCGTGGAACAGGATATCCACTGAGCTCCCTGAGTCGACCAATATTCTCTGGACTTCGTTACGGTGGACTCTGGCCGTTATCACGAGAGGGTCATTGTGAGGAAACGATATGCCGTGGAGGTCTTCATCGGTGAAGATGATCGGTTTGTCTCCCCTGCACCTCCTATGTGGTATATCACTTACACCCTCGACAGGAAGGATGTGGTGGTTGCCCCCACTTTTCCGAGCTGGATCCGAGGTAACAACCATGATTTGCCGATCGTTAATTCCCCGGGAGGGGTTTGGTCCTTTTTCTCCCGCTCCGCCTGCCGCTTGTCCTGCAAGTATTTCGTCAGATGGTCTGAGCGGATCAACTCCTCGATATAGTCACGGAGTTGTTTGCAGTTCTTCGTCGGGTGACCCTGCGATCTATGGAAGGCACGGTGTAGGCCTCGGAGACACTTGCCCGCCCTTTGGGTGACTGGAGGGAGCTTACAGAACCTCTCGCCCTTAGCTTCCTCCAGCAGCTCAGTCTGGGAAATGTTTAGAGGAGTGTACTCCTGAAACCTTAGGGAGTAAGGTTTCGGACGATCGACTTTCTTTTTCTTCTCCCTGTCCCTTTTCTTTCTGTCCGACTGGTCGGCTCGGAGTAGGTTTGAGTTCACCTCCGACTCGAGTTGGATTTCTCGATCGATCCAGGCTTTCACTTCAGCCATGGTCTTAGGCTGCACTAATGCAAAAGAGCGGAGCCACTCTTTATGCCTAAGACCCGACCTCAGCATGGTGATAACTGTTTCATCGCGGTGCTCGAGAACCTTCAGGAGGGCATTGTAGAAGCGGGTGACATACCCTTTGAAGGATTCCTTGTCTCCACTCTTGATAGTGAACAGGTAGTTTACCGTCCTCTTCTATCATCGATTCTCGATGAAGTGACCAAAGAATTGGGTAGCCAGCTCGTCGAAGGTCGAGATGGAGCGTGGCGCAAGTCCTCGGAACCAGTCCCGGCCAGCCTAGATCAGGGTGGTGGGGAAATCTCGGCATTGAGCCGCGTCCGAGTTATCTTAGAAGCTCATGCCCGCCGTAAATGCGTCCAAGTGGTCCTTCGGGTCAGTCTTCTCGTCAAAGAGGGCCACTTTTAGCGGCTTGTTCCTGGACAAGACGTGTTTGGCCAGCAGCTCTTCTGTAAAGGGCTTTGTTAGTGAATCTGTGAAATACCTAGCCCCTTCGCCGGACGCATGGCCATCCAGTCGTATGCCTTCGATTTTCTTCTCGAGGGCTTCAAGTCGGTGGTGGTACCCCGAGAATTCTGCACAGTCGGAATGGTGGCTACCCCGCTCCGGGTCTGCGCGATGGTGCGGCTTCGATTCCGCTGTATCAAATTTCTCAAATCCTTGGACGAGGCCCTTCTTGAGTAGTCTCGGCGTTCGCCGTTCGCGTGGCCTTAGCGGGAGTGGGGCCATCGGTCATGCCTGGAAGCAGGCGAACTGGCCGACACCTCCTCAGAGGGTGAGAGCGCGTGGCGGGTGTCGGAGTGATAGCCTATTCTTTCCTGGGATCGGGGTGTGGAGCTGTCCGGCGCCTAGCGGGTCATAGAATCATTCGCCGCATGAGGGCCATGGTAGCCGGAATCGGCACGTCGGCGTTCGGTGACGCTGAGATGAGCGTGAGTGAGATTGAGGGCCTGAGCATGGCCATCTGTCCTTCTGCGGACGTTGTCATCTCGGGGAGGGCGAACCACGTTCTAGAGGGCATGGTTCGCTGCTTGAACGTAGACGGGTACATCCACCATCGATATGAGCCTGTCGATCCTAGCGGATAAGGCGTTGATGACGTTAAGAGGGGGAGACGAGCCGCTCCTGTCTCCGTTGTGGGGGGTGTGGCGGCTCGTGTTTGGATCGTCGCGGTTGTCACTCACCATTGGGTCGAGGGCGGAAGATCAACTTATGGGTGGAGAAGGTTCTGAAGAGTTTTCCCACCAACGGCGCCAACTGATGGAGGCTATGATCTCCCTTAGATGTTGTCCTCCGTCGATCTGGTAGCGAGTGGTTTTTAACGACTGAGATTTGTTTTGGGGGTTGTTGAGCATGTGGATCTCAATGGGTTGTTGGAAGTTGCTGAGGCCGAGCTACCTTCAAGGGAAGTCCCGAGATGGGAAACAACCGTAGGATCCTCCGACGATCTAATTAGTGCCTGGGAATAAGAGAAAAGTAGCGACCTATTGGGTTCAGTTCGAGTTATCCGAGTCATCTAAGAGAGGGGTTTATATAGTGGTCGCGTGGAGCGAGCAAGAGAGAGATCATCGCCGTCAGTTACGCCCCTGTGTTATTCTCGCATTAATGGCGGGATACGCCCAATAATGGGGGGACGCACCAGCGTGGGACACGGAACGTGGGGAGGCGGATATCTCGCCCTGGAGAGATACGCGGTGTCGTTGTGGGGGCGCTTAGGTTCCGTGCTCTCGGTTGATCGTGGAAGCCGAGAAATCTCGGCCTGTCAGACGGCTCGGAGACGAGCAGGGAGGCCGAGGAAGCTCAGCCTGTCAGATGGCTCGCAGACGAGCTGTTGGCTGTTTGCTAGGTGAAGGTGGAAAGTACTCAGGGAGGACTCCTGAAAGGTCGGATGCGTCCTCGGAGATGAGGTCCCGAGGAACGCCCCTAATGCATATCATTTGTTCCACCTCCGTAGCTTTCGAGACACGTCATCTGTCACGTGTCATAATCTGAGGAAATACCACTTGTGAGCATCATCAAGCTTCAATTTCAAAGTTAAGGTATACATGGCCAGTCCTATATAAAATTATTCGATGTGGATTTTCTGGGTGAGACGATGAACTCGAAAAGAATATGAAGAAGGAATCGAATGTATCATTCAATTTACAACATGGGTGTTTGTGATCTAAAGCAGTGATTACTGTAGCTAGATCTATATATGTGGGGGTGATGAGGAAGCTCGTAGAGATGGAGATCGGCGGGTATTTTCGCCTATGGTTTTCTTATCGAGATTTAGGTTTTTAATTTCATTTTTTTAACATTGATAAAATTTAGATCAGAAGTTGTTTTAATTTAAAGGTATATGTATGTGGCACGGGGAAAAAAGGGTAATAATCACATTCTCCGGATCATGAGGCCCCTATTTTGTAAACTTATAGTTTAACTGTACCTCTAATATTAATTATAACTAGAATCTAAGTAACTAGAATCTAACGGGGCATGTAGCCTATTCTCCCTTTTAACCAAACTTTCACAAAAATAAATTGTTTTATTCTAAATTCTAAGATTGTCCACTTCTGCGTACTCTCTCTTCTACCATATAAAAAAAACTATCATGAATTTAGATATTTGAAACTGAAAATTATAAATAATCTCAATATTTATTAATTTATACATGTTCATCCAATGATACTGATCTCTATTATCTTTTGCTAATAAATTATATTACACTTAATTAGAATCCTTTGTCTTTGTATATATTAGCGAAAAACCCTAAAATTTAAAGGTACTCAAAAGCAATCTACATAATTAAAGAGAGAAAAGCAAAGACTAACTATGCAATTTTCTTATACAACAAACTATACTTAACACACTCAAACGCTTTATGTGGGATCCACACACTTAAGTGCAGGACCCGTTGATTTTATGAGTGATGTGTAATTTGCTGTGTAAAAAGGAATGTTTTGAAACCCTTTTCCTTAAAAAAATAACAACCTGACACCGAAAATCTCAATCAAAAACAACTTTTTTTTGCACTGGTCTGTAAGCCTTAATCTATGCACATAACACAGCCACACACACCACACATAAGTACACAACACGCGCACTTATCCAAAAGACCCACGAATTTGCCCCGAAAACGTTAATTTATGATCACTTCTTCTCTTGAATTCGAATCCCGCGGCCTCCCAAAAAGGGAAGGGCCCAAACCAACTACTTAGTATGTAAAAAAGAACAGTTTCTTATAACCAATTGTCTTTCATTTTTGAACCCTCTCTTAATTTCAAACGGAACATGAACGAAGATGCATGGAATTCAATCCGAACCTTGTTAGACAGGAACCATTTGTGGTACGGCGGCTCGAAGAGCCTGTCCACGCCGGACTTTCCCTCAGCGGCAACTGGGCGTCAGCGAAGACGACGAGATGGTAAGTGACGAGATCCGATCACTTGCCAAGCACCTACTTCCTCATTATCTTCCCGCTTGTTCGAAACCCACGGAGGAATGCAGAGGAACCTCGGCCTCCTCACCTCTGGTCTCGTCACCGGTGCCAGTGATTTTCGCTCGCTCTCATCCGCTATGCTCTCCATACTATTTTGGAGAGTGCTGCAGGAATGAGCGGGCTTTTGTACAGGTTCGAGGTTTGTTCTGGTGTGTCGCGGGGATTTTTTTGCCAAAAAATATCGCGTACACGTGGAGTTGTATGAGTGGTCGGATTACTCGACTTTTGGAAATATTGTGATGCAGGACAAAGAAAAAGAGAAATGCTGAGGCTAGGTCAATGGCTCAGGAAAGAATTTTTTTCCTTATAAACCGCTCAAAAAACCAACTTTCTACAACTGTTCGTGATAGTGCTCGATATTGGCGATCCCCAAGGTCATGACACGTGGCAGGTGACATGTCCCAAAACTCAGAAGGAAGGGCCCGTAGGGGGCCGACCAGGCCACCCCGTGCCCGGCCTACAAGCACAAGCTGGCCTCCCTCGGGGCCCCTGCAAATTGGCCTCCTCAGCCCCTCAGTTTGCCCCGAGCTTCCACCAGGCCAAGACTCTTCGGCCTCCTCGCTCGTCCCCGAGCTCCCGGCCGAGGCCGTCTTCCTCGGCCCTCCGACCAACTCCACCGCTCACAGGCGTAACCGCCGCTCCGCGAATCTCGTCACGCGCTGATTCTACGCCAGCAACATCCCACGTTCAACGCCATCAATCCCCATTAATGGGCGATCCGCATTCCGTGCTGGTGTGATGTCGGGGGAGGGGCGTAACCGCCGGCGAGATTCTCACGCCCGCTGCTGCGTGCTCCACCGCTATATAAACCCCCATCACAGAGGGGTCATGTAAGCCATTTTTTACACTTTTAAGCCGTTACTCTGCTCGGATCTGATCACTAACTTGAGCGTCGGAGGGTCCTTGGTGGTACTAAACCACCCCAGGACTTCTTTGTAGGTACTCGGCAACAACTTCCTCACCTCACTTCTTCCTCCAGAAACCCATTGAGACCCACACGCAACGAAGGATAATCAGCTAAGTTCACCGCGAGATCAACGGAAGACAACATCTGACGGAGGCCCGAAAAGGAGCTCCATCAGTTGGCGCCGTCTGTGGGAAACATAACTCCATAAAATACAAAGTTGGCCTTCCTATCTCCATCCTCATGGCAGACGACCATCATGGGGATCCCGACACCAGCCGCCGTCTTCCGCTCACTGAAGGCAGGGATGAACCTCCTCCCATGACCGTCATCAACGCCCTTGCAGGCCGGATAGATCGCCCGTAATCTCTCGTGGAGGCCCTCGTCCGCGTCCAAACGGCCGCGCCCGGGCCCCAGATTGCCGCTCCCCCGCCTCCAGAAGGCTCTGTCCCTGTCTGGATGGCCGACCACCAACAGGCTGCGTCCCCTGGCCGCCAGTCCCTCGAACCGGTGCTTCCCGAGGCCCGTTGGGCGCCCCAGGGCTCCACACCGAGATCCGCCGCCAGGACGCCTCGCCTCGAGCCTCCTCATGACCCTTATCCCCCGAGGAGATGTCAGTCACCTCGCTTATCCACGGGCGTGGTCGACCTCACCACCATCGGCGGGGCCGCATAGAAGGGGTCCGCCCCGGCGACTCAAGAGCTACCTCACCCCGGGACCTGAGGCACCTCATTGAGAAGAACCGGGGCCGCTCCCAGACGCCGGTCACCCACGGCGGGGGCCAGGGATCCCGAGACGCCGATTCCTCAGGATACCACGGTCGGCTCGACGCCCTCGAGAAGAAGATTGAGGGCATGCGCCGAGAAGCTCACCTCTCGAGCGACGGGGCTAAGTACGCCTCCGACTCGCTCACGAAGCCGTTTACCGAGGAACTGCTCACCATCCACGTCTCCTCACACAACAAGCCCCCAAAGGTCTCTCTGTTCGACGGCAAAACCGACCTGAAGGACCACTTGGACGCTTTCACCACGGGGATGAGCTTCCAGGATCACTCCGACGCCGCCCAGTGCAGAGCCTTCCCGGCCACCCTCATCCGTGCAGGTCGGGACTGGTTCCGAGGGCTCGAGCCCCGCTAGATTTTTACCTTCGACGAGCTGGCCACTCAGTTCCTCGGCCATTTCGTGGGGAACCGTCGACAGAAGAGCACGGTCGACTACCTATTCACGGTTAAGAGTGGGGACAAGGAAACGTTCAAGGCCTACATTACCCATTTCTACAACGCCCTTCTTAAGGTGCCTGAGCACCGAGACGAAACCGTTATAACGACACTCAGATCTGGTCTGAGGCACAAGGAATGGTTACGCTCCTTCGTGCTGGCGCAACCTAAGACCATGGCCGAGGTCAAGGCGTGGACCGAGCGCGAGGTCCAGCTGGAATCCGAGGTGAATGCTAACCTTCACAGGGCAGAATGGCCCGACCAGAAGAAGAGAGCTCGAGAGGAGAGGCCGGAGCGTCAGCAGCCCTACCACCCGAAATTCCAGGAGTATACCCCCCTCAACGTCTCCCTCGCAGTGTTACTGGAAGAGGCCCAGAACGAGGGGTTCTTCAAGTTCCCTCCGGTCCCGCGTCAGGCCGCAAAGCGAACCCGGGGCCCCTACTGCGCTTTCCACAGAGTACTGGGCCACGCCACGGAGGACTGCAAACAACTGAGGGACTACATCGAAGAGCTCATCCAGTCTGGGCACCTCGCCGCCTACCTGAGCAGGAGCAGCATCGCCCTCCCACCGACCTGACCATCGGTCAGATCATGCTTGCTTCAGCGGACGGCCATCCCGGAGCTCAGGGAGCCCCATGCCCTATACCAAGCGCGGGGGCAGACAGCCCTTCAGGGAGCTCGGCCCAAGCCAATAAAGTCATCTTCTAGCCTGTACCTTTCTTTTAAAGCAATGTAAATTCTTCCTAGGATCTATTGTTAATTTAATAAAGATCAATGGAGCATTGCGAAAAAGAAAGAAAAAGCTTTGTTTATTCAAAGGGTATTATGGGCTCCTCAGCCATACATGCAAAAAGAAAAGAAAATTACAATAGTGGGGGAAGGGGTGCAGCGAGCACTGCTCGTGGTACTCGGTAAAAATCTCCGCCAACCGGGGGCTCGCCAGTTCCAGCCTCTGTCCCCGGTTCCCCCCGCGGCATCGACCCCGAGGCTCAGCTCTTAGCATTCGCGGACGAGCGCCTCAAAGACCGCAGCTTGCCTACTGACTCATCAAAGAGCAGCTCAGACAGGGGGTTGTAAAGCCCCGGCGATTCCCTCCAGATGGAGTACATCAGCAGCTGCAGCAGGGAGGAGCGTCGTGGGAGCAGCTGGCCAAAATGGTCCTCGATGCTCCCGTAGACCAGCTGCACCGTATCCTCGGTGCAGTACGGGTCGTAGAGGTACACGTCTTCAAAGTGGACAATGTCGGGGATGGTGAACGGGAAGTCATGCATTCTCGGCGACCTATTTATGAAGGATGAAAAGACCAGTACTCCTTCAGCCTTATATAGCCCACTGCGCAGCCCAACCGTCGCACGCTTTCGCACATGGAGTCACTGCCACGCGGCAGCCATCAAGCCTTCTTCGGTGGAATCTAAGCAACGCACCCCTAGCGCTTCACCATCCCCTGCATTCGATAGGCTAGCTACGCGCGCCGTTGCCCCGACCGTTCCCATTCCCCACACCTGCAGCTGAACGGTCGGGATACACCACGACAAGATTCAGCCCAGCAGCTTCCCTGCTCGATCATCCCCAGCAGGCAGCTTCCCTGCCGCAACGCCGGGGGATCAAAAAGCCCTCCCAGAGGCAGTCGAGCCCGAGGTCCCCTCGCTCGGCTATCCCCAGCGGGCAGCTTGCCTGCCACAACGCCGGGGATCAAAATGCCCTCCCAGAGGCAGTCGAGCCTAAGGTCCCCTCTCTTGGCTATCCCCAGCGGGCAGCTTCCCTGCCACAACGATCAAAAAGCCCTCTCAGAGGCAGTCGAGCCCGAGGTTCCCTCGCTCGGCTATCCCCAGCGGGCAGCCTCCCTGCCGCAACGCAGGGGATCAAAAAGCCCTCTCAGAGGCAGTCGTGCCCGAGGTTCCCTCGCTCGGCTATCTTTCAGGACAAAAGCCCTCGCCAAGAGGCACCGGGCAGCAACCCTGCCCGGCCAAGGGTTCTTGGCAGGCTTCTTACAGCCTTATAGCTCTTCCCGCGCCAAGGACCAAAGTCCTCCCGGAGGCAGTCGGGCCCTTGCTCGGCTATCCCTGGTTGGTAGCTTCCTACCACAACCGACAGGGATTAAAGTCCTCGCCAAGAGGCACTGGGCAGTAACCCTGCTCGGTCCCCATCCTGAAGGATCAAAGCCCTCGTAAGAGGCAGCCGAGCAGCTACCCTACCCGGTAAAAACTCCAGCTGGTAGCTCCCTACCCGTGGCGCCAGGATAGAAGTGGCTGCCCCGCTCGTTCATCCCAGGCTGGTAGTTGCATACCCACGATTCCATAGGTCAAAGCCCTCGCCCAGAGGCCGCCGCACAGCTCCACTGCCTGGACATCCTTAGTGGGCTTCGTACAGCCCCTCAAACGCTAAAGACACAAGCCCTCGCAAGTGGCAACCGAGCAGCTACCCTGCTCGGCCATCCTTGGTGGGCAACTCCCCTACCGCCGCGCCAGGAAGCATAAAGCCTTTGCAAGAGGTGACGGGGCAGCTACCCTGCCCAGTCAACCCCGGATGGTGACCAATGCTCGGAATCAGAGATGCTCTGTGGTCGTGGACCCAAGACCCCAGTGAGGGGCGTCAGGTCTGTCCAAGTCTAAACGATCTTCCCTCGACTCCGGGGCCCAGGGAGATACCTCCTCATAAGCGCTCGTCGGCAAGTGATTGCAGACAACTCGACAGACGATCGCTAGACAGATGGCCAACCCGACGTAAAAGCACAACGATACAGGCAAAAATATTCCACGAGCATTCTTCACAAACAGATGGCTGAACACAATTCTATGGAGCTGAGAAAAAAAAACTTTATTACTACTGCCAAAGACAAAGGTTTTTTTTACAAAGGGTATTTTTTGGGCTCCCCAGCCTTACAAAATTCAAAAGAAAAACAAATTGAAGATGGGAGAACGGGGGCTCTACACCTCAGGGCCGGGCGCGACCTCGGGGTCCTCGACCTCCACCACTTGGGGCGTTGGGTCCTCGGCCGCCTCCTCGCCGGGAACTTCTTCCCCTTGCTCGTTGGCGCCCACGAGGGGGATCTCAGCTCGGAGATCCGCGTCGTCGAACCCGGGCATCCGGGACTTAACGGCATCGACGGCGTCGTGCCAAATGTGGGTCGTGGCCACGTCCAGGTCGTTATAAAAATCCTTTGACCCCTTATAACTCGCCATGGCCCTCGATTCAGCCGACTTAAACGCCTCGGCCGCCGCCCCCAGCTCCTTTCGGAGGGCCTTCAGCATCCTCTTCAGGTTGCCGGCAAGCACCTGGGAGTCCTCGAGCTTGCCCTCGGCGATCAAGGCGGCCTCGCTATGCCGGGCGACCTCCCTTTTCCCGGCGACCACCTCGCCCTCCAGGGTGGCGATCTTCGCCGACATCGCCTCCTGCTCTCGCCTGGAGCTCTCTTGCAACGAGGCGAGCTGACCCGCGGCCTCCAACGCCGGGGCTACCACCTCGGTCTCCACACGAAGGGCGAGGGCCACGTGCTGGAGAACCCGGGAAGACACAAAAGATCTGAAAACAGAAAAGGGTACCAAATCTCACGATGAACTGGGGGCTTACCTGCACGGACTCCTGGGCGATCGACGCCAGCTGGGCCCTGAGGGTCCCTCCAGCCGAGGTCTCTATTTCGTGCAAGAGGCTGTCCGCGACCGACAGCACCGATGGCACCGCGAACCGGAGCCCTTCTTCCTCCACTACGGTCGGCGAGGACCGGCCCCGGGAAGGTCTTCGGGAACTCTTCTTGAGCGGCTCCGAGGGAGAGCCGATTTCCTCTTCCGAAGCCGTGTCTTCCAGAATCAGGGCCGCTTCCGACCCGATGCTCTGCTGGGGCCCAGGGCGGGATCCGCCGCCGAGCGTCCTCGAGGCGCCGCCTCCGGGGCAGTAGGGGCCGGAGCGGGCTGCGCCCGAGAAGAGCTGGCGCCCCCGGCCCTAGTAGGCTGCCTCGGCTGGCGCATAGCATCTCGAAGAGAGCCGAAGTCCATGGATCCTGCATGAAACGAACACCCAACAGATCAGCAACACGAGTAAAATGTAAAACCAAAAAGTAAGCCTAACTTACCGACGAACTTGACGGGGCTAAGCCCGGCCCAGCTCAAAACCCTCTCGGACAGCAGCACGTCATGTCGAGGGACGGGCTCCCATGACGCCACTCTCACCGCGGCGGGGTCATCAGACAGGTTCCCTGGCAGACACTTCTCCCTCGACCACTTGGTGGGCACCGGCCAGTCCTCACCCTCGGGAGGGGAAACGAAGAAAAATTTCTTTTTCCAATCATGAATGGAGGAGGGCAAGGCCACGACCCCGGTCCCGGCAACGACCCCGGGCCGCTTCCTAAAAGTAAAGTAAACCCATCTCGGGTCACCAGCTCGACCGCCAGGGTGACTCTTGAAAATGAGGGAGGAATCGAGAAGGGAAAGACTGAAAGGAACCGCCTGTAGCCTTATGCGGATCAAGAACCCAAGGAGAATCATCCACGCGTTCGGCACTAACTGGCCGGGGGCCAAACCGAAGAAATTCAGAATGGCGATGACCTCAGGAGAGAAGGGCAGGCGCATTCCGCCCTAAAAAGCTTCCAAATACAGGGCAATCTCCCTGCCCCGTACCTGGTCTGCCCTCTCTCCCTCCTCGGCCAGACGAAGCGAGCCCGAGCATTGGCGAGCTCGTCCTCATGCCTCACCCAGCACGAGGTGCTGGGGCCACATCTGCTTCCTCCTCCTTGGAGGCGGCCCTAGCTTCACGGCCCCGGGGAGAGGGCCCAGCCCTTGCTCCCCGAGGAGACTCAGACACATCTAAAGGAACCCTAGCATCTACTCCTACAACGTCTACTGATTCTACAGAGGAAGACATCTAACCTGGGAAAAGAGATTCTTCAAAGGTTGGAAACGAAAGAGGAGAGACGAGCGCCGAGCAGCTGAGGCTTGAGTGAGGAAAATATGAAAGAGTAAGGGCCCTAGGGCAGACCCCACCCATATTTATTGCTGTACGGCCTCATCTAACGGTGCCCATCGTCTCCCGCCGAAATGTCTCCTCGCGCCCAGCGGCTCCGATCGTTCCACGTGGCAGCCCAACGCTGGACCGCGCCCCATCAGACGCCGCAAACCTGCGCACGTCGCATCGGCTAATCGACGCTCGACACGTGGGCCATCGCTTCGATTGCAGAGTGCACGAACCGGCGCACCTTCTTTAAATGCAAAGATCTCTCCCTGATTCGCTAGCAGAAAAGACAACCGACGGCCCGAGGACTTGTCTCGATGAAACCATAGAAAGGATCTCATCTCGGGAGGCCCAGTAGTCCACTCTTGACCCGACCACTAGCTGGTCGGGACAAGAGTGGGGGGCTAATGATAGTGCTCGATATTGGCGATCCCCAAGGTCATGACACGTGGCAGGTGATATGTCCCAGAACTCAGAAGGAAGGGCCCGCAGGGGACCGACCAAGCCACCCCATGCTCGGCCTACAAGTACAAGCTGGCCCCCCTCAGGGTCCCTACAAATTGGCATCCTCGGCCCCTCAGCTTGCCCCGAGCTTCCACCAGGCCAAGACCCCTCGGCCTCCTCGCTCGTCCCCGAGCTCCCGGCCGAGACCGTCTTCCTCGGCCCTCCGACCAACTCCACCGCTCACAGGCGTAACCGCCGCTCCGCGAATCTCGCCACGCATTGATTCTATGCCAGCAACATCCCACGTTCCACACCATCAATCCCTATTAATGGGCGATCCGCTTTCCGTGCGGACGTGACGTCGAGGGGGGGGCGTAACCGCCGGCGAGATTCTCGCGTCTGCTGCTGCGTGCTCCACCGCTATATAAACCCCCATCACAGAGGGGTCATGTAAGCCATTTTTTACACTTTTAAGCCGTTACTCTGCTCGGATCTGATCACTAACTTGAGCGTCGGAGGGTCCTTGGTGGTACCAAACCACCCCAGGACTTCTTTGCAGGTACTCGGCAACAACTTCCTCACCTCACTTCTTCCTCCAGAAACCCATTGAGACCCACACGCAACGAAGGATAATCGGCTAAGTTCACCGTGAGATCAACGGAAGACAACATCTGACGGAGGCCCGAAAAGGAGCTCCATCAGTTCGGCATCGACATTTTATTCACCGTGGCATAAAAAATATGTACAACTGCTCATTTGATTGTGGTAAATATTATGTTATTAGCATATCGTTCAAATTATGACCCTCATGTATATATAAGAGTAATTATAGAGAATATTTCAATTGAATGACCGGCATGAAGCCGGTATACCATTTTCTTCAGTCTCAAATAAGTATTGATGGGTTATGGGCCTATGGCCCTTATGGGTAATAAATTTTTTGGCATGTGCAATACGCAAATGGCAGTAGGTGATATTCCTATTTCCAAGTCTTGATTAATTTCGAAAATGTTATGGTAATACCTGTTGTGTACATATTAATGAGGTTTATTTACTAAATCTTTTACTGAATTAAAATCGGAAGTGTCACGGTCCATCTTGTGTTTGCATTATGATAGTTAAGATTAAAATTCAAGCCTTCAGCGTTTCTTTTTTGATGATTTGTTGTTACGATTTCATCCTAATTTCTTACAGTACAAAACATGATAAGGTTTTGATACAGAATAGAAAATTGATCTCCATCTCGATCATAAATATTTTCATTTTGATTCTTGATGCATGACCCAAATTAAAAAGTTACTGATGGAGCTCCGGATCTCCTTCAGATGCCGTCCTCCGTCGATCCTGCGATGGTGATCTTGGACGGCGGAGATCTCGTTTTGAAGTTGTTGGGTGTGGATCTCAATGGGTTGCGTTGGACGCCGGGCTACCTGCAAAGAAGTCTCGGGATGGGCGACCACTGTAAGATCCTCCGACGATCAAATTAGAGCCGAGGTATAGGCGCAGAGAGCGACGTATTGCGATAATTCGAGCTACTTGAGTCGTCTAAGAGAGGGGTTTATATAGGGATCGCGTGGAGCGAGCAGGTGCGAGATCGTCGCTGTCAGTTACGCCCCCGCGTTATCCTCGCCTTTAATTGATGGATACGCCCATTAATGGAGAGATACGCCCATTAATTGAGGGATTCATTAGCACGGGACGCGGATCATGGGGAGGCGGATATCTCGTCCTGACGATATACGCGGAGTCGTTACGGAGCGCACGGGATCCGCACTCTTGATGGATCGGGGGAGGCCGAGAAAGCTCGGCATGTCAGGGATCGGAGACGAGCCGGGAGGTCGAGGATGCTCGGCATGTCCGGGGCTCGAAGACGAGCCGGGAGGCTGAGGATGCTCGGCATGTCCGGGGATCGGAGACGAGCCGGGAGGCCGAGGATGCTCGGCATGTCCGGAGCTCGGAAACGAGCCAGGAGACTGGAAAAGCTCGGTAATGATCTGCTGGTAGTTCCCTAGATGAAGGTGGAATGTATTCAGGGAGGTCTCATGGAAGGTCAGAAACATCCCTTGAGATGAAGTCCCGAGGAATCCTCATGTTGCGACTCACTTATTCCACCTCCATTACCTTCGGGACACATCATTTGCCATGTGTCGTGATCTGAGGAGATACCACTTGTGAGCATCATCATTAGCCCCCTACTCTCGTTTCGACCTATTCAATGGTCGGGTCGAGAGTTGTCTGCTCGGTTTTTCTTCTGCTCAGTTTGGCGCCCAAAATCATAATGCGGATCGCCCGGAAACGGCACGGCGTTTGGTGGTTGCGTCATTTCGATCTTTGGTCTCGCGTGTCGTCTCGTCGTGCGTCTGAATCTTTGCGCGTATTCCCGATAGCGTCAGCGGATCAAATGAAATGATCGTGCTTTAATGAGGGGGCGTCGTTTCAATCGATCGCCAGTTGGGATATGGGCCACGTGTCGGACGTCGGTTAGCGGAAGTGAAAGGCTGTTTCTGACTTCCGCAGTCGAAGAGAAGTCCCTGTTGGGGTCAAAAATTATATCCCAGTTGACCAAGTCAAAATCAAAGTCAACCTCAAGCCAATTGGGCCCAAGCCCAGGCCAAGTGGGCCCATGCCCAAGTCAAGCCCAAACATGAAGCGGCCGGCCTCCCCCATGCCAAAAAGAAAATTATATAATAAATAGGTTTGATATAATTTTCATGCATGAATGTAAAATAAATGGGCATAAAGCCAAATTTTTGTAAACCCACGGCTCATGTGCAAAAGGAATGAGCACATGAGACATGGGATGGGCAAAAATGTCATTTTGTAAAGCCCAAAGAGCTATATGTAAATTTGTAAGCCTATAAAAAGCAACATGATGATGAAATGAAAGGAAGAATTCATTTCCTCAAAAGCTAGAGTTTTTGTGCCTCCTGCTCCTTCCTCAAGATTCTAAACCTTCTCCTTTTTTTTGAATTAAATCAAGAGTTTCACTCTTCTTTTTCCAAAAAGAAATAGTTTTTCACCACAAAACCCTTGAAGGGGAACGTGGATCTCCCATCAAATCTTTAAAGGGTAGATTTTTAAGTCCCACCCCCCTTTTTCTCCAAGATCTAGCCAACATAGAGGCAGAAGAAGGAAACCCATCTCCCAAAAATCCCACTTTGGGAAGATCCAAGGCTTAAGAGAAAACCCAGGACACAAGGAAGAAGAAAGGGGTCCCCTTTCATCACATCCGAAAATCTTTTAGGAGTTTAACTCCACAGAAAAATTAATATATAAAATAATAAATCACTTTCTCTAGGAGTTTAACTCCAAAAGTCAACCAGGGAGTACAACGAGGCTAAGCCCCTTTGTTCTTTTTTTAGGAGTATAACTCCAAAAGTCAATTGGGAGTACAACTCCCAGTAGGGGCTAAGCCTTTTTTTTCCCACTGGCTCCCAGCGCCTGCGTGCTAGGCACGTGAGGCGCTAGCGCCCACGCGTCCTTTGGACGCTATTCACCCTTTATATATATATATATATATACATACACGCCACAACACTTTCCCCGTTAGAAAAAATTCTAATGGGACGCTGCCCCGCATCCCGTAAGGGGGCTGCTTTCTATCTTGACCCCCAGCCCGCTATCCGGGTAGCGGGACCCCCGTAAACTCTGCGTGGCTCCCGATATATCCAAAACCCCTCAAGACATACATACGCACACTGCATGTCACGTCCCGCTTCCCAGTGTACGGCGAAAGGGACACGACGAGGCCGCTACGTATTTATTCTGAAGTAAATACGCTAAGCGTATCTAAGTAATATACATGAAAATGCACAAGCGACAAAAGATAACCGAACAACAACTTTATTTATTAACATTCTTTTGTACAATGCATGGAAAAGTAAATACATCTGAATGAAGCGATGCTTAAACAATGGCATAACAAGAATGTAAAGTACTGGAATGAAAAGGAAAATGTACAAGTGTAAATACAGCTCGAGGTCTTCAGTAGACTGGTCCAATTCTTCAGTGCTAGGCTCGGTCTCTGGAAGGTCCAAATCACCTAACAACATTCCAAAGAAGAAAGAGAAGGAATGTCGTCAGTGAACAATCGCTCGGTAAGTCCCAAAGATAAAGGAGAAGGATAACAGACAGAGAGTAAGAGAGAGAGTGTAGCTTTTAAAGTTGGATTATATTGTTATACTGTTATATTCATTAACGTTGTTGTTTGTAGCTTGGTACAGAAGGATACCAGTGTATACGAGAGGAGTCTCTATATGCTAGAGACTAGGGCAAATGGAAGTACAATGCTCTATTATACAACCCAGAACAATGGCAATTGGATTCAGGTTAGGTGTCTTAATCTTGCAGTCTCGTGCCACTTTTAACACCTTCCGTACCAATCTACCCCTTAAACCCCGCGATATCTTGGTTGTATTGTTTGTATTGTATTGCAACTTATAATGTCTTGTAATATAGATTGTATAATTGGATGACTTGCCGAAACCATGATATCAGTAACTGGATGTAACTGGAGAATCATGGATGTAACTGGAGAATCATGTAAATGGAAGTATATCCATGGTTCGGTTCAGTCAATATAAATTGAATAGTTTGAATATATGGATTCATGGATTCATATTGAATTGTAATATTGTAGTATTGTACTTGAATTATATTCAAGTTAGATTATTATAATAAGACTCAGTCTGAGTCAGAACAATTAGAAAAGAAATTGAATTCATGATTGTTTTGATGTTATCGGTAACCGCTGTACATGGGCGGCAGGATTTGTGTCTTTTTCAAAGACGATTACCGTGTTCATAACACCGTTGTTAAGTTGTCTACCTTAAATAGGCAAGCAACCACTTCTCCGGCTCCCTGAGGCTCAAGAGACTGGTCCCGCTTAAACATATGTTTATGATTGAATTAGATTTCGGATTGTGTATATTTAAGAAAATAGTAAAGAAATCACAACCAAAAATTATTTGACCGCAATCAACTACGGTGTCGGATGTAGATTGTTAGTGAGTGCGGATCGTCCACAGGGAAAGTGTAATCGTTCGTCTTTTCGAATTTAGATGAGTCGAAACTTTAAGAAAAGAAAACAAAACAATTCATGATTTAAATTTTGTATTTCAAGAAAAAGAAAATATCTAGATCTAAGAAAGCATTAAAAGATAGAATCAAGAATTGATCGTTTGTTGATTTTTCCAAACCAAATCTCAAGAATCGAAATAAGGCTCGTAGGAATCGATCGGATCTATAGATGTGATGTAATCTTACAATTACGTATTCTTATCCTTCGATGAATTGATACTAGATCGATGATGATCGATGAGAATTAGAGACTTCTTGTGAAACTAGGGTTTCATCTTATCTCTTGTTCTTTCATTGATATCATTCATATTCTAGCCTCTAGTAAATTCAAGAAACGATCGTAGATCCCTAATTTCGAGCGATCACAATCAAGAAAGCATCGCTACGAAACTAGGTCATCGATTCTTGAACTTGCTAGGGTTTACAAAACTCGTAGGACTTAAAAATCGTATTAAGATTTGTTACATCATCATTCTACAATCGTCTCGACTCCTTTACGAGCGGAGTTTTACTCAAACATTAAAACAAGAACAACAATTACAAATTGAGATCTAATCATGATGCAAGAATTAAAAGAAAGCAAGATTAAAGAATTTCACCTTTTATTTATATCAACAATTTCATTACATTCGCTCAAGAACTACAAGAGGAAGAATTCGATCGTCGACTTGGCTTCGCTTGTCTCCGTGGATCGCGGATCGGCTTGGATCACTTGCCCGATTGAAGATCGGCTCGGCTCCTAAAAGGTTGAAGGCTTCTCACTTGATTTGGTACTCAAGATCTTGGATTTGGAGTGGAATTAGGGTTAGGGTTTCGCACAAGCCTTGTCACGAGACTTGTGGAAGAAGATGGTGTAGAATGAACCAATGATTATTGATTAACCTCAACCCTTAGATCTAGGCTCCTATTTATAGATAACTAACCCTAGATCTAGGATTTCAAATTCTAAGTTACCCTCCAAAAGTTTGTTGAGGGAATTCAAATTTCCCTCCAAAAGTTAGTTAGGGGAGAAGCTTCTAGATGTAATTAGTTAGGAGGAGCTTCTAGAAGAGGATTAATTAGGAGCTTAATTAGGATTAGCCTTCTTTAATCTTCTTTGCTGATCTGGCAGTAGCTTTGAGAGCATTCTGGAACTTGATGTATCACAATGAGGTGTGGGTCCCGCTGGCAGAACTTTGCACTGAAAATGAGGAGATGACGTCACCACTGAGCCGCGCTTCCGCGGCATAAGAAGGCTATAGCCGCGGATGCGCGGCCAAGTTGGAGCTTTGGGCTTTCATTCTTCTGTTGTGGGCTTATACTGTAGTGTGGGTCTTCATTTAATATGCTGAATTGTGATTACTCCTTTGTATTGGTACCAGATCTGAAGTGAGTTTACGTATCTTTCGAGCGGTGTAATGTTCGAGCAAGCTTCTCTTTTCCTGCACAGACTTCGAAACACGGGTTGCAAGATATAGAAATACTGCGATGCCATGCAATGCAGTCAATTTCCCTAGAAATGCCGGTTTTAAGGTCTAGTACATGTAATCTGATAATATGCGACCGATTTGCTAATATGTAGAATACTGATGCCGAACACTTCTATATGTATGCAGATGATAGGGAAATTGCCGGTTAAAATATGCAATATTTTCGACTGATCAAATACCCCCAAACTTAATTTCGATCGTCTCGAGCGAATGTTTTATTAAAAAGAGAAGGAGAAAATAAAGAAAGAGAAAGACTAACTAGCACACTTTCGTAGGCAACACGATTGCACTGAGCACGTGCAACAAGCCTTTAAACCTCTAGGTGTCCCTAGTAGGAGGAGTGTTGTCTCCTGAGGGTTTTTAGTGGATTGCACCCACAAAATCCAATAATAAAAGAAAGATCATGAATATTACATTTAAAGAAAAGAATTGTATAAGAAAGACTTTGAAAATTAGGGTTTCCAACTAAGCTAGCTTTTCGGTTGTCATGAGCCCTATCTTAATGGTCATGAAAAGATGTTAGAAATCACGTCCTCACTCAATAAAACATCGTCTTATTCTTCATTCCTATCTTTCTTCCAAACATCGATCATATAACCCTGCGTGTGTGTAAAGACATCCCTACACCCGGAGAATTCAATTCAAGCTATCATACTCTTGCCCATCAGCCTCAGTATATATATATATATATTTTTTCTCGATGAGCTCACACACTTTCATGCGACCGTTAATATTTCTTGAGGTACTAACCAACCGATTACTCATGTGCTTGCTTATTTGGTGTATTTTCCTAATCTTGCACCACCTTAGGTATAGCAGTGACTCCCAGACCAGTTGGCCTTAGGGCACTAGATGAAAATGCACCATTGCTATATATTTTTTATTTCCCTTGGTGATAACAAAACCAGTGTCCATTTTTCTCACCATTTTTTTTTCCATACTTTTGGCTTTAAGACAAGAGCATTTCAAGGTATCCTCTACTATCCCAGGCTTCAAGACGTGTGTAAGTGCGAATAGCAGGGTAGCAACGTTCAAAATGTTTGGCTTCCAGAATAGAAACTATTTTTCAAACTTATTTTTATCCTCAGATTAGTGACGTCTTTCATCTTACTAACCCTTGGGACAACGGCTCATAACTACTTATTACTAGTTCGTATAAGAAAACTTCTAATTTTCTTGGTTTTCTTAAATTTTTCTAATCTCATGGATGTAATTTTTCACTATCTAATCTTTTATTATCTTATTTATGTACAAAAATCTTTTTATAGTTTTGAAAATTTTTAAATTTTTATGGTTTTTCAAAAAAAATGTTTTGTGCTTATGCAAATGATATGCAAATGATACGAAAATAAGCACAAACCTCCCCCAAACTTATTTTCAACAGTGTCCTCACTGTTGCCTTCTGCTTTATCTACAAAAACCTGTAAGCTTGGGAGGAATTTATTAGTGAGAGCAAAATATTTAAGTGAAGAACCTCCCCCAAACTTATTTTTGGCTCATTATTTTGTAAAAAATTTCTTTTCAAGAGCCAGAAAAATACCCCCCCCAAACTTGAGTTATGCAATGTTAATCTTTTAAAATCACAAGTGGGGGTCAAGAATCATTGGTCGATGCCAAACTTTGTAAAGACCAAATGTTAACACCAACCATTCAAAAATTTTATCAATGCAGTGCTCTGGTTGGTGGAAGAAGAAGAAGTGGGGAAAGGTTAAGTGGTGGAAGAGAGTGTGTGTGCGTCTCATATTGGAGAGACGATGCAGTGTATGTGATGGATTATTCGCATTCTTTTTACAATTCAAAAGAAGGGGTGGAGGTTCAATTTCATTGATTGGGAGATGATTCATCTCAACACCCGTGTTATTCAAAAATGCGAGTTTATCAGCGAAGATCTCCTCAAAAGTTCCATCTATACCCCGATGAATAATATCATCATAAGGTACGGGGTGATCTTCAGACTCTAAGAACAGTTCATAATCAGTGTTAATTGTTGACCCGGACATCTCGGTGGAAGAGTCCGAATGTGTATGATACATAGTTGGGTCAAACAATAACGTATGAAAAGAGTCAAGATCGATATCAGGAGGATCATCAAATTCGCTGCTGTCGACATCCATTAAGTCGACAGAACAGACCTGAGCAGTAGGTTCGGAGGGTACACTTCCCAACTTGTAAATGTTCAGCTCTATTGACCTATTCCCGAAAGATAGGGTCATAGAACCATTACGACAGTTGATTATTGCGTTGGAAGTGGCCAAAAAGGGGCGACCTAAAATCACCGGAATTTGATTCCGTGGGTTTACTACAGGCTGTGTATCAAGTACAATAAAATCCACAGGAAATACAAATTCCTCGATTTTTATTAACACATCCTCCAGTTTACCCCTAGGTTTAGTGATTGATCGGTCAGCCATCTGGAGAGTTATGCTCGAGGGCTTTAACACTCCGATACCTAGTTTCTCGTATACCGAGTAAGGAAGTAAGTTAACACTAGCGCCAAGGTCAAGTAACGCACGGTTGATGTGTTTCTCCCCAATAAAAATGGAAATAGTAGGACAGCCAGGGCCCTTACGTTTCCGTGGTAATTGTTGGGGAAAAGCCGTGTCTACAGTACTCGACATGAAGATTTTTTTAGGCACTTGAGTCTTTCTCTTCCTAGTGCACAAGTTCTTAAGAGTTTTTGCATAGGACGGAACTTGTTGAATAGCATCTAGGAGAGGGATGTTGATGTTAACTTCCTTAAACATGTCCACAATCTTCTCCATTTGGGCATCATGTTTCTTGGACCTCAACCTATTTGGAAATGGAGCTCTATCAATAAGTGTTGGGTCCAACAATTGTGGAGAAGTTTGTGGGGGTGGAAAAGATGAGGTGGGTGGAGGGTTCGAGCCCTTGGGAACACGGAGAATAGGCTCGGAAGAAGAAGGTAAGTTAGACGAAATAGGGTAAGAAGTAGAAGTGTGAGTGGAAGTGGAAGTTGAAGCCGGGGTGTTAATGATCAATTCATCATTATCAATTTGTTCACCCAAATGATTGTCTAGCACTCTTCCAGATCTCAACGTTGTAAAAGCGTCCACATTAGTGTAATGTGAAGGTCTAGGATCAGGTACGGGTTGAGATGGAAGATTCCCTTCTTCTCTAGCACTTATTTCGGCTGTTATTTGTTCAATTTGTGCTTCCATTGATTTGATATTCTCATTTTGAGTGAGAATGATCTTTATCATATTATCAATGGAAGATTGAAAACTTGCCGACTCTTGGATGGATTGTTTCATGAAAGTAACCAAGGTTTGCACCAGTGCAGAGATATTATCAGTACCGGCCAATTGCAAAGAGTTTTCATGTAGTGCAAAAGTGTTGGCAGGATTTTGAAAATTTTGCGGTTGGAAGGGGTGCTGACTCAATTGAAGTGGTGGCTGCTGTTGTGGTGGAGGGACCCTTTGAAAATTGTTTAGGATTGGAACCATGTTTTGAGATTGTGATTGGTTCCAAGCAAAGTTCGGGTGATTCCTCCAATCTTGATTATATGAGGAAGAAGAGGGATAGTTTGCAGGTCTTTGCTGAAGTGCAGCATTAGTGTGACCTTGAAACGGTACATTCAAAGGACATTCTTCCGTCAAATGTGAAGGGTTTGAACAGCAGCCACACACGGTTTTGGGAAGTGTGGATTGGTTTAGGGAGGCTGAAGAGATTTTGTTTTCTATAGCGTCGAGTTTCCTTTGTATTGCGGCCATTTCGGCTTTCATGGTGACGGAAACATCGAGCTGATTGACATCTTCCCTAGGTGGTGGTGGTCTAACACTTTCCCATTGTGATGTGTTTTGAGCTAAATCTTCTAAGTATTTCCAAGCTTCACCATCATCTTTAGATAGGAATTGGCAATGACACATGGTTTCAAGCATCTGTCTAGTAGTGAGATCAACACCCTCATAGATAATTCGACACAAATCCCATCTGGGGATTCCGTGATGAGGGCATTGGATAAGAAGATCCTTGAATCGTTCAAAGCATTTCCAAAATGGTTCATTGGGAAGTTGGGTAAATTTAGAGATTTCGCTCCGAACACGGGCGGTCTTGTGATTGGAATAAAATTTCTTAAGGAATGCTGCAACGAATTCGTCCCATGTTGAAATAGAATGTGCGGGTGTGATGTAAAGTCACTTCTCGGCTAAATCGCACAAAGTGAATGGGAGAAGACGTAAACGCAGAGCATCCAAAGACAGTTGTGAATTCCCCATCAAAGCACATACGTTTTCAAATTTGGAAATAAACATGTATGCGTTTTCAGAATCAAGACCGTGAAATTTGGGTAATAGTTTGATGAATTGGGGGTTGATTTCAAAATTTTCTCCGATGGCAGGTGGTATAGAAAGACAGGTGGGGAGGGTAACACGTGTAGGATAGCATCTCTCTTGGAGAGAAATGCGTGGAAGATTCTGCGCACCTGCGGGCGGTGGCAGAGTAGTGTTAAAGTTTGATGGATTTGGGTCCATCGCGGGTGTGGTGGGTGGTGGGGGAGAAGATGAAGAATTACCGACTCTGGGGTCGATAAAAGAAACGCGGACAAGACGGGAAATGGAATCCCGTGTCCAGCCTAACATTGTGCTAAATGGTTGTAGCACAAGTGGCAGCGTTGGTATAATTAGAGGAAATGATATATGCGGTGTTTGTTTTGAAAAGATACGGATTTTTGAAAAATATGATGCAACAAAACAAATGCAACACACAAACCCTAGAATCTAGTGGTCACCTAGGTCAAACTCTAGACCGCTCCTAACTGCCAAAAGACAAGTCGCAGGATAAATCCTCCACTGCCTCTTTGTCTCCCTGTGGCCGGATAAGTGCCAGGTAAGTGGGAAGGTACTCCACTACGTAAGTAGTGGGCCTAATTAAAAACCACTAGCCTTAGACACACTCGCCTTAGGCACCACAAGAAAACTCGGATAAGCAATGAATTACCCACGGCCTTCTCTTGTCCTAATTGAGCGCGACGGTCCTTAGAGTCATCTCTAGATTTCTTTTAATTAATGAGGGTCAATGCGGATGCAAGTTTTGCGATTTTCGGGGCCTAGGAAGGGTAATGAAATCCCCACCTAATTTGAATTTGGTCGTGCCCCTTAATTTCCGTATTAATATGCAAACAACCAAGAGAATCAAAACACGCACAAATTTTATTTTGCTTTTGCGGCGCTGCGTTTATTTGCAAAGAATCCTGCAGCAAAGTGTTAGTTGGAGCTAAAAAAGGGAGAGAGGAGAGAGCAAGAAATCACCTGCAGGCAAAATTTTCCAGAGACCCCTTCACCTAGCCGCGGATCAGCCGCATATGGTGGGCAATGGCCGCGGAAACGCGCTCCTATGGTGGGAACACTGTACAAAATTTTTCCAGGGATCTTCTGTTGGCTCCCTCAGCTCTCTGGTTTATTCCAAAAATTTTTTCCACAGCACAGAATGCTCCAGATTTCCTCGCAATCAAATCGCAACACACGTATTAGTGTTTGCACGAATTTAGATCTAAAAATTATGATGGAATAAATTGTTCAACTCAAATTTCAAAATACGAACTATTAGCGCACTATCCCCGGCAACGGCGCCATTTTGATTGAATTAGATTTCGGATTGTGTATATTTGAGAAAATAGTAAAGAAATCACAACCAAAAATTATTTGACCGCAATCAACTACGGTGTCGGATGTAGATTGTTAGTGAGTGCGGATCGTCCACAGGGAAAGTTTAATCGTTCGTCTTTTCGAATTTAGATGATTCGAAACTTTAAGAAAACAAAACAAAACAATTCATGATTTAAATTTTGTATTTCAAGAAAAAGAAAATATCTAGATCTAAGAAAGTATTAAAAGATAGAATCAAGAATTGATCGTTTGTTGATTTTTCCAAACCAAATCTCAAGAATCGAAATAAGGCTCGTAGGAATCGATCGGATCTATAGATGTGATGTAATCTTACAATTACGTATTCTTATCCTTCGATGAATTGATACTAGATCGATGATGATCGATGATGATCGATGAGAATTAGAGACTTCTTGTGAAACTAGGGTTTCATCTTATCTCTTGTTCTTTCATTGATATCATTCATATTCTAGCCTCTAGTAAATTCAAGAAACGATCGTAGATCCCTAATTTCGAGCGATCACAATCAAGAAAGCATCGCTACGAAACTAGGTCATCGATTCTTGAACTTGCTAGGGTTTACAAAACTCGTAGGACTTAAAAATCGTATTAAGATTTGTTACATCATCATTCTACAATCGTCTCGACTCCTTTACGAGCGGAGTTTTACTCAAACATCACAATAAGAACAACAATTACAAATTGAGATCTAATCATGATGCAAGAATTAAAAGAAAGCAAGATTAAAGAATTTCACCTTTTATTTATATCAACAATTTCATTACATTCGCTCAAGAACTACAAGAGGAAGAATTCGATCGTCGACTTGGCTTCGCTCGTCTCCGTGGATCGCGGATCGGCTTGGATCACTTGCCCGATTGAAGATCGGCTCGGCTCCTAAAAGGTTGAAGGCTTCTCACTTGATTTGGTACTCAAGATCTTGGATTTGGAGTGGAATTAGGGTTAGGGTTTCGCACAAGCCTTGTCACGAGACTTGTGGAAGAAGATGGTGTAGAATGAACCAATGATTATTGATTAACCTCAACCCTTAGATCTAGGCTCCTATTTATAGATAACTAACCCTAGATCTAGGATTTCAAATTCTAAGTTTCCCTCCAAAAGTTTGTTGAGGGAATTCAAATTTCCCTCCAAAAGTTAGTTAGGGGAGAAGCTTCTAGATGTAATTAGTTAGGAGGAGCTTCTAGAAGAGGATTAATTAGGAGCTTAATTAGGATTAGCCTTCTTTAATCTTCTTTGCTGATCTGGCAGTAGCTTTGAGAGCATTCTGGAACTTGATGTATCACAATGAGGTGTGGGTCCCGCTGGCAGAACTTTGCACTGAAAATGAGGAGATGACGTCACCACTGAGCCGCGCTTCCGCGGCATAAGAAGGCTATAGCCGCGGATGCGCGGCCAAGTTGGAGCTTTAGGCTTTCATTCTTCTGTTGTGGGCTTATACTGTAGTGTGGGTCTTCATTTAATATGCTGAATTGTGATTACTCCTTTGTATTGGTACCAGATCTGAAGTGAGTTTACGTATCTTTCGAGCGGTGTAATGTTCGAGCAAGCTTCTCTTTTCCTGCACAGACTTCGAAACACGGGTTGCAAGATATAGAAATACTGCGATGCCATGCAATGCAGTCAATTTCCCTAGAAATGCCGGTTTTAAGGTCTAGTACATGTAATCTGATAATATGCGACCGATTTGCTAATATGTAGAATACTGATGCCGAACACTTCTATATGTATGCAGATGATAGGGAAATTGCCGGTTAAAATATGCAATATTTTCGACTGATCAGTTTACTAGGGTCCTTAGGATAATTTATAGAACTTGAGGGGGTTTTATGTAAAAGTACTTTTGTATAATTTTAAAAATAC
This sequence comes from Agapanthus africanus, assembly GCA_030015575.1. Lineage (NCBI taxonomy): Eukaryota > Viridiplantae > Streptophyta > Magnoliopsida > Asparagales > Amaryllidaceae > Agapanthus > Agapanthus africanus. Next base: position 64,847,247 of record JASDDO010000028.1, on the reverse strand, counting down.
ACCCCAAGTGTTTATTTATCGTCTTTAGAGTTGTAATAAATGTAGATTTTATATTTGTAACATTTCTAGTGAAATAAACCTATTTCTTATATTACATGCTATTTATTTGTAATATTGTACTTTTATGGAATTCATGGTATTTTAATGTAAAGTGATTCTTGTGATTTTAGGAAAAACATGGAATATTTATATTATATCAAAAATAGATATTTTGATAATACATATATATATATATATATATATTTATATAAAAATAAATTTTAATATATTATTATATTTCTAGAAATCTCATTTTCTTAAGATATTCGTATTTTAAATCTTCGAGACCGAATGCTCCTTGCGGAGGTCTGAATCTCGCACTACTAAGCCCAGAGATGTGCGATAATCTACACTATCCCAGTCGGGTTCCCCAAAATGGGTTGTAGCGGCACTTTGCAAAGATTTATAAAAATACTTAATCTTTTAGAAAACGGTTTTATTAATTCATGGTATTTATTTGAAATGTTTCGTTTTCCCGTATTCTATGTTTCCGAAAGGTATTGTGCTATGTTGCATATGAGTGTGTGAGGAGGTAGGTCATTACCTCGTGATCTACTTAAAATAATAGCAAGTTTGTGATGTTTAAATGTCGAAATGAAACTATATGGTATTTTAGTGAAAAAAGTACGGTAAAAGTTATAAAATGAATTAGATTGTCATGAATCTTGTTCAACCTGTTTATTAGTGTTTAATAGTCAACATGTAAGAGTTTTGTGTGATTGTATTTATGAAAATGTTGGATTTTAGAAAGAACCGAATGGGAAATCGGATTTGCTCCGATTCCGTCGGGTTTTAGAAATACGTATTTTAGAAAAGAGTATAGAAGGGGGGAAAGTGGGACTTACGGCTTTATAAGTTAGGGATGAGGAAAAGGAGACGGGAGGAGGCGCCGGTGCGTCGTTTCGTCGCCGGTTGCTCCTTGAAACGTCGTCGGAAAATTGCCGAACCTTTCGCCCTTCGCTATTTCAAAAGTACGCTAAACTTCTATGGATTTCTTGAGAGTTTTGATCAGAATTTTGGAGTGAGGGGTGTGTGTTTAGGGATGGTATTTATAGGGTAAGGCTAGGGTTAGGGTTAGGTGAAGAGGTGTGAGAAAAATGTATTAAAAATTGGGTTTAATGTGATTTAAAGGGGCTATGGAAATGTGCAGGAGAATTAAACTATACAGGGATGATGGGAAGCCAAAAAGACACGATTTTTGTTTTGGGAACTCGGCGGTCCGTCCGAGTCCGGCCGGTGGTGCTGGCCGAGTTAGGCCGGGGTCAGTCGGGACGGGTCCGTCGTCTCTTGAGCTTCCCCCTGGTCCAGTTTGTTTTTAGTGTGTAGTGGGATTTTACGGGTTTAGCACGTGTAGACTCTTGGTATTCTAAAAATTCAAAATAAAACAATATTAAAAATAATGTGGGGGTATGGGATTTGAATTCTGGTGGCTTGGTTCAGCAGTGCAAGGTATTACCAATGAGCTACAAGCTCCTTCTTGTAATTAAAAAGCAAAACAGGCTTATAACTTGTGCTCAGGCAAAAATACCCCTTTCTGTATTTTTTGAAAAAATTGTACAGAAAGTTTGGGGTTGTTACACTGCACATTGAGTTCGCATGACCAGTTTGACCTATCAATCGGAGGTTCTTTTGCTCCAAAGGTAAGGGGTAATTATCGACAGCTTAGTCCGCAGCTGCCGGAGATTCGGATTCCCACAATCAATAAACCCCCGTCTACCCTAGGCATGGGGAATCTGTAGTATGCTTGACAAGCGACTGTTGGGGTCGAAATTTACACCCCGGTTGACCAAGTCAAAATCAAAGTCAACCCCAACCCAAGTGGGCCTAAGGCCAGGTCAAGTGGGACAATGCCCGGGTCGAACCCGAACACGAAGCGTCCGGCCTTCCGCCATGCCAAAATAAAAATTTTGTAATAAATAATTTTGGTGTATTTCCTCTTTTTTATTTATTTTTGAATAAATGTAAGAAAATGGGCATAAAACCAAATTTTTGTAATGCCCATGGCTTATGTGCAAAAAGAAATAGCACATGAGGCATGGGATAGGCAAAATGCCGCTTTTGTAAAGCCCAAGGGGCTATATGTAAAGTGTATAGCCTATAAAGGCAAAGAGAATGAAAATATCTCAACAATTTTTTTTTCTCTCTCCCAAAAAGAATCAAGATCTGTGATCTTTTCCTTTCTTAAGGTTCTAAAACCTTCTTCTTTCTTTTAAATTAAATCAAGAGTTTTACTCTTCCTTTTCCAAAACTAAATAGCTTTTCACCACAAAACCCACAAAGGAGAGCTTGGATCTTCCATCAGATCTTAAAAAGGAGAGATTTTTAAAATCTCACCCCTCTTGTTATCCAAGAGCCGACCAACAAAGGAGGAAGAAGGAGACCCATCTCTAAAGACCCCACTTTGGGGAAGATCCAGGGCTCAAGGGGAGAAGCCCATTCATCAGCTTCAAAATATCCTAGGAGTTTAACTCCTCTCACACACACACACACACACAAAATAATAAGTATTTCTTTCTGGGAGTACAACTCCCATTGCAGGGACCAAGTCCCTTTTGCCGCCCAAAGCGCGAGCGCCCGAACGCCTAAGGCACTGGCGCCCGAGTGTCCACGTGCCGAGCACGTGAGGCGCGAGCGCCCAACGCGCTGGCGCCCGAGCGCCCGCATGCCTAGCACGTGAGGCGCTAGCGCCCAAGGTGATAGCGCCAGCACCCGAGCGCCCAAGCGCCCGCATGCCGCGTACGTGAGGCGCTGGCGCTTTTTTCCCACGCATCCTTTGGATGCCCTTTCCCTCTTTTATACACACACACACATACACACACACTCTACAACACTGTCCCCCGTTAGAAAAAATTTCTAACGGGGCGCTGCCCCGCACCCCGCAAGAGGGTGTTCATATCATAATTTTGCATTATCATATTCCCCATTCTTAATCATTTTACAAATAAATATGTGATTTTGATCCATGTCTGCTAAATAGTTGCAGGTTACAGGTTTTCGGAACAATACAATGAAAATGGTAAAAAGACGCTACAGAAGTGAGACTACGACCAACAAATAGAAAAATCTTTGTCATGCCGCTTACAGTTTGAGGGAGCCAAACCATGCTTATGGTCGCGGATCCGCGGCCGTGCTGTGCACGTGGCGGTGCGTGTCAGTGCGTGTCGGTGGAGTCGGTGCGTTGATCCGGTTTTCTTAGGGTATTTTTGTAATTCTAAATAGGGATCAGATGTAAACCCTAAGGTTTCTATTATCTATAAATACGAATCCTACAGCTCTTTTTGGAGCATGCCTATTTTGGGTGCCTCTTTTGAGATGCCTCTTTTAATTTCTAGATCTTAGATTTTCAATTCTTTGTAATCGTCAAAGAGTGCATCAATAAAGAAGTAAGTTTTTTTATCTTGTCTTAGGTATTTTAATTTCTTTTCTGCCCTAATTATCTAGCAATTTTATTTCTCTGCCGTATTTATAAATTTTTTATCTACCATAGTTAATTAAAAGAAAAACCATAAAAATGAATTCGTTTATCAATTCCCTAATGAGTGAGTAGTTCCTCACTTGTTAGGGTTAGGTTTAGAAAAGGTTTGAGAGATGAAAATCTCTCACCCCTTTCATGCCCGTTATACATTTTAAAGTAGGACTTTATGCATACATACACACACCGCTCACTACGGCACCCTATCCCACGAGATAGCGGTGATACCATAGTTAAAGACCGGTTATGTATGTTTTCTATGTAGGTTAGGGTAAGAGTTAAGAAAGGACGGACAAGGACCTAGAGGAAGAAACCTAGTTTCTTCCTGATCATGCTAATCCCCTTTATTAACAATTACCTTAACACCTAAAAGTTCTTAATTAGGGTAAAGAAAGCGGTGAGAATAATTGACATTCCAAACCAACCTAATCCTAACCCTAGCAAGCATTTTATAAACTTTTATCTCATTCTTAGATCTTAAAATAAAAACACCATTTTTTTGGACTTAACTCGTTAGAACATAAAGAATAGGAATCCATCTCCCTGTGAACCGACTCGTACTCAACCGTCTAGCTACCAAGCGACACCGTTCTTGATTGCGGTTATTAATTCTTTGATTTCGAAACGCATACTAAAACAACGATCAATCAAATGGCGCCGTTGCCGGGGAGACGGTGGTCTCTTTTTTTGTGTAATTTCGGGTTAAGAAAAAAAAATTATAAAAATTAAAAAATTTAAAAATTATAAAAGTTGAATTTTTTTAAAACAAACAAAAAAAATTTTAAAATAAAATTTATCTTGTTCTTTTTTAGAGGTATTGTGTGAATTGTGCAGGATCGAAAAGACGAACAGATTCAGATATGGAAAAATCTAGTGAGCAAAACAGCAAACAGCAGATCTGACCAAACACAGGAGAACCACAACAGAGAAATAGAAGAATTTTGGAGATCTGAACCGCTAAGTCAACCGCGGAACCGCCGCAACATAGTGCCTTTGACCGCGGATCCGCCGCGTCTTGCTGACGTCAGCAAGTCAAAACCCCTCTGTAAGCTTTCTTGTCTCCTCTGTAACCCTCTGATCTCCTTTGAAAAATTTTCCTGCAGAGTTCTTTGTGCAAAATCTTTCTCCCTCTCCAATAAATTGTTTTTGTACAGGATTCTTTGCGATGCAAAAGTAAATTTTTTTTTTTGAAAGTGTTTTAGATTTTTGGTGTGTTAATTGCTTTGCATATTTAAAACAGACTTTAAGGGGCTATAACACCAATCCAGATTGGGTGGGGATTTCATTACCCTTCCTAAGACCCCAAAAATCACAAAAAGCATTTTTGCATCAACACTCGAGTTAAATTAAAAAATATTAGACTCAGCCAATAAGGACTGTCGTGCTCATTAGGACAAAGGAAAGGTTGTAGGCATCGGTCGTTTATCTAAACCTGACTTTGTAGTGCCTAGGCTAGACAAGTAGGAAAGGTAATTTTAAAAGGCCCGTCTCACGGTGATTCGTGAGCGGATCCCTTCTTTCTTTACTTGTGCTTACCTGGCCACAATTGGCGGTGAAGAGACGATTTGAGGATCTCACAACTTGCCCTTTGGAACAGTTAGGAGCAGTCTAGTTGACTTAGGAGACCCTAGCTTTAGGCTTGATTGTGCATGTATAAATTGTGATTGTTTGACATTGTGCCATAGTTTCGTACAATTTTTTGTAAAACTCTTTCTAAAAACAAAAGAAAAAAAACACTTTAAAAAATTTCAAAACTCCAAAAACAATTTTTTTTAAATGAAAATTTTTTTTTAAAAAAATTAAAAATAAAAATATAAAAAATCATCACATTCTTTTTCTTCTTCTTTCTCACATCATGGGTACCCCACCTTCCAAAACTCTTGCCGAACTTTGGTACCTTGAACCAAACTTTGCTTCCTTCGCGAATTATTTTGGTCGAATTACGGACGACCCCTCCATGCCCAAAATTTCTTTAAAAGATCGAATAGAAGCGTCTAGGAGAAACAGTTGGACTCCGCAATCCACTTTGTATCAACCGTTTCAACCTTCACCACCTTCTTACGTTGATACTCTTTCTTCGAGTCCTGTTGTAACTCCGAAACTGTTCATACCATAATTTTTCATTCTTTTAGACCCCATTCTTATTCATTTTACAAATAAACAGGTGCTTTTGATCCATGTCTGCTACATAGTTGCAGGTTACAGGTTCTCGGAACAGAAACGTTGAAATTGATGAAAAGATGATACAAAAGTGAGACTACGACCGATAAATGGTGGAATCTTGATCATGCCTACATTTTGAGGGACAATGAAGATCAATGAACAAGTTCACAAAGCACAAGGGTAAAGTAAGGTTCAAGACTTCGACACGAAGCGAACGGTAAAGTCCACTACATTTATTCACTGTGGAAATCTGGAAGACAACCAGAAGACATTCTGAAGAACAAACTGAAGAAAACAGAAGACAACAGCAACAGACAGAAGCCCTAAGAAAATGAACCGACAAGCTCACTTTATGGCCGCGGATCCGCGGCCAAACATGGCACTTGGCCGCAGTTCTGCGGCCATGGTGTGCCTGTGTCGGTGCAAAAAGATTCTGTGACGTGAGGCGGCACGTTGACTAGTCTTCTTAGGGGTATACTTGTAATTGCAGATATGACTCAATTGTAACCCTAGGGTTTCTATGTTCTATAAATAGAGACCCAAAAACTTGTTTTAGTTTATGCCTCTTTTCATTGAATAAAATTCAGAATTCCTATCATGTTTTGAGAGCATCAATTTTCGTAAGTAGTTTCTTTTATTTGTCCTAGTCTTAATTTTTATTTCTGCCCTAATTTAAATTTATTCTCTGCCCTAGTTTAATTTAGATTAGAACTTTTTATTAATCTGCAGTAGTTAGATAATTAATCTCTTAAATCGAAAACTCAAATAAAAATCATGTTTTTTATCGATCCCTTAATGAGCGAGTAGTTACTCGCTTGTTAGGGTTAGGAATAAGGAAGGTTTGAGAGATGCAAATCTCTCACCCCTTTCTTGCTCATCGCATATTAATTATTAGGACTCCATGCATACATACACATGCCGCTCCCTATGGCACCCTACCCACGAGGTAACGGTGATATTGTAGTAGAAAAGACCGGTTGTGCATGTTTTCCCTGGAGGTTAGGGTAAGGATTAAGAAAGGACGGACAAGGACCTAGGGTGTTTCTTCCCGATCGTCCTAATCCCCTTTATTAATAATTACCATAACACCTAAAGAGATCTAATTTAGGGTATTGAAAGCGGTGGGAAATTTTTAATTTTCCAAACTTAACCTAAACCTAACCCTAGCATGATTCTAAATTCTAGTCTAAATCAACTTAGCTTTTAGTGATAAACATCCACATCGTTTGGAATTAACTCATTAGAACAACTAGCAAATACACAACATCCCTGTGGACCGATCCGTATTCACCGGCTAGCTACCAAGCGATGCCGTTCTTGATTGCGGTAAAAAATATTTTTGATCACAAAAAAACGAAAAAATCAAATGGCGCCGTTGCCGGGGATGGCGTAGTATTTTCTTTTTGCAATTTCGGGTTAATATAAAATTAAAAAACTCATAAAAACTGAAAAATTAAAAAATATAAAAAATTTATCATCTTTTTATTGTTTGAAGGGTGTTTCGTGTGAATTTTTGCAGGATCAACGAATGTGTTCGGATCTGGAAAAATCCAGAGAGCGAAACAGAAAACTGAAGATCTGAACAACAGAGGATTACAACAACAGAGGAGCAGAAAAAGTCTTGGGAACCGAGCCGTAGATCAGACCGTGGAACCGCCGCCGCACCCTACCCTTGGCCGCGGAACCGCCGCAGCCTGCTGACGTCGGCTGTCTAAATTCTCTCTGTTTGTTTCCTTTCTCCTTCCTCTGAACCCCTGATACTCCTCTGTAAAATCTCTTGCAGGATTTTTTGCGCTAAAAAGTCTCTCCCCCTTCCAATAATTGATCTTGTGTAGGATTCTTTGCGCCGCGCTAAAAATAATTTTTTTTTTTGCAAGTGTTTGTTTACTGCTTTGCATATTTAATTTGACTTTAAGGGGCTTGAAACCAATCTAGATTGGGTGGGGATTTTATCACCCTTCCCAGGACCCCAGAAATCACATAAGGCATATTACGTTGACCATCAATTAATTAAAAAAAAAATTAGACTCAGCCCTAAGGACTTCACGCTCAATAGGACAAAGGAATAGTTGTAGGCATCGACCTTTGATCCTAACCTGACTTTGTGGTGTCTAGGCAAGTGTGTCTAAGGTAAGTGATTACTTAATTAGGCCCACTACTTACGTGGTGGAGAACCTCCCACTTACCTGACCACAATTGGCGGTGAAGAGGCGGTTTGAGGTGCTATTTCTTGCCCTTTAGAATAGTTAGGAGCTGACCTAGGTGACCCTAGATTTAGGCCTGATTGTGCATTTGTGGTTGATTGAACGTGTGTCTAAGCCTTTTATCGAAAATCTTTTTTTTGTAGAATGCACCACATAAAAAAATATTTAAAAAACACAAAAAGAAAAAAAAGGAATTTTTTTTTATAAAAACTTGCAACTTGTCGCTAAGAAATTCGTGCACCCCACTTACACCCACTTTCTTCTCATTAACATTTTCTTACCTCCACATTCTGTTTTTCACCTTTTTGACTACACTACCTCTTTATTGTATGTCCGGTTGGACTGGGACACTAGTGCCCGATTAGTCCGTGTCTCGTTGGTACCGACCGACGAAGCTTTCGATTCCGAAGTCGAAATTCCTTCCACTTCCTTACCTTCACCTTCACCTTCACATTCTTCCTCCGAAGGGATGTCGGGATATAATCCTAATAACACCTTACCCACGAGACTAATTCCACCTCCGTTAGGTGTGAATAACCCGGGTCACCTGCCTGTTGAAGCGCCCCAACGAATCACGCTCCAGGATCTTTTCTACCCTATCCGCATCGCCTTACCTACTTGTCTTTCACTCCCACCGGCAAATGGGGACAACTTTGAGATCAAACCCCACTTCATCAACTTGTTGCCCAAATTTCACGGACTGGAATCTGAAGATACCTATATCTTCATAAAAAAATTCCAAAATATTTGCGCAATGATGAAAACAACCTAATTATCAGATGATGCTATAAGGCTAAGGGTCATTCCTTTCACCTTATGTGACTTAGCCGAGAAGTGGTTATACAGCACAGCATCACATTCAATTAAAAATTGGGAAGAGTTTGTTAAAGCTTTTCTTAAAAAGTTTTATCCACATCACAAGATCGCGAGAATTCGCAATGAGATCATTCAATTTTCCCAGCTTCCTTCCGAACCCTTTTGGAAGTGTTTTGAAAGATTCAAAGACCTACTTGTTCAATGCCTTCACCATGGGATCGAAAATTGGCAACTTTGCCAAACTTTATACGAGGGATTGAACCCAGCAACGAAGCAGTTGCTAGAAACCATTTGTCAAGGTCACTTTCTAACCAAATCTAGTGAGGAAGCGTGGAAGTTTCTCAACGATCTTGCTGAACAAACACTTCAGTGGGAAAGCACCAAGACCGCCTCATCTTCTTCAATTGGTCAGTCTAGGGCAGGCATACATTAATTAGATATGTCGATTGCTATGAAGGCCGAGATGGCCGCACTTACGAAAAAGTTAGAAGCAATTGAGACCAAAATCTCATCGCCTTCTCCTGCCCCTGCTTTGCCCCCACGAACTGTTTGCGCTTATTGTCTGGATCCATCATATCTTTCCGAAGAGTGTCCTTACAATCCACCTGTTCAAAGACAAGATCAAGTCAATGCTGCCTTTCAGCAACGACAAAGAAATAATCCCTACTCTTCGACTTATAATCCGGGTTGGAGGAGTCACCCAAATTTTGCTTGGAATCAAAATCAACAATTCCAAGGAAACAACAACTTTCAAAGGCCTCCTCCTCCACAACAACAAGCTCCTCCACAAACTCAATACCATCAACCTTTCCACCCACAACCTTACCAAAACCAAATGAACAATTTTGTGCCCAACAACTCTTACCCTCAAAACAATTTTGTTCAACCAAATAATGATAAGGTTACCTCGCTAGAAAGAAGTCTAGATGCATTTCTAAAACAATCTACACAATCCGCAGCAAGGTTGGAGACTTCCATTCAATCTTTGGTGCAAAACAGTGCTTCACACGATCAAAGCATCAAATCTATTGAGGCACAAATTGCACAACTCAATGCTGCGTTGAGCGAGCGAGAAAAGGGAAAGCTTCCATCTCAACCATTACCAAATCCCGGTCACGCACATGTTGCATATGAACAGCAAAATCATAACGTAAATGCTGTGACCACGTTGAGATCTAGAAAAGTGTTGCACAATAACGTGGGTATTAATAATGACACCCCTGCCGGTAGTTCTTCTTCATTTTCTTCACATTCATCTTCTTCGTTAGAGCCTATTCTTCATTCTTCACAAGGCTCTACTTCTTCTATTTCGAACGGAACCACTTCTCACATCACGAACACATCTACACAGGGATCCATTCCAACTCCACAATCTGATCCACAAAAATTGGACTCAACAAATTTTCAAAATGTTCCTTTTCCAAACAGGTTGAAATCCAATAAACAAACTCCACAAATGGAGAAGATTGTAGAGTTGTTCAAACAGGTTAGCATAAATATAACTCTCTTGGATGCAATCTAACAAGTTCCTTCTTACGCGAAAATCTTAAAGGACTTATGCACCAAGAAGAGGAAGTCACAAGTACCAAAGAAAGTTTTCGTAGCTAGTGTTGTTAGTGATGCTCTTGTCCAATTTTTACCCCAAAAGCAAAAGGACCCCGGCTGTCCTACTATTTCGATAACAATTGGGGACAAGAACATCAATTGAGCACTATTAGATCTTGGTGCTAGTGTCAATTTGCTACCCTATTCAGTGTACGAGCAATTAGGCGTTGGAGAGCTTAAACCCACTCATTGTACTCTCCAAATGGCCGACCGATCCATCACCCATCCTAGGAGTGAGTTAGAGGATGTGTTAATTAAAGTAGGGGATTTCATTTTTCCCGTTGACTTCATTGTTATGGATACACAACCTGTAGCTAACCCCCGGAATCAAATTCCAGTGATACTTGGTCGACCATTCCTTGCGACTTCTAATGCGGTGATTAATTGTCGTAATGGTTCAATGAACCTACATTTTGGAAATATGACAGTTGAACTCAACATTTTTAAGTTGGGGAATCAGCCTTCCGAGCCTAATGCTAGTATACTTGATATTTGCTCGATTCACGAGATCACGGAGGAGGACTGTGAGCTCGAAAAATTTCTGTTCGATCACAGTAGTATTGACGCCTCTAGTGCGTTCCTCCTAGAATCCGACACAGCTTTCACACCGGACAACGATTATGAGTGGTTCACCTTTTTTGACGATTTTGAAGACTCACCACCCGAGTTTGAGTCTTTTGATTTTTCGGATGAGTTGGTTGAACCATCCGACTCGGTTGCGTACACTCGATTTGAACCGTTGATAGAATCCTTCGAGTTTGAAACAGTTTCACCTATGTTACCTTCAATTGTTTCACCTCCTAAACTTGAACTAAAGCTTTTGCCGTCTCACCTTAAATATGCTTACCTAGGTGAGAATGAGACCGTTCCCGTTATCATATCGGCCTCTCTAGCTCTCGAGCAAGAGAAGGCCCTTTTAATGGTCTTACAAAATAATCGGCAAACTTTTGGCTGGTCTATGGTGGACATCAAGGGGATTAGTCCCCTCATAGTTGAACATTATATATACTTGATGGATGATGCCAAGCCGGTAAGGGATCCACAAAGAAGCCTCAACCCCATAATGAAAGAGGCTGTCAAGAAGGAGATTGTAAAATGTCTTGATAGTGGTATCATTTACCCTATCTCGGATAGCCAGTGGGTTAGCCCCATTCATGTTGTCCCAAAGAAATCGGCATTACGGTCATAACCAATGAGGCAAATGAGTTAATACCTACTCGCACTCAAACTGGGTGGCGAGTTTGCATCGACTATAGAAAACTCAATACCGCGACAAGGAAAGACCACTTTCCTTTACCTTTCATTGAGTAAATGCTAGAACGATTGGCTGGGCACGAGTTCTACTGCTTCTTGGATGGCTATTCCGGCTATAACCAAGTCCCCATCGCCGAAAAGGATCAAGACAAGACCATATTTACTTGTCCTTTCGGTACTTTTGCTTATCGTCGCATGCCCTTTGGGTTATGCAATGCACCCGCTACATTTCAGCGGTGTATGATGGGGATCTTTTCAGACATGGTTGAAAAGTTTTTGGAGATTTTTATGGATGATTTCTCCATTTTTGGTGACTCATTCGACGAGTGTTTGCTACACCTTGACGCAGTTCTTACCCGCTGTAGGATTAAGAACCTCACTCTAAATTGGGAGAAGTGCCACTTTATGGTACGGGTGGGTATTGTCTTAGGACATGTCATCTCGCAAAATGGCATAGAGGTTGATAAAGCCAAGATTGAAGTCATTTCCAATCTCCCTCCTCCTAAATGCGTCAAAGACATCTGAGCTTTCCTTGGCCATGCCGGTTTTTATAGACGGTTCATCAAGGATTTTAGCAAGATTGCTAGGCCTTTGACTCTCTTACTGGCCAAGAACACAACATTTGATTTTGACTCAACTTGCATGGAAGCGTTCGAGTCATTGAAACACTCACTCATTTCTGCGCCCATTCTTTCATCTCCAGACTGGACGCATCCATTCGAAATTATGTGCGATGCATCAGATTTCGCCATTGGTGTTGTTCTTGGACAGCACATTAATAAGATGCCGCACGTGATTTATTACGCTAGCCGAACATTAAATGAGGCCCAACTGAACTACACAACAATAGAAAAGGAATTTTTAGCCGTTGTGTTTGCACTTGAAAAATTCTGGCCTTATTTAATCGGCTCTCCAGTGATAGTGTACACGGACCATTCAGCTCTTCACCACCTTTTTGCGAAGAAAGATGCCAAATCAAGGCTAATACGTTGGATCCTCTTGCTACAAGAGTTTGACCTTGTCATAAGGGACAAAAGAGGATGTGAAAATGTAGTGGCCGATCACCTTTCACGACTTCCTTCTTCGCCTACACTTGAAATTCCAATTAAAGATGTTTTTCTGATGAGCAAATCTTAACCGTGTCTTGCGAAACTTGGTTCGCTGATATAGTAAATTACTTGGCCACCGGCTTGATACCTAAAGATTGGTCGAAACAGGATAAACTCTGATTCTTGTCCCAAGTAAAACATTTTTACTGGGATGAACCGTATCTTTTTAAATACTGTTCCGACCAAATCATTTGTCGGTGTGTACCTGAAAATGAGTTTAAGAGTGTGCTGTCTTTCTGCCACGATCAAGCGTGTGGCGGGCACTTTGGCCCAAAGAAGACAGCCGAGAAAATCTTGCAGTGTGGTTTCTATTGGCCACGACTCTTTAAGAATGCATATGAATACTGCAAGACATGCTCCCGGTGCCAACACTTGGGCCGGATATCGCGGAGAAACGAAATGCCGCTCTAACCAATTTTGGTTGTGGATATTTTTGATGTTTGGGGAATAGACTTCATGGGACCATTTCCCAATTCTTTTGGAAATGTGTATATTCTTTTGGCTGTTGACTATGTGTCAAAGTGGGTCGAGGCTGTGCCTAGCCGAACGAATGATAACAAGGTTGTCGTTCGATTTCTTAAAGATCATATCTTTTCTTGGTTTGGACACCCTCGAGCAATTATAAGTGATAATGGATCTCATTTCTGTAATAGGACTTTTGAGTCCTTAATGCGCAAATATTCCATTACACACAAACTGTCAACGCCATACCATCCCCAAACATGTGGGCAAGCCGAGGTTTCGAATCGGCAAATTAAGCAAATCTTGGAGAAAACGGTTTCTAAAAACCGTAAAGATTAGTCACACAAATTGCTTGATGCACTATGGGCATTCCGTACTGCATACAGGACCGATCTTGGTATGTCTCCATACCGGCTTGTTTATGGGAAGGCTTGCCATCTCCCAGTTGAGATTGAGCACAAGGCATTTTGGGCGATCAAGAAGTTGAATTTATCAATAGGAGATGCGGGCAGCAATCGAAAGCTGCAATCAAACGAACTAGAAGAGCTGCGGGATGAGGTTTATGATAATGCTGTCATTGTTAAAAACCGAACCAAGGTGTTCCATGACAAACACCTTATGTGCAAAACGTTTAAACCTGGTCAACAGGTTTTACTCTATGACACTCGGTTACACTTTCACCCCGGTAAGCTCAGATCTAGGTGGAAATGGCCGTTTTTAGTACGCACCGTATATCCGCACGGTGCAGTAGATCTTGAAAATCCGAAGGACGGTACTTTATTTAAAGTAAACGGATATCGACTGAAACCGTTCTTCACTACGGACCCATCAAAGGAGCTCCTATTTTTGCACGAGCCGGTTTACACTGATTGATCTTCCTCCATTTGACTTCCAAATTTTTGATCTTCTTACCAAAACTTTATTTCAAACAAGTTTGGGGGTGTATATCATTTGTAAGTATATAAATACAAAATAACATAAAAAATAAAATAAAAAATTGAAAATAATTTTTTTTTGACATTTTTGTAAAATTGCAGAATAAATAAATAAAATAAAATTTTATTTGCAGATAAATTCCACTTTTTGGAGGGGTTTATCTACAAATATCCATCATATGTCCCTATTTAAAGAGCCTGAGCCCCCTTCTCTGCTCTAAACCCTAAAATTTTCTTCATCTCGAACCCTAGCCGCCGCCGCCTCCTTTCTGCAGCAAGATCCCCTCTGGCTGCCGCGTTTCCGCCGCAATAGCGCTCTTCCGCCGCCGATCCGCCGCCGCCTGCTGTCTTCGCCCCCTGAATTTTTCAGGGGTGGTACGATCTGTTCAAACCCTTTCTGTTTTCCAATTTTTAGATCTGTAAAACACCAATGGCACATAGCATGCAGCTAGAACGCGATTTCTCATAAGTATTTTTACACGAACTGTACGGCAGTTATTTCGCGAACGAAATCGCGCGAAGGGGATGGAATTTTCTGATTTATAATTACCTGAATGCGTATGCATTGCCGGATTTAGTCACTCGTTTTTACGAGTGTATGGAGGAGGGGTGCCTCATCTAATTTGGGTTTATTAAACTGCAATGGGGTGATCATGAAATTAACATTGATAGGGATATAATACACGAGGTCACACTAATCCCTCGCATACCTGCACATGATCAACCCCTGCAATTCGAGGATTACATGCCCCTGATGGGCAACGATTGCTCGAGAGAGCCGCGAAAGGGTATCCAAGTAAGAACCCTATTCGCGAATGTTTTGACTGTGTGCCGGTGGGCATAAAATAATATTTTCGGTAGCTCCCATAATACAACTTTTTTCACACCCTCCTTACATATTGTGCACACTCTTATGACAAAGAACCCCCGCTTTGATATGTGCACAGTATTGCTTAACTCTATTGGTGCGGGTAAACGGGCTGCTAATTACCCTTGTCCCATGTTGGTTACACAATTATGTCGATATTTCCTCCCCGCGGAGGAGTTCGAATTTTATATGCATGGAGGCATTCCGGCCAGAACTCTTATCGAGGGCGTTTCTACGTCCTATTCACGACTGACAGATGTGTGGTCGAGGACCGAACCGGCAGAGAATGTATTTGCCCGCACACCTAGCTCGAGCTCGACCGCGAGCGAAGGCGAAATGACCCCTCTTGAGTACGTACAGTTGATGAGGAGAGCAGTTAGGTGTATTGATGCATTGAGGGAGGAATTGAGGGCAACTGCGAGGGAGCACGCCCGTCGATTGACGGAGGTTGAGCGGGGTATTCAAACCCTTTTGGATAGGGAGGAGCGTTCACGTTCACGCTCGAGAGCGCGGCGTGGGGCCAAGCAGTGAGGGCACTGCTTTGGTTAAGTTTGGGGGAGATGGTGGTTGTATATAGTTATCTTTTCATTGCATATTTTTAATTTTTGTATATATTTTTCTTTTTCTTTTCCATATTTAAATTCTGCATTGCATCCTTAAATAAAAATCATAAAAATTGAAAATTTTGAAAAAAAAAATAGAAAAAGAAAAATCAAATAAAAACTAAAAAATTTGAAAAATTATAAAAATTAAATATTCAATTTTGGCCTTAATCGACTTGAGTTTGACAAATAGGTTAACTAGCTAGGAACAACTAGATCTTAGACTTATTAAATTAAAAATCCTAAAAATAATCTTTCTTAAAATTTAACGGTAGAAAGTATATGTCTTGGTAGTTTATTTAGAAATAGGCAAATTTCGAGTTGACTTCTTGGGCTAAGTTAAAACAAGGGAAAAGTATTGATATTTTTATTAAAGTATAAGTTTGAAAAATAATTCCTAGATTAAGTCTAAATTCTGAAAATATATACCCTACAAAATTGCACAAACACGAACCTTGAAACTTGGAATAGTAGAAGAGACCTTGAAATGCTCTTGTTTAAAGTCCTTAGTACGAAGAAAAAAATAAACAAAAATATACAAGTGTGAATAAAGAAAAAAATGAATATTGGTTTTTGTAATTACTTAAGGCTGCAAAAATAGAAAAAATATTTAGCGAGGGTGCTTCATCACCTAGTGCCTTAGACCAACTGGTTTGGGAGTCACTGTTAAAGCCTTAGGTGTTACAAAAATAGGAATTACGCTTTAATGTGCAAACACATCTTGTAATCGGTTGTTGGTAGCTCAAGAAGTATTAACGGTCGCATGAAGGATGTGTGAGCAAAATTCATCTAAAAATTCACCAATTAAGCAGTGCTTTGGACGACGGACAAGAGTATGATAGCTTGATTTGAATTTCCAAGTGTAGGGGTGATATATACACACACGTAGGGGTATGTGATTGGGGTTTAGATAAGAGATAGGAATGAAGAATAGGACTTATATTTTTAATAGAGATGATAAAAATTCCTAAGTTGAGATAGAACCTTAGAAGGAAAACTTAAAAGATGCCAAAAGCTAAGTAAATTCACAAGAATATATATAATCTTAAGTTAAATGATAAGGAAGCGTGAAGAATACGGGTGGATAATTTATGAGTCGAAGATAATAGAATTCCTTGTTGGAAAACCTAATTGGAGAATAAAAGTCGATAAGCCAAATTGATAGGATTTTGTGGGTAGTATCCGCTGAAAACCCTCATGAGACAACACTCCTCCTACTAGGGACACCTAGAGGTTTAACGGCTTATTGCATGAGCTCAGTGCAATCGCGTTTCCCTGCGAAAGTGAGGCTAGGTCTTTTTCAAGAATAAAACTAGGTTTGCTCGAGAACGAGCAAAAGATAAGTTTGGGGGTATTTGTTTATACCATAATTTTGCATTCTTTTAGACCCCATTCTTATTCATTTTACAAATAAACAGGTGCTTTTGATCCATGTCTGCTATTTGGTTACAGGTTACAGGTTCTCGGAACAGAAATGGCGAAATTGATGAAAAGATGATACAAAAGTGAGACTACGACCGATAAATGGTGGAATCTTGATCATGCCTACATTTTGAGGGACAATGAAGATCAATGAACAAGTTCATAAAGCACAAGGGCAAAGCAAGGTTCAAGACTTCGACACAAAGCGAACGGTAAAGTCCACTACATTTATTCACTGTGGAAATCTGGAAGAGAACCAGAAGACATTCTGAAAAACAAACTGAAAAAAACAGAAGACAACAACAACAAACAGAAGCCCTAAGAAAATGAACCAACAAGCTCACTTTATGGCCGCGGATCCGCAGCCAAACATGGCACTTGGCTAGTCTTCTTAGGGGTATACTTGTAATTGCAGATATGACTCAATTGTAACCCTAGGGTTTCTATGTTCTATAAATAGAGACCCAAAAACTTGTTTTAGGTTATGCCTCTTTTCATTGAATAAAATTCAGAATTCCTATCATGTTTTGAGAGCATCAATTTTCGTAAGTGGTTTCTTTTATTTGCCCTAGTCTTAATTTTTTTTTCTGCCCTAGTTTAAATTTATTCTCTGCCCTAGTTTAATTTAGATTAGAACTTTTTATTAATCTGTAGTAGTTAGATAATTAATCTCTTAAATCGAAAACTCAAATAAAAATCATGTTTTTTATCAATCCCTTAATGAGCGAGTAGTTCCTCGCTTGTTAGGGTTAGGAATAGGAAATGTTTGAGAGATGCAAATCTCTCACCCCTTTCTTGCCCATCACATATTAATTATTAGGACTCCATGCATACATACACATACCGCTCCCTACGGCACCCTACCCACGAGATAACGGTGATACCGTAGTATAAAAGACCGGTTGTGCATGTTTCTATGGAGGTTAGGGTAAGGATTAAGAAAGGACGGACAAGGACCTAGAAGAAGAAACACCGTTTCTTCCCGATCGTCCTAATCCCCTTTATTAATAATTACCATAACACCTAAAGAGATCTAATTTAGGGCATTGAAAGCAGTGGGAAATCTTTAATTTTCCAAACTTAACCTAAACCTAACCCTAGCAAGATTCTAAATCCTAGTCTAAATCAACTTAGCTTTTAGTGATAAACATCCACACCGTTTGGAATTAACTCGTTAGAACAACTAGGAAATACACAACATCCCCGTGGACCGACCCGTATTCACCGGCTAGCTACCAAGCGACGCCGTTCTTGATTGCGGTAAAAAATATTTTTGGTCACAAAAAAACGAAAAAATCAGAAACCCATGTCTATTGCTGAGCATATTGAACAATCTCGTAGCCGATCTTTCACTCCTTTCAACACTTCTAGTTCTTGAGATCAACAAGTCCATTCACCTTTTTATTCAAATGTTGATTCTAATCCTGTCCAACCATTCAATTCCTACCAGTCCTACCCGACTTTCGCACCTTTCCTAGACATTGCTTCTACACAGCCATTTGGTAGTTTCCAGAATCCAAACAATTTTGAATCTTTTACTGAAACCCCTTCACAACCCATGTCTAGTCTGGAACAGTCGTTGGAAGCTTATATTGTAGCGACAAACCAACAGATGAAGGATTTGGATGTGTCCATTGCCGCCCTATTACAACCTAGTGACCCGGTAGTTAGTTTCCAACTAGCTCCAAAAATTCCAATGTATGATGAAGCGGTTGGACAGAGTGAGAATTTGAGTGATGAGAGTGAGCTGTACATACTTCCAAATCAAACCTACCCATCCCCAATTGAATCCCACAACTCCGGTTTTCAAACAAGTGTCCCAAATGATTCACCAGTTGAAGATAAAACGTGTAACGAGTTGTGCGACTTTATAGTGTTTGATTTACCTGATTGTGAAGAGCCCCTTTCGAGTGAAACCGTCACCAATACTTTTGACCTCTACACCTCCACTCTAGAACTTGAATTGATACATATCCATGCTTTTGATGAGGTGTCTAAAAAAATTGATTTTCACTTGATCGAGGATATTGACGCCGGGAATATTTTGGCTGATGAACCCGCAGATTTGACTGAATTTTTCTCTCCAATTCATCATCCCGAGTCATTAAATGTTTCTCTCGAACTTCATATGCGTCTTGATTTTGATGATAATGGCATGGATAAGCTAAATTTTGAGGAGAATATTGAGGAAATTATTGAGGATGAACCAGTTTTGTTTGATGAGTCGGATTTTCCAATTCATCCTGTCCCTTCCACTGATTGTGTACACCCTCCTGAATCTTTAATCGATACCCTTCCTCACTCACTTCCCTCCATCGTTGTTTCGACTTTGCAAGAAACCGTTACACTTTCATTTTCAATGTCTGGTTTACCAAGTTCGACGTACCCACGAATCTTGAGGGATTTGATCTCATTTCTCCGTGGGTTGATAGATTAGCACAATCGCTTTTTACACATCGGTCATTACAAATTGTGCTAATTTATACACTCCATCTCCACCCTCAATTTCGTATTCCCACTTTCTTTGGTTCCTCTTCTAATCTTCCATTAATGATCGAGTGTTAATGAATCATAATCCGATATTTTGAGTTCGATAATTTTAGAAAAACAACTTGATTTAGAATCTTTTGAGAATAAGGTAGATGAGCTTTACGAGTCTCCTACATCCGTAATTTTTGAAAAATCAAGTGTGTTGAATTCTGGCATGACACTTATTGACATTGAAACGTTCAATCGGACCTTCGATGAAAGTTTCGAAGATATTTTCACCGACAAACTCGCATTCTTAAACGACACGGATTTTGTGATTAATCAACCTCCACCCGAAGAAGTCGAACCACCACCACCGTTTCTTTTTCCCTTCCGCCATTCTTCTCCTCCACCGAGACCGTATACTGCTTCTATCTCCACACGGTCTCGTGTGCTTCTCATCTCTTTTCTCTACAATCCATTCTTTCACCAACCCCACCATTGTAACGATAAAATTTTTGAATGGTTGGTGCTAACCTTTGGCCTATGTAAGGCCTTGTATAGCTTGATACTTTGTTTTTCTCCTCCCTAACTCTGAACTTTAACGCTTAAACAGTGGAAACACCGTCTCACTTAAGTTGGGGGGACCTTTTTGTATATATATTTTGTTTTTTTTTTGTTTTTTTTAACAATAAAAAATAAAAAAATAATAACCAGAGGAGTGCCGACAATTTTGACACTCTTGGTGTAGCCTGACAGTGAGGACACTGTCAAGTTTAAGTTTGGGGGTGTGCTCGGTAAGCCTTCTTCCTTCGCATTCATATGTATATTTTTGCATTTGCATACTTATTTTAAAACCCATAAAAATTGAAAAATTTTAAAAATTATAAAAATTGAAAAATTCAATTTTGGTCATAATTGACTTAAGTTTAACATGACGGTCGAGTAGTTAGGAAAAACTAGATCCTAAACTTAGTAAATTAAAAAGCCTAAAAATAACCTTTCTTAAAATTTAACGATAAAAAATATATGTCCTTATAGTTTACTTAGAAATAGGCAAATTTTGAGTTCACTTCTTGGGTTAAGTCAAAACAAGGGAAGAGTATTGAAATTTTTATTGAAATATAAGTCTGAAAAATAATTCCGAACATCAAGACCAAATTCTGAAAATATATACCCTACAATTTGCACATACACGCACCTTGAAACTTGGAATAGTAGAAGATACCTTGAAATACTCTTGTCTAAAATTCTTAGTATGAAGGAAAATAAAATAAAGATACAAGTGTGAATAAAGAAAAAAATGAATACTGGTTTTGTAACTACTTAAGGCAGCATAAATAAAAAATATAAAGAGGGTGCTTTATCACCTAGTGCCTTAGACCAACTGGTTTGGGAGTCACTGCTAAGACTTAGGTATTACAAGACGAGAAATTACGCCATAATGCGCAAACACATTTTGTAATCGGTCGTTAGTACCTCAAGAAATATTAACGGTCGCATGAAGCATGTGTGAGCAATTTCATCTAAAATTCACCAATTAAAAGTACTTTAGACAATGGAAAAGAGTATGATAGCTTGAATTGAATTTCCAGGTTTAGGGGTGATACATACACACACGTAGGGGTATATGATTGGGGTTTGGATGAGAGATAGGAATGAAAAATAGGACTTATATATTTAGTAGAGATGATAAGAATTCCTAAGTTGAGATGGAACCTTAGAAGAAAAATTCAAAAGATGCTAAAAGCTAAGTAAATTTGCAGAACATATACAATCTTAAGTTAAATGATAAGGAAGCGTGAAAAATATGGGTTGATAATTTCTGAGTTAAAGATAATAGAATTTCTTGTTAGAACACCGAATTGAAAAATGAAAGTCAATAGGCCAAATTGATAGGATTTTGTAGATAGTATCCGCTGAAAACCCTCAGGAGACAACACTCCTCCTACTAGGGACACCTAGAGGTTTAACGGCTTGTTGCACGAGCTCAGTGCAATCGCGATTCCCTGCGAAAGTGAGGTTAGGCTTTTTCAAGAATAAAACTAGTTTTGCTCGGGACGAGCAAAAGATAAGTTTGGGGGTATTTGTTCATATCATAATTTTGCATTATTATATTCCCCATTCTTAATCATTTTACAAATAAATAGGTGTTTTTGATCCATGTCTACTAAATAGTTGCAGGTTACAGGTTCTCGGAACAATACTGTGAAAATGGTAAAAAAACGCTACAAAAGTGAAACTACGACCAACAAATAGAAGAATCTTTGTCATGCCGCCTACAGTTTGAGGGATAAACGAAGATCAACAAACAATTCGATTTCACAAAGTACAAAGGCAGCGCAAGATTCAAGACTTCAACATGAAGCGAACGGTAAAAGTCCACAACATTCTGCACTGTAGAAATATGGAAGAAACTAGAAGACATTCTGAGAAACCAAGTAAAGAAACCAGAAGCCAAATGCAACATGAAGCAGCCTTAGAAAAATGAGAAAGAGATTCCACTATATGGCGGCGGAACCGGGGCCAAACCATGCTTATGGCCGCTGATCCGCGGCCGTGCTGTGCACGTGGCGGCGCGTGTCAGTGCGTATCGATGGAGTCGATGCGTTGACCCGGTTTTCTTAGGGTATTTTTGTAATTCTAGATAGGGATCAGATATAAACCCTAGGGTTTCTATTATCTATAAATAGGAATACTACAGCTCTTTTTGGAGCGTGCCTCTTTTGGGTGCCTCTTTTGAGATGCCTCTTTTAATTTCTAGATCTTAGATTTTCAATTCCTTGTAATCGTCAAAGAGTGCATCAATAAAGATGTAAGTTTTTTTTATCTTGCCTTAGGTATTTTAATTTCTTTTCTGCCCTAGTTATCTAG
Source organism: Agapanthus africanus (assembly GCA_030015575.1). Taxonomy (NCBI): domain Eukaryota; kingdom Viridiplantae; phylum Streptophyta; class Magnoliopsida; order Asparagales; family Amaryllidaceae; genus Agapanthus; species Agapanthus africanus. The sequence continues at coordinate 64,824,953 of JASDDO010000028.1, read as the reverse complement.
CAATTTTATTTCTCTGCCGTAGTTATAAATTTTTTATCTGCCATAGTTAATTAAAAGAAAACCATAAAAATGAATTCGTTTATCAATTCCCTAATGAGTGAGTAATTCCTCACTTGTTAGGGTTAGGTTTGGGAAAGGTTTGAGAGATGAAAATCTCTCATCCCTTTCTTGCCCGTTATACATTTTAAAGTAGGACTCTATACATACATACACACACCGCTCACTACGGCACCCTATCCCACGAGGTAGCGGTGATACCATAGTTAAAGACCGGTTGTGTATGTTTTCCATGGAGGTTAGGGTAAGAGTTAAGAAAGGACGGACAAGGACCTAGAGGAAGAAACCTGGTTTCTTCCCGATCATGCTAATCCCCTTTGTTAACAATTACCTTAACACCTAAAAGTTCTTAATTAGGGCAAAGAAAGCGATGAGAATAATTGACTTTCCAAACCAACCTAATCCTAACCCTAGCAAGTATTTTATAAACTTTTATCTCATTCTTAGATCTTAAAATAAAAACACCATTTTTTTGGAATTAACTCGTTAGAACATAAAGAATAGGAATCCATCTCCCTATGGACCGACCCGTACTCAATCGGCTAGCTACCAAGCGACACCGTTCTTGATTGCGGTTATTAATTCTTTGATTTCGAAACGCATACTAAAACAACGATCAATCAGGGGGCTGCTAGCTTCCTTAACCCCCAGCCCGCTATCCGGGTAGCGAGACCCCCGTAAAAACTCTGCGGGGGCCCGATATATCCAAAACCCCTTTCAAAACACAATGCACGTACACTGCACACTGAGTTCGCATGACCTGTTTGACCTGTCAATCGGAGGTTCTCTCGCTCCAAAAGCAAGGGGTAATTAACGGCATCTTAGTCCGCGGCTGCCGGAGATTTGGATCCCCACAATCAATAAACCCTAGCCTACCCTAGGCAGGGGGAATCTGTAATGCGCCTGACAAGAGCGTGCGCATTCCCATCTCAATGGGGTGACGAAAAGCACCCTATAGATTCTGGCACGCCCGGTGGGACCTTTCTCTCCTCCCATATCTCGGGTCAAGCGTTCATGCGAAATCATTTAACATATATGCCGATGTTTGTACTGAAATAATGGGTTTTTTTCCGTGCAGCAATCAACGTTCAATGATAATGTCTCCTAAGATGGATCCAGCTTCTGATGCGACCCCGATTCCGTACGTAGTCAAGATCAATACTCGTGTGGTTCTCCCCGCAAGCCTCAGTGGACAGTGGGAGGAACTGCCCCGCCAGTCTGGTTCCGTCATCATCTACCCTGTCGGAAGCGCTCATCTGGCAGAAATCCCGGCAAAACAGGTGGCCAAGACGGTCTCAAGGGGCAAGAGGCCGAATGTTGTGATCGCTAAGGCACCACAACTGAAACTTAAGATGATGTCTGAACGAATCTCTGGCGCTCCAGCTGGGGGCAAGACTTCCGGTACAAAGGGCAACATCAAACGTTGCGGAAGAGCTCAGGCGATAACTCCAACAAATGCACGATCGGGCGTCTTCTCTGGCCTCTCTATCACTCGGTCTACGGCGTCTTCCCGAAAAGCCGAAGTCTGCCAAGTGCTTAAAACAAAAAAGTTAAGGCAGAAGCGGCTCAGGTATCGAGCCAACAAGAGGGCCAGGACTAAGGCCATGTGGAATCTTGTGAGGTTCCAAGAGCAGGGTTACTCCGCGACGACGGTTGAGTCGGCCGTAAAAATCAGCAATTCCTTCGAACCTCTGAAGTGGGTTCAGAAAAATGCTATGACCACCAGAATCAAGAAGACAGCGGTCCGAACGTTGCTACGAAGAGACGTGTCTCAGCCCCAACAGAAAAAGTATGACACTGTCTCTTCAAGAGTCTATCAGGCGCTCTGTGCTGCGCGAAAACAGCGGGGCAAAACCAAAAAGGAAGCGTCAGCACCATTCAAGGATCCGGCCAGGCCAGCCGCCTTAAATCGACTGCCCGTTACCGAAACAGGGGGGTCAAGACAGCGATCTATGAAATCAGCCGCCGATAATAAAAAGACGGCTGGATATATTATCCATACGGTCTATATGGCAGGCGGGCGCCCCAGCGACAACCTTCGCAGCAAAAGAAAGTATGGGGCCACCACATCCCAAGCCCAATCTGGCTTGAATGTGGTTTCCGCTTCCCAAGAACAGCCGCCTCCGCTGGATGATGAAAACCCTCTCGATGAGGATTATAGGCAGAAAGACCCCTCAGTCCATGCAGAGTCAACCTCGGACAGTGAGGAAGAGCCGACTTTCTGCCCCAGGACCACGGAGCAAGAGCTGCTTCAAGAGCTTCGAAAACAGCTCAGGAGCAAAGATAAAGAGATGGCCAAGCTCTATTCGAAAATTGATGACCTAACGAACGATGTGATGCAGCTTACAGCTCAAATTGCTCGAGCGCCTCCCAATCAAGAACAAGTCGCTACTCATGATCCAGATGATGAAAATCCGAAGCGGCCGAGGCCTGTCCCTTTAGGTCCAAGATTGGTCGAGCCGCACGAAAGCCAGCCACATTCCGCTTCTGGGGACGCCTTGGCCCCAGATAACACTATCCCTCTAACACATGACCGGATAATGGATTTGGTCACCAGCAAGGTTAAAACATTGGTGGCCGAAGCTGAAACTCAGAAAGAAATTGGCAGTAGTGGGCGGCCATATCCCGCATAGTACGATCTGATCGAGTTCCCGAGCGGCTACGTCATTCCTAAGTTCGGAAGATTTGACGGGACGGGAAATGCAAATCAGCACGTCGTCCACTTTAAAGCATCGTGCGGAAATACAGAGGGAAATGATGCGCTCCTTCTTCGTCAGTTTGTCAACAGCCTAACCGGTGTCGCTTTCGACTGGTACGCGAGTATACCAGGCGAGTCCGTTATTACCTTTGCCCAAATGGAGTCTCTGTTTCGGCAAAAGTTCATGAGTGTCAGTGATAAAATCTTCATTGCTGACCTTGTGAGGACCAAGCCGGGGAAGAATGAAAGCAACACCGAATTTATCGCCCGATGGCGTAATTTCACAGTCAAGTGCGAACCGCCGCTGGAGCAGGACCAGTCCGTCAGCCTTCTCATTGGGAACCTCAGCAATTGGATGGTCTCATTCTTGTGTACAGCAGGCCTCAAGACATTTCAAGAGCTAACCAAGAAAGTCCAAATGCTGGAACGCTCGAAGCAAGAGTCTACCTCGGACTCTCAGAGAGACAAGACTTGGAAAAGCAAGCGGGACGGCAACCGTAGAAGTGGGAATTCCAGCAGTACCAATGTCTTCAATGCGTCCGACAATGAAGACAAACGAAAGGAAGGAGATTCCAAAACCAACCGGTCTCGGAAGCCATTGGTGGGAGGAGAAGGGCCTTCCCTAGAGGAGAAAAAGAACAAGGTTTACTCTTTCAGAAGGGACAAGGTCCGAAAGATATTTAAAGATGCCTTGAACAACAGTCTACAATTGCCAGAGTCGAAAAGACCTCAAGAAGCAAAAATGACCGACAATCCCCTGTATTGTCCGTACCACCGAGTAGTGAGCCATGCGATCGAGAATTGCTATATCTTCAAAGACTGGGTCGAGAAGCAGTACAAGGCTGGAGAGATCGAGCTGTCCAAAAGTGTGTTGGTGAACAATCAAGTTGCAACCAACAACTTTATACAGACAGAAGTTGAAGCCTTCTGGGAGCAGACAGCCGAACCCGCTGCCCTGAGAAATGAAACCGACTCACCGCAGCCTCCTTGGAGTAAGCACATATTTAATAAGACGAAGAAGATGCTAAAGCTACTTCAGAAAGAGCCTAGGACGGAATGGGAAGGGCAGAAGAAGCCCACCATTCTAGCTGCCAATTCGGCCCAATCAGGCTCAAAATCCAAAAAGCTCAAGAAGAAGAAAAGTGCAGCTCGACGCGAAAAGGGGTCTGCAGGGAGATCGGCCATTCAAAAATATATCGATTCCCTCGAAGACTATGAACAACAGGAAAGAACTCTGATTCAATTGAAGGAGTTCCTCCCTGTAGAAGCGGCTGAAATTCTGGAGGAGTTAGAAGAAAACTCCAATGAAGAGATCCCTATAGTGACCTGCTACGCCATCCATCTTGGCAGCGACTCTGAGAAGGAACTCTGTTTTCCCGAAGAGGACGAGGAGCTAGCCACAAAGGCCAACCAAATTCAGCTTAGAAGCGGCAGGGCTCTACCGCCAAATCAGGGAAACGCCCCAAAAAGAAAGGAAAAACAGGTGGCTAATGAGGAAGATGGCAGAGAGCCGGCTAACGAAAACTCAAGTCCTTCCTCAGTGGACTACAATGTCTTGGCTCATCTCCGAAAGCTTCCATCTCTCCTGAGCATCTACGATGCCTTGGTCCTATGTAAAGAGCTTATAGATGTTCTCATTCACGCTCTACAAAACCCCGAGCGGTATCAGGCTCGCTTTGCAGAAATTAATATGAAAGAAGCACAGTATGCTCTACATGCCGCCGCAATCACGTTTAAGGATGAAGACTTACTACTGGGAATGGCTGAGCATAATCGGCCGCTTTACGTGACCGGGTACAGCGACGAAGATCGGATTAATCGCATATTGATTGATCCTGGATCCTCAGTGAACATCATGAACTTGCGGACTCTAAAGAGTTTGTCAATGGATGTCCGACACCTGTCAAGGGAAAGGATTGTCATTCAAGGCTTCAATCAAATTTGCCAGCAAGTTCTGGGGTTTATATCTTTGCCAATCAAATTTGGGGATCTGCAAACTGAAGCTAAGATATACGTGATCGACGCTGACACGTCTTATAAAATTCTCTTGGGACGGCCGTGGCTCTACGATTACGGCATCATTCCGTCAACTCTCCATCAATGCATGAAGTATACTAAAAATGGCGAAGAAAGACGCATTGACGGACACATCCAGTCGTTCGGTATGCATGAAGTCCGATATGAAGATTCTCGGTACTTCATGAACCACCAAAATGCTAAGCCACAACTGACTGAGGATGGAGCGGCCCCAGGACTCAAAAGCAAATCTGAGCCGGCTGTCACTTTCAAAAGCAAAAACGCCCAAGTGCGCCCGCGTTTCGGTAGCGACACTGATGAGTCCTACGCTGGAAGTCCGTCCTTCCGTAAAACTCGCCCTCGTTTCGATAGTGATACGGACGAATCCGATACTGAAAGCCCATCTAGCAGCAAAGTTCGCCCTCATCTTGGCAGCGACATCGAAGAGTCGGAAGAAGAGGACCTACCGTGCAACGGCTGTGCAGATTGGAGCCCTATGCAGCAAGCGAAACTACGAGAGACCTTCGAAATTGCAGAAGGGTCCCTGGCCATCACAAGGGTGCCGGAACGGATGTGCAAAGAGCTCGATGCATTGTCAGTCTTTACCGTAGACCAGCTGAAAACTTTCTACGTTCCCGGAAAGAAAAGTGGATAGAAGGGCATCCTGTTTTATGGGTCAAATCCCGTTGTGCACCCGGACGATTTGTCTGTCGCGTGCCTTCCCTATGAGAGAGGCATAAGAGCCGTCCTCAATCGCAAATACTATGCACCCGAGATGCGGGAATATTTCAAAAGGTGCGGATGCCGGCTATATCAAACGGAGTCCGAAGCAGAGTTTTATGAAGGGCTATGGCATCCGCCCCAGGTCCGAGCACTCATCGATGGATGAATTCCAGATAGACGGGGCATAGGCTTCAGTCAACCTAATTCCAAAGCATGCTACATGATCCATGTTGGTGAAGCCATCGAAAGATCAAATGATGATGACGAGATAGCCGAGCCAGAAGAAGCTCCTCAAGAGCTCGAAGATGGCGGACAAGCAACCTTTGAAGAGCTAACCGAGATTGACTTAGGAATGCCCGATAATCCAAGGCCGGCCTACATCAGCTCACTCTTGTCAGAGGAAATGAAAGAGCAGATAATTTCCCTGCTGCATGAGTTCGTCGACTGCTTCGCGTGGACATACAAAGTGTCACGCCCCGCTTCCCGGTATATGGCGAAGGGGACGCGACTGGTCCGCTACGTATTTACTGTGAAGTAAATACGCTAAGCGTATCTAAGCAATATAAAGATAAATCACAAGAGACAAGCGATATAAAATAACAACAACTTTATTTATTAACATTCTTTTGTACAATGCATGAAAAGTAAATACAACTGGAATAAAAGCGATGCCTAAACAATGGGATAATAGGAAATGAAAAATATTGAATAGAAAAGGTACAATGTCTAGAGCTCGGGGTCTTCTAGAAACTGATCCAAGTCTTCACCGGTGGGCTCGATCTCTACTGTGTCCAGATCACCTGACGACATTCAAAGAAGAAGGAAATAGAATGTCGTCAGCGAACAGGTCGCTCGGTAAGTCCCAAAGATAAGGGATAAATAGAAAAGACAAAATAAGATGTATCTTTTAAAGTTGTATAATATTGATGTGATGTTGTATTTATGCTGTTGTTTGTAGCTTGGTACAGAAGGATGCCAGTGTATACGAGAGAGGTTTCAGTATGCTAGAGACCAGGGCAAACGGAAAGTACAAGGAACCGTTAAGCCACGGTACAACAGCAATGGAATATAGGTTAGGTGTCTTAATCTTACTGTCTCGTGCCACTTCTAACACATTCCGTACCAATCTACCCCTTAAATCCCGTAGTGTTTTGATTGTATTGTTGTATTGTATTGTATAGTTGGATGACTGACCAAAACCATGATATCAGTAAACAGATTGTAACTGCATAATCATGTAAATGGAATAATTGGATAATGGATGTATATCCATGGTTTGATTCAGTCAAGTTGTATTGATTGATAACTGGATTCATGGATTCATGTGTTCATATTGAATTGGAATATTGTAGATTGTAGATTGTACTTGAATCATATTCAAGTCAGATATAATCAGACTCAAACCCGAGTCAGACAATTAGAAATGTAAATCGAAGTCTTGATTATTTCTTAAACCTAATTTACTAGGGTCCTTAGGGTAATTTATAAAACTTGAGGGGGTTTTATGTAAAAAATATTTTTTTATATAGTTTTCAAGATAAACCACAAGTAATTATTATCGTCTTTAGAGTTGTAATAATTGTAGATTTTATATTAGTGATATTTCTAATGAGAATAACCTAATTCTATAAATAAAGGTATTTATGTGTAAATATTGATTATATTGAATTCATGTTATTTTAGTGTAAATCGATTCTTGTGCCATTTTTAGAAAAAGGTTGAATATTCATAATAATTCAAAGTAAATATTTTGGAATTACATATACATATATTTATATGAAAATAAATTTTAATATATTTATTATAATCTAGAAATCTCATTTTTTCTTAAGATGTCGTATTTAAATCTTTCGAGACCGAATGCTCCTTGCGGAGATCTGCATCTCGCACTACTAAGCCCGAGAATGTGCGATAATCCGCACCATCCCGAACGGGTTCCCCAAATGGGTTGTAGCGGCGCTTTGCAAAGATTTGTTTGAATACTAGTCTTTAAAGAAAAACGGTTTTATTAAGTTATGGTATTTAAGTGAAAAATGTCGTTTTTCTCGTATTCTATGTTCTAGACGGCTCCTAGTAAGCGACAAGTTGTGAGATATCCTTCAAGATCGCCTCTTCACTGCCAATTGTGGCCAGGTAAGTACAAGTGAAAAAAGGAGGGATCCACTCACGAATCACCGTGAGACGGGCCTTTTAAAATTACCTTTCTCACTTGTCTAGCCTAGGCACCACAAAGTCAGGTTTAGATAAACGACTGAATGCCCACAACCTTGCTATGTCCTAATGAATGCGACGGTCCTTAATTGACTGAGTCTAGATATTTATTAGTTCCAAAAGTTATTTATTTATAAAGATGTATTAATACTAAATCTTTTAGAATTGGTTTTTATTAAGTAAAGGGTATTTAAATGAAATTGTTTGTTTTCCCGTATTCTAAGTTCTCAAGATATCGTGTTATGTTTGCATATGAGTGTGCGAGGAGGTAGGTCATTATCTCGTGATCTACTTAAAGGTATAGCAATTTTAATGGAGTTAAAGGCATAATTGAAACAATGTGGTATTTAAGTAAAAATATGATAATTCGAAATAGCTATCATTTTATGAATTGAAATTTGATCGATTTGGTTTGATTAGTGATTAATAGTCAACATGAGGATGTTTAAGCACGATAGTATTAATGAGAAGTGGGGTTTTATAAGAAAACCGAATCGGAAATCGGAGTTGTTCCGATTCCGTCGGGTTTTATAAATTCGTATTTTTAGAAAAGAAAAGAGAAGTTAGAAAGGGACTTACGGGTTTGGACAAACACGAGAGTGATAAGGAAGAAGAGGGTTCGCCGGTGCATCGATTCGTCGCCGTGAGTTCCTAGCACGATCACCAGAAGTTCGCCGTAGATTTCGTCGGAGTTTCGCTTTTGCTCGTTTTCAAAGTACACAAGATTTTCTTGAGAATTTGAGAGAGCGGGCTCAGAATTTTGGGATGAGAGGGTAGGGGGTAGGGGTGTATTTATAGGGTTAGGCTAGGGTTAGGGTAGGTGTAGGGTTTTTAATTAAAAATTGTAAAAAATGTGTGAAAAAACATTAAAAATGGATTAAATAGGGTATAAATGTGTTTCTGGAACCGATCTCATAAATTGGAGTGTGCAGGGAGGTAGGGGAGGCCAAGAGACGCTTTTCCTCTGTTGATGACTCGACCGACCGGCTAAGTTCGGCCGGCGGCGCCGGCCCGAGTCGGGGTCTAGGGAGGTTGGGGGTCGCTGGGGGTAGCCACTGGAACATTTAACTTTTCATGGGTAGTGGAGTTTTTGTGAGAAAACACGTGTTGACTGTTGGTATTCTAAAAACTCAAAACAAAATAATTTTAAAAATAATGTGGGGTATGGGATTTGAACTTTAGTGGCTTGGTTCAGCAGTGCAAGGTATTACCAATAAGCTACAAGCTCCTTCTTGTAATTATGGTGTGAAATAAATACTTAAAGTGATAATAGCAACATTAAATACTCAAAGTATATTTTAAATTTAAATCAAATTTATGTACACTAAAAATGGAGTTGTTACACAAAGAAATGCCTGGCCTTTCCCCTGAAGTAGCCGTGCATAAACTGGCTATATCTCCTGATACTAAGCCAGTCAAACAAGCTCCTCGAAGAATGAGAAGGGAACTAGAAGAAAATGTCATCGAGGAAACCAAGAAGCTCATCGATGCCGGCTTCATCAGGGAAGGGAAATATGCGGACTGGATCGCATGCATAGTCCCAGTGAAGAAGAAAAATGGGCAGATCCGAGTTTGTGTCGATTTCAGGGACCTCAACAAGGCATTTCCTAAAGACGACTTCCCGCTACCGGTCATGGAAATGATGGTCGATGACACCTCAAATTACGAGCTGTTCACCTTTATGGATGGCTCGTCTGGGTATAATCAGATCAAGATGTCACCTGAGGATGAGAAGCACACAGCATTTCGAACCCCGATCGGAATATACTGCTATAAAGTGATGCCGTTCAGACTTAAGAACACAGGTGCTACATATCAAAGGGCAATGACCAATATCTTTGATGACCTAATTCATAAAGTCTTCGAATGTTATGTGGATGATCTGGTCGTCAAGACTAAAGCCAAGACCGATCACATCCAAGATCTTAGGACCGTTCTCACCAGACTGAGGGAGTACGATCTGAAAATGAATCCTCTGAAGTGTGCTTTTGGCGTATCATCGGGAAAATTCCTGGGCTTCATAGTCCGATATCGAGGGATTGAAATTGACCCATCCAAGATAAAGGATATCATGGAGATGCCCCCTCCGAAGAATCTGACGCAGCTAAGATCTTTTTAAGGCAAGCTTGCTTATATACGAAGGTTTATCTCAAATTTATCGGGGAGATGTAGGCCCTTCTCAAAGCTCATGGAAAAAGGAGCTCCTTTTGTCTGGGATACTGAATGTCATGAAGCGTTCGAAAGGATTCAACAGTACTTGTTGCACCCTCTAGTGCTGGCCTATCCCATTCCAAATAAACCGTTGATTCTCTACACTGCCATACTAGATGAATCACTCGGTGCACTTCTTGCCCAGAACAACGTGGACGGAAAAGAAAATGCCCTCTACTACCTCAGTCGAACTTTAGTTGGGGCGGAACACAACTATTCCCCGATTGAAAAGCAATGCCTGGCCCTGATATTCACTGTGAAGAAGCTGAGGCACTATTTGCTTGCTCATCAGGTTATGCTGATCTCAAAGGTCGACCCGCTCAAACACTTAATGACCAAAGCAAGCCTAGCCGGTAGAATGTCAAGATGGGCTGTCATGCTGCTTGAGTTTGACATAGTTTATACTCCTCAGAAAGCAGTAAAAGGGCAAGCTCTTGCAGACTTCCTTGTTGCTCATCCCATATCAGAGGGGTCACTGCTCAATTGCGAGTTACTCGACGAACAAGTGCTGCACCTCGAGGAAGGTGAGCCATGGTAGGAGTTCTACTTCGATAGAGCCTTAACAATAAGGACCTCCGGCAAATCAAGCATCCCGTAGATAAAAGCGGGGATATGATTGGTGTTCATCACGCCATCGATGGGAACCCTACGACGTTCTTTTGCTCTCACCGAGCCTCGCACAAATAACGAGGCTGAGTACGAGGCTCCGATAGCTGGTCTGGAGCTCGCTATAGAAATGGAAATCCTTCGGCTATGAGTCTACGGTGATTCCCAGCTTGTCATCAACCAGGTAAGCGGCGACTATAAGATATACAAACCCGAGTTAGCTCGGTACAGAAGCCGAGTGGTGGAACTCATGAAACGGTTCACTCACATTGAACTAATGAGAGTCCCTAGAGCGTTGAACAGAAAAGCCGACATACTCGCTCGCTTAGCCAAGAAGCTGGCTGATCCTGACATGGATGAAATTCTGATCACAGTCAGGAGCCGGCAAATTCTACCCCCAGTCTCTCTACGAGAAGAGGAAAGCGCAGAACAGAAGAGCAGTCCTGCCGAAGAAGCTTCGATCATCCAAGACGAGCCCGATTGGAGAGAACCCTTCATAGAGTACCTCCGATACGACAAGCTGCCCGAAGGAAAATATGCAAGGATTCAGCTGAAGAAGAGAGCTTTCCGATACGTGTTTGTAAATGACACGCTATACCGCAGGTCATATGACCAACTATGGCTCAGGTGTCTGTCATTGGCCGAAGCCCAAAAGGTCATGAAAGAAGTTCACTCGGGCGTTTGCGGTGCTCACCAATCTGTCCCCAAGATGCGACTTCAAATTAAACGGCTTGGGTATTACTGGCCCACCATGATACGGGATTGCGGAGAGCATGCAAAGAAATGTCATAACTGCCAAATCCACGGTGATTTCATTCATAAGCATCCCAATCCGTTGCATCCTACGGTGGCGTCGTGGCCTTTCGAAGTCTGGGGAACCGATATAGTTGGCCTAATTGATCCTCCGTCATCCAGAGGCCACCGGTTCATATTGTACGCAACTGACTATTTCTCCAGATGTGCTGAAGTTGTCCCGCTAAAAGAAGTCAAGACAGAAAATATTCTGATATTCTTCCAGCATAATGTTCTATACCGCTTCGGTACACCAAGAAGAATCATTTCTGACAACGAGCCTTCTTTCAAGAGCTTCAAACTCTCAAGGTTCGCTACTCAGCACAAAATAGACTGGAGATATTCCTCCATCTATAATCCAAAAGCCAATGGGCTAGCCGAAGCCTTCAATAAGACTCTATGCAAGCTCCTGAGAAAAAATGCTTCAGCCAACAAGAGAGACTAGAATCTCAAACTTTACGAGGCGTTGTGAGCATATCGTACCACGTACCGTACTCCAACTCAGTCCACTCCATACTCATTGCTCTTCAGAGTGGAGGCGGTCTTCTCCCTCAAAGTCGAAGTTACAAGCTTAAGAATGGCCGTTCAACACGAGTTGACGGAGGAGGAAAACGTGCTCTTTCGGGTTTAAGAGCTCGACGCCCACAAAGAAAAGAGGCTCGCGGTGCAGCAAAATCTGGAGCTATACTGAGCCCAAATGTCACGGGCCTATGACAAGATAAACCGTCTCCGCTCTTTCAAGAAAGGTGAATTGGTGTTGGTCCTCAAAAGACCGATCATCCCCAATCGGCATGCTAAGGGAAAATTCGATCCAAACTGGGAAGGACCATACGTCATCGAGAAAGTGTTTGACGGAGGATCCTACCAACTGATAAATGCCGAGGGATAAAGGCCCATGCCACCCATCAATGGCCGATATCTCAAGAAATACTATGCGTGAATGCTCCAAGTCGCAGGCGAATTGAGCACACCAGCCCTACGGTCTAGATCATACATCCTGTAAAACCGTATACAATCCACGGACATAAAAGACCCCTATCTCTCCCAAGTCCTGCCGGTGAGACTAATTTTAAAGTCTTACTAGTGAAAAAAACGGTATGTCCACAAGCAAAACGGGCACGGATGAAAACCCGAAAGGGCTCCGTGAGTAAAAACAGCAAGACTGCCGGCGAGCTTGTGAAAACCCGAAAGGGCGGAAACTCGTGAAAAGAGATTGCAAAGTCCTCTCGACCTTGTGAGGAGAAAACCCCTACGTGAGATCCTTACGACTCACAAAGAAGCAACACACTTAGGAATCCCTACGATTCCTAAGGAGAACATACACCTGCGAGATCCTCTCGACTCGTAGGGAGAAAATGCTTTTATGAGACCCTTACGGCTCATAAAATTGAAAAGCCTTAGGTGATAGGGATCTAAACCTGTCTCCTGAGTCATCGCTCCCCAACGGGCAACGGCAAATGATGAGTCGCTCCTGGCATTTCGCTTCAGTGTTAGCAGTGCTGAAGCCGACCAAAAACCCAAATCCCAAGTTTTCCCAACGGCAAATGATGAGTCGCTCCTGGCATTGCTTCAGTGTTTGCGGTGCTGATGCCGACCCAGAAACCAAATCCCAAGTCCCCCCGGGGCAAATGATGAGTTGCTCCTGCTATTATTCCAGTGCAGCAATGCTGATGCCAAACAAGATCCAAATTCCAAGTCCCCAAACGGCGAATGATGAGTCGCTCCCGGTACCATATTCAAGTGCAGCGATGCAGACGCCAACCAAAATCCAATTTCTCAAAATTCTCTGGGCCCTATGGTTAGTCCCCAAATTGACTGCCGTATACAATTCACGAGCTCAAATAATTCTTAGCATACCCATGCCCTACTGCAATCACCAGTTACGCGGCCGGTCTCCGCCCTTAGGATTATGCTCCATTTAGGAAGACCCACTCGTGTGTCCTCACGATACATGAGGAGAACAAACTTACAGGATCCTCACGACTCGTAAGAAAACATCTTCGTGGGATCCTTACGACTCACAAAGGAAAAACACACTTGGGAGTCCTCACGACTCCTAAGAAGAAAGTACACCTACGAGATCCTTTCGACTCGTAGGGAGAAAATGCTTTTATGGGACCCTTACGGCTTATAAAATTGAAAAGTCTTAGGTGATAGGGACCTAAACCTGTCTCCTAAGCTATCGCTCCCCAACAGGAAAAGGCAAATGATGAATTGCTCCTGGCACATGTGCTTCAGTGTTAGCAACGCTGATGCCTACCCTAATACCAAAGTTCCAAACTCCAATCCAATAGACCCCTAAGTCTTTAAACTGGGAATAGATGACCTCTAAGTCATTAAAATGGGAACAAATGACCCTCTAAGTCGTTAAACCGGGAACAAATGACCCTCTAAGTCGTTAAACTGGGAACAGATGACCCCTAAATTCGTTAAACTGGGAACGAGGGAAATCTCCTCATGGCAAATGATGATTCGCTCCTGGTACCATATTCCAGTGAAGCGATGCTGATGCTAAACCAAAACAAAAATCCCTAAACCCTGTCATGGCAGATGATGATTCGCTCCCGGTACCATATTCCAGTATAGCAATGCTGATGTCGACCCAAATGATATCAAGTCAGCAAGACAACCAACAACCTCCTTGGCGGAATCATGCTCCACCTCGGAAACAAGTCAAATCCCGATACCGCAGAAAGCGGAGCAAAAAGGACAGTACCGACCGTCTACGTCGCTAAAAGGGCAGCACCGACCGTCCAAGTAGCTAAAAGGGCAGCACCGACTGTCCAAGCCGCAAAAAGGGCAGAACCGACCGTCCAAGCCGCTAAAAGGACAGCATCGACCGTCCAAGTCGCAAAAAGGGCAGCACCGACCGTCCACGTCGCAAAAAGGGCAGCATCGACCGTCCAAGTCGCTAAAAGGGCAGCACCGACCGTCCAAGTCGCAAAAAAGGCAGCATCGACCGTCCACGTCGCTAAAATGGCAGCATTGACCATCTACGTCGCTAAAAGGGAAGAACCGACCGTCCAAGTCGAGGGTAGCACTGACCGTTCACGTCGCTAAAAGGGCAGCAACGACCTCCTCGTCAGAATTATGCTCCGCCTTGGAATCAAGTCAACTAGACACTCAATCTCGGAGACAAGTCAAGCATCGACCGTCCATGTCGTAAAAAGGGCAGTGCCAGCTTCCCAAAAAACGGAAACCAAATCAAGTCGCCTCCACGTGAAAGAAGATACATCAATTTCATGCACACGACCCATATATGCTGTGTGCATTTATTGATGGGGGGCACTTTGTTGGGGTCGAAATTTACACCCCGGTTGACCAAGTCAAAATCAAAGTCAACCCCAACCCAAGTGGGCCTAAGCCCAGGTCAAGTGGGCCAATGCCCTGGTCGAGCCCGAACACGAAGCGTCCGGCCTTCCGCCATGCCAAAATAAAAATTTTGTAATAAATAATTTTAGTGTATTTCCTCTTTTTTTATTTTTTTTTGAATAAATGTAAGAAAAATTGGCATAAAGCCAAATTTTTCCAAAGCCCATGGCTTATGTGCAAAAAGAAATAGCACATGAGGTATGGGATGGGCAAAATACCATTTTTGTAAAGACCAAGAGGTTATATGTAAAGTGTATAGCCTATAAAGGCAAAGAGAATGAAAATATCTCAACAACTTTTTTTCTCTCTCCCAAAAAGAATCAAGATCTGTGATCTTCTCCTTCCTCAAGGTTCTAAAACCTTCTTCTTTCTTTTGAATTAAATCAAGAGTTTTACTCTTCCTTTTCCAAAACTAAATAGTTTTTCACCACAAAACCCACAAAGGGGAGCTTGGATCTTCCATCAGATCTTAAAAAGGAGAGATTTTTAAAATCTCACCCCTCTTGTTATCCAAGAGTCGGCCAACAAAGGAGGAAGAAGGAGACCCATCTCCAAAGATCCCACTTTGGGGAAGTTCCGGGGCTCAAGGGGAGAAGCCCCTTCATCAACTTCAAAATGTCCTAGGAGTTTAACTCCTCATATATATATACACAAAATAATAAGTATTTCTTTCTGGGAGTACAACTTCCATTGCAGGGACCAAGTCCCTTTTGCCGCTCAAAGCGCGAGCGCCCGAGCGCCCATGTGCCTAGCACGTGAGGCGCTAGCGCCCAAAGCGCTAGCGTACGAGTGCCCGAGCGCCCAAAGCGCTAGCGCCCGAGCGCCCACATGCCTAGCACGTAAGGCGCTAGTGCCCAAGCGTCCGAGCGCCCACGTGCCGGGCACGTGAGGCGCTAGCGCCAGCGCCCAAGCGCCCGCGTGCCGTGCACGTGAGGCGCTGGCGCTTTTTTTCCCATGCATCCTTTGGATGCCCTTTCCCTCTTACACACATACACACACACACGCACACACACACATACACACTCTACAACACTGTCCCCTGTTAGAAAAAATTTCTAACGGGGCACTGCCTCACACCCCACAAGAGGGCTGCTAGCCCCCTTGACCCCCAGCTCGCTATCCAGGTAGCGGGATCCTGTTCATACCATAATATTGCATTATTATATTCCCCATTCTTATTCGTTTTATAAATAAACAGGTGCTTTTGACGCATGTCTGCTACATATTACAGGTTACAGGTTCTTGGACAGAAAACAGTGAAAACAACGAAAAGACGATGCAAAAGTGGACTTTGACCAACAAACAGAAGACTCTTGATCAAGCTTACATCAAAGATAAAATTCACAAAGCACAAGACAATGCAAGGTCCAAGATTACCAAGCGAACGGTTAAAAGACCACTACAAGTTTTCACTGAAAGATCTGGAAGAGAACCAGAAGCCAATCTGAGAAAAAAACCTAAAGAAAAGCCAAGAAAAAATGCAACAGAACAACCCCTGGAAAACTGAGCCCATGAAGCTTCTCTTTAGTCGCGGAACCGCGGCCGGGTTAAGCCCGTGTCGGCGACAAATTTTGTGGCGGTGCGAGGCTCGTTGACTTGGTCTTTTTTCTTAGGGGGTATTTTTTTAATAGCAGATGTGCGGATGAATTGTAACCTAGGGTTTCTATACCTTATAAATAGAAGCCCAAATCATTGTATTCTTTTCATGCCTCCTTTCATTAATAAATTTTAGAATTCTTTTGGAGAGCATCGGTGCCTCTTTTCAATTCATGAATCCAGATCTGACAACCCTGTGTTGATGTTTGGAGAGAGCCATCTGTAAGTAACTTTATTTAATTGCTCTAGTTTAGATTTTAATTCCTTACCTTAGATGTTAGCTTTGGGAAAGGCTTTTGAGAGATGAGATCTCTCACCCCTGGAATTCGACGTCCAACACGGATATTACGGGTTTTCTTATCCATCACATAGAATCAATAGGACTCCATGCATACACGCACACACCGTGCCCTGCGGCACCCTATCCATCGAGGTAGCGGTGATATCGTAGTATAAAAGCCCGGTTGCGCGCGTTTTCCATGGAGGTTAGGGTAAGGATTGATAAAGGAAGGACAAGAACCTAGAGGAAGGAACACCTTCCCGAATGGATCTAATCCCTTTTATTGATAATTACCATAACTCCTCATAGATCTTCATTTGGGTATAGAAAGCGTTGAGATTTATTTACATTTCCAAACCATTCCTAAACCTAACCCTAGAAAGATTTAGATCTGGATAATCTTAGTATAAATAGATTTAGTTTTTAGATTTAATAATCAATCCGAACACCATTCGGAATTAACTCGTTTGAGCGACTAGGAGATTCACAACATCCATGTGGACCGACCCGTACTCACCGGCTAGCTGCAAAGCGACGCCGTTCTTGATTGCGGTAATAGAAAGTTTTTGAGATCAATCAAATGGCGCCGTTGCCGGGGATGGCGTGTTATTTCCTTTTTGCAATTTCGGGTTAATTAAAATTAAAAAAATCATAAAAATCTGAAAAATCAAAAAAAATATAAAAATATATCATCTGTTATTTTTGGGAAGGGTATTTTTGTGTGAATTTTGCAAAATCTACGAACAAATTCAGATCTGGAAATCTACAGAGATCAAAACAGCAAATATCAAATCCGAACAAACAGAAGATCACAACAACCGAGGAACAGAAGAAATTTGGAGGACCGAGTCTACAAGTCAACTGCGGAGATCTGGTGACAAAAAAAACTGCTGAACCGTCCAACCGGCCGCGGAACCGCCGCGCGAACCCCGTTTTGGCCGCGGAACAACCGCGGCCTGGTCGATTCAGGGCTTGAAAAAAAAACTCTGTAAGTCTTCTGATCTGCTCCTCTGCAAATCTCGATATATCTTCTGTAAAATCTCCTGCAGGATTCTTTGCGCTTAAAAAATCTCCCTCCTTTTCAAATAACAAATCTTGTGCAGGATTCTTTGCGCTCGCTTAAAATAGAAATTGATTGCAAGTAATATTTTTTGTTTTGCATATCTTTTATCTAAATTTTTTTTGCAAAATTTCCAAATAAATAGCAAGCGGAAAAAGGAAAATTTTAATTAGAAAACTTGCAAACTTTGAAATTCATAAAAAAAGATTTGATTGCAAGTGATTTACTGTTTTGCATATCTTTAATCGAATTTTAAGGGGCTTTTGACCAATTCAGATTGGGTGGGGATTTCATCACCCTTCCCAGGACCCCAGAAATCACATAAGGCATTTGCATTGACCATATCTTAATTAAAAAATACTAGACTCAGCCCTAAGGACTTCGAGCTCAATAGGACAGAGAACTAGTTATAGGCATCGGCCGTTAATCCTAACCTGACTTTGCGGTGTCTAGGCAAGTGTGTCTAAGGCAAGTGGTTACTTAATTAGGACCGCTACTTGTAGCGGGGAGCCTCCCACTTACCTGGCACTTACCTGACCGCAATTGGCGGTGAAGAGACGGTTTGAGGTTCTATTTCTAGACCTTTGGAACAGTTAGGAGCTGTCTAGCTGACCTAGGTGACCCTAGATCTAGGCCTGATTGTGCATTTCTGGTTGATTGCATTTTTGCCTAGGTGACCCTAGATCTAGGCCTGATTGTCTAAGCCCTTTATCAAAAATATTTTTGCCTAAGCCCTTTATCAAAAATATTTTTGCAAACAGTTCCAAATAAAGAGAAAAAAGGAGGAAAAAAGGAAATTTTTTTATAAAAACTTGCAAGAATTTTGTCGCTAAGAAATCCTTGCACCCCACTTACACCCACCTTCTTTCTCTTCTTCTTCTGACATCATGGGTACCCCATCTCATAAATCTCTTGCCGAACTTTGGTATCCCGAACCTAACTTTGCCTCGTACGTAAATTGTTTCGGTCGATTTAAGGAAGATCCCTCCGTGCCCAAAATTTCTTTGAAAGATCAAATAGAAGCGTCTAGGAGAAACAGTTTGACTTCACAACCCACTTTGTGTCAACCAAGTCAACCTTTACCACCTTCATATGTTGATATCACTTTTTCAAGTCCTGCTGTAACTCCTAAACCGATGTCCATTGCTGAGCATATTGCTCAATCTCGTAACCGATCTTTCACCCCTCTCCACACATCTAGTTCTAGGGATCAACAAGTCCATTCACCTTTTTATCCACATGTAGACCCTACCCCTGTCCAACCACCCACTTCCTACCAGTCCTACCCGACTTTCCCACCTTCACTAGACCCTGTTTCTATACAGCCTTTTGGGAGTTTCACGTATCCAAACAATTTCGAATCTTTTCCCGAAATCCCTTCACCACCCATGTCTAGTTTGGAACAGTCGTTGGCAGCTTATATTGCAGCAACAAACAAAATGACTAGGAATGTGGAAGCGTCCATGGCCGCCCTTATGCAACCTAGTGAACCGGTCGCTAGTTTCCCGCTAACTCAAAATTTTTCAATGTATGAGGAGGCGGTTGGACAGAATGAGAATGTGAGAGGATTTCCAAATCAAAGCTACCCATACCCAATTGAATCCAACAACTCCAATTGTCAAACATATGTCCAAAATGATGAGTTGTTTGATTTTGTAGTGCTTGATTTGCCAAATTGTGAAGAACCCCTTTCGAGTGAAACCACACCTAACCCGTTCGATCTCTACACCTCCACTCTAGAACCTAAATCGATAAATATCCATGCTTTTGATGAGGTGTCAGAAAAAAATGATTTTCACTTGATTGAGGATATAGACGCCGGGAAAATTTCGGATGATGAACCTGTCGATTTTATTGAATTTTTATGTCCAATTCATCATCCCGAGTTCTGAAATGTTTCTCCCGAACTTCATATGCGTCTTGATTTTGATGATAACGGCATGGATGAGTTAAATATTGAGGAGAATTATGAGGATAGTATTGAGGAGAGTATTGAGGATAATATTGAGGTTGAACCATTTTTGTTTGATATGTCGGATTTTCCAATTCATCCTCTTGAGTCTTTAACTAAATCACCCTCCTTTCTTTCCATCGTTCCGACCACGCATAATATCACGCTTGAAGACCGTGAGCTTGAAAAATTTTCCTTTGAATCTGACACAGTTCTCACAGCCGATAACACGTACGAGTGTTTCACTTTTTCGGACGATGTTGATGACTCACCGCCCGAGTTTGAGTCCTTTACATTTTCAGATGAGTTAGTTGAACCATCAAACTCGGTTGTTTACAGTCAGTTCGAACCATTGATAGAATCCTTCAAGTTCGAGACAGATTACTTAGGTGAGATTACAACTATCCCTAAATCACTCCCTTTCGTCCTTCCTATCGTTCCGACCGTACAAGAGACCGTTACGCTTTCATCTCCTATACCAAGTTCGGCATACCCATGCTTTCTTGCGAATCTTGAGGGATCTGACCCCATTTCTCGACGGGTTGATAGGTTAGCACAATCGCTTTTAACACATCAGTCATCACAAATTGTGCTAATTTATTCACTAAATTTACACCCTCAAGATCGTGCTACCCTTCTTTCTCTTTTCCGCCCTTCTTCTCCTCCACCGAGACCATATTCCACTCTTCGTCCCATACGGTCTCGTGTGTTTCTCATTTCTTTTCGTTCCACTCCATTCTTTCACCAACTCGACCATTACCACGATAAGATTTTTGAATGGTTGGTGCTAACCTTTGGCTTGTGTAAGGCCAACCTTAAGTTTGGGGGGAACCTTGTTGTATATATGCACATATATTTTTTGTTTTCTTTTTCTATAAAAAAAAATTCAAAAGAATAAAAAAAAATTAATTATAAATAAATAAACAGGGGAGTGCCGGCATTTTGACCCTCTTGGTGCAGCATGACAGTGAGGACACTGTCAAGTTTAAGTTTAGGGGTATGCTCGGTAAGTCTTCTTCCTTCGCATTCATTTGTACATATTTTTTTGCATTTGCATACTTATTTGAAAACCCATAAAAAATTGAAAATTTTCAAAAGTTATAAAAATTATTGTATTCAATTTTGGCCGTATTTGACTCGAGTTTGACAGATAGGTTAACTAGCTAGGAACAACTAGATCTTAGACTTAGTAAATTAAAAACCCTAAAAATAACCTTCTTTAGAGTTTAACGGTAGAAAGTGTATGTCTTTGTAGTTTATTTAGAAATAGGCAAATTTTGAGTTCGCTTCTTGGGCTAAGTCAAAACGAAGGAATAGTATTGATATCTTTATTAGAGTATAAGTTTGAAAAATAGTTCCTAACTTAAGTCTAGATTCTGAAAATGTATGCCCTACAATTTGCACAATCACGCACTTTGAAACTTGGAATAGTAGAGGAGACCTTGAAATGCTCTTGTCTAAAGTCTTTAGTACGAAGAAAATAAAAGAAAAAAAAAGTGAATAAAAAAAATGAACACTGGTTTTTGTGATTACTTAAGGCTGCAAAAAATAGGAAAATATTTAGCGAGGGTGCTTCATCACCTAGTGCCTTAGACCAACTGGTTTGGGAGTCACTGCTAAAGCCTTGGGTGTTGCAAGACTAGGAATTACGCTGTAATGTGCAAACACTTCTTGTAATCGGTCGTTGGTACCTCAAGAAGTATTAACGGTCGCATGAAGGATGTGTAAGAAAAATTCATTTAAAAATTCACCAATTAATAAGTGCTTTGGACAAAAGGACAAGAGTATGATTGCTTGATTTGAATTTCCAAGTGTAGGGGTGATTTATACACACACGTAGGGGTATGTGATTGGAGTTTAGATGAAAAAAAGGAGTGAAGAATAGAACTTGTATCTTTAATAGAGTTGATAAAAATTCCTAAGTGGAGATGGAACCCTAGAAGGAAAACTTAGGAAATGCCGAAAGCTAAGTAAGTCTATAGAACATATATAATCTTAAGTTAAATGATGAGAAAGTGTGAAGAATATGGGTGAATAATTTACGAGTCGACAATAATAGAATTCTTTGTTAGAAAACCTAATTGGAGAATTAAAGTCGAAAAAGCCAAATTGATAGGATTTTGTGGGTGTAATCCGCTGAAAACCCTCAGGAGACAACACTCCTCCTACTAGGGACACCTAGAGATTTAACGGCTTGTTGCACGAGCTCAGCGCAATCGCGTTTCCCTGCGAAAGTGCGGTTAGGTTTTTTGTCGAGAATAAAAAAATAAGTTTGCTCGAGAACGAGCAAAAGATAAGTTTGGGGGTATTTGTTCATACCATAATATTGCATTATTATATTCCCCATTCTTATTCGTTTTATAAATAAACATGTGCTTTTGACGCATGTCTGCTACATATTACAGGTTACAGGTTCTTGGACAGAAAACAGTGAAAACAACGAAAAGACGATGCAAAAGTGGACTTTGACCAACAAACAGAAGACTCTTGATCAAGCTTACATCAAAGATAAAATTCACAAAGCACAAGACAATGCAAGGTCCAAGATTACAAAGCGAACGGTTAAAAGACCACTACAAGTTTTCACTGAAAGATCTGGAAGAGAACCAGAAGCCAATCTGAGAAAAAAACCTAAAGAAAAGCCAAGACAAAATGCAACAGAACAACCCCTGGAAAACTGAGCCCATGAAGCTTCTCTTTGGCCGCGGAACCGCGGCCGGGTTAAGCCCGTGTCGGTGACAAATTTTGTGGTGGTGCGAGGCTCGTTGACTTGGTCTTTTTTCTTAGGGGGTATTTTTGTAATAGCAGATGTGCGGATCAATTGTAACCTAGGGTTTCTATGCTTTATAAATAGAAGCCCAAATCATTGTATTCTTTTCATGCCTCCCTTCATTAATAAATTTTAGAATTCTTTTGGAGAGTATCGGTGCCTCTTTTCAATTCATGAATCCAGATCTGACAACCCTGTGTTGATGTTTGGAGAGAGCCATCTGTAAGTAACTTTATTTAATTGCTCTAGTTTAGATTTTAATTCCTTACCTTAGATGTTAGCTTTGGGAAAGACTTTTGAGAGATGAGATCTTTCACCCCTTTCTTACCCATCACATAGAATCAATAGGACTCCATGCATACACGCACATACCGCGCCCTGCGGCACCCTATCCATCGAGGTAGCGGTGATACCGTAGTATAAAAGCCCGGTTGCGCGCGTTTTCCATGGAGGTTAGGGTAAGGATTGATAAAGGAAGGACAAGAACCTACAGGAAGGAACACCTTCCCGAATGGATCTAATCCCCTTTATTGATAATTACCATAACTCCTCATAGATCTTCATTTGGGTATAGAAAGCTTTGAGATTTATTTACATTTCCAAACCATTCCTAAACCTAACCCTAGCAAGATTTAGATCTGGATAATCTTAGTATAAATAGATTTAGTTTTTAGATTTAATAATCAATCCGAACACCCTTCGGAATTAACTCGTTTGAGCGACTAGGAGATTCCCAACATCCCTGTGGACCGACCTGTACTCACCGGCTAGCTGCAAAGCGACGCCGTTCTTGATTGCGGTAATAGAAAGTTTTTGAGATCAATCAGACCCCCGTAAAAACTCTGCGGTGCCCCCGATATATCCAAAACCCCTTTCAAAACACAATACACGTACACTGCACACTGAGTTCGCATGACCTGTTTGACCCGTCAATCGGAGGTTCTCTCGCTCCAAAGGCGAGGGGTAATTAACGGCAGCTTAGTCCGCGGCTGTCGGAGATTTAGATCCCCACAATCAATAAACCCCATCCTACCCTAGGTAGGAGGAATCTTTAATGCTCTTGAAATGCGCGTGTGCATTCCCATCTCAATGGGGTGACGAAAAACACCCTACAACGATGCGTATTCCCATCTCAATGGGGTGATGAAAAACACCCTACAGTCCCCAATGGTCGATCGCTACGTAGAGCGCCGCCGTTCATCGGGCACGACGTTTCGCTTTGGCGGGAATCAATCTGAGATGTTGGATGTTCTCTTTTGGGGTGTATAAATAGGAGGGGACTATCCTGGGGCCGACAAATTGCATAAATCTTCTTCCATTGTTGAATATTTCCCGACGCTCTCCCTTTAGATCAGATCCCCCGTTGATCATTCCTCGGCGAGTCCATCTCTTGCATTAGGTTAGATTTCTTCATCTGAGGAGTCTGTTGAGGTAGTTAGGGTAGGGTCGGACGATGACGTTCCGGCTGCCTGGGCCAAGTCCAGTGGGTCTTCCTCCTCCTTAGCTTAGGATAGCCGAGAGGGTTCCTCTTCCTCTTCGTCCTCAGTGTCAGGCTCGCCCCCTAGAGTCAGGGACGCTCGTGCTGCTCGCCGTCTGGCGGCGGCAGGGGCTTCCAAGGTGCGCATCGGTAATGCTCGCGATGCGCCCTCCGTTTTGAATCGCATAGTCGATCTAGCCAAGATCCGGACTCGATTCCATGTTCCCTCTAGCTATTTTTTTCGTTTAGCTAGAGAGGGTGAGCGGGTCGATCAGGTGCAGGGCAAGGAGATTGCCCTGTACCTGGAAGCATTCCGGGCGGGAATGCATCTTCCCTTCTCACCCGAGGTTTGTGCAGTGTTTCGCTGCTTCCAACTCGCCCCGGGTCAACTAGCACCGAACTCGTGGAGGATCCTCCTCGGGTTTCTGGCCTGGTTAAAACTTGAACATATTCCCTTTATTTTGACCCTCCTTTTTTTCTTCATCTGTTATAAAAATCACCCCAACACCGCGAAGGGGGAGCCGAGCTTGGTATATTTCTCCTTCAAAAAACGTAAAGGTGGGGTGGCAGGGTCGGGAGTAGTGGTCGTCCTTTCTTCCATCCATGAATGGAAGGAGAAGTTTGTTTTCGTCGGGCCACCTAAGGGCGAGGATTGGCCTGTGCCTATACAGTGGCATGGCTGACTGCCTAAGGGTAACGCAGTCGACATCCTCCGAGGCGAGGGCGGTGTCCTTGTGGGAACCGATTCGGCGGGCGGATGTCCTACTGTCCGAGCACGTTATGAGCTGAGCCGAGCTTAGTCCTGTGTGTTTCTTGGGTAAGTTGGGGCTTTCGACGATCCGTCTAGACTTAGTTAAACTTTCTTCGCCTTTTTAGTGTAGATAACCACCTTTGTTTGTATGTTCTTTTTGCAGAGCCCATAGACCGAGCAAAGATCTTAGCTGCCCTGGCTGCCACTCAGGGAAAAAAGACGTTGGCGCAAGCTCGTCCCGACCCGGTCCGAGTTCGACCCCGAGGCCAGCTCTGCCGTCTAGGCCCTCCGCCTTTTCCCAAGCTCCTGAAGAACGCCGCGGGGGAAGCCGCAAGCACTCACGGGACCCGGCGCCCCGGGCGAAAGATGAGGAGGAGGAGGCAGAACCCGTCAAATCCCCCCTCAAAAGATGTAAGGGGACGGTCTCTTGGTCGCCTTCTGCCGGGACCTCGGTGCAGGAGGGCGATTTTTTCATAGAGGTGCCCTCTGGTTCTCCGTTTCCGATAGCTTGCTTTCAGACATGGAGCGGGCGGCCGGGGTTAAAATATCCCGGGGAACCATGAAGGCCTAGGTAACCTCCATAGCGCAGGAGGCAGTTCAGGTCGATGCATGCTTTTCTTCAAAAATCTTACAAGTCTTATTTTCTCGGTTTGAGCGTTCTAACCCGTTTATTGCTTTTCTCAGGTCCTCCATCATTGCGCCATCCTCGCTGCTATGGAATCCGAGGAGGTTGCCTCGGCCTTGAAAAAGGCGGGAGAGTCCTCTAAGGTGGAGGAAGAACTCCGCTTCCAACCGCGGAAGGCAGAGGATAAGACGGCTCTCCTTGACACCCGTCTGATCGCCGAGGGGTTGACAAACTCCAAGCTGCTGGAGTCTCATCGGCTCCAGGATAAGTCCCACTGGGCTGTTCAAGCCAAGGCGGAGGAGGTGACCGGCCTCTACCACTTGGTGAGGAAATCGAGGGACGCCTTCAAGAGGGACGTTCTGACGGCCATGGATGCAGTGAAGCTCGCCGAGTGCCGGGTAGCGAAAGCGGTGGAGGCATACAAGGTGTCGGATCAATTTTACTCCGACCTCACCGACTTCGCGGCCGTCGTGTGGCACAGCGCCTTAGACGCCGTCAAGCAGAAAATGCCGGGGTTCGATGACCGCGATCTCCATGATCAGCACTCCCTATCCGAGGAGGTTCAGCAGGGGCAAGTCGCCGAGGCGGCCGATGGTGGCGAGGTTGCCGGCGGAAGCGCCGACCCTGAGGTTGCGGTGTTGGCCCCCGATGCCGACGTTGAGCAGGGAGAGATCCCGGCTGAGGGGGCGGCCTGAGCTTCCCTTCCTTAGGTATTTTCTCTCTTTTTTTCAAAAAATTCTGTAAGCCTTTGGGCAACTTTTGTAAGGTTGAGGAGCCCAGAATACCTTGTATTTAATTTATTATAAATAAAGTTCATTTTTCCCTCTTCCTAAATGCCTGTCTACTATGCAAGTGCTTTAGCTCGTATACTTCCTGTTCGAATCTTCATTCGACAAGTATTTTTAGCTTGTAGGTTTTTCATCTCGTCAGTGTTTTGGTCGGTGTCCACCTTTCTAGGGTGACGATCGTTCGACGAGCATGAATCGCACGACAACCGAGTGGCGGAAGGTCGGTATCCTCCCATTTCCCGGAGTTGAGGCGGCGATCGCGCGTCTAGTACGAACCAACTAATAGCCAAGTGGTGGAAGGTCGGTATCTTCCCATTCCCCGGAGTCAAGGTGGAGATCGCGCGACGAGTATGAGTCAATTGATAGCCAAGTGTAGGAAGGTCGGTATCAGTTTATACCTCAGAGTCGAGATGACGACCGTGTGTTTTAGCATGAGTAGAAGTTCAGCCAAGTCAGAATAGGTCGGCCGTAACTGTTTCTTCCTCAATGTGGGTCCTAGATCTATATCTTCGTAGGGTAGGAATCTATCCCTCGGAGATTATCCGAGCAGGGAAGCTGCTCGATGGCCTCGAGAGGAGGGCTTTAGATCCTTAGCGCAGATGGGTAGGAAGCTACCCCCTAGGGATGGATCGGGTAGGAAAGCTGCGTAGTGGTCTCGAGAGGAGGGCTTTGGATCCACAATGTTGTTGAACAGGATGCTACTCGCTGGTGGATGACCGAGCAGGAAGCTACTCGGTCGTTTCGTGAGGAGGGATTTAGATCCTTAACGTAGTTGGGTTGGAAGCTACCCGCTAGGGATGGACCGGGCAGGTAAGCTACTCGGTCGCCTCACGAGGAGGGCTTTGGATCTACAATGTTGTTAGGCAGTAGGCTACCCGCTGGTGGATGACCGAGCAGAAAGCTACTCGGTCGCCTCGTGAGGAGGGTTTTAGATCCTTAGCGTAGTTGGGTAAGAAGCTACCCGCTAGGGATGGGCCAGCAGGAAATTGCTCGGCGCCTCCTTGATGAGGGCTTTAGATCCTTAGCGTAAATGGGCAGGAAGCTACCTGTTAGGGATGGGCCAGTAGGAAATTGCTCGGTGGCCTCTTGATGAGAGCTTTAGATCCTTAGCGTAAATGGGAAGGAAGCTACCCTCTAGGGATGGGCCAGCAGAAAATTAATCGGCGGCCACTTGATGAGGGCTTTACATCACCAGCGTTGTTGGGCAGGAAGCTACCCGCTAGGGATGGTCCAAGCAGGAAGCTACTCGGTCGCCTCGCGAGGAGGGCTTTCGATCCACAGCGTAATTGGGCAGGATGCTACCCGCTGTGGATGGACCAAGTAGGAAGCTATTCGGTCGCCTCGTGAGGAGGGCTTTCGATCCACAGCGTTGTGGGGCAGGAAGCTACCCACTGCGGATAGGCCAGCAGGAAATTACTCGGCGGTCTCATGATGAGGGCTTTTGATCCACAGCGTTGTTGGGCAAGAAACTACCCACTGCGGATGAACCGAGCAGGAAGCTACTCGGTCGCCTCATGAGGAGGGCTTTTGATCCACAGCGTTGTTGGGCAGGAAGCTACACACTGCGGATGGACTAGTAGGAAATTGCTCGGCAGCCTCGTGATGAAGGCTTTCGATCCACAGCGTTGTGGGCCAGGAAGCTACCCATTGCGGATGAACCGAGCAGGAAGCTACTCGGCCACCTCGCGAGGAGGGCTTTCGATCCACAGCATTGTTGGGCAGGAAGCTACCCACTGCGGATGAACCGAGCATGAAGACATTCGCCGGCCCTGCAGGGAGTTTTAGCACGAAAACAAAGAGAAGTAGCTCAGATTGCAGGGAAACAAGAATCTTTATTATTAAATAAAATACAGATTAAGTGATTTAGTTTAAATTCTCCTGCATTGAATGACCGGTTTCGGTAGGTGTCCTTATTGCTCGGACTTAGGTCAGTCGGCGACGACCATGATCTGTCTGATTGTCGGTTCTTCATCTTTAATTTGATCGGCTTGCCCCCTATCTGCTTGATGTTTATCTCGCAGGTACTTTGCCAAGTGACCGGAGCGGATCAGCTCCTCGATGTAATCACGCAGCTGTTTACAATTCTCGGTCGGATGTCCTTGCCTCCGATGATAGGCGCAATACGGGCCTCGAAGCCGTTTGCCCGTCCATCGGGTAGTTGGCGGGAGCCTGAAGAATTCTTCACCCTTAGCTTCCTCCAGCAGCTCGGTCTGGGAAATATTTAGAGGAGTGTACTCCTGGAACCTCGAAGAGTAAGGTTTCGTATGATCGTCTTTCCTTTTCACTTCCCTGTCCCTCTTCTTCCGATCTGCTTGGTCGCCTCCGGGCATGTTGGAGTTCACCTCGGATTCAAGTTGGATTTCTCACTCGGTCCACGCTTTCACTTCGGCCATGGTCTTAGGTTGCGCCAATGCAAAAGAACGGAGTCACTCTTTGTGCCTGAGACCCGATCTCAACGCGGTGATGACCGTTTCGTCGCGGTGCTCGGGTACCTCCAGGAGGGTATTGTAGAAGCGGGTGACATACCCTTTGAAGAATTTCTTGTCGCCGCTCTTGACAGTGAATAAGTAGTCGACTGCCTTCTTTTGTCGTTGGTTACCGACGAAATGACTGAGGAATTCGGTAGCCAGCTCCTCAAAGGTAGAGATAGAGCGCGGTGTAAGCCCCCGGAACCAGTCCCGGCCAGCTCGAATCAATGTGGCGAGAAAAGCTCGGCATTGAGCTGCGTCCGAGTTATCCTGGAAGCTCATGCCTGTCGTAAATGCGTCTAGGTGGTCTTTCGGGTCGGATTTCCCGTCGAAGAGGGCCATTTCGGAGGCTTGTTTCTGGACGAGACGTGCTCGGCCAGCAACTTTTCTGTAAAGAGCTTTGTCAGTGAGTCAGCGGAGTACCTGGCCTCTTCGCCGGACGCATGGCTATCCCGTCGTATGCCTTCGATTTTCTTTTCGAAGGTCTCAAGTCGATGGTGGTAACCCGATGATTCTGCACAGTCGGAGTGGTGGCTATCCCCGCTCCGGGTTTGTGCCAGGCGTGGCTTCGATTCCGCTCTATCAGGTGTCTCAGATCTTCGGGCAAGGCCCTTCTCGAGTGGTCCTTGCACTCGTCATTCATGCGATCCCGACGAGAGTGGGGGCGTCGGTCATACCTGAAAGCAGGCGAGCTGACCGACACCTCCTCAAAAGGAGAGAACGCGCGATGGGCATTGGGGCGACGACCCAGTCTTCCTTGGGACCGTGGCGTGGAGCTGTCTGGCGCCCAACGGGTCATAGATTCAATCGCCGCGTATGGGGTAAGATGGCCGGAGTCGGCCCGCCTGCGCTCAGTAGCACTGTGATGAGGGTGAGGTAGATCAAGGGCTCAAGTGTGCCCGTCCGTCCTTCGGCGGACGTCGTTATCCCGGGGAGGGGGAGCAGTGCTCGGGTGGGTAGGGCCCGCTGCTTGAACGGGGACGAGGGCATCTACCAACGTCGTAAGCCGGTCTATCCGGACGGACAAGGTGTGGATGGCATTAGGAGGGGGAGGCGAGTCGCTCCCGCCTCCGTTGTGGCGGCTCGTATTTGGATCGTTGCAATCGTCGCTCGCCATTGGATCGAGGGCGGAAAATCAACTTTTTTGTTGGAACAAAATAAGTTTTTCGTTCCTACATACGGCGCCAACTGATGGAGCTCCGAATCTCCTTCAGATGTTGTCCTCTGTCGATCCTGCAATGATGATCTTGGACGGTTGAGATCTGGTTTTGGAGTTGTTGGGTGTGGATCTCAATGGGTTGGTGTTGGACGCCGAGCATCCTGCAATGGTGATCTTGGACGGTTGAGATAATTCGAGCTACCTGAGTCGTATGAGAGAGGGGTTTATATAGGGGTCGCGTGGAGCGAGCAGGTGCGAGATCGTCGCCGTCAGTTACACCCTCGTGTTATCATCACCTTTAATGGCGGGATGCGCCCATTAATGGAGAGATACGCCCATTAATAGAGAGATTTGCTAGCGCAGGACGCAGATCGTAGGGAGGCGGATATCTCGTCCCGGCGATATACGCGGAGCCGTTGCGGAGCGCACGGGATCCACGCTCTCGATGGATCGGGGGAGGCCGAGGAAGCTCGGCATGTCAGGGCTCGGAGACGAGCCGGGAGGCCGAGGATGCTCGGCATGTCCGGGGCTCGGAGACGAGCCGGGAGACTAGAAAAGCTCGAAAACAAGCTGCTGGTAGTTCACTAGGTAAAGGTGGAATGCATTCAGGGAGGTCTTATGGAAGGTCAAATACGTCTCTCGAGACGAAGTCCTGAGTAATCCTCATGATGTGACCCACTTATTCCATCTCCATTGCCTTCGGGACACGTCATCCGTCACGTGTCGTGATCCGAGAAGATATCACTTGTGAGCATGATCAGTTACCAATTCCAGCTCAAAGCTTGATAAAGCCTTGATTTCAGGTGCATGAATATAATTTGCTTTAACTTTGATGTTGTTGATTAAGAAGGTATGTTGTTGGAATACTAAATTGCATGTTCAAATTCAGCCAAATTTCTTAATTAATTGCATGGAAAGAACATGATGAAAGAATGGCACACATGGGTGATCAATATTTGGTTGAAATAGTAATCTGGATGTTAAAATTCGACCAATTTGCTTAATTAATTGCAGGGAGAGAAAATGAGAAAATGACGAAAACATGGATACCAAAGAAACTTGAATTGAATAACATTTTTCGTACCAAACGAGTAAATTATAAGATAATATCTGCTGTAGTTGTAAAGCAATTTGATAACGATGACGATGCTAAAAAACGGATACGTAAAGAACCATTCAAGGAGCTTTCAAATTAAATCCTGTTGAGCTTTTATTGGTTCAAATAAACTCAAGCCATCAATCCAAAGATATTTCAAGAAGAAAGCTTGTTTTTCTCGTCAAACTCACATTTACCGCGGTATTAAAAGTCTATATTCCATATTTATCCCGGATTAGATAAAACTGGCGGAATGGTTTGTTTAGATGTAATTTTTATGTGTAAATCTTTGCAAGCTTGCTTTTCACTTGAAACTTAACCTTTCATCATCACCTTTTCTCTGATTCTTTCATCCTTTTTAATCCAAACATCCAAACAGTATATTTAATAACTTCAATTCTTAATACTTTTAACATAACTACAAAGTGAAAATTTTATCTCAAACCATACAAACATGCATTTAGCATTAAAAATCCGATGGGTTTTTAACTTAAAAAGACAGATGCATTCCAGGATATTCTTGTCCTAAATTAAATCCGGCAAATTTTAATCCGATACACCCGAACATGCCGAATGGTACGGTTTCGTTGAAGAATTTGAAAGGGAAAAAAACATGGTACGGTTTCATTGAAGAATTTAAAAGGGGAAAAAACTCCGCTAATTCGGTCATATATGAGTCATGCATCTCAATATACTCAAGAGCTGTTTTAAGTGAAAAACATATGTAGCCCAAATTCCATAGACAATGTCATTTTACACTCAAGTCAAAAATTTAGATAAGAGAAGTTATCTACAAAACAAAATATCACAACCAGTAAGAAAAAAAAATCAAAAAAAGAATAATTTTACCAGAATGATTAAACTCGTGAAGCCAACTGCCAGGACTAACATAGAAAAAGATTAGGGAAAACACAAGCAGATGAATGCATTCATCAATCAATGACTATCAGCAAAATCTGCTCAAGATAAAATAAAAATAGTAGCAAAAGAAAACAAAACCGCAATCTAGGTTGCAACCTGAAGTCAAGAACCAACATCTTTATTACAGTGCAAAATCTTTATTATAGTGCAAATGACAGCGGGTCTCCAATTTTGAAATTGATTTGGCACTTTAACTATCTAATCTGTGAGAGAGATTCATTGAAATACTATTAAAAAAATCCATCTCAATCAGTAACCGCAACCAGTCACGTACATCTCTTTTAATAACTAACTACGTAAATTCTCTCATTAACTAACTCCATACAGATCCTTTCTAGTTACACTTTAATATATAAAATGCATCAACGTGCGAAACACTAGTTCAATATAATCTAAACAAACACAATCAGTTCAAGAGAGAAGTTTAATTTGACAACCCTCCAGTTAGAGTTGAAAGCAAGTGGTTTTAAGGATTTTGGTTGACGACAGGAGAGATGTTTGCGCTAATAAATCGGTTGAGAGGGATAAGTGCTACACGAGGCAAACTTCAAGATCCGTTTTGTGCAGATTATCCAAGGAAAAAAAATACAAATAATTGTAATCACTTGCAGCAACCACAAATTATTTCACTCATAGTAGTTGACTATGTAGCACGGCTTCAGATAGGGATACGATACGGATTCACGAATTCATAATTTTCCGAAAAACTAGGATATGGGATACCGTTTATATCGATTTTTAACTAAATAAATATAAATATATATTAAGATATACATATAAATATAAATATATATTAAGATATACATATAAATATATGTTGATATAAATCAATGATAACATTATGTTTGATATTCAATGCACTTTCAAATTGTCGAGAACCTTATTTTTCGAGGAAAAAAAGAAATGGTGTCCAATCGAAAGAGATTGATGAGACATTTAGAAGACCGAAAGAATCTAAAAGAATCTAAAAGTTTCGAACTCCGATACACGATCGGAGACGATTCGTTAGGCATTTACAAGTATATGTGCTTGATAGGCAGCGGCTACCAACTTTTAATCACTAAATTGCTGGAGAATTATTGCAACCATAGTTTGTGTTGCTGGAGACTTATTGCAGTAGTTGCTACTATTAAATCGCTGGAGACTTACTGCAGTAGCTGCCACTATTAAATCGCTGGAGACTTATTGCAGTAGCTGCTACTATACTTCTCCAGTTACGAAATTTGAAATCCCTATGTTGTCCCGAAGGCCACTCAAAAAAATACCAACAAGTTTAGATCCAACATCATCATCATATCCTAATTCAATAAGCCTACACAAGTAATGCACAATTAAACTGTAATGTATGACCAGCTCAACTTCCTTTCCAAACATCATATGCCAAGTAATGCAGCAATTCGACTTCTATTGTCCATTGATCGAACATCCCGAAATTTATAACACCAATAAACTCCGTAATATTCTTTTAGCATCGAAACACTTATACCAGTAGATACAAAATATTTTCTCCGGCGAGTCCTTAAACCCTAAAAAAAACCATAAAACAAACTTGAAAACTGTGAGGGAAATATGGCACATCTCATTTAATAGCTACTAGCAAGATGGTCTACATATATCATAGAAACACCATATATTGTTGAAAATTGTACTGCTGAAATAGCATAAGCCCAGCTAAGAGAAATTATTAGATGTCCCATTTCAATCTGACTCTAAATTTAGCAGTCCACAAAGGCATTCAAAAATTAAACAGGAACATTGAGTGTTTACCTATAACAAAAACTAGCAGCAAATTTTTTATAAAAAATTATAATCTAAAAGTAAATTAATAAGTCCGTGTGCAATGAAATCGCTACATAGACCTACAGAATTAAATTCGATAAGAAAACATTACATTAATAGCTAAGCGGTACGGGATAAAACCTAATGAGAAATTTTATAAAAGTCCTGAAATCAACACTTTATTTCTTTATTTCATTCTAACAAAAAACTTTCAATATTATTAGTTCTACTGAAAATAAAAATATTATAATTTTTTGTTATTTCTGATATTAAGATATCTTTGTTTTTTTCATATTAAGATAACAATATAATTGGTTTACTAAATAGTTTTCTGTCAATTGCAAAAATCTATAAGTACTACATATTAGTAAATCAAGGTACAATTTATATAAAATCAAAAATGATGACGAAAAAGTCAATTTAGTAATATCTATATCTAAGGCATCATTCTCTTATAAAAAAGCACCGCGTTTTTCTTTTGAAATAAATAAAACTCTTCTTCATAAGAAAATTAGGTTTTATTTTTTATTCTCTGAAAAATGTATTAAAATGTTAGATCAATATTCCTCACTATGGGCCTAATGATTGTCTTCTACCAATAAGCAATTAGCTTGGTCAATCATACTCGTCATTTCTGTAAATAATGAGAGACGTTTGTAAAGAGAAAGTAAGAAAAGATAATTACTAAGAAATTTAAAAATAACTATAACAAAAATTGCAAAAGTTCCATATGTGATGACAGTTTAGCATTGATTTTAGCCTATATATAAATATTTACAACAAAATGAAAGCATGAATATTTTTCAAAGAAGGCAATTTAAAAATGAGGGGGGAAATTTGCTTAATTATTCATTATTAAAAACCCTTTGCTATTAACTTGTTAGAGAAATATAAAAAATAAAAACCAAATAACTAAGGAAGTAAAAATCACCAATTGATTATTTTGTTGTGGACCTCAAATGAATGAGGTGTAAGGCAAAATATATGGAAATAAGTATAGATAAACCCAAGGGCAAAATTGAAATGCAGTGGCAAAAATCATGTTTTTTGTTATCTTGTGCAAAAGATTCCATATCCTAACTCCCCTTTGTATTAGCAAACCAAAACTAAACTTTGACCCCACGAGTAATGTATGGGATTGATCGAATATTGTTTATAAATGAATTTTATTTTTAGCTATGATTGAAAATAGATAAATAAATATGTTTTTATTATGTTTGAAAAAAGATATATGATGATATTAGTCATTTTTTGTTATTTTGATATAAATATTATTTTTTATAGACGAATTTGTACATTATATATATATATATATATATATATATATATATATATATATATATATATATATATCTTAAATCTTAGTTTAACATTTCACAAAAGCTTTTGGTATTTTTTTTAACATATATACCATATGCTTTGTGACCTGTAAATAAATACCAAGAACAATGACGACAACTACACACGCACATACGATGTTTTGGTATTTTTCAATTTAAAATTCATAAATACAAACGTCAAATTTGTATTATGCATTATGGTTATGAATCAATGCAAATAACAAATAACAAATTATATCAGTATTTTAGCTAAAAAAATCATTTGTCTTTGAATTCATTACCTAGTAAATTTTTAGAAGAGAGTATAGTTTATAAACTTTATATAAGAAAACATAAAACAACTACTGTTGCATAAATCATTCTTGTTATTATTATGTTTGGAAAAAAAGATACATCATGTTCAATCTTGTTTTTATTATGTTTGAAAATAAAGACATATCATGTTTTTAGTTATTTCTAATAAAAATTGAAAAAGGAAAAAGGAAGGGCTATAAGATGAAATTTGGAAGAAAATTATCATTAAAATAAAAAATGGGTTAATGTGATTTACGAAAAAGGCAAGGGCAAAATGGAAACGGCCAAAATTAGTGTTTTGACTTGCAAAAGATTTCTTGACCAAACCCAACTTTGTGTTGGGAAAAAATATGTTCATTTTTGTTTTTATTGTTTAGAACTAAAGATATATCATGTTAGTTATTTTTAATAGAAATTGAAAAAAGAAAAACTAATAGGATAAAATTTGAAAACCAAATAATTTTAAAGAAAATTACCATTAACAACTAAAAAATGTGTTAATGGGATTTGCAAAAAAGCAAAATGGGGTTAGCCAAATTTAGTGCTTTGACTTGCAAAAGATTTCTTGACCAAACTCAACTTTAACCCAACTTCGTATTAGATTAATGATGGATAGATAGATGAGTCCATGCAAATGAATATACCCTTCAAACTTACTCTGCTATGATCGCGATACGGGCCAACAAGCTCCGACTCCATCAGATTGGGTGTCTAACTTCCGATACCGATAATGTCCGATAGCGAATTATATTGGGTTTAACCATTTGATTGCAGGGTTCTAGTATTTAGTTTATTAACGGGTTAGAGGATTTACCAATAGCTTATTGGGATATGATTTATTTGATATTATTAATTACTAATTACTAAAAATTATATAACAAATATAATATCTATTTTACATGAGTATAAACAACCACATCATTAATTGGTAAAGATATTTGCCCAATTGTATATAGTTGCTTTAACTATTTATTCAGAGGACTTCATAATTCTTTGGGTAGAACGATATAAATCATAATATTTCTGACCGAGTCGGCCGATTCCTATCTCAAAAGTGACTCCGGATATCGTTTCCGAATGCCAGTTACCAAATACCGAGCAAACAGGATCCTTAATGTCTCTCACAAAATAAACAGGTCAATGCAAAAGCACAAACCAATCAAAGTTGAATCAAATATCTAAAACACAATTCTTACACGCTTTTCAGATAATCCCTCCAGCAGGATAAGAGGTTCACCAAAGAAACCATGGAAAAGGCAAAGAATACGATATCAGTATATATCCAGGAAATACAACAAGTTCAAGCATCCAGTAATTTGTTTTACTAGAAACTTCAGAATAATGTCAAATAAAAGCAACTAATAGAAAGATTCAACTGAAGCAAATAGCAATTCTTGATCAGTTCAAACCGAACATATGATCTACAACACAGTCATTGATATTTACTCGGGTGCGGTAAGCCGATTACAAATCAAATACATGGAGCAGAGCAAATCATACTGCGACATGAATCCAAACAGACTTTAAACTTCAGCAACTTTATGTTACAAGGAAATATGTGATAAAAGCACATAAAGCAACCAAAAGATAGATTCAGTAGTATACCAACCATATAAAACTGAAAATAAGAAATCGTACCTCAGCAGAAATCCACTTTCTCAACGACTCCCTCTCTCGAATGCGATGCGCGTCCTACCGGATCCACCTCCTTCATAATCATCTCTCATTGAAGAACCGCCGCTCGCTTTCATGGCTCCACTTCCACCTATCTTGTCCATTGCCTTCTTCCCCTTCTTCACCTCCGTCAAGAACTGCTCTAAACCGAACGGATCGTTCTCCTCCTGCTTATCAAACTCAACAGGCCTCTCTCTCTTGGAGCCTGATGGCCTATCCGAAGCCCCAGTAAATGCTTTATCGGGCTTGAACCGATCAGTCTTCATAACCTTCTCTAATTGTTCATTCTCACCTCCATACATATCAGTATCTGCATCCTTTTTAGGCCTATAGAGCGTAGATAACGTAGGTTGAGCCGTGAAAAGCCCTTTATCGTATATGTTGTATTGATCGTCAGCAGCAAAGCCAGACTCCATTCCTTTTTCTTGGTTGAAGAGCCTTTGATCGTACATGACCTCTCCGGATCGTCCAGCTCCCGTGTTGGCCATCCCCAAAGCAACCTTTTCACTAACATCTCGGTCTCTGTCCCTTGTGATTTTACTCTTCTTCCCCATAGCAGCATCCTTTGCTTCTAATCTCCTCTCTCTTTCTCTTTCCCGGTGTCTCTCTTCACGGATCTTATCACGCTCCATCCTTTGCTCTCGCTCTTCTCTTGTCTCCTTTCTTGTTTCCTGATGTTCAGCTCTCATAGCATCATCTCCCATATTCTTATCAGCAGAAACATGAGCTAAAGGCGCAGGTGCAATCCCAGTTCTTTCAGACCGTGCTTTTTGAGCCAAAGCACGGAGCTCTTGCTCCTTTCGATCCTTCTCCTTCAGCATCAACTCCCTTTGAACCTTCGATCTCATAGCAACGGCCTCCCTAGCTTTCTGCTCTGAAACATACAAGGCTTCCGACAATTTTGCAAAATTATCATTTATCTGCACCTCTTGAAGTCCTCGCCCATCAGCGGCAAGTCTCTTATCGAGCGGAATCGTGTAACCCTTCGGATTTTTCCAATTAGAAATGCAAGGGGGGATTTTCCAATCTTGCTGGTCTTTCACTGTCACGGGCCTTGGTGGTGAGTGCATGACAGGTACTGGAGGAGATCCAGATGCCTTCGGGACTCGCTTGTGCTTGAATTTGGGCGGTTCTAACGGGTCCACAGGCATCTCCACCATCCGGATAATCCGCTCCTGTGCACCAGAATTAAATGCCGCAGACTGCTGAGACGGTTTATACTTAATAAACTTTGTGTCTAATGATTGAGTGGGGACGTTCTTAGGCTGAGCCGCGCTTAATTTAACATTAACAATCTTTTCCAACGCTTCCTTCGTCCTCTGGGTCGTATCCTCAATTTCCTTCTTCTCTTCAGACTCCTCTTCTTCCGAAACTACCTTAGGGACCAAATCCTTGTGTTGTGAATAAACAATTTTGGATGCGTTTTCGTTTTGCTTGACAATCGCATCAAAGGCAACTTTGCCTTGAGAGTCGACTGTAAGGGCTAGGGTTTTGGACCCTGGTTTTTGGTCCTTGCGGCCCATGCCAAGAGGATATTGGGCGACATGGATTTCGGGAAAAGCGCCGCCGTCGCCGAAGTCCTCGGTCTTTCTTGGGATAAAGCCTGAGCGCTTACCATAGGGTGGGGTCGGGTTGGGCTTGATGACGACAGTTGTCGTCACAGAGTCAGAGGCGGATGACGAGAAGCGCTCTTTAAACCATGGATCTTTTGAGTGATCGTAGAAAGAGGAGGAGGTAGATTTGGCAGGAGGGAGGAGATCTTTGAGTGCCGACATGAGTTCACCTGCGAAGAAACAAGGATCGAAGGCAGTCAGTTTGTATGATTATTAGGCTATCCACTTTTTGAATTGCAAAAGATAATTGTTAATACTTGAGGCATAATCCAATTGTTGCTTAATTTCCGAAAAGATGAACTCCACTAATTCGGTTAAAACAGAAATCAAACCAGTGTGTTCATTTTTTTTCTTATACAATAAACTGAAGCTATAACAAAAAGGATATATAACCAACTAGGCATTTATGTTTTGCCTAAAATATAAAGAAGACAAGAACTATGCTAACAGTTTTCCATCCAACAAGTTCCTGAACTCATACCCATCATCACCAACTAGTATCAAAATAACTTTTCATAAAAAAGAATCAATTACTTTAATCACTCATGAATTGTATCAAAAAATTGCTGACTCCAATTTACAGGATCGCTTAATTTTATAAGAGATAAAGTTGCCTGTATCTTTACATGCATGATAACAAAAGAATGGAATATAATGAACAATTTTATTAATTGTTTTCTTCTTTATAAAACAAATCGACACTCAGATTAAATTCTATAATTGAAGCAGATACAATCTACTGACTAGTTATTTATGTTATCTATTAATTAATATGAAGAAGATAAGAAATACTCTTTCAATTTTCAATCAAGTTACGAAGAAAGTACGTAATCCTTGAACCTCTACCCATCATGTAATTGAAAATAAACTAACTTTTCCGCATATGAAAAAATAACTTCTCATTTCATGTGCTTTGCCAAAACTTTAAGATAACAAATAATTGATACCCAAAATCTTGACCAAAAGGAAGAATCCTACAAATATAAGAAAAACAAAGGTACGAGTAAATTATTGCGAAAAGTTTCACGGAATTAGACACATCAACTTGAATTCCATATCCAAGTAGCTAGGACTAGCTGTAAGATGCAAAAACTGTGTGCGGGGTCTTCTCCTCTATAATTTTTACTTTTTAAGAGGGGGGGGGGGGTTCCAATTAGATATATCTTATGATTCTATTGAGATTCATAAACTACAATTACTTCATGTCAAGCACAAAATATCAAAATGATTCCAAGAACATGACCAACCATAAGCATATGATTTCCTTTGAATCACAGAGATCCCTGGTTCCTTAGAGAAGATAAATAGACCATACAATAACGAAGATTAGGGTTAAGGTTACACATATAGGAGAAGGTTGGTGAAAGAGAAAACAATGGTTTAATCATATTCTGATTATATGCCCATAGTTTGGATCGGGTTGAGCCAGCTGCCATCTATTTTCCTAATCCTGTTCTCACCAACTTTGTAGCTATATACCTTATTACTTATTCTCTCTTTTATAATTAAATAATGTTTTCCTAAAATAAGAAATGACGTTGAGCCCTTGCACACTGTCAACAACAATTACAAACACTTAAAATGCCCTCTGCTGCTACACACACACACACACACACACAGGATAAATAATGCAAAAACTACTACTAAGTTTACAAACTTTGCACATTATTGCTTTCTTGATGAAAAACAGTTTCTATATACTGAGATGAGCCTCATACGTCGTGATGAAGAATAACAAAGGAAGGAACCCTACTATATGTGTTTAAAATAGAAAATGAAGAGTATTATCCGCATTCCAATTCAAAGACATATCGGCTAAGATATGAATAGAAATTCCATATTTTCCTGCATGAACTGTTCTTCACATCCCAAAGTGACAGCTACGAAAGGTTATTGAAGAAGAAAGCCGACTGGTAAGCATTACTTAGTTGGTTTTCAATTATGCCATGCATTTTTTAAGTAAGGGTGCTAAATGAGCTTGAAGGAGCTGACCCATGTTCAAGCTTAGCTAGAGTTTCTTTGACAGGGTTTGGACTCAGATCGGATCCATCTCGAGCTCAGTTGGGCTGGACTGGCGTTGTGCGGTTGTCTTAATTCTTTGTCATGGGTTGCTTCATTAACAACTACTCTACTAAACCACAAACTCCCATACATACTCAAATCAAGCTTGGAGCAAACTCAATCACACATAATAGGATCAAACTACCAACAATCGGCGAAGACGATTAAAAGCAGATTGAATTTTCACAAATGACAACCGCTTAATTCACATAAATTAAAGATATAGGGAACGGATTATTTATCTGCAAGATCGTGCGATGCAGGCTTATAGATCAAAGATCACATTGAAAATGATTACAAATTGATGCTGACTTAGGGAAAGATCAAATCATCCAATAATTGGTGCCTAAATCAATTATCCCTGACAAGAGATCTAATCCAAGCTCTCAACATCTCAAAATCCTCAAATATGATTGGATTCATAGCAGATTGCTTGCGAGCTAAGCGGCAAAAAAAGAAAGGAACTCTTAGATTAATATATTAAAATTTGCATCTTAACTTACAGGTAAATGAAAAGACTCATCATCTAAAATAGAAAACTAACGAGAAACAGATAAAGAACAGAAATCGATTAAGACTCGAGCACGAAATTGAAAACAGAAACCCTAGCAAAAAATTTCTCTGTACCTTTCGGTGGCGACCGCCAGCGATTCGAAGTCCAAGCAGTGAAATTTAAGGATTCTTCGAGGGAACGAGAAGAGATTTTAGAGGAAAAACACTGTAAAAATTGGGGCTTTTATCTGAGGCGAGGCAAAAGACAACAAAAAGCGACGATGGGAGAAAAATAACAAAGGAATCAACAATCGATGGACCTTAGCCATAAAAAGACCTTCGTCAGGGCTGTATTTGGGTCGGGTCGGATTTGACCCAACCCGTTTATTACCAACTCAACCCCGATCCAATCCATATGGTATACAAAGCATACTCACAAATGGGCAGTTTGGGAATTATTCGGCGAGGTCGAGAATTAGGATTTGGAGAACTATTCGGAAAAAATCGGCAGGTATTCGGGAAAGATTCGACAAGTATTCGGGAAATGTTCAGAAAGAATTTCGGGAAAAAAATTAATATATGAGGCACTGGGTTTTGATATTGCGAATTATTCGCTGTTTTTGTGCATTATTCGCTGTTTATTTGAATTATTCAAAGCGTGATTAAATCGGAGAATTAATCGGCCGATCAAAAATTCACGAATAATTCACCAATTCACCGAATTATTCGCGAATTATGTGCATATGATATAGAGGGCTTGGATTAGCCATTGATAGGGCTTGGTAGCCC
This sequence comes from Agapanthus africanus, assembly GCA_030015575.1. Taxonomy (NCBI): domain Eukaryota; kingdom Viridiplantae; phylum Streptophyta; class Magnoliopsida; order Asparagales; family Amaryllidaceae; genus Agapanthus; species Agapanthus africanus. The sequence goes on along the minus strand of JASDDO010000028.1, from coordinate 64,783,283 downwards.
ATTGGAGAGACAAGAATCGAATCCGGGGTCTTCCAATCATAAAAGGATAGGCTAATTTATTCCTCTTATTATCTCAAAAAATATAAATCCATACGGTATATATATATATAGTGCAACAATAAAATCACAGTGCACATGTATATTTTACTTTGCAAACATCTGTTACTGCAAATATTAATTGATGAGAATAGAAGAAAGATATTTGTCTGATAAAAAAATCGTGTCAATTAGGCTTAAAGAAAAATTGGAATTGTTTGGCAACACCGTTATATTTGAATTCACAAGAAAGTTATCATATCATGAACATATTTAAATATTTAAAAGATACAGATAAATATTTACAAATTTTGATGGTGCTGTCGTGCCGAATTCTATATAGGGAAATATAGAAGATCGGGGATAGAAAAGTCGTTTTTTCTCTTTGAAATAATGGTGAGGTGGCAAGTTGAGAGCCATGTATTGATTGAAGAATTTTGCGCAATATTTTTGTGTTTTTGCTGAAAAAAGAAGAAGAAAATGCCAACTCATATGTCTTGGGTTTGAGTTATGCTACTAGAAATAAGTATTTTCAACTCGAACATGATATGTTTACAATCAGTTAATACCTATCCAACCCGGCTAATATGGCACTTAGATCTCTTGGCTACCGAATTAGGTTTAATTTGTTATATGTGCAAATCCTAACATATGTCGGAGTGAGCAAGTTTAAATGTGATTTCAAGTTTAACCCTTATTAACAAACATAAGTAGTATGTCATAATATGTTCAAAGAGATAAAAATAGAGAGTTCATAAGATATTATTAGAAAATTATAAAAGATAGCTCATTTGATTTATAAATTATCTTATATATCATATAGACGATTTACCTAATTAAATTTTACTATAATTGAAGCAAAGCAAGGGATTTTATAGGACGGATAGGATTTCTCATAGTAGGTACGTGCTGCGGTGATTTGGGATTTGGTGGGTGTATGGAGTACTAAACATTAATAGATTAACATCTGAGAATCCGTCTACATTAAGTTTTCATATAAGTTAGATATCTGCAGATCTTCAATTATCTTTAACTACATATATGTCGAAAATGTTACTAACTTCTATAATTTCTAATATTTTATTGGGAAAATTGTTTTTGGGCCCTGCACGGAGAGGTAACTTATTTTAAACCATGTATTTTGAAAATTGTGAAAAAACTCTCAATACTTACAAAATACGGATGTTTCAAGCCCGGAATAGATTGTGTGTATTATACTTAGGATACTGTTGCAAAATTCCAGGTTTACCCTCATTAATTTTAATCAAATATACATGATTATTCTCTTATGAATACTCTTGTTTGCTTCTTTTTTCTCGGTGCTTCTCTCCTAATTTCTTTTTTTTTCCCCTAATATCTTCTCCCAAAATCTACATCTCCTTTTTATTTCCAAATCTTTCATTTTCAATCCGATTCCTACGATTATCTATCTTCGTTTCCATTTTTTTCATCGCCTCTTTCACATCTTTAATTTTCAATCCAATTCCTCAGATTTTCTCATCTCAATCCTCTAATTTTCTCTCTTTCTTCCAACTGAAATTAGGACAATCAACAATAAAGAGGAGAAAAATAAAAAAAAAAATCAAAAACTAAAGCAAACAAAGGAGCAAGCAAAAATATTGAAGATGGGATTAGAAAGGAAATATGCTTAGAAAAGAAATTAGGACAAGCGATGAAAAAGAAAGAATACAAAATAAAAAAATCTCATGTTTTAATATTTTGAAAAATCCAAAAAATCCCATATTTAATATCTAAAAAATATTAAAAGGATATTATAGGCTATACATACATAAATACGTATACAAATCAGGGTTGGGTTTAAAATAATGTCAAAGTATATTTTTGAGGTTTTTTTTTACGATTTTGGAATTTTGTGGGTTTAAAAATAAGTCATCTCTTCACACTGGACCGAGAAACAATTTTCCCTATTTTATTTTAACAAATTCATTAATAACCAGAAATGTCAATTTTTACTTTTTCTTTTGTTACCGGAACTTCTAATCTTTATGTCCTAAAACACACAAAAACACACGTACACAGAAGATTAAGTGATTTCCATGACCTTACCTTTATTGATGGATTTATGAATGTAAAATATCATATTTTCAAGAACACGATTAATATTTGATTTATAGTGGATATATTGTAGGACATATATCATCTACGTAGTTAATTCGTAAAAAGTTGACTCTTGAAGTGGTGCTTGAATTTGTTAAATGAGCACAAGTCTTGAAAAGCAGTGGGAGTGTATACTAGAAGAATAAATCTTTCAAGAAAATGAGCTGCCTTTCCATTTCAATAATGGCTATAAAAATTAAACGTTTATCACATCACCATTTATTAAAGATCAGCAAGCAATAAAACACAAAAGTTTTAATACAAGTTCTGACAGTAGTAAAAAAACAAATAAATCAAAAGGCATAAAAAAAAAAAACAAATCGTCTTGAGGATCTTGTGATCGATGAAGTGGTGACAATGAGGCTTCTTCAAGCTACACCAGAAAAATGGCATCTTTTTTATTTTCTCTCAAAGTTTGCTTACTGAGAAATCAATCGCACCAAAACATATTTCATTTCAAGGTAACCAAACTCGTACATAAAGATGATGAACTAGTTTGCCATTCGAACACAACAGTTTTGATTCTCTAGTCATATAAGTCATGAAAAAACAATGGGGTCTACAAAACTCGTACATAAAGATATTGTTGCAACAGAACGATCATGAAGTAATATCAAAAGATATAGAGAAAAAACACAAATCAATCAATCAATCACATGAAAATAGAAAATAAGAGTACTAACCAAAAGGCGAAGGAAAAACTTTTATTTTCGGGATGGATGAATCACACAAATCCCTCAAATCCCTAGTTCTCAAATCACAAAAGGGTTTGTCACGCCTCCTATCCCGGAATACAGGAAATAATAGACCCACAACAAAATACGGGATAGAATACGTGACTGGCGGCAAACATGTATATTCAGAAAGAGAATTACTCTCGTCATATACGCTAGGCCACCAATATCAACTTGAGCAGCCCAAAATATAATCTAAATAAACAATTAGAACAGGTGAATAGTTGTATAGATCCGAACATCAAATATTACATGCTAAGAAACAATGAGATGGAATTGATAAATAAAGAAGGTACAAAATACAAGAATTTCAAAGGGAACAGATGGATACCCGATAATCTATCCTTGATTAACTTTGATGAAAATCAAAATCTGTACTTTTGAATGTCAGCCATCCGATCTCCGATATCTGGACATGCAAGCCTAGGGTCGTCAGAAAGCGACCTAGCAAGGGGTAAAATGAAGGAAATCGTGCACAGATGTATGTATACAGGAATATAGTGTTTAATGAAAATATATGTGGATGTCATGATAAATCTGAACATGGTTATGGGAGTATTGTGTAAATGGATGGTAAACATATTCATATCTTGGGGTATCTCATGACTAGCTGGCACGCCCATATCTAATATGACCAGTATTTAGTAATCAGTGTTCAGTAATCATTTGTCCAGTAATCATTGTCTTGTAATCATTATAATAATGGGCGTAGCATGATATTGTCTAAAAGTATGAGTATTCTTACTTTCCATTTATCAATAAACCATTTGTCAAGTCAATCGTAGGATCATGTCGGTAACAATAATAAATTATTGTCAAGTCATTAACAGTAACATGGATTCAAACTGGCCAAGTACCGCATATGTCAGGTAATAACACTTGTGTTGCATGAAATAAATGGATATTATAAGCTTAGAATAATTTATTATTTAGTTTGTTATTTAGTTTGATATTTAGTTTAATATTAGTTTGTGAACACAAACTGCCCTGGCATATACCCCGGTACTTCCCCATCCCAGTACTTGAGTATACGTAATAGCTCACGACGTCGAATTATTAAACAGTTTGCTCTTATGTTTGTGAAAGTCCCAGATAGCCAGCAAATAATAATGGAAAGCATCCCGTGCATACCCGGGACCACAGCCTCATGTCTCCTGATGCTGAACTCAAGACGTACCGCTAGGTATTACTTGTGAACTTGTGTATTACAGCTCGGAAAACTTTTTAAAAACATTTCCATGGAGTAGAAAACTGTACTTGTCGGTAGCAAGCTATCTGGACCATTATGGCTGGACCTAACATGTAATGAGCTGTAATAATAATATGTAACATGTCGGCAGTCCAGCAACTACCCGTGCGCCCTAAGTTGGGTCCTAATTGTTGGTATCATAAATGAGCTTTTCAAATCTATTAACCGGGTCTATCAAGTCCTTTCCCCATCCTCCATTGTATCCGCTTATTTTTGGAATTCAATAAGTTAAAACATGATTTCATATTGATGTCAACACTTGTAATTATATCAGGAATTATATCAGTATACAAATAAGCATATCATGTATCATTATTCAAGTAGTTGTGTCATGTCATAGAAACTTTTCATACTATTTAACAGTAAATACAGTATCATGTCATATAAACTTGTTATATCATGAAACTGATAAATATATAAACAATTATAACAAGTATTCGGTGGTAACTATAAATTGTCGTGTATCATTGTTTCAGGTATCAGTATCATGTTATGAAACTTATAAATACGGTGTCATGCCATGTAAATCGTTGTATATGATTTTTAGTAATTATATCGGTATTTCAGGTACACTGTGTCTTGTCTTGAAACAAACATTATATAAGATATGTCACGAAAATCCGTGAATATGGAATCTAGGGTACATATGATAAATCAAGTAATATGGTATGGTGATTAGGAAACATAAACTAACAATTTATATAACATGTTTGATATAAAATCAATTGAAGAAAATAAGAGACGGCTTAAGTTTAACGCCTAAACACTTTAACCGCTAGTTTAACCGTAGGTTACATTTAGACTTCTTATATCGAAGGCCTTTTCAAGTATCTTAACATCAATATTAACAAATATGGTACACACGAAAGTTGTAGATCTCGAAGAGATCTTTTCAATGAGCCTAAGAACACCATAATCCGATTACCAAGTAAAAAGTTATGTTGTGTTTAAAGTCAATACGTATAAATTGTTAGTGAAGATTTCAGCAGTACATGTCAAAATTTTACAATATCAAATGGCATCTAAATTTAATGAAATTAGTTCCTATAGTTAGCTAACTCGATTATCTACGCAATAATATAGGTTGTCACAGAATATGAATTTTCTATAATGAGATATGAATGTTTCAAATCAGGTTTCAACTAGAAATGTTGTTATAAACTGCAGACCAGAGCCTCATTTTCTTCCAGTTTTCACTATTGTAACATATCAATAATCAGTAAATACCTACATAGGTTTATAGGATATCTGATTAGCTTCAATACGAGCCCTAGAATGTTGCATTTCGATATGTATTTAATTAAATATTAATTTTTCAACACGACATGCACGGTAATTTCAGATTTTAGTGTAAGATGATAACTTGATGTATGTGTGTGTATAAGACAAGATTAGGGTTAATCTAATTGGTTCATGTATACACTAATATGAGAATTTACAAGATAGGTTAAACAACCAACAGTCAAAACTAACTAGGTTAATAATTGTATTAGCAAAACATGGTTTCATTAACAACAATTTCGATATTGATCAAACATAAACAAACACTTTGCATAAAACTTGATCTTTAAAATGAATTAAAGCACTTGCTTATTCTTCTTGACTATATATCAATAATAATAGTTAAACTTATCAATTTTCTTAAAAGTAAACAAGAGATCAAGAAAACAATTATAAAGTAAACACTTGCCTAACAATTATATAAGAACGAGTTTAAAGCACTAACCTTAATCTAGTATCTTTTTCTTCATCATCTCTTCACTTTGCATTTTTTTTATTTTATAAATGCTTAGGAAATTTTTTTCATAGGAATAGAAAGAAGAAGAAGTAAAATAAAGAAGATAAAGTAAAAGAAATGAAAATAAGATGTTTTAGTGGAGAAGCTTAAGTTATGAAACTTGGGGGAAAAGTAAACCATATCTGAAAATGAAGTAATCTAAATATTTATGAAATAAAAAGAAAAGAAAAGGAAAGGAAAGAAAAGTCTAGGATTTTGAAAATTTGTGATAAACCCCTCTCAAGTTACTAATTACACATTAAACCTTTAAAATTTTGCATAAAAATATTTCTTTTGTTTTCATTATGGAAAACAAATAAAAATTAATTTTATATAAATACTATAAATACAATATAGGTAGATTAGAGATATGAGGATTGCAGGGTTCTTTCAAAATATCTCAAAAGCTATCAGATCTAGAGTTACAAAATACTATGTTATATATAGTATAGAAAAGATAGATCTAAATAACTATTTCCAAACCAAGAAATTATTCGGCCTAAGACACGACAAACGTCTGAAGAAGGTATTGCCAGACATCTGCCCCAGAAGTCTTCAAAATAATAGAGCGTCCCCAGACGTCTAAAAACGAAGCTTCAGACGTCTGGTCTTGAGGTCTTCCATATAACATAGCGCTTGCAAACGTCTGCCCAAACTATTCGAACATATAGAGCGTCGACAGACGTTTAAAGTTTTATCTCCAGACTTTTGTCCTCGTTGCTTGTAGATAAATTTGAATCTGGAACAACTCTAAGATAATGTTGAATCAACAGGAAATCCAATAGGGATCGGAATAGGAGGCATACACAACAAATCTCCACCTTACCTTGCATTCCCACAAAACTCCTCCATAAAATTAATAGTAGCTCCACCTTCACTATAAAACCCCTAAAAAGGTTCAATGAGCGCAACGCGCTCCAATTAAGTTCAACTATTACTCAAACTTAACAACCAAAAGAAACTTTGTCAACATGTCGGCCGGATTATCCGCTGTACCAACCTTCTTCATAACCATCTCTTCATTTTCAACGATATCATGCACAAACCAGTATTGAACATCAATGTGCTTCATTATCTTATGATGCATCTATTCTTTCATCAAATGAATAGCATTTTGGCTATCAAAGTAGATTATTATGGTAACCTTTTGGATACTAAGCTCCATAAATAGTCTTTTTAATCAGATTGCTTTCTTGGTGGCCCTAACAACGGCAATATACTCCGCCCCCGTTGTAGATAACGCAACCATAGGCTGTAACGAAGCACGCGAACTGATGGCACATCCTCCCAAAGAGAATACATAACCGGTGATCGACTTTCGCCTGTCGAGATCACCTGCATAATCGGAATTGCTGAATCCAATCAAACTATCATTGTTCCTTCCAAACACCAACCCCACATTAGACGTACCCTACAGGTATCGTAAAATCTATTTCACAGCTTGCCAATGGCCTTTACCAGGAGATGCCATATAGCGACTAATAACACTAACTACATGTGAAATGTCGGATTGGGTACAAACCATGGCATATATAATGTTACCCACCGCACTCGAATAAGGAACATGCGGCATATACTCAATCTCATCCTCTGTTTGCATGCAGTGATGAACAAGCCGAAAGTTTGAAATAAGCTGCCAACGGAGTACTTACAGATTTAGAGTCTGCTATACCGAAACGCTCCAAAACTTTTTCAATGTATCGCTGTTGAGATAAGTAAAGTTTTCCTCCCTTACAATCGCGCCTAATTTCCATACCGAGAATTTTCTTGGTCGTTCCCAAATCCTTGGTCTTGAACCTACCTTTCAACTGTTCTTTTAAATTCTGAATATCAACTATATGCCTTACTGCTATCAACATATCATTAATATAAAGCAACAAGTATATGAAAAAACCATCGACGAGTTTCTTACAATAAACACAACCGTCGCCCTTACTTCTTGTAAACCCAATATCTATCATGAAGGAGTCAAACTTTTTATGCCAATATTTAGGTGACTGCTTCAAATCATAGAGAGACTTGTTGAAGTCAAAAATTACATCCCGGTTGGCCAAGTCAAAATCAAAGCCAACCCCAAGCCAAGTGGGTCCATGCCTAAGTCAAGCCCGAACATGAAGCGACCGGCCTCCCACATGCCAAGAAGAAAATTACGTAATAAATAAGTTTGATATAATTTTCATGCATGAATGTAAAATAAATGGGTAAAAAACTAAATTTTTGTAAAGCCCATGACTCATGTGCAAAAGAAATAAGCACATGAGGTATGAGATAGGCAAAATTCTATTTTGTAAAGCCCAAGGGGCTATGTGTAAATTTCTAAGCCTATATAAGGCAACATGATAGTAAAATGAAGGACAATAATTCTTTCCCTTCAAAAGGTAGGGTTTCTGTGCCTCTTTCTCATTTCTCAAGATTCTAAACCTTCTTCTCCTTTTTTAAATTAAATTAAGAGTTCAACTATTCTTTTTCCAAAAAGAAACAGTTTTTCACCATAAAACCCTTGAAGGGGAGTTCGGATCTTCTATCAAATCTCCAAAAGGGAAGATTTTTAAGTCTCAACCCTTTTTTCTCCAAGATCTAACCAACAAAGAGGAGGAAGAAGGAGATCCATATCCAAAAATCTCACTTTGGGAAGATCCAAGGCTCAAAAGAAGATCCAGGGCTAAAGAGGAGAAAAAAGGGTCCCCTTTGATCATCTCCGAAGATTTTTAGAAATTCAACTCTATTTGTTAAGATCTTGCAGAGTTTAACTTGATAAATAAAATCTTTTTAGGAGCTTAACTCCATTCAAAATCTTTTGGAGTATAACTCCATAAATAAAATCCTGTTCACCGCCGGAAACAGAGGCGAACTGGGATGGATCGTCCTGCATGAATTCTGGGAGCAGATACTATTTGTATTTATCTGTCCACCTCTCTGAAAATTCCAAGTTGATTTATGGCACCGTATATCGGAGGTTTGGACGGATGCGGCCGTTGTAGCAGACTTCGTCAGGTTCCCCCTCGTTTGCGAGGGTTTTTTGATTGTGGGGACGTCCTTCCCTGCAGGTGTAAGCTCCTGCAGTTAATTACGTTATCGCATCACGATAACCACTTTCTCCTACTCTGGAAGTTCACTTCGTATCGTGTGTGTTTTTGTTTGTTTGGATTGCCCGTGGATTGTATACGGAGACTAATTTATGTTGTCACCCGTAGGGCGTGGATTAGTCCAAATCCGTATATCTTAGATTTAGGTTTTTTTTATTTAAGGATCGTTAATCTATTTTGAGATTAAGATCGACTTAAATATATATGAGCATTTGGATCTCGATTTGTTTTTGTTAAGAATACATTAGTCCAATTTGAGACTAAGATCCACTTAACGAGGTTTCAGGATTATTTTTATTTCAGATCCAATAAAAGAGTATTTGGGCTCTATTGTTTTAGTTTAAGAACGTTTTGGTCCATTATCGCCATTTTGGAGGTGGATATTAGATTAGGGATATTTCGGTCCATTATCGCCGTTTTGGAAGCGAATATTAGTTTGAGAACATTTCGGTTCATTATCACCGTTTTGGAAGCGAATATTAGTTTAAGAACTTCTCGGTCCTTTATCGTCATTTTGGAGACGAATATTAGTTTAGGGACTTATCGGTCCTTTGCCAGTTTAAGGACGTAGTGGTCCATTATGTTCATCTTGTGCGCACGTGTATTTGTTACGTGACGGAATGAACAAGGATGATATGGAATGCACCCAGTATGGGGTGCGGTCTGATTTGAGGTGTGTACGTCGGTTTGGACGGTTTGGGAATGCACTGAAGAATTTTTGGTTGTCGGGACCCACCACCTCTCTGAAGACGTTGAAAAATTACAACGACGTGTATCAGAGGTATGGAGAGATGTACTCTTAAATCAAATCCCGTATTTGAGGAAAAAAGGGGGGTTGATGTGGACCTAAAAGTCATTAGTCATTTTTTAGACTAATATCATCTTAGGAGATATATGATGGATATCATTTGGATATCATTAGTTGAAAGATCATCAGTCATGTTTGGGACTAAGATCGGTTTGGGAAATCATGAGCACAAGGGGGCTCGGTTGGTTGGAAATCGAAGAGCTTTTGACCTTGGAAAAACTTAGCCTATTTGGGCTAGGTCTGGGTTTCCATAGTTACCCAACAGTGCTAAGCACTGGTATATGCAGCACTCACGTGTATCCCACGTGAGACGCTGGATCAGTCTTAAACATTGAACTCTGGAGGCGCTCACGTGTAAACACGTGAGGCACTCCAAATATCGGCGCTGCTCTTTGAGGTTTTATTCCCCATTTTTATATAAGTGCTAAGCACTTGGTTCTTATGGTGCCCACGTGTGAAACACGTGAGACACCCCAAATATGGGCACTACCTTTTAGGTTTTATTCCCCCTTTTTATATAAGTGCTAAGCACTTGGTTAGGGCTCTCGTGGAAAACACGTGACTGTCTTACGAAGTGCCTCTTGTTTTTCTTTCAAGCACTCGCATGGGAAATACGTAAGGCAGTCTGGGCCATTCTTGTTGTTCATTAGAGGCACTCACGTAGAAAACACGTGAGGTCTCATTATAGTGTTAAACACTAACGAATCCCCAGGCTTTCCTTATGTTTTCTTAGAGATCTTGATCTCTTATTAATGACATTTCTGGTCATTAGGATTTGGATTTGGAAGGTCTCAGATTATTATCATCGTTTGAGGGATCAAGTTCTCCTCTTGTTTGTGCAGGAATCAAATTCTTTATATAAGGTTAAACCCTACTTTTCAGAGGAATTAAATTCCCATATATTTTTGTAAGAATTAAATTCTTTGGACTCAGTTCTTTCTCCTAGGCTTTGAATTTTCATGACAAAATCTCCCCAATAAGAATTAAATTCTCAACTTGTGGGGAGATCTGCTTCTGCGGATCTCAACCAGAGAAAGAACTAAGTTCTTGTATGAATGGTTAAACCCTTAGAGAAGTAAAGAAGGAATGGAACAATCTATGTATTTTTTCTTCTTTTTACCTAGTATGTTCTGACGAAACAAATCTTCGCTGAGAATTAAATTCTCTTTTTTCTGTCTCTACTTCTGTCTTCCCTCTCTGTGTGTGTGTTTCTCCGCCTCCTTGAGACTTGAAGTCTCGGGCTCTTTATATAGTGGAGAGAAATTTGTTTAATTCTCAGAAAATCTCTCATTGAGAGATCACCATTGATTTAATTGGTTTCAGAATTGATTTGGGGAATTTTACCCACCGTTGGATCTTTGATTCAAGGACTTATGTTTTTATAGAAGATATTGTTCTTGTTTTTAACAAGATTGGGGATATTCTCCAATATATAGAATAAAATTCTGTTGAGCGGTGATATTTTAATCACCATTGGATTTTTAATCTAAGGGTGCTCAGTTTTACAGAGTATAATCTTTCTCTGTTTAGGAAGATATAGAAAATATTTTGGATTTTTGATACACCAACTCTCTGTTTAACAGAAAATATTCTCTTCAATAGAATTTAATTATATATTTAATCACCGATGGATCCTTGATCCAACGGTTTATTAAGTTATTAAGTAGAATTTAATTCTACGCAAGGAGGTGTCCTCACGTGTTAACACGTGAAGCTTGCGGTTTAATTGCAGCGCTTAGGCGCTCACGTGTTGGCACGTGAGGCTGGTTTAGCCTAGTTGTGGTTTAATTGCAGCACCTATTTATAGGCGCTCATGTGTTAGCACGTGAGGCTTGTTTAGCCTAGTTGCGGTTTAATTGCAGTGCCTATTTATAGGCGCTTACGTGTTAGCACATGAGGCTTGTTTAGCCTAGTTGCGGTTTAATTGCAGCGCTTATAAACGTGTTAACACGTAATAGTTGAACAGTGGGGAGTTTCCCCCTTTCTTTCTCTCATCTTTTTTTTTATGAGGAAACAAATCCTTTTAGGAGTTTAACTCCATTCAAAGTCTTTTGGGAGTTTAACTCCACTCCAAATCCTTTCGGGAGTTTAATTCCTAATTTCCGAAGTTTAACTCCTAATTTCCGGAGCTAAGCCCCTTCTGTTTGTAGGCGCCCGGCGCCCATATGCAGGGAGCGTGAGGCGCCAGCTCCCTGCGCCTACGCGTCCTTAGGACGCTACTCACCCCTTGTTTCCCATACACTCCACACTCAAAACACGCCTCCTGTTAGAATTTTTTTTTACCGGGGCGCTGCCCTGCACCCCACAAGGAGGCTGCAAACCCCTGTGGGACCCCGAAAACTCTGCGAGGTCCCCGATATACCCAAAACCCTTCAAGACACACATACGGACACTGCACATTGAGTTCGCATGACTAGTTTGACCCATCAATTGGAGGTTCCTTCGCTTCAAAGGCGAGGGGTAATTAACGGTAGTTTAGTCCGCGGCTGCCGGAGATTCGGATCCCCACAATCAATAAACCTCAGTCTATCCTAGGCAGGGGGAATCTGTAATGCGCTTGACAAGCGTGATGCGTATTCCTATCTTAATGGGATGACGGAAAATACCCTACAAGACTTCTCTAGTAAACAAACATGGTTTTCCTTGCCTTCAACTTCGAAACCTTCGGATTGTTGCATGTAAATCTTCTCTACCAAATCACCATATAGGAATGCGGTCTTAACATCGAGATGCTCAAGCTCTAAATCCGGCATAGCTACCAAACCGAGTAAGACACGAATAGAGGTATGTTTAACAACTGAAGAAAATATTTCAATGAACTCCACTCCCCGAACCTGCGAATAGCTTTTAGCTACCAACCGTGTCTTGTAACGAGTATCCAAAACCCCTCGGTCTCCTTCTTTCTTCTTGAAAACCCATTTTCAGCCAACTATTTTCTTTCCTCCTTCGGGCTTCACGAGCTTCCATGTTTGGTTCTTGTGAAGATACTCAATCTCTTCATTCATAGCGACTAGACAACGAGCTCACTCATCGGATGTGATGACTTCTTGATAACTCGTAGGCTCTCTACTATCAACTGTCTCTGCAATAGACAACGCATACGCCACTAGATCATCGTAGCCATATTTTTGTGGCGGTCGAATGTCCCTTCGTTATCGGTCTCGAGCGAGTAAATACTCCTCATCTTAGGGCTGCTCATCATGAGCTTCATCCGACGAAGGTAAAGAAGAGATCTCCTGCGAACCTGAGTTTTCACCGACCTCAATTTCAACACCCGGCTCATATTTCTTTGTATCGTCTTTCACTAGAGATTCTATATTCTTCGGTTTCAACATAGCATATTTGTCAAACGTTACATCTACTAATCATAAATTTTGGTGACTTAGAATCCAAACTCCACAATCTATATCCTTTTATGCCGGTAGTATAACCAAGAAAGATGCATTTTTTCGCTCGAGGATCCAACTTGCCTTCACGGCAATATGCATATGTGGGACAACCAAACCCTCGAAGTGTAGAATAATCGGTGTGCTTCTCAAACCATACCTGCTCTGGTGTTTTACTACCAAGGGATGTATGAGGTGACTGATTCACAATATAGCATGCCGTGTTTACCGCTTCTACCCAAAACTCTTTGTCGAGCCCTGCATTAGATGACATGCACCGCGCTTTCTCCAAAAGAGTCTGATTCATACGCCCCGTGGCTTTATTTTGCTGCGGTGTGTAGATAACAGTATAATACCGAACAATCCCTTCGTTTTTGCAGAAATCAATAAAATCTCTACTATAAAATTCCAACCTATTTTTTGTCCTTAGTCTCTTGATCCACTTTCCTGTCTGCTTCTCAAGCAACGTTTTCTATTGCTTGAACGTAATAAACACATCATTTTTGTGTTTCAAGAAATAGAACCAAACTTTTTCTTGAAAAATTATCGATGAAATTAAGCAGATACTTGGCACCGCTTCCTTTAGAAGCAACTGGAAAGGGTCCCCAAAGATCTGAATGGATATAATTAAGAGTACCTTTTGTGTTGTGCACCGCCGAACTGAAACTCACTCTTTTCAACTTCCCAAATACGCAATACTTACAAAACTCCATTTTCGATGTACTCTGTCCACTTATAAACCATGCTTCGACAACTCAGTTATACCTCTCTCACTCATATGCCCGAGCCTCATGTCCCATAATCTGGTAACTTCTGAATCTGTCATAGATTTGGATGATGAAATACCTACCAATCCGGAAGTTGTCGAACCCTGCAACATATATAAGAACCCCCTTTTGAAGCCCTTCATAACAACGAGAGTACCTTTGGTTACCTTTAAAACTCCACCTTCAGCGGAAAACTTGTAACCCTTATCATCAAGTGCATCCAATGAGATGGGATTCTTTTTCAAGTCAGGTACGTGCCTAACTTCCGGTAATGTTCTCACAATGCCGCCAAACATCTTGATTTGGATCGTCCCCTTGCCAATAGTTTGACACGAACTATTGTTACTCATCAAAACCACTCTACTATCAACAGACTCATATGTGGTGAACAAATCCCTATTGGGGCACATGTGGTAGGAACAACCCGAATCCATGATCCATTCGTCCTTGGATCAATATGTGTTATCAAGAACCATAAGAAGATCTCCTCCTCTTTCCTCTATACTAGTTTCGGCTGAAGACTCCTTCTGGTTGTCTTCCCGTTTTAGCTTATTCTGCAATTTGTAGCAATCGACTTTGAAGTGTCTCTTCTTCTTACAATAGTTACAGGTCAAGTTCTTATTCTTGGATTTCAACCTTGACTTCTTTTTTCAGCCCCGCTTCCCGGTGTACGAGCAGAGGGCGCGACGAGGCTCACTACGCATTTACTCAGAAGTAAACACGCTAAGCGTATCTAAGCAATATAAAGTAAAGTACACAAGAGAAAAGATGTAAATGAACAACAACTTTATTTATTCAACATTCTTTTTATAGTACAACTGGAAATGTAAATACATAGAATGAAAGCAATGCCTAAACAATAGCATAACAGAAATGAAAATATGTACAAGTAATCTAGAGCTCTGGGTCGAAGGCTATCTGATCCAAGTCCTCGTTGCTGGGCTCTGTCTCTAGAAGGTCCGATCCACATGACAACATTCCAAAGAAAGAAGAAATGAATGTCGTCAGCGAACAATCGCTCGGTAAGTCCCAAAGAATAGGTATAGACAGAAGGAGAATGTAATTTTTAAAATTGTATTATATTGTTAACACTGTTCTTTGTAGCTTGGTACAAAAAATGCCAGTGTATACGAGAGGAGTCCCACTATTCCGGAGACTAAGGTATACGGAGCACAAGGAACCGTTCAGCTACGGTACAACGGCAATGGATATTTAGGTTAGGTGTATTATGCTTACAGTCTCGTGCCACTTTTAACACCTTCCGTACCATTCTACCCCCTATAAACCCCGCGATGTCTTGGTTGTATTCTTTGTATTGTTTTGTCTTGTTATATAGATGGATGACTTGCCGAAACTATGATATCAGTAAATGGATGTAATTGGAGAATCATGCAGATGGAGGTATATCCATAGTTCGGTTCAATCAAGTTGTATATTGAAATAGATTGTACAGACGGATTCATATTGAATTGTTGGATTGTAAGTTTATACATGAATCATATTCAAGTCAGATTGATTAGATTGACACTCGGTCTGAGTCAAACACTTTGAAAAGAAATTGAAGTCCTGAATTAGTTTTGATGTTATCGGTAACTACTACACATAGACGGCAGGATTTGTGTCTTTTTCCAAGACAATTACCGTATTGATAACACCGTTTGTTAGATTGTCTATCTTAAATAGGCAAGCACCCATATCTCCGGCTCCCTGAGGCTCAAAAGACTGGTCCCGCTTAAACCTATGTTTACTAGGGTCCTTTTTGTAATTAGTATAATTTGAGGGGTTTTTATGTAAAAATAGTTTGATATAATTTTCAAAGTACAACTCAAGTATTTAATTATCGTCTTTAGGGTTTTCATAGATGTATATTTTATACAAGTGAAATTTCTAATGAATAAAACCTAACCTCATAATATATGGTATTTTATTGAAATATTAGAATTGTGTTGTATTTGAATGATATTTTTATGTAATAGCGATTCCTTTAATTTAGAAAAATCGGAATATTTATATAATTAAAATAGGTATTTTGATAATATATATATATATATTTAATAAAAATAATTTATTTATTTTCTTATAGAAATCTCATTTTCTAAAGAAAAATGTATAAAAATTCCATCGAAATCGAATGCTCTTTGCGGAGGTCTGCATCTCTCTCTACTAAGCTCGAGGATGTGCGATAATCTACACCATCCCGAATGGGGTCCCTAAAAATGGGTTGTAGAGGCGCAATTGCATGGAAATGCTTAATACACTTTTTAAAGAAAACGGTTTTGTAAGTTTAGGGTATTTATTTGTAAAGTCGTATTTTCCCGTATTCTATTGTCCCAAAATTTATCGTGCTATATCAAAGATGTGTGTTGTGGTGAGACAGGTCATTACCTCGTGAGTTATCTAAAGGTATAGCAAGGAAATAAGTTATTATGTCGAAACTTAAAATATATGGTATTTTTCTGTGAAAGTGCGATAAAAGTTACAAAAATAATTATTTTAAGGTGAAACTTGTTTTAATAAATTTATTAATGTTTGTTAAACAATATGTGAGAGCATGGTATGTTCTGGATTAAGAAAAGTTGAGTTTTGAAGAAAAACCGAATCGGAAGTCGGATTAACTCCGCTTCCGTCGGGTTTTATAATTTGAAAGTTTTAGAATTTGAGATGAGAGGGAAAGAAAGGACTTACTGGATTTAGAACTAGAGGGGAGAGAGGGAGAACTACGGAAGGTGTCGGGGCGTCGTTTCGTCACCGGAAACTCCTTGTATCGTCGCCGGAACTTCGTCGAAGTTTTGCCATTCGCTAACTCCACTTGCACACTATTGGGACTTGAAAGTTTTTGAGAGTTTTGGCAGGGAATTGTGAGTGGGTAAGTGTGAAATGAGGGTGGTATTTATAGGAAAAACTAGGGTTTGGTGTATTGAATGGGGGAACTAAAATTTGTATTAGAAATGGGATTAAAGAGGTATTTTAAATTCTCTGGTTGATTACAGAGAAGATAAACAGCCTAGGGGAAGTGGGGTAGGCTAAAGGATTGTAGGGAAAAGAAATCAGAGCATTCTCGACGGTCTAGACCGGCGGTGCCGGGCTTTTTGCTCATGTCGCTGGGACAATACCAACGGGGGGTGCTGGGTCTTGGTGCCACGTGTCGTGTCAATTCCTATACCCTTATGCACATGTTTAAATAGTCAGCGTCTTTTCAGTTTACGTGTAGTGCGCGTGTATACCCTTGGACTTCTAAAAAGATTTAAAGAAAATAAAACAAAAAGATAATGTGGCTGATGGGATTCGAACACAAGGGCTACGTCACAGCAGTGCAAAGCTTTACCAATGTGCTACAAGTACTTTCTTGCCGTTCTAAAGCAAATCCAATTCTTATAGCATTCACAGGAATTGTAAATACCCTAATTATACATTAACTTTTAAAAAAATTTATGTATACTGAAATTGGAGTTGTTACAGTCTACCCTCCTTACAAAAATTTCATCCTCGAAATTTAAAATTTAATTTAAGGACTAGTTTACAAATACTGAGGATATTTTGCACGCATCCCATGTGGATTCTACTGGTGTGTCTTTTCTCCACATCACTCGAACCAAGTTGACTTTCTTGTTTCGAAATGACTTCACTTTTCCATCCAGGATCTCAACAGATTGTTGCTCACAAGATAAATCTGGCTGTACAGTGAGCTCGGAATGATCAAGAATATGCCGGGGTCACTCACATACCTTCCGAGTTGGGATTTGTGGAACATATTGTGCACTCCTTCCAATGAAGGTGGAAGTGCCAAGCGATATACCACTTCACCGACTTGTTCGAGTATGTCGAATGGTCCAATGTACCTTGGACTAAGCTTACCCCTTCTTCCAAAACGGATCACTCCACGGTTCGGGGATATCTTCAGAAATACGCGATCTCCCAGCTGGAACTCCAAATGACGGCGCTTCGCATCAGCCCAGTGTTTCTGTCGATCTTGGGCTATGCGCATTCGTTCTCTGATAGTACGAACTACGTCAACAGTTGCCACTATCATCTCAGGTCCTAGGAGTTCTCTACTCCGATGTCGTCCCAACTTAATGGTGATCGACACTTCCTTCCATAAAGTGCTGCAAAAGGTGTCATTCCTATACTTGCTTGGTAGCTGTTGTTGTATGAAAACTCCACAAGATGTAGGTGATCTTCCCACGATCCTCCGAAGTCTAACATACACGCTCTGAGCATATCTTCCAAGATCTGAATAGTTCACTCAAACTGACCATCTATTTGTAGATGATAAGCCGTGCTGAAATTCAAACTTGTTCCCAAGCTCGCTTGCAGACTTTGCCAAAATTATGATCGAAACCTGGTGTCACGATCGGAGACAATGCAGACCGGTACTCCATGAAGTCTCACGATTTCCTGCATGAGTTCATGGATATCAGAAATAGTACATTATGAAGAGTTTAAATCTTACTTAGATTCTTACCTTCATGTACTTCCTTGCTAGAGTCTCTGTAGATTGGCCAATTCGAAATAGAATGAAGTGAGACGACTTTATGAGTCGATCCACAATAACTCATACCGCATCATTACCCTTTGTGCTGCGAGGAAGTGCAGTCACAAAATCTATCGTGATGTATTGCCATTTCCATTCTGGGATAGGTAACGGTTGAAGTAATCCAGCAGTCCTGTGATTTTCAGCTTTTACTTGCTGACACACCAAGCATTTAGCGAAGCTTCTGGCTACTTCACATTTCATTCCATGCCACCAGTAATTTTGATGCAGATCCTTGTACATCTTTATACCTCCAGGGTGTACTGAATAAGGAGAGCTATGAGCTTCTTTCATTAACTCTTCTCGTACAGGACCTTTAGGTACACATAATCTGCTGCCGTATCTCAAAGATTCGTCTTCATGGATGATGAAGTCTGTTCGAAGTCCACTTTCCACTTGTTCTCTGATCTTTTGCAACTTAGCATCACTTGCTTGAGCTGCTTTGATCTGATTGACAATGGTAGATTGAACTGGTAAGTTCATCAAACTTGAAGCGTTACCTGGCATGACTACTTCAATCTCCATTTGATGTAAGTCTTGTTGAAGCTTCCACTATGCGGTGAGATTCAATGCTAATAGTTGGCGACTAAGGGCATCAGGTACTACATTCACCTTCCCTGGGTGATATTGCAGGTTGATGTCAAAATCCGCCATGAGTTCTAACCATCTTCTCTGTCACATATTCAACTCTTTCTGAGTAAACACATATTTCAGACTCTTGTGATCTGTGTATATGTTCACTCGTTCACCAAGAAGATAATGACACCAAATCTTAAGAGCAAACATTACGGCCGCCAATTCCAAGTCATGCGTCGGATAATTGCGCTCATGAATTTTCAGCTGTCTTGATGCATAAGCTACAACCTTACCGTGCTGATGTAGAACACATCTTAATCCCTTACCGGATGCATCGCAATGTACTTCAAAACCTTCAGATTGGTCCGGTATGACGAGAATAGGCGCTGATGTCAATCTTGACTTGAGTTCTACGAAAGTTTGCTCGCATGCTTCTGACCACACGAATTCTTCATCTTTACGTGTGAACTTGGTCAGGGGTGTTGCAATCTTCGAAAATCCTTCGATGAACTTTCTGTAATATCCAGCTAGACCCAAAAAACTTCGAATGTCCTTCACTGACTTTGGTGTCGACCATTCGCTTACTGCTGAAACTTTCGCTGGATCCACAAAGATTCCTTCGCCTGATACAATATGTCCGATAAAACTAACTTGATCTAGCCAAAACTCGCATTTGCTATACTTGGCATAGAGTTGATGTTGTCATAGGGTTTCCAGGACAATTCGTAGGCGTTCGGCATATTCTTTCCGACTCTTAGAATACACTAGAATGTCGTCGATGAAGATGACAACAAACCTGTCTAGGTATTCCCGGAAAACTTAATTCATTAGGTTCATGAATATTGCTGGTGCGTTAGTCACTCCAAATGGCATCATAAGAAATTCGTAATGACCATAGCGGGTTCTGAATGCCGTTTTATGGATATCAGATTCCTTGACCTTCACCTGATGATAACCCGAACGAAGATCTAACTTGGAGAAAATACAAGATCCACTTAGCTGATCGAACAGATCGTCGATGCGCGGAAGTGGATACTTGTTCTTTATCGTTACTTCGTTCAAGACTCTATAATCAATGCACATTCTGTATGAACTTTCCTTCTTCTTCACAAGTAGAACTGGTGATCCCCAACTTGAAGTGCTGGGACGAATCCATCATTTCTCCAATAATTCATCCAATTGAGTTCGGACTTCTTTCAAACCTTCCGGACTTAACCGATACGGTGCTTTAATCACCGGTTGTGCTCCTGGTACTAAATCAATGCTGAATTCAAGAGCTCGATCGGGAGGCAAACCTGATATGTCTTCAGGAAATACATCGTTGAACTCTCGAACTACTTCTGGTTTTGATCCTTCCTCCACTTGAATTGCCACAATCACTGCCTTCTTTGGTTTTGCCTTGTATGTACTTGGCTCCAGGGTACGGTCTCCACTTTTGATATAGAAGACCGGATGCTCTGGAATCTTGAATTCTACCCTCCTTTGACGACAGTCAATGGTAGCATAGAATGTTCCGAGCCAATCCATACCTAAGACGACGTCGAAGTTCGGTATGTCCAGCACCTTGAAGTCAGCATAGAATTCTTTGCTGCAGACGACCACTGGACACAGGTCGTATCCCATAACTGCCTTTAGAACGCCGTTCCCGTAACTGACATTCCAGCTGGATACGAGGGGTTTGACTAGAATCGCATGAGTTCGAACGAACCGTTGCGACATAAAGCAATAAGATGATTCAGTATCGAAGAGTGCGAGTGCAGGAAATGAGGCTACTAAGATTGTACCTAAGTTATGTGGAATATGTTTTAGGTATAAGGGAAAAATGTATATAGGTATGTCTATGGACTGAAAGAGAATTTGAAAGGGAAGTGTTACCAGTGATGACTTGGCCGGTGGCTTCAGCCTCTTCCACAGTCATTGTGAAAGCCTGTCGCCTCGGCACATTTCTCCTTACTAGAGGAGCATTCCTCTGTCCATTCCTTTGTTCTTGAGGTATGTTTCGTTGAGCTTGATGGAACTGACGAGGAGGAGGTGCAGTCGGCCCATGAGGAGGTGGGGCAGGTAGTACGAGTCGTGGAGCAGGTGCCTGGATGGCTGGGCGTTGCTGGTAAGTGATTGCTGGTCTGGATGCAGCATTTGGGTTATGTCTCCAAGGACAAGACCCGATGTCATGAGTAGCTGAGCCGCAGACTAAGCAAAGGCGGTTTGCACACCAGCAGTCTTTCACCGGATGTCCATCTCTCCTGCAGTAGGTACAAAAGGCTGGGTTGGGCCGGTTGTTCGGTACTCCCGGTCTCCTGGGCACAAATGGTGGCCTTGAAGAGGCTCCTCCTGCCATCTGATTGGCAGGGCACTTCATCTCGGCAGATTGAGGTTTGCCCCTCATTTTCACCACTGCCTCATATTTGCGGGCAACTTTCAGAGCCAATTCGTGGGTTGGGAAATCCCCTGTAGCTAACGCAGCTTGGATCTCCGGATCTAACCCTTGCTGAAATCGACGGGCTCTGATCTCATCCATCGGTATCAAGTGTACCGCGAATCTGTTAAGGTATTGTGTTAGCTGTGTAGTATGTGATATATAAAAATCGAAATATTATGACATATCTTACTAACCGAGCATGGTAAACTCGGTATCATATTCATCCACGGATTTAGTCCACATCGAGCCTTGTTATAAGTGAATGAACTGCTGTTCCATGTCGAATCTGGCAGTCTCAGGGAAGTACTTCACGTCAAACATATTGCAAAAAGTCCTCCATTCTATCGGCTGGGTGAGACGGCTTTCTTCCGCTTTCCACCAGACCCGTGCATTGTCAGCGAGTTGCAGTTTCGCAACTCGAACCCAAGCTATCTCTGGCACTTGTACCGCTGCCAGATCATCTTCAATACTTTGAGCCTACTCCTCAGCTTTTAGAGGGCTCTATTTTCCTGTGAATTGCTTGGGGTGCAAAGTCCTGAATTGCTTTACTCCAGGTGCTTCCGTCTCTAGACGGTTCATCAAGATACCAATCTGCTACTGCTGTCCTTCCAGAAGGCTGCGGATCGCCTCAAGCAAGACCGTCTGCTCGTTGATCAGAGTAGCGGCGGTAGGTGTAAGCGGTAGAGGTGGGGGAGTGTTGTTGACATTTGTACTGGTGTTATTTGGGGAATCCATAACCTTGAAAGAAAAAGTTGGGTTAGGACAGATTCAAAATATATGAAATTGAAAGATTCAAGGAATTTGTAAAGAATGTTTTTAGTTGCCGATTCTTGTGTTATATATTGTTCAGGACTTCATGCAGAATTAACCCGCATGTCCATGCAGAACTGACCCGCATGTCCACACAGAGCTGACTTGCATGGGCCACCAACAAAACCTGTCGCGCCCCACTGCCCGGTGTACGGACAGAGAGAGCGACGAGGTCCGCTACGCATTTACTCAGAAGTAAACATGCTAAGCGTATCTAAGCAATATAAAGTAAAGTACAAAAGAGACAAGATGTAAATGAACAACAACTTTATTTATTCAACATTCTTTTTACAGTACAACTGAAAATGTAAATATATGGAATGAAAGCAATGCCTAAAAAATGGCATAACAGAAATGAAAATATGTACAAGTAATCTAGAACTCTGGGTCGAAGGCTATTTGATCCAAATCCTCGCTGCTGGGCTCTGTCTCCAGAAGATCTGATCCACCTGACAACATTCCAAAGAAAGAAGAAATGAATGTCGTCAGCGAACAATCGCTCGGTAAGTCCCAAAGAATAGGTATAAACAGAATAGACAGAAGGAGAATGTAACTTTTAAAGTTGTATTATATTGTTAACGCTGTTGTTTGTAGCTTGATACAGAAAATGCTAGTGTACACGAGAGAACTCCCACTTTTCTGGAGACTAAGATATACGGAGCACAAGGAACCGTTCAGCCACGGTACACCGGCAATGGATATTCAGGTTAGGTGTATTATGGTTACAGTCTCGTGCCACTTTTAACACCTTCCGTACCAATCTACCCCTTATAAACCCCGCGATGTATTGATTGTATTCTTTATATTGTTTTGTCTTGTTATATAGATGGATGACTTGCCGAAACCATGATATCAGTAAATGGATATAATTGGAGAATCATGCAGATGGAGGTATATCCATAGTTCGGTTCAATCAAGTTGTATATTGAAATAGATTGTACAGACGGATTCATATTGAATTGTTGGATTGTAAGTTTATACTTGAATCATATTCAAGTCAGATTGATTAGATTGACACTCGGTCTGAGTCAAACACTTTGAAAAGAAATTGAAGTCCTGAATTAGTTTTGATGTTATCGGTAACTACTACACATGGACGGCAGGATTTGTGTCTTTTTCCAAGACAATTACCGTATTGATAACACTGTTTGTTAGATTGTCTATCTTAAATAGGCAAGCACCCATATCTCTGGCTCCCTGAGGCTCAAGAGACCGGTCCCGCTTAAACCTATGTTTAATAGGGTCCTTATTGTAATTTAGTATAACTTGAGGGGTTTTATATAAAAATAGTTTGATATAATTTTCAAAGTACATCTCAAGCATTTAATTATCGTCTTTAGGGTTTTCATAGATTTATATTTTATACAAGTGAAATTTCTAATGAATAAAACCTAACCTCATAATATATGGTATTTTATTGAAATATTGGAATTGTTTTATATTTGAATGGTATTTTCATGTAATAGCGATTCCTTTAATTTAGAAAAATTGGAATATTTATATAATTAAAATAGGTATTTTGATAATAGATATATATATATATATTTAATTAAAATAATTTATTTATTTTCATGTAGAAATCTCATTTTCTAAAGAAAAATGTATAAAAATTCCATCGAGATCGAATGCTCATTGCGGATGTCTGCATCTCGCTCTAATAAGCCCGAGGATATGCGATAATCCACATCATCCCGAACGGGGTTCCCAAAAATGGGTTTTAGAGACGCAATTGCATGGAAATGCTTAATACACTTTTTAAAGAAAACAGTTTTGTAAGTTTAGGGTATTTATTTGTTAGGTCGTATTTTCCCGTATTCTATTGTCCCAAAATTCATTGTGCTATGTCAAAAATGTGTGTTTGGTGAGGTAAGTCATTACCTCGTGAGTTATTTAAAGGTATAGCAAGGAAATAAGTTATTATGTCGAAACTTAAAATATATGGTATTTTTCAGTGAAAATGCGATAAAAGTTACAAAAACGATTTTTTTAAGGTGAAACTTGTTTTAATAGATTTATTAATGTTTGCTAAACATTATATGAGAGCATGGTATGTTCTGGATTAAGAAAAGTTGAGTTTTAAAGAAAAACTGAATCGGAATTCGGATTAACTCCGCTTCCGTCGGGTTTTATAATTTAAGATGAAAGGGAAAGAAAGGATTTACTAGCTTTAGAACTAGAGGGGAGAGAGGGAGAACTACGGAAGGCGTCGGGGCGTCGTTTCGTTGCCGGAAACTCCTTGCATCATCGCCGAAACTTCGTTGGAGCTTCGCCCTTTGCTAACTCCACTTGCACACTATTGGGACTTGAAAGTTTTTGAGAGTTTTGGCAGGGAATTGTGAGTGAAGAAGTGTGAAATGAGGGGTGGTATTTATAGGAAAAATTAGGGTTTGGTGTATTGAATGGGGGAATTAAAATTTGTATTAAAAATGGGATTAAAGAGGTATTTTAAATTCTCTGGTTGATTGCAGAGAAGATAAACAACCCAGGGAAAGTAGGGTAGGCCAAAGGGTTGTAGGGGAAAAGAAATCAGAGCATTCCCGACGGTCTAGACCAACGGTGCCGGGCTTTTTGCTCATGTCGCCGGGCCAATATCGACGGGGGGGGGGATGCTGGGTCTTAGTGCCACGTGTCGTGTCGATTCCTATACCCTTGTGCACATGTTTAAATAGTTAGTGTCTTTTCATTTTACGAGTAGTGCACGTGTAGACCCTTGGGCTTTTAAAAGATTAAAAGAAAATAAAACAAAAAGATAATGTGGCTGATGGGATTCGAACACAGGGGTTACGTCACAACAGTGCATGGCTTTACCAATGTGCTACAAGTAATTTCTTGCTGTTCCAAATCAAATCAAATTCTTATAGCATTCATAGGAATTGTAAATATCCCAATTATACATTAACTTTTAAATTTTTTTATGTACACTAAAATTGGAGTTGTTATATCTTTCTATTACATTTCGGATCTCTTTTTTCCGCTCGCTCTCGAACAAATAAGCCTGAAGATAGACCATCTCCTTCATTAGGGTTAACTCCTTGTCGATCTTCTCTTTATTCATCAAATTTTCTTTGATATCCTTGATCGAGATTGTATCTCGTATATAGAGTTTGGTGTCATAAAAGTGGTTATAAGATAGTGGAACGAACATAACAATAGAAGATCTTGATTTTCATCATCAATCTTAATATCGATTTTACCCAAATCCGTAATGATCGAATTAAACACACTGATGTGAGATTTGATTTGAGAGCCTTTTGACATACGAAGTGTGTAGAGACGCTGTTTTAACAGGAGTCGATATGTGAAAGACTTCTTTAAATATAACTCCTCTAACTTCATCCATAAATTAGCCGCCGTTTTTCTACTAAAACTTCTTGCAAAACTTCGTTCGTCATACACAACTGAATAGCTGTGAGGGTATTTTCATCCAACCCCTCCCAATCTTTCTTCGTCATAGTAAAAGGCTTTACATCCTTCCTAAGAATCACCTTTCTCAAATTATTTTAAGTCAACACGGTAATCATACGGACTTGCCATAAATTAAAACTCATATTTCTATCAAACTTCTCAATATCGAACTTTATAATCGTTGAAGACATGATGTAGGATCAAAATAAAACACCTCGAGTGCTAATGAATCCTAAAACTTTAAAATCACAATCTAAAAAGATAGGGAAGAGAACACAAGCGTCGTTACCCACCGATAATCTAGATCGTAAGATTGAAGATCTAACGGTTCAACTAAAAGATCCCACAACACAAAGAACAAAACAATATGGCTCCGATACCAATTTGTTGGATCTGATACCAGTTTATTACGACGGAACGATCATAAAGTAATATCAAAAGATATAGAGAAGAAACACAAATCAATCAATCAATCACAATCAAATAAAAAATAAGAGTACTAAATAAAAACCGAAGGAGAAGTTTTTATTAATCACTAAAATATTGAGGAGTACAAATTGATGAATGAATCACACGAATCCCTCAAAATCCTAGTTCTCAAATTACAGAAGGGTTCTTTTAAAATATCTCAAAAGCTATAAAATTCAGGGTTACAAAATACTACATTATATATAGTATAGAAATGATAGATCCAAATAACTGATTTCCAAACTAAGAAATTATCTGGCCCAAGACATGGCAGATGTTTGAAGAAGGCATTGACAGACGTCAGCCCCAGAAGTCTTCAAAATAAAAGAGTATGCCCAGACATCTGAAGAAGGAATTTCAGACGTCTGGTCTTGAGGTCTTTCATATAACAGAGCGCTCGCAGACGTCTGCCTAAAGTATGCGGCATACAGAGCGTCGACAGATGTCTGAAGTTTTAGCTCCAGACGTTTGTCCCCTTGCTTGTAAATAAATTTGAATTTAGAACACCTTTGTGATAATGCCGAATCAACAGAAAATCCAATAGGGATCGGAATGAGATGCATGCATAACAAATATTCAAAACTTTCTTTGTCTTTTTTATTGCTTGATGCATTGCATGCAAAATACTGAATAGTTTCTCATGTTACATATGTATTTGTGACAATTCTATAACATCCGTGTGATCACTCTTAAAATTTTCACAAAAAAACAATATACTGAAAATAAAACAATTCGGTAAATCACACTGGTCAAACTTTTGCGAAATTCTCATACGGAGACGTTGTTCGGAATCCCCTTTCCGTTGAGCCCAGCAACCCGGTCGCAATCCGACGTGTTCGGATACAACAAAGTGTACGACACCTTCACCATCCCACGCCTGTTCTTCAACTTCTCATCCCGGTTCCTCATCTCAATTCTCTTCTCAATCCTCACAAGCTCGTCATGAAACCTCTTGAACATTTCTCTAGCATTTCTATCCGAAGTCCACTCCTGATCCTCTCTTTGCCCGAGATAAACCTCGTCGCTTGAATGCCTTGACAATATCTCGATAACCGCCATAACAGAAAGGGCCTGCGACTTACTAGTTATAGTCTTAAGGAAAAACACGACTTGCTAATTATCGTCGAGTGCATCTAATGAGATGAGATTCTTCTTCAGGTCAGGTACGTGCCTAACTTCCGGTAATGTTCTCGCATTGCCGCCAAACATCTTGATTTGGATCGTCCTCTTGCCAATAGCTTGACATGAACTATTGTTACTCATCAAAATCACTCCACCATTAACAGACTCATAGGTGGTGAACAAATCCCTATTGGGACACATGTGGTAGAAACAGCCCGAATCCATAATCCATTCATCCTTGGATCGATATGTGTTATCAAGAACCATAAGAAGATCTCCTTCTCCTTCCTCTATACTAGTTTCGGCTGAAGACTCCTTCTGTTTGTCTTCTTGTTTAGCTTGTTCTGCAATTTATAGCAATCGACCTTGAAGCGTCTCTTCTTTTTACAATAATTGCAGGTCAAGTTCTTATTCTTGGATTTCGACCTTGACTTCTTTCTATTACATTTCGGATCTATTTTCTCCGCCCGCTTTCGAACAAATAAGCCTGAAGATAGACCATCGCCTTCGTTAGAGCTTAACTCCTTGTCGATCTTCTCTTTGTTCATCAAATTTTCTTTAATATCCTTGATCGAGATTTTATCTCGTCTATAGACCTTGGTGTCATAAAAGTGGTTATAAGAGAGTGGCAACGAACATAACAATAGAAGATCTTGATTTTCTTCATCAATCTTAATATCGATTTTACCCAAATCCGTAATGATCGAATTAAACATACTGATGTGAGATTTGATTTGAGACCCTTTTGACATACGAAGTGTGTAGAGACGCTGCTTTAACAGGAGTTAATTTGTGAGAGACTTACTTAAATATAACTTCTCTAACTTCATCCACAAATTAGCCGCCGTTTTTCTACTAAAACTTCTTGCAAAACTTCGTTCTTCATACACAACTGAATAACCGTAAGGGTCTTTTCATCCAACTCCTCCCAAACTTTCTTCGTCATAGTAAAAGGCTTTACATCCTTCCTATGAATCGCCTTTCTCAAATTATTTTAAGTCAACACAGCAATCATACGGACTTGCCATAAACTAAAACTCATATTTCCATCAAACTTCTTAATATCGAACTTTATAATCGTTGAAGACATGATGTAGGATCAAAATAAAACACCTTGAGTGCTAATGAATCCTAAAACTTTAAAATCACAATCTAAGAAGATAGGGAAGAGAACACAAGTGTCGTTACCCACCGATAATCTAGATCGTAAGATTGAAGACTTAACGGTTCAACTAAAAGATCCCACAACACAAAGAACAAAACAATATGACTCCGATACCATTTTGTTGGCTCTGATACCAGTTTATTACAACGGAACGATCACAAAGTAACATCAAAAGATATAAAGAAGAAACACAAATCAATCAATCAATCACAATCAAATAAAAAATAAAAGTTTTAACCAAAAACCGAAGGAGAAGTTTTTATTAATCACCAAAATATTAAGGAGTACAAACTGATGGATGAATCACACAAATCCCTCAAAATCCTAGTTCTCAAATTACAGAAGGGTTCTCTCAAAATATCTCAAAAGATATAGATCCAGGGTTACAAAATACTACATTATATATAGTATAGAAAAGATAGATTCAAATAACTGATTTCCAAACTAAGAAATTATCTGGCCCAAGACATGGCAGATGTCTGAAGAAGGCATTGCCAGACGTCAACCCCAGAAGTCTTCAAAATAAAAGAGTGTGCCCAGACATCTGAAGAAGGAATTTCAAACGTCTAGTCTTGAGGTCTTTCATATAACAGAGCGTTCACAGACGTCTGCCTAAAGTATGCAAATATACAGAGCGTCGACAGATGTTTGAAGTTTTAGCTCCAGATGTTTGTCCCCTTGCTTGTAGATAAATTCGAATTTAGAACAACTCTGTGATAATACCGAATCAACAGGAAATCCAATAGGGATCGGAATAAAATGCATACACAACAGATATTCAAAACTTTCTCTATCTTTTGTATTGCTTGATGCATTACATGCAAAATACCGAATAGTTTCTCATGTTACATATGTATTTGTGACAATTCTGCAACATCCGTGTGATCACTCTTAAAATTTTCACAAAAAAACAATATACTGATAAAACAATTCAGTAAATCACACTGGTCAAACTTTTGCGAAATTCTCATACGGAGATGCTGTTCGGAATCCCCTTTCCGGTGAGCCCAGCAACCCGGTCGCAATCCGACGTGTTCGGATACAACAAAGTGTACGGCACCTTCACCATCCCATGCCTGTTCTTTAACTTCTCATCCTGGTTCCTCATCTCAATTCTTTTCTCAATCCTCACAAGCTCGTCATGAAACCTCTTGAACATTTCTCTAGCATTTCTATCCGAAGTCCACTCCAGATCCTCTCTTTGCCCGAGATAAACCTCGTCGCTCGAATGCCTTGACAATATCTCGATAACCGCCATAACAGAAAGAGCCTGCGACTTGCTAGTTATAGTCTTAAGGAAAAACCCGTCCGGGTCTCTTATAACCTCTTCGTACTCCTCGGGGATAGGCATCGACCTACGGATGAAAGTTGGACGATTCGGAACGAAGCCTGAATACGCATACTGACCAAAGTTGAGAGCAGCATGGAAAGCCGAAGCTAGCCATATGATGATGGTGCAGCATTCAGTTAGGGTTTTAAGGGTTTGCATCTTCGGCCACCAAGGTTGATCTTTCAGGTCGCCGTGGCCGACCTCTCGAGTCTCCTTCCACCAGGCTTGAAGTTCGGTGTCGGATTGGACAGTCTGGTCGTCAGGGTAGTATATGGAGCAGTACGACGCGACCCATATCTCGATTGCGGACCAGATCTCGAGGCCGTCGACAGCGTAGGGGTAGTCTTCGATTAGGAGCCGGAGATTTTTGTCGCCGTTTTGGACTGCTACTCCTCTAGAGATCATTAAATCGATGGTCAAAAAGCATCAAAATCATATGAAAATTGATGTACATAAGTTTTAGGCCGTGATGATCAAGATAAATGATGCTCATCATCAAAAAAGTTGTTGAAAACTGACATTCTGGACGATCGACTCCCACATTTGTTCGATTATAATAGAGAATGATCAATATATATATACCTTTTGAGGAGATCGGTTGGGAGTGCATGGTCCATTAAGTTCCATCCTTTGTAAATCTCCGAAGTCAAACTCAACGCGTATTTTCCGGTGAAGAAATTTCTCTCGATGGCGCCGTTGGCGTGTATGAGGATTTGACGGGCTAAGGAGTTCATGTTGATGGTGTCTCGACAATGAGGGATTAATAGCTTGTAGATTGGATGCATAACGCTAAGCTGCCTGTTTGTTGCTATAATGAATGGTTCGATCACCGCATGTGTATATAGCCTGCATGTATATAACCCAATATTATTATAAAAAAATATGAAACACATATATACAAAGAGAAGCTTAAGGTACCTTTTATTTAGTAAATATTACATAAATGAGTCATTTTTAAATAATGTTATAATTACATGATTCTAACATATCTATATCCTAGACTCGATCGATCACAAAATTTAATTTTGATGAGTTTAACTTTGACTTCCATAAATGACTTTTATAACATTGAGTTCAGATCATGTCAGCTTTGACCTAATTTGTTTATGGACGAGCACCATAGGTTAATTTTCTCAATCTGAAACCGACTTGATTGTAGTCAAATAACATGTACATGATTTAACTGGCCCGATTGTTAAACATCTAACCAAACCTCGTTCGAGCCTAATTAGACTAAGATTTTCTTTTTTGGTTTATTTCTATACTAAAAGATAGAAATAAATTATAAAACTAAATTTAAAGATGAAAAAATTGACTCCTATTTGAATTATTTTGCCTATAAGTCTAAATCTTTATTTTTTTAAATCAAGCTAATGAAATAGTGGTTTAATTGGGTCAAGTTTCTTGACTTTAACCCTACTCATTTAGTAATCATGCCAGATAGGGTTTACCCTTTTACGATTTATATCCAGTTTTCCTTGACCTGCACTCTATAATTCCATCTCGGGTTAGAATCCGATAATCGAGTTAAGTTTAGAGAGAGAGAGAGAGAGAGAGAGAGAGAGACTCGTACCAATGGCTAACTAGTTGGTGATACCCTGAGTCATTAACAAGAACAAAGGCCTTCGCCAACTTCCAAAGAGCTCCATCAATGCCATGTTCACAAGGGGAAAAGTAGTGCTCATCTCCAATCTTTTCCATAAGCATGATCCCCCTTGGACTTAAAGTCCCATCTTTTTCCAAGTATAAAAGTGTCTTTGATGCATATACATTGGTGCCAGCAACTTCCCTTATTTTGTCCATGTAATCCTTCAAATAAGTATGGTCCAAAATGAAATATCTCCCTTCTTTGTCTTCATCTTCTTTTGTTGATGATGGAATGACAATCACCCATTCATCTATGTCGTCTTCATTATCTTCATCACTCTTCATCTATAAAAAGTTATATTATGTCACACAGGATCAGTATCTTGGGCTTAATTCTAAATTTCATGTTTAATTTCCAAAGAAAAAAATAGATGTGCATGTATGGAAGGGAGCTGATACTATGAGGCGAGGCCATTTCATTTATTAATATGAGGTCAACTTCTCAAACATACGGGTATTGGTTATTATTATCTGCATTTCTTAAATAGGATAAATATCAAAATTCACGAGATTTATTGACCTCTAAACATATCTATCAGATGGAGTAAAAATTAACGGTTTTTCTATAGATGAAACATGCGCTTAGTTAATGATTGTGTCAGAGGCCTCCAAACCTAATGATTTTTCATATACAAGCCTTTTAAAATAGGTAGACCATGATAACCGGCATAAATCAATAAAATACACGGCGGCATAAAAAGTTAGCCTCACATAAAAACCGGCATGGCCTCATAGGTTAGCTCACTATATATATATAATAAAAAGAGAGATAAAAAGGCTCAATCCTCATTTTGCCTGATGAGCAAGAAACCCCATTTGTTTAGTATTATCATTACCATGGAAGTCAAACTTTTATGCCAAAAATACCCCTATTCTTCTACAACTATCTTCGTCATTTTCCTTTGTAATTACTTGTTTTAGAGGTATTTTGGGAATAAAAAATTGATTTTATCAAGAATTTAATAGATATTAAAATAATACACACTATGAATCTTTGGAACATAAGATGGCCATATGCTAACAGTACTCAAAGTGAGGGTTTCTCTACGATTCTATCCAAAAAAAATAAAGTCATGTAGCAATATTTGGTTTATCTGCTAACATAGCTAGACACAACTTTTCACTATAAAAGCATATACCTGGCAACTCGAATGTTTTGGGTTGCTATTGTTATTTTTCATGAATTCTTTTACCTCGTTATCCTGAAATTGAAAACACAAAACAAAATATATCAGTAATTTTTTTAAAATTGAGCCTGAAATCAAACATGCAAAAAAAAGAAAAGAAAATAAAGGGAAATTGCAAGAATGGGCCTTGAGCAACCTTAGCAGCCCGGATAAGAACGGGATGGAGGCCCGCAAGCATCTGGCGCGCAAATTCTTTGTCAGAAGCCCACCAACTTGATTTATCATCATCTGCATTTTATTTATCATATTAATATCAAAAAGCTTGAATTTAGGTTAGGTATAATTTTTCTACAACTAAATTCATATTTTTCTTTTGAATTCATTTTTTAAAATTATTTTGGAGTACAAGCTGACTCATTGTATAATTGAGTTTTAGAATCAAATACAGGGTCTAAGGCCGAACCAAAACTCAAAATTTGATCATGGCCCAAATCAGTTCCAAAACTTTTATTTAATATTTATATTTGGAGGGAAGAAAGAGAGTAATGAAATAACCAGGGAGGATGAATTCAATGCATATAGAGTAAAATCTATCTACGGCCGACAATAACTACATTACTTGAGGCCACTGCACCAAAGTGAAGGTGAGCAGGGATGGATCGGACGTTCTTGATCCCTTTCACTTTGAGCTGCGATCCCCAATCTTACTCTAAAATTTGTAACCTATGGCGTGTTATATGTCCTGCTCGAAATATATTATTTTTCGGCTTTTTTCCTTTATAGAAAAACTTTCATAAATTATGCAAATGATAGCCATTAAAAAAAGTACCTTGGCTAATAACTTGAGGCAATGGGAAGCTCATCAAACGTTCTCCATCTGTTCTCAATAGCTCCTTAATAATCTCGGAAGGGATCCAATCTCTAATCTTAGAGAGGATACTAGGAAACTTCATGGGACTTTGGTAAAGTTTCATGATATCATCAAATGAGAAAAACTCTTCATCTCCTTTTTCTTTAATCGAGCTCGTCATGTCCGATTTCAGCTTGAAGGCAATGAAGTCTGCATACTTGATGTGACAAAAGTACTCGTCGCAGGGTATATAGTCACCTGAAATAACCATAGATCTGCTTAACGTTAGTTTCATCGAAAATACCATAATTTAAGTACTTTTCTGATATATACCAAATATTTTGTAATTTTGTAAAGGGTAAATTCCCAAAAACCCTTGGATAACTTTTCCACTGTTAAACAACTCTAGCTGCGATATCCTTGTGATTTCCTCCAATATCTAGTCAGTAGTATATCTGTATAGTTTTCTGCAATATGTATGCAACCAACAAATTACCTTTCATTAAGGGACGTCCGGACCTTGTTCTACGAGGATAAGGAGTGTCCCGAGAGCCACCAAGAACTGGGCGCTCATACTCTTTCCCCTTTGATGCGTCTCCAAGATCATTGTAAACATCATAGTCATAAACCCTATCATGCACCTCCAATTTCCCATAGGAGCCATTGCCTCTCAAAACTCTCAGCTCATCTTCTCTATATGCTCTTAGTGCCTTTGGTGTCTTGCTTGGTAAATAAGTCTGCAAAAATTGTAACTGACCATTATTAGAAATGCAAGTCTGTGCACACAGGAGAACAATAGTTGCGGCTGTACAATACAACAAAAGTGCTCAAAGACAAAGGCGATTTGGTCACCGTTAAAACCGAGACCAATTTTAAGTAATGGTCTTAAATGAATTGGTCACAGTTTTAACCGTGACTAAATCGAAGATGATGCGGACCCCATAACCCACTGAGTAATAAAATTCCAATCCCCACTTATTAACCCTCGATCGCCTTTTCTTTCACCCAAAAAAAAAAAAAAACTTCCACCAAAATTTCCTTACAAATCGACCGGAGTCGCCATCGTCCTTGTCGACCGGAGTCGTTGTGCCTTCATCGATCGGAGTCGCCTCTCCTGGAGCCTCATCGTTCGGATCGCCTTCAGTGAAGTTGCCATCGACGCCTCGATCGTCTCCTCCGTGGCTCGATCGCCTGCCCTGTCTCATCGTCGTGCTGCCTCGCCTCCTCTCTTCCAATCTAGGCTAGTAATTTAATTTTTAATTTGTTAATTTTGTTAATTCCAATTTTATGGCCGATCAGGAGGTTAGGGGTTAGGGTTAGGGATTGAGTGAGCGGTTTGGGTTAGGATTAGGATAGTTAATTAAGGGGTTAAGATGAGGATCAGCGGTTAGAGATTGAGTTAGGGTTTTGCGTCAATGGTTAGGATAGTTTATTAGGGGTTAAGGTTTGGAGCTAGGGTTAGGGTTGGGGTAAATATTAGGGGTTAGGGTAAGGGTTAGGAATAGGTAGTTTAGTGAAATGAAAAAATAGTTAGGAGTATTGTAGTATTAGAAAATAAAGTTGGGCGAAGGAGTGTTGTTCTAAAAAAATTTAATCATAGTTTAATGGAAAACAACAATAATTAAGGATATTTTAGTGAATTTTATATTAACTTGGTTAATTTAAGAATACGTAGCTGGAAAGTTGATACCCCTTTGTTGTTTATTTAAATTTGTTAAACTAGTTTAGTGAAAACGTCTGAATAGTTAAGGGTATTTTAGTGTAATTTACACAAAGACACACACACACAAACGTGCGCACACACACACATGCGCATACACATACACACGTACAACTCCAAACCATAATTCATCTTCGATCATTATTCTCTACATTGAACTCTTGTCAAATACCACTCTAATCCCAACCCTAAATCCAAAATCTTAAACTCGATTAACAAAACCCTAAGTTTTAAGAACTTTACCCTAAAATAAAAACTTCAACACATTGAAATTGAAACGTAAACGTAAAACTAGTTCAAATTAAATATTAAACTTGTGTGTATGACAGTCGATGAAAATATAAAATTTTCATATTATTGTAGCCAATCATATGTGAAAATGAAAACGTGACTTAGTTCCCGTCTATCGGTTAACATGCGTTCGGTGTTCGTCGTGACATAAAACTATACGAAATTTGTTAAACACTGGAAGTTATCGTTCGGTTTCTAACAACCGCCGCGTAGTTTATGTGACGAGAATTAATATTCGATCGTATGATAACCGATAAATTTGTCACGTGTGGACAAATTAGGAATGTATAAAGTAGACACCTGCATTCATTTGTGTTTTTCATTCGTTTCGGGATATTTCGTCGGTACTTTTCCGCCGGTTCTCCGTATACAACGATAGATTAGATATTCGTTTTAGTGGTGTTTCACAGTATTGAAACGATTATCTGTTTTATTACAGTGTATTCGGAGAACAGCGGGAAGGTGCTGCCGAAATTTTCTCGAAACGGATAAGTGGCTTATCCCTGACAGCCGCTACCCTCGACATCCATTATAGAACATTTAATACCTTCTTGAAAGAAAAATCCAACTCCCTGCTTATGAGCATTTGCTCTCGGTACTTAATAATTTTTATAGCTAAATTATCAATTGAAACTTAAATTAACCAAGTCATCAATTAAACCCAGCACTAACGCTTCTTAGTATCCCGTCTATCACGTGTCTATCAAGAAATTTTAATCCGATACCTCTTGTCTATAGGAACCTTATTTCGTCCGGGCTGTTCCAATATGGCATTCCCATACCTCCACGACAAGAGTTGGATGTACGTCGATACTCTGTTGAGAGTCGACCGCTTTTTCGTTGACGGTGCTAGATTTTTCACCGATTTTGTTTACACATGTCTTGAGTTACCGAAAGAGCACGAAATCTATTGTCTTTACTCTAACTGTATGAATAAGAGATTGCTCAAGAAGACGGAAGTTGAGTTACACATCGTGAGATATGGTTTCCTTAGAGATTACACTACGTGGGAACTTCACGGAGAAAAAGTAGTTGTAACGGGAGACGAAGCATGTGTGTAAAAGACGAGAAACGAATTCATCGAAACGGAAATTGCAGAATGGAAAGGGATAGTAGAAGAAGAGGAGGAAGAGGAACGGCAGTTTGAAGAAGATGAAGTCGTCTAAAAAGATTATGCTGTATTCGCGCTAAACGATGATATGGATGACCTTATAAATACCGCTGGACTTCATTATGATACGAAAAGTGTTGGACCCTCATTATTGGAGAAGTACAAGACTGACTCTAGGATCCCACTATATCCAAATTGCAAAGCGTTTTCAAAATTGTCATATTTTGTTCGTCTCTTCTAGATCAAGTGCTAGAATAGATGGAGTGACCAGTCTTTCTCCGATCTCCTAGAACTCCTGAAGGAAGTTTTTCCCGACGGAAATGAAGTGCCACCGAGCTGGTACGAGACGCAAAAGATAATCACAAATATCGTTTTGAAGTATCATAAGATACATGCATGTGAAAATGATTTTGTTTTGTTCCGGAATGAACATGCAACACTCAGAAACTGCCCCGTATGCGGGATCGGCCCATTCAAGCCTAAGAAAGACCCTCAGTCGAGTGATGTGCCCATGAAGATTTTTCATCATTTTCCATTAAAACCGAAACTACAACGGTTATTTATGTGTGAGGAGACGATGTCCGAAATGCAGTGGCACCATAAAGCAACTCGTGAAGAGGGAAAAATGAGTCGTCCCAGAGATTCGATGTCGTGGAAAGTTTTAAATGAAAAACATCCTTCATTCACCGCAGACTCTCATAACGTGAGAGTGGGAATTGCGAGCGACGGTTTCGGTCTATTTGGGATAGTTCGCGGCGGGCGTACTCACAGTACTTAGCCCGTTATGGTGACTATATACAACCTGCCATCATAGAGGGCTATGACGCAGTCTTATTTTACATTGGCGCTTTTAATCGATGGTCCATCGTCTCCTGGGAAAAATATCGATATGTACCTTCAACCCTTGATCAATGAGTTAAAGTTGTTGTGAGGCCCTGGAGTAAGAACATATGACGCAGAAGGCAAACAATTTTTTCAGATGCGGGCTGTTTTGTTGTGGACCATCACTAATTTTCTACCTTACGACATGTTGTCAGGGTGGACAACTCAAGGTAAGCTTGCTTGCCCTAATTGTCATACGCATATAAGCACTGTATGCTTGAACTTTAGCGGGAAAGAGTCGTTTATGGGCCACCGACGTTTCTTGCCTATAACTCACAGATTTAGAAAGAATAAAGAATTGTTCAGCGGTAAGACGGAGACCGGTAAGCCTCCTAAACCATTTTTCGGTAACGACATATTGCAACAATGGAAAGGTTATCAGAATATCACATTCAAAAAGAAACAAAACAAAGATGCAATACCATGCCCAACCGGTTGGAAAAAATTAAGTGGTTTATTTCAACTTCTGTACTGCTCCGATCTACTGCTCCACCACAATTTAGATGTTATGTATAATGAGAAGGGCGTCTCTGAACATATCATCAATCTTCTGCTTTGTAAGGATGGAAAAACGAAAGACAATCTCAACGCCCGCAGTGATTTGACGGATTTAGATGGTTTGCCCATTAAAGAAGAATTGCATTGTCGGCTTGTGGCTGGTAAACCAGTTTATTACAAGATCCCACAGGAAATCTACAATCTGGACAAAGAGGAGAAGCTGCGGCTCCTGCGGGTGTTGAAAAAATTGAAAGTTCCTGATGGTTTTTCATCAAATATTTCCAAACAGGTAAAAGTAGAAAATGGAAAAATTGTAAGATTCAAGAGCCACGACTACCACATATTGATGCAACATTTTCTTCCTTTTTGCCTGAAAGTATCAGTAAAATACGAAATTGGTTTCGTTCTTAATGACTTCTGCACGTATATTCGACAACTGTGTTCCAAAAACATCGACGTCAATGAGATAGCAGAGCTCGAAAATGATATTCGTATGATCCTTTGCAAGCTCGAAACTATCTTTCCACCTTCATTTTTCGATATTATTGTTCACATGTCCGTCCATTTGGCAACCGAGGTCAAGATTGGCTGTCCGGTGCATTACCGTTGGATATATCCCATCGAGAAGTATGAAAATGTTTATTATTAATCATTTAAATTGCAAAACATTATCATGGATTATAATATATATTATTTTCAACAAATAACTATTAACTTTAAAAAAACTATATCTGCAACAAGTATCGTCCTGAAGGTTCGATTGCGGAAGCTTATCTCTTGGAAGAAGTGACGTCTTTCTGTAATCATTTTCTGAACGAAGATATCAGGACGAAACTGAATAAACTGCCGCGTGTTCCTAACGGTCCAATTGGATCAGGAAGGCGAAAAAATATATCTTACGATCTCATTGGCGATTTACATATGTTCATCTTGGTAAACAGCGAATATTTTGCTAAATATGCAGAGTAAGTTTTTTTAATTTCATCCATTTAAACCGTTAGAAATTGAGTATAATCTAACTGATATAACTGTAAATTAACGAACAGAGCGCACAAATCTATACTCAAGGGATCGAATTTTAGGACGTGGTCGGATGGCAGAATCGAAGAAGAACATAGATGAACTTTCGTCGCTTGGTGTAGAGAAAAAGTTGACGGGCAAATGAATCGTGGTGAGCAGATTGATAGAGAGGTCCAGGACCTTTTAATCGGTCCATCGATTGTATCTACGTTTTATAACCTGTACGGGATTTTCGGTTACAAATTTGAGATTGAAAGGACGGAACGCATTAGAGCTACGCAAAATAGCGGCGTCGCAACCTCCGATGATAGAGAAAATCCATATTACGGTGTTCTTGAGCAGATTATAGCGGTCTCATACGTTCATAAGGCTGCCCCATTTTTTATATTCCAATGCTGATGGTACGATACCAAGTCGGAATGGGATATGAAACCCGATGAATACAAACTCACTTTGGTAAACACTAAATGGACAGCCTACGAATACGATAATTTTATCTTTCTATCGATGACAACACAAATATATTATTCTCGGGATCTGAAGAAGCCTGAATGGAGTGTTGTTTGTCGTTGGAAACTAAGAGATTATTATAATGTGCCGACGTTGAATGACTCTGAAGATGAGAGTGACGATAAAGAGGCGACAACAAGTCTCAGTCCGTTTATTGAACGTACCAACGATCCAAACTATTCTGTGCCGTCCATCAATACGTTAGTAAGACGTGATATCGGCCAAGTGATTGTCACAGAACAAAATTTCGATAATCCGCCCAACGAATTTTTAGCTAATGCACCGAACAAACGTGCTAGGTAATGAATTTGAACTAAATGTTTTAAATTGTATAATGTTTATAAGTAAATTTTTAATATTTGAATAAATATGTAGGGTTTGATGGGAGGCTATAGATCCGGTTCTAGACATCATAGGAATTGATGTCTAGACGAGATTGACGAGATATTAGTAGTTGCAGCAGCAGCAGCAGTAGCGCCTACCCTTATCCGCGCCCCACGTACTAGCGCCCCTTCTACCGGTGACCCTCCGCCCGTCCCTCCTAATATGGCCCCTCCTACCATGGACCCTCCTACCGGCATCTCTACTATAGGACCCCCACTATTCTCAGCAGCCGCAGTGCCACAGGACTTGTTTCCTACCCATATTAACGGGGTAGTAGATCCTCCTACCCATGTCACTCCTCCTGCGCTTGGCATATAGCTATCAATTAATAGTTTATCAAAATAATTCTATCGAATTATCTAACAGTTTATTATTTGCAGTCATTCATGGTACTGATGGGACGGGGTCTGGCGTCGGTTCTAGTGCCACGTCGAAGATGTCAGGTATAATCATTATTGGTTAAATCTTTTAAATAACGATTGTAATTTAAATTTGTAAAATTCTATATACATACTCTGTATATTTATCTTTCTTCAGGCTCCACCAGTGTTAGGACGAGGGGTCCTACTGGGCATTCCTCCTCCAGGCCAGTCCCAGTTGCTGCTCCATAGACATTGGAGTGGACCGCGTCGGTGTGTCCGTTGGTGATTACTCGACCAGGTGGAGGGATTACATAGGAGCGGGGATCCGTATCTAATACAGGTACCCGCTCCATATTAGATGGAGCACACGCCAGACCGATTGTATTCGGTAGTTTTTTGCAACGGCCACGGCATCACATAACCTTTTATATATTTAAATTTAATCGTCTTTATATATATATATATATATATATTGTAATTTCAGACCCAGGGACATTACGGATTCATTGGCGTCATCAGCAAAGATGGCGTTCCTACGTCGTTCGATGCACATCGGGCCATAGACTGGATCATATCCGAGTGTCAGGCTATCAAGAGGAGACGCTGATATGAGGTGAGGAAGCATCATTACATTCCCTGGGCCGCGACTACTGAGGAGGAGCCAGAGGCGATGTTGGAGGTCATTTTTCGGGATGTTCCGAGAGAGGATTGGCCACAGCTGGTCGCGTATTACGAGCGTGATGATATTCAGGTATAATTTTAATTTTTAAGAATATAATAATATAACGTGAAATCATATTTTATGATATATAATATTATCTTCTTTATATTTGTAAGTCGGCGTTGGTTCGCAACAGGGAGAACCGGAACAACGGCATCAGAGAATGCACTATTCTAATCCAAGGGAAGTGGTCGTAGGCTAGCGCTCAGCTCCAGCTCGTGAGTATTTCGACGTTTAAGAATCTATGTTTTTTTTGTCGAAAATTATTTATTGAAATAAATCCTAATTTTATAGCCGAAAAAGAAAAACCGCGCCAACTACACCGCTGTCACGGGATGGTCCACGTTACACAGGGGCACGGGCAAGTAATGGTAAGTTTCAAATAATCAAGTCGACACTGTATTTAAGTTAACACGTTTATATGTATGTGTGTGTGTGTGTGTGTGTGTGTGTGTGTGTGTATTCTTCACAGATCCAGTTCCGGAAAAGGACCGATGCCTTAGGACTTGGTCCCGACGACTCGATTTCCGTCTCTGTCTCTTTTCTGGATTCGATATCCAGCGGACATCACGGTGGTTATAAACGCGGGGTTGGTCCCGGGGCCCACCGACACTTTGCCAGGCATTCGTCCGTCCATGATTACGCTGTGGCCCAGATGCGGACAAATGCGGCCACTGCGTCGCAGCAAGAGATTCTTTGGCTCCAAGATCGGATGGAACAACAGAATGTGCAGGTGGATACGCTTCAGGCGCAGATCGAAAAGCTGAGGCGGTCAAACGTGGAGGCCATTTGGTATACGAGACGAGTTTGGGAGTATGTTCAGGTCATGAGACAATAGAGCAAGATCGTCCTAACGGCCATAGATTTTGATTTTTTGTACAAACATTTGTTTTATTTCTTTATTGATTATACCGTTTGGTGTATACATTTTGTTTATAATTGTGTTTCATTCTAATCATATTACTTTTTGATTATTAAAATTGCGTCTGATTTGACCATATAATTATTATCAATTGCTGGTTGTAATTGAAAAATAGCACGCGTGGCGCGTCCAGATCTCAGTTTAAAAAAAAATTAATAATGTATTTGGTCACGGTTGTAACCATAACCATAAAATATAGTAACGGTTAACTGCTAGCAGCGGGTAACCTTCACCATGGTTTTCCTTTATGGTCAAAGTTTAAACCATCACGATTTAAACCGTGACCATAGGGACTATATAGTCACGGTTACTTGCTATAGCAGGTATTCTACATTACGCTTTAACCTTTTGGCCATGGTTATAACCGTCACCATCACCTAAGGTCACGGTTTAAACCGTGACCATAAATTGGCCACGGTTTTAACCGTGACCATATATGTGGATCCTATACAGGTTTTATTTAGTTGTTTGAACCGTTTTTGGTAACGCCACGTATATGGTCGCGGCGTTAACTGTGACTTAAAAAACATATGATCACTATTACGGACGTGACTAGGGTTCTCATGATGGCGTTTTCGGCGACGCTTGTGTCACAGTTTTAACCATGATCATATATATATATATCTGTGGTCACGGTTAAAACCGTGACCAAATCCGTGCTCTGTAGTAGTGGTGGCTCAAAAATTGGAAAGCGGTAAGTCCCGACCCACGTGTAAGTCCCGACCAACGTTTTTATTGAGATCGGATTGGAATTACAGTTTGATTCATATTAGTTATGTAAATGAAAGCGTGGGTAAACCTTTAAAACCTAATCCTAAACCAGCTCAAAATAAATAGATATTGATCAAGCATAATTAAATGGGTCGCTGTCCTATTATATTAATATAATAAACGGGCAGGGTTATGGGAAAAAACTACAAGCATTTGAATGGGCTTTGAGATCGTGCAAATCTTTTTTGTACACTCTAACATACACTCTCTCTTTCCTAGCACGAATCTAAAAACCCATTCAAGAGCTTACAAGGGGCTTGTAGAGAAATTTCTCTACAAGCCCTTATAGAGAGGATTTTTCCGGGTTATGAGCCTTTTGGCCGAACCTCACGACTTGATTGAATCGATTTGGCAAGCTAAGAAGAAGTTTTTCTCTCTCCCGTTTTTTCAGAAAAATAAAAGTGGAAATTATCCCAAAGTTAATAAGAAGTTAACCATCCTAACAACCTCAACTATTTTTCTTCTTATATATCAAAGTAAAAGTTTACTAGCATGGATAATAAGATCATTTTGGGTATAGCATTTCAGTTGTTTAATATGTAAATTCTGTTCGTGTCAAAGAAAATCTGATCGGGTCAAAACCGATGAGTATCGAATTTAACCATATCCACACATCTCTCTTTCTATTTATTGTTGTTATTATTATAGCTTATGCATGTGCCCATGCTCTTGTGTCTTTTCTATCCATTCTTCAAATCAACAATTTAGAATGGACTTT
This sequence comes from Agapanthus africanus, assembly GCA_030015575.1. Taxonomy (NCBI): domain Eukaryota; kingdom Viridiplantae; phylum Streptophyta; class Magnoliopsida; order Asparagales; family Amaryllidaceae; genus Agapanthus; species Agapanthus africanus. The sequence goes on along the minus strand of JASDDO010000028.1, from coordinate 64,739,962 downwards.
CTCTCTCATTATGCCACTCCAAAGTCTTGCATTAATGATGTATCAACTTAATAACTTAGTATAATAAAGACTACTTTTACCATATATCTTAAATGTGCTTTTCCACTTTCAAATTCTTCTTTCATTTTGTTCATTTTGTGTATCCATCGGAAACAGAAACAGAAAATGAATAATATCAGTTTTTGATCCTTTTAATTTATTATGATGATGAATGGTAGATATCCATCTTAAACCAAAAATCTTCAAAGACAGATTTTACCGGAAGCGCACCCATTTTTTTTCTATGTTAACAATACAAAAAGGACATATTTTGATTTATTTATATTATAATGACTGGTCATTTTCGCATCTAGAATATCAAGTGAAGTGGTTAGTTTGACCACTGAAGTGGGTGTTTTAATACCACTAAATAGTGCTAGATTTCGAGGTACCTATCTTATGTATTGACCACCAGTTTGAACATGTCTTCTCTATTCTCAAAAAAGACAAAAAACAATCTCTCTTTGTTTGACGTGGGTTTAACCAAAAATAGATTAAAAAATAATAATAATAATTATAAAAGTAATATACTAAAGCCAAAAATTAATGTTCATGTATTCAACTTACGTTGTTGACAAAGAAAACCCTGTCATATGAATATTTGCCTGCAGGATAAATCCATGAGTTGCACGCAAAATGCAAACCGCCTTTAATGGCCAAACCCTCCACTGTCAAAGTCTTGAGGTAGAATTCATGACGGTGGTTATTTTTTACAATAACGGCCCCAGGGACTCCTAGGCTTTGACCCCATGAGAAGTTGACGTTGTATTCAACCTCGTCTGTGTTGTATATTGATGAGATCTTTGTGATCCACCCTTCTAAGAAAGCCGGCTTCTCTGCTTTTCCTATGCCCCTGTCATCTGCACCCACAATATTATTTAGTTGGAAAATTAATATTGCTGGAATGCGAGTGCTGTGCGAGCGTAAAATGTCTTCGCAATTATTGAGCAAAACTTTTAGGATTCAAATCTTGCTTGTATTAGGCCTGGTCTAGTATATATTCAGTGAAAGCGAGGGCCATCGGAGCGAAGGCCACAGTGGCTTAGCGGTAAAATCTTCTAGCATATGAGCGAAGGCCACATCATTATATGGAAGTAACTTCAAATGTTACTTCTTGTCAAAACAAATATTTAAAATATCGGAAGTAAATCTACTTCTGGTATTTCCATGCTACTTCATGACAAACAAACATGCCCTTAATCTTTTATAAAAAAAAACGAGAAAAAGGTAACACTACAAGAAATTAAAAAAACGGCTCTAATATTCGAAAATGGATATTCCGAAAACTTTCCATGAAAAATCCACTTTATTACTAAATTAAAATCATTGGTGAAGCAATCGGATAAAATATTTTTCTGGTGAAGATGCACATGAGCATCATAAAGACATTCAACAAATCACCAAAGTTTCAAAGTCTTGATGATATAACAGAGATTGAAAGAAATTTACTTAAATCGCCGATGGTGGCACTGACGAGCTGAAACGAGACCTTCCGTCCGAAAACCTCATAAATTCTATCCATAATCGACGCACGAAGGTCGGCCGTGTCCATCAAAGCATGCTTCTTCATCAACACCACAGTTCCCTTCAACATTATAACATCACCATTGTCATCATCGTCACCGTCCTTCTTCTTATTCTTCTTGCTAAACTTGAGGCAGAGGTAAGAGAGAGAAAGAAGAAGAGCAAGGATCAGAGAGAAGATGATGAGCATTTTTTGAATAGTCAGTCGTGCTCAGTTATGGCGATGACTCTTGAAAAATCTTTCGAATTATGAGTGAACATATATAGGCCTGAGAATTTACAAGAATGCAGGGACAACTAGGCACTTCATGACAATAACCCCCACCATCTTGGATGGTAACTGGCCGCGCCTGAGGAACATTAGTTAATTATTTAATACTTTTTTTGTTACATTCAAAGGATAATGATTTATTACTATGAAAAAAATAAATTTTTGTTTGTTTGTTTTGATTATGAAAGAAACAATGTTTTTTCATTTTTTAAAAAAACATACAAATAAACACTGGAAGTGAGATTTAGATTTAATTCTATGACATGTCTTTTGGAAGCAACTTCAAGATTACTTCCGTCACTTTCGGATAACTAAATTGGTCCTTACTAGCCTGACCACTGGTGGACTATTTTGTTTTAATAAAAAAAACCCTAATTAAATTTTTCTTTAATACTACTACTACTACTACGATAAAATATTAGTATGCTTGTTGAAGCGATCTAGCGCTCCTGCCAATTGTTACACCAACAGATACGTTGAACGTCGGTTTCGTTGTTCCAACAGTAATTGCTAACGTGTACCAACTATTACTCGCCTCTCAGAGCAGAATCTTTCCAAATATGAAAAACAAAGAAGAACTTTGTAGTTATTGTGGAAGGTTGATATATAGATTTCCCCCCCTTTTAATTTTAATATAACATGTTTGGAAACATGCATGCATGCCTACACGAATGGAAGTTTCTATGAATGGAATTTATGCCATGCATTTCTTATCCATTTGGTTACAATAAGCTCACCATGTGTTGATTAATGTCCATAATCCAACAAATTGTCCCACAAATTAGTAACAAACGAAACAAAGAAATGAATTGTTATTTTGTTTGGAGTTGGGCTAGGGTGGGGTGTCTGCTATTTACTTTGGTAGTGTAGGGAGGCATACTATTCATATTTTCTAACACGAGAAAATGACGTAGGTTAGAAAATATAAACCCGATGATTTTATTCATTTCATAATACTCTATTTATAGAGTTACAGAAAATATATTATTATTACTATTTTAGCCTACAAAACAAGGTAAAATATTTCTGTAAATGAGGCATTCTAATTAGCCATAATAAACAAATATAATCGGCTGCGATCTTTCCTTCTTTAACCACTCATAATAAAAATTACATATGTTTCATCTCTGCACGATTGAATACACTTTTACTCATTTGATAACCATCATTCTGCAAGTGCGATGCATATGTATATATATCAATCAAGATAATATAGAACTTTTAAGGAGTTGTATTAGAGATTACTAAAAATTTAATATGATGTGAAAAATCAATTATGTTTTTTTAAAATAGCTTGCTCCTAAGGCCACAACCTGGGAGGCATACTAGATCTGTTAAATTATGGCTTATATGTTAGTTTAATTAAGAGTTTAGTTAAAACAACTGCTATACTCTACTATTAAGTTATTCTTAATTAGATAATATATAAATTAGAAATTAATCAATCTATATCTGGTAACCTCATTGTAATAGAAGATTTTAAGTTTGCAAATTTTGGTATTCTAACCTAGGTGCTTAAAAAAATTAATAAAAGTCTCTTCCCTTGTCAAAATCATTGTTTTCATTCTCTCTTTTATTCCGCTTCTGCATATCGCAAATCTTCATAATTCCAAATCCCGTCAATTAGATTAGGGTTCTTAACCCAACTTCGTAGATTTGAGATCAAATTGGTATAAAAAAAAGACCTCAATCCCTACCATGGGAAAGAGTGACTATATATCGATGTTTTAGAATTGCGCCAACATCAGGGTTCGTAATTCATTGGATAGTTTCATAGAATATGGCCACCGCCGCCGATTTGAATAATCATTTAGCAAAACTTGAAAAGACGATCGAATCTATTGTGATGATGGCCGACGGTGCTGATTCAACAAATCGTTTAGCAAAACTCGAAGCGACAGTCGGATTAATGGCGAAGACATTATAGGAGATCTTCGGCAACTTGCTACTTCTTAAGCATCCAAGTTGGACATCGCAACTTTATCCCGAACCAAAGATGACGGAGAAGAAATCTCGAGCATCGAAGGGTGATTCGGAAGAAAACGAAGTGAAAGAGCTCACGAGCAAGTCCGTGTCAAAGGCAAGATTTTGGGGCAATGCAAAAATTGATTTGCCAAAGTATGACGGTGCAGTGGACGTGGAAAAGATGGACAGTTGGATTGATCAACTCGAAACTTACTTCACCATCTATGTTTTAGAGGAATGCAGGAGGATTACTAAATAGAGACCGACCGATGAAAAGTCGAGGCCAACGGAATGGCAATAAGAAATGCGAATGTAAGAGATTACTAACATGGTCGTATTATGTTTGCCAATGTCTCCTAAGGCCAACGGAATGGCAATAAGAAATGCATATGTTAATATATTTATTGTGTTAATTAGAATACATATGTTAAAGTTTTTTTTTAGATTAAGAAAGTTTATATATAAATTTCTTTCTATCAAGTGCTTGTGTATGTATTCATGTCAATTTTTGGCATCTGTATATAAATTTCTTCATATCTAATGCTTATATTCCCAAGTTTATCTAACTAACTAATATGTGTGCATGTCATCTTTTTCCTTAAGTCCAACCAGGAAACTTTCAACTCCAAGAGGGAAAGGTAAGAAACAAAAATTAGAGGGAAGAACAAATTAATCAGTTTGTAGGAAAGCTTCATTTATTAGTACTCTTGGAAATTAAGTACAGGCTTGTGAGTTGTTTGGTGGCATTTTGTAATCGTATTCTGTTTTGGGGGGTTTAAAGAGATTGTGTTAGTCTCATATTGTAACTCAAGTGCTCTTATATATCTTAATACAATATGTTAAAAACTTGTCTAATATACCTAGTTATATTGTCCGGAGTTGTTTGTGTTAAAGTCTTGAATAGAGTATATTCATGATCTGATGAAGATTCTGTTGTTTGGTTGGCGAAAATATTGATGTGTGATTCAGAAACAATTAGAGGGAATCCGTTTTTTTTTTCAGCTGGCCCGTAAGCTCTAATCTATACACACAACAAACATAAACATCCACGCACACATCACACAAACACATAACACCCGCATACTCATTGTCTTAGAATCAAAAATCTCGGTTCATAAAGATGAATTAGTTGACTTGACCATTCCAATGATGGCAAGGGCAAGTCAACCAATTCCATTCAAAGTCTCCTAATTGTTGGCAGCTACCGTAAAGTTATTAATTCAAGCATTCAAGCTGCCGTTGTGGACTGGAAGCTAAAATTCATTGGTTCAAAGCTTCTAAATTCTAGAATGAAATTTGATGGGTACAAGTAATTTCACTTGTATTGTGAGGAATGTGGACTTGATGCATATCCACATATACCCTTTTCCAAGATGTTGAAGCAATTTATTCAAAGGTCCCATGTTGAATTGTCAGATTATGTAATTTAATTTCACATGCACCCACGACTTAAAAAAGATTTATTATTAAACCCATGTAATTTTAATATTGCTACCACACCCAACATATTTACATTAGTTTATTCTTAATACCAAGACCCGCATTTCTAGAGACATAACCAGTCTTCAACCCTTTCTTTGAATGTTAGTACTGCCTTTTTATATGTCGTGTAAGTTTTAGATTTCTAAGTGGTTTCTGATATCAGATATTTCTCTAGCTTGAACATTTGATCAGAATTTGATGTTGTACCGATTAGTTGTATTGAAGTGAAATAGGTCGATATTATATATGTTATTTTATCTCATGTTGGGCAGAAAAGGTGGAAAGGACATAAATAAAATATTTTAAATAGGAGAAAAAATGGGGGTTGATGACACCCAATATCGACGACCTCCAAGATCAGCACACGTGGCAGATGACGTGTCCCAAGACTGAGGAGGAAGAGCCCGCAGAGGCCGACCAGGCCGCCTCACACCCGACCTGCAAGCACAAGCTTGCCCTCCGCGAGGCCCCCTGCAAGTCAGCCTCCTCGGCCATTCAGCTCGCCTCGAGCCACCATAGGACCAAGACTCCTCGGCCTCCCCGCTCATCCCGAGCTCCTTGCCGAGGCCGTCTTCCTCGGCCCTCCGACCAACTCCACCACTCACAGGCGTAACCGCCGCTCCGCGAATCTCGCCATGCGCGGATTCTCCGTCCGCAACATCCCACGTTCCACACCATCACGATCCCCATTAATGGGCGATCCGCTCTCTAGGCGGGCGTGACGTCGGGAGCGTAACCGCCGGCGAGATTCTCGCGCCTGCTGCTGCTTGCCGCCACCGCTATATAAACCCCCATCACAGAGGGGTCAAGTAAGCCATTTTTTACACTTTACGCCGTTACTCTGCTCGGATCTCATCACTAACTTGATCGTCGGAGGGTCCTCGGTGGTACCAAACCACCCCGGGACTTCTTTGCAGGTACTCGGCGATAGCCTCCTCACCCCAGCTTCTCCTCTCAAAACCCATTGAGACCCACACGCAACGAAAGACAATCAACCCAGTTCACCTCGAGATCGACGGAAGACAACATCTGACGGAGGCCCGAAAAGGAGCTCCATCAGTTGGCGCCGTCTGTGGGAAAGTTAAATTCCACAAAATACAAAGTTGACCTTCCTATCTCCTCTCTCATGGCAGACGACCATCCTGGGGATCCCGGTACCAGCCGCCGCTTTCCGCTCACCGAAGGCGGGGATGAACCTCCCCCCATGACCGTCATCAATGCCCTCGCAGGCCGAATAGATCGCCTGCAATCCCTCGTGGAGGCCCTCGTCCGCGTCCAAACGACCGCGCCCGGGCCCCAGATCACTGCTCCTCCGCCTCCAGAAGACTCTGTCCCTGTCTGGACGACCCACCACCAGCAGGTTGTATCCCCTCGCCACCGGTCCCTCGAACCGGTGCTCCCTGAGGCCCGCTGGGTGTCCCAGGGCTCCATGCCGAGATCCGCCGCCAGGGAGCCACGTCCCGAGCCTCCTCGCGACCCTTACCCCCCTGAGGAAATGTCGGTCACCTCTCCTATCCACGAGCATGGCTGACCCCACCACGGTCGGCGGGAACGCACAGAAGGGGTCCGTCCCGGCGACTCAAGGGCTACCCCATCCCGGGACCTGAGGCACCTTATCGGGAGAAACCGGGGCCGCTCCCAGACGCAGTCCGCCCGTAGCGGGGCTCGGGAATCCCGAGGCACCGATTCCTCAAGGTACCACGGTCGGCTCGACGCCCTCGAGAAGAAGATCGAGGGCATGCGCCGAGAAGCTCATTTCTCGAGCGACGGGGCTAAGTACGCCTCCGACTCGCTCACGAAGCCATTCACCGAGGAACTGCTCGCCGTGCGCGTCTCCTCGCGTAATAAGCCCCCGAAGGTTTCTCTGTTCGACGGGAAAATCGACCGAAGGACCACTTGGACGCTTTCACCGCGGGAATGAGCTTCCAAGATCACTCCGACGCCACCCAGTGCAGAGCCTTCCCGGCCACCCTCATCTGCGCGGGTCGGGACTGGTTCCGGGGGCTCGAGCCCCGCTCAATTTCAACCTTCGACGAGCTGGCCACCCAGTTCCTCGGCCATTTCGTGGGGAACCGTCGACAGAAGCGCACAGTCGACCACCTCTTCACGGTTAAAAGCGGAGACAAGAAAATGTTCAAGACCTACATCACCCGCTTTTACAATGCCCTCCTCGAGGTGCCCGAGCACCGGGACGAGACCGTCATAACGGCGCTCAGGTCGGGTTTGAGGCACAAAGAATGGTTGCGCTCCTTCGCGCTGACTCAACCTAAGACCATGGCCGAAGTCAAGGCGTGGACCGAGCGCGAGGTCCAGCTGGAATCCGAAGTGAATGCCAACCTTCCTCGGGCGGATCGGCCCGACCAGAAGAAAAGGATTCGGGAGGACAGGCCGGAGCGTCAGCAGCCCTACCACCCGAAGTTCCAGGAGTATACCCCCATCAACGTCTCCCTCGCGGTGTTGCTGGAGGAGGCCCAGAACGAGGGGTTCTTCAAGTTCCCCCCGGTCCCACGTCAGGTCGCTAAACGAACCCGGGGCCCCTACTGCGCTTTCCACCGGGTATCGGGCCACGCCACGGAGGACTGCAAACAATTGAGGGACTACGTCGAGGAGCTCATCCGGTCTGGGCACCTCGCCACCTACCTAAGGGACAAACGGCAGGCAGACCGCGAGCAAGAACAGCCTCGCCCTCCCACCGACCTGACCATCGGCCAGATCATGCTTGTTTCAGCGGACGGCCAGCCCGGAGCTCAGGGAGCCCCATGCCCCATGCCAAGCGCGGGGTCCGACAGCCCTTCAGGGAGCTCGGCCCAAGCCAATAAAGTCATCTTTTAACCTGTACCTTTTTTTTAAGCAATGCGAGTTCTTCCTAAGATCTACTGTTAAGTTTAATAAAGATCAATGAAGCATTGCGAAAAATAAAGAAAAGCTTTGTTTATTCAAAGGGTATTATGGGCTCCTTAGCCATACATGCAGCAAAAAAAAAGGAGTTACAATAGTGGGGGAACGGGGTGCAGCGAGCACTGTTCGTGGTACTCGGTAAAAATCTCCACCAGCCGGGTCCTCGCAAGTTCCAGCCTTTGTCCCCGGTTCCCCCTGCGGGCATCGACCCCGAGCCTCAGCTCGTAGCATTCGCGGACGAGCGCCTCTGAGCGGGCCAGCCGGTTCGCAGAGATTAGGCCGAAGCGCCTCAAAGACCGCAGCTTACCCACGGCCTCATCGAAGAGCAGCTCCGACACGGGGTTGTAAAGCCCCGGCGATGCCCTCCAGATGGAGTACATCAGTAGCTGTAGCAGGGAGGAACGTCTGGGGAGCAACTGGCCAAAGTGATCCTCAATGCGCCCGTAAACCAACTGCACCGTGTCCTCGGTGCAATAGGAGTCGTAAAGGTACACATCTTCAAAGTTGACGATGTCAGGGATGGTGAACGGAAAATCCTCCATTCTCGATGGCCTGTCTGCGATGGGGGGGAGGACCAGTACTCCTTATATAGCCCGTTGCGCTGCCCAACAGCCGCCCGCTTTCGCCTAGGGAGTCGCCGCCACACGGCGTCCATAGAGCGTTATCCGGGGGGAACGAAGCGACGCGCCCCTATCGCTTCACCTCCCCCCGCATTCAATGCGATGGCTGCGCGCGCCGTTGCCCCGACCGTTCCCATCCCCCGCACCTACAGCTGAACGGTCAGGCTACACCTCATCAAGATTTGGCCCAGCGGCTTCCCTGCTTGGTCGTCCCCAGCGGGCAGCTTCCCTGCCTCAACGCTGCCAAAAAGCCCTCGCAGAGGCAGTCGAGCCCGAGGTTCCCTCGCTCGTCTATCTCCAGTGGGCAGCTTCCCTGCCGCAACGCTAGGGATCAAAAAAGTCCTCCCAGAGGCAGTCGAGGCCAGAGGTTCCCTTGCTCGGCTATCCCCCGCGGGTAGCTTCCCTGCCACAACGCTGGGGATCAAAAAGCCCTCCCAGAGGCGGTCGAGGCCCGAGGTTCCCTCGCTCGGCTATCCCCCACGGGCAGCTTCCCTGCCACGACGCCGGGGATCAAAAAGTCCTCCCAGAGGCAGTGAAGGCCAGAGGTTCCCTCGCTCGGCTATCCCCCGCGGGCAGCTTCCCTGCCACACCGCTGGGGATCAAAAAGCCCTCCCAGAGGCGGTCGAGGCCCGAGGTTCCCTCGCTCGGCTATCCCCCGCGAGCAGCTTCCCTGCCACGACGCCGGGGATCAAAAAACCCTCCCAAAGGCAGTCGAGGCCAGAGGTTCCCTCGCTCGGCTATCCCCTGCGGGTAGCTTCCCTGCCACAACGCCGGGGATCAAAAAAGCCCTCCCAGAGGCAGTCGAGGCCAGAGGTTCCCTCACTCGGCTATCTTTCAGGACAAAAGCCCTCGCCAAGAGGCACCGGGCAGTAACCCTGCCCGGCCAAGGGTCCTGGGTAGGCTTCCTACAGCCTTATAGCTTTCCTCGCGCCAAGGACCAAAGTCCTCCCAGAGGCAGTCGAGTCCTTGCCCGGCTATCCCCGGCTGGTAGCTTCCTACCACAACTGACTGGGATCAAAGTCCTCGCCAAGAGGCACTGGGCAGTAACCCTGCTCGGTCCCCGTCCTTAAGGATCTGAAAGCCCTCCCAGAGGCAGCCGAGCCCGAGGTCCCCTCGCTCGGCTATCCACAGCAGGCAGCTTCCCTGCCACACGCCGAAGATCAATATTCTTCCCCGAGGCGGTCGGGTTCTTGCCTGACCATCGACGGCTGGTAGCTTCCTACCACCGTCCTTAAAGAACCAACCCCTCGAAAGAAGACGACCGAGCAGCTACCCTGCTCGGCCTCCCCACCCGGTCACCCCCAGATGACGGCCGATACTCTAAATCAGAAACGAATATCAGGTCTGTACAAGCCTAAACGATCTCCCCCTCGACCTCGGAGCCCAATGAGATACCTCCTCGGAGATGCTCGTCGGCAAAAAAAACTACAGTCAGCTCGACGGACGATCGTTAGACAGAGGGCCAACCTGACATGAAAGCACAACACAAGTAAAAATAACCCAAAGCGAGTATTCTTCGCAAACAGATGGCAGAAAGGAAAACTTTATCACAACTGAAGAAGAAAAACTTTATTGCTACTGCCAAACATAAGTTTTTACAAAGGTATTCTCTAGCTCCTCAGCCTTACAAAACCCAAAAGAAAAACAAAATGAAGATAGGAGAGCGGGGGCTCTACACCTCGGGCCCGGGCACGACCTTGAGGTCCTCAACCTCCACCACTGGGGGGGTTGGGCCCTCGGCCCCCTCCACGCCGGGAGCCTCTCCCCCTTGCTCGTCGACGCCCACGAGGGGGAACTCGGCCCGCAGTTCCGCGTCGTCGAACTCCGGCAACCTAGACTTGACAGCATCAAGGGCATTGTGCCAAATGCGAGTCGTGGCCACGGCCAGGTCGTCGTAAAAGTCCCTCGACGCCTTGTAGCTCGCCACGGCCCTCGATTCCGCCGACTTATAGGCCTCGGCCGCCGCCCCCAGCTCCTTCCGGAGGGTCTTCACCGTCTTCTTGAGGTTGCCGGCGAGCACCTGGGAGTCCTCGAATTTGCCCTCGGCGATTGCGGCGGCCTCGCGATGCCGGGCGACCTCTCTTTTTCTGGCATTCCCCTCGCCCTCCAGGGCGGCGATCCTCGCCGACATCGCCTCCTGCTCCCGTCTGGAGCTCTCTTGCAACGCGGCGAGCTGGCCTGCGGCCACCACCGCCGGTGCTACCACCTCGATCTCCATGCGAAGGGCGAGGGCCACGTGCTGGAGAGTTTGGGAAGACATAAAAAGGAGAAGTATCAGAAAGATGAAGGACAACACTAAATCTCACCGCGCACTTGGGGCTTACCTGCACGGCTTCCTGGGCGATCGACGCCAGCTGAGCCTTGAAGGTTCCCCCAGGAACCCGACCCCCGGCCGAGTTCTCTATCTCGTGGAGGAGGCTGTCCGCGACCGACAGCCCGGATGGCACTGTGAACCGGAGCCCCCCTTCCTCCACCACGGTCGGTGAAGACCGGCCCCGGGAAAGTCTCCGGGAACTCCTCTTAAGCGGCTCCGAGGGGGAGCCGATCTCCTCTTCCGAGACCGTGTCCTCCACAATCAGGGCCCGCTTCCGGCCTGACACTCTGCTAGGGCCCGGGGCGGGATCCGCCGCTGAGCGTCCTCAGTGCACCGCCACCGGGGCGGTGGGAACGGGGGCAGCCTGCGCTCGGGAAGAGCTGGCGCCCCCAGCCCTAGCAGACTGCCTCGGTTGGCGCATAGCATTCTGGAGAACGCCGAAGTCTATGGATCCTGCACAAAACAAACACCCCACTTATCAGCAACCCGAGTAAAACATAAAACCCAGAAAGCAAGCCTAACTTACCAACGAACTCAACGGGGCTAAGCCCGGCCCAGTTCAAAACCCTCTCGGACAGCAGCACGTCGTATCGAGGGATAGGTTCCCACGACGCCACTCTCACCGTGGCGGGGTCATCGGACAGGTTCTCTGGCAGACTCTTTTCCCTCGACCACTTGGTGGGCACCGGCCAGTCCTCGCCCTCGGGAGGGGAGACGAAGAAAAACTTCTTCTTCCAGTCATGAATGGAGGAGGGCAAGGCCACGACCCTAGTCCCGGCGGCGACCCAGGGACGCTTCCTAAAAGTAAAGTAAACCCACCTCGGGTCGCCAGCTCGACCGCTGGGGTGACCCTTAAAAGCAAGGGAGGAATCGAGAAGGGAAAGACTGAAAGGAACCGCCTGCAGCCTCAGGCGGATCAGGAACACAAGGAGAAGCCTCCACGCGTTCGGCACTAGCTGGCCAGGGGCCAAACCGAAGAAGTTCAGAGCGGCGATGACCTCAGGAGAGAAGGGCAGACGCATTCTGCCCCAAAAAGCTTCCAAATACAGGGCGATCTCCTTGCCCCGTACCTGGTCTGCCCTCTCTCCCTCCTCGGCCAGATGAAGCGTGTAGCCCGGGGGAATGTGGAAGCGAGCTCGAGCGTTGGCGAGCTCGTCCTCATGCCTCACCCAGCACGAGGTGCTGGGGGCTACATCTACCGCCTCCTCTTTGGAGGCGGCCCCCGCCTCACGGCCCCGGGGAGAGGGCCCAGCCCCTGCTCCCCGAGGGGACTCGGACGCATCTAAAGGAACCCTAACATATACTCCTACAACGTATACTGATTCAACAGGGGAAGACATCTAACTTGGGAAAGAAATTCTTCAAAAGTTGGGAATAAGGGAGGGGAGACGAGCGCCAAGCAGCTGGGGCTTGAGAATGAGAAAATGTGAGAGAGTAAGGGCTCTAGGGCGGGCCCCACCCGTATTTATTACCTCACACGGCCTCATCCGACGGCGCCCATCGTCTCGCGCCGAAACGGCTCCTCGCGTCCAGCGGCTCAGATCGTTCTACGTGGCAGCCCAGCGATTAACTGCGTCCCATCAGACGCCGCAGGCCTGTGCGCATCACATCAGCCAGTTGGCGCTCGACACGTGGACCGTCGCTTTGACTGCAGAGGGCACGAACCGGCGCACCCTCCTTAAATGCAAAGATCTCGCCTCGATTCGCTAGTGGAAAAGACAACCGACGGCTCGAGGACTCATCCCGGCACAACCCTGAGGAGGAGCTCATCTCGGGAGGAGCCGGCAGTCCACTCCTGACCCGACCCGCTAGATGGTCGGGGCAAGAGTGGGGGGCTAATGATGACACCCAATATCGACGACCTCCAAGATCAGTACACGTGGCAGATGACGTGTCCCAAGACTGAGGAGGAAGAGCCCGCAGAGGCCGACCAGGCCGCCTCACACCCGACCTGCAAGCACAAGCTGGCCCTCCGCGAGGTCCCCTGCAAGTCAGCCTCCTCGGCCATTCAGCTCGCTTCGAGCCACCATAGGACCAAGACTCATCGGCCTCCCCGCTCATCCCGAGCTCCCTGCTAAGGCCGTCTTCCTCGGCCCTCCGACCAACTCCACCACTCACAGGCGTAACCGCCGCTCCGTGAATCTCGCCATGCACGGATTCTCCGCCCGCAACATCCCACGTTCCACGCCATCACGATCCCCATTAATGGGCGATCCGCTCTCTACGCGGGCGTGACGTCGGGAGCGTAACCGCCGGCGAGATTCTCGCGTCTGCTGCTGCGTGCCGCCACCGCTATATAAACCCCCATCACAGAGGGGTCAAGTAAGCTATTTTTTACACTTTACGTCGTTACTCTGGTCGGATCTCATCATTAACTTGATCGTCGGAGGGTCCTCGGTGGTACCAAACCACCCCGGGACTTCTTTGCAGGTATTCGGCGATAGCCTCCTCACCTCACCTTCTCCTCTCAAAACCCATTGAGATCCACAGGCAACGAATGACACTCAACCCAGTTCACCTCGAGATCGACGGAAGAAAACATCTGACGGAGGCCCGAAAGGAGCTCCATCAGGGGTGAAGTGAATAATGAAGGGCTTTTGCTCCTTAAATAGCTAAGCAACACATTGACCCTAATATTTAGGTTACCAAAGGGCTAAATATTTGTTGGGGTAAAAGTTACATTGCTTGTTATGTAAATGCAAATAGTGCTAAGAATTTGTTGAGGGATCCAGGATGGATCAAAGAGTTTACTTTTCTGGAAATTATATTGACATAAACAAATATTTCTTACAAAAATAAGATAATTTTTTTTAAAAAACTTTTCAAGCACTAAATGACACATAGTCAATTTAATACGATCATATTGCTAGTTAGTAAATACATTGCTCAATCCACTGGGAGAGAACTGGCAATGAATTGTTATTACAAGCATTAAGAACAAGTTGAGAAAAACATGGAGAGCTGTCTTACTGCTTCAGGTGTTCTGGAAGTTAATTTTGATATTTTTTAATCTTGTTTTATTTTCCAATGGATGGAGGCTGGGATCTCCTTCAGATGTTGTCCTCCGTCGATCCTTTGACGGCGGTCTTTGACGGCTGAGGTTTGATTGGGAGTTGCTGAGTGTGGATCTCAATGGGTTGATGTCAGATGCCGAGCTACCTGTAAAGAAGTCTCGGAGTTGGTGACCACCGTAGGACCCTCCGACGATCAAGTTAGAGCCGAGAAATAAGTACAGAGTAGCGGCGTATTGGAAATAAATTCGAGATATCTGAGTCGTTTGAGAGATGTGTTTATATAAGGGTCGTGTGGAACGAGCAGGTGCGAGATCGCCGCCGTCAGTTATGCCCCAGCATTATACTCGTCTTGAATGGCGGGATGCGCTCATTAATGGGGGGATGCGCTAGCATGGGGCGCAGATCGTAGGGATGCAGATATCTGGCCCTGGCGATATACGCGGAGCCGTTTCGGGGCGCATGGGATGCACGCTCTTTGTTGATCGGGATGAGGCCGAGGAAGCTCGGCACGTCAGGAGCTCGGAGGCGAGCTGGGAGGCCGAGGAGGCTCGGCACGTCAGACGGCTCGGAGAGAGCTGGGAGGCCGAGGAGGCTCGGCGCGTCAGACGCTCCGAGACGAGCAAGGAGGCTGAGAAAGCTCGGAGACGAGCTATGGTAGTTTCCTAGGTGAAGGTGGTATGTATTCAGGGAGGTCTCTCGAAAGGTCGGATACGTTTCTCGAGAAGGGGATCCGAGGAATCCTCATAATACAACCCATCTATTCCGCCTCTGTAGCCTTCGGGACACGTCATACGCTACGTGTCGTAATCTGAAGAGACACCACTTGTGAGCATCATCATTAGCCCCCCACTCTCGTTCCGACCTATTCATGGGTCGGGTCGAGAGTGGCCTGCTAGGTTTTCTTTCGTTCATTTTGGTGCCAAGGAATCATAATGCGGATCGCCCAGGAACGGTATGGCATTTGGTGGTTACGTCGTTTCGATCTTTGGGCCCACGTGTCGCCTCGTCGTTCGCCTGAATCTTCGCGCGTATCCCCGATGATGTCAGCGGATCAATGAAATGATCGCGCTTTAAAGAGGGGGCGCCGTTCCAGCTGATCGTCAATTGGGATACAGGTTACGTGTCGGACGTCGGTTGGCGGAGGTGACAGGCTGTCTCTGACTACTGCAGTCGAAAAGAAGTTTCCAATGGCCGATCGCCACGTGGAGCCCCGCCAGTCGCTGGGCGCGACGTTTTGTTTTGGCGGGAATCAATCAGGGCCGTAGGTGTTGGGTAATGCCAGCACCCTGGCCATCAAACCGTGGCCGATTGCGGAACAAAATTTTTCTAAACTGGTGTCACGCCGCGCTTTCCAGTGTACGGGCAGAGGACGCGACGAGACCATTACGTATTTACTCTGAAGTAAATACGCTAAGCGTATCTAAGCAATATAAGAATAAATGCATAAGAGATAATATATAATAAAACAACAACTTATTTATTCACATTCTTTTTGTACAATACATGGAAAAGTAAATACATTTGAATGAAAGCAATGCCTAAACAGTGGCATAATAGAAAAGGAAAAGTACTGAAATAAAAGGTGTACAATGTAGCTAGAGCTCTGGATCGTAGGCAAGCTGGTCCAAATCCTCGCTGGTAGGCTCGATCTCCGGAAGGTCCGAAACACCTGACGACATTCAAAGAAGAAAAAAAGAGAATGTCGTCAGCGAACAAATCTCTCGGTAAGTCCCAAAGATAAAGGAGAAGTAGAATAGACAGAGAGTGAGAGAGAGTGTAGCTTTTAAAGTTGTGTTATATTGTTATAATGTTGTATTTAGTGTTAACGCTGTTGTTTGTAGCTTGGTACAGAAGGATACCAGTGTATACGAGAGGAGTCTCTATATGCTAGAGACTAGGGCAAATGGAAGTACAAGACTCCATTATACAATCCAGAACAACGGCAATTGGATTCAGGTTAGGTGTCTTAATTTTTCAGTCTCGTACCACTTCTAACACCTTCCGTACCAGTCTACCCCTTAAACCCCGTGTTATCTTGTTTGTATTGTATTGTCTTGTAATATAGATTGTATAATTAGATGACTTGCCGAAACGATGATATCAGTAAATGGATGTAACTGGAGAATCATGAATGTAACTGGAGAATCATGTAAATGAATGTATATCCATGGTTCGGTTCAGTCAAGTTGTATAGATTGATAGATTGAATATATGGAATAATGGATTCATGAATTCATGTTGAATTGTAGATTGTAGATTGTAGATTGAAGTTGAATTATATTCAAGTCAGATTATTAATAAGACTCAGTCTGAGTCAAACAATTAGAAAAGTAAATTGAAGTCCTGATTGTTTTGATATTATCGGTAACCGCTGCACATGGGCGGCAGGATTTGTGTCTTTTTCAAAGACGATTACCGTATTGATAACACCGTTTGTTAAGTTGTCTACCTTAAAATAGGCAAGCACCACTTCTCCGGCTCCCTGAGGCTCAAGAGATTGGTCCCGCTTAAACCTATATTTACTAGGGTCCTTATTGTAATTTATAAAACTTGAGGGGGTTTTATATAAAAATACTTTTGTATAATTTTCAAAATACACCCCAAGTGTTTATTTATTGTCTTTAGAGTTGTAATAAATGTAGATTTTATAAATATAACATTTCTAGTGAAAATAACCTAATTTTCATAATATAGAGTATTAAGTTGTAATATTGATCTTGTATGGAATTCATGGTATTTTAATGTAAAGTGATTCTTTGATTTGGAAAAGTTGGAATATTTATATTATAACAAAAATAGGTATTTTGATATTACATATATATATATATTTATATAAAAATAATTTTAATATATATTACATTTCTAGAAATCTCATTTTCTTAAGATATTTGTATTTTAAATCTCTCGAGACCGAATGCTCCTTGTGGAGGTCTGCATCTCGCACTAATAAACCCAGGGATATGCGATAATCCACACCATCCTAGTCGGGTTCCCCAAATGGGTTGTAGCGGCGCTTTGCAAAGATTTGTAAAAATACTTAATCTTTTAGAAAACAGATTTTGATAATAAGTGGTATTTATTTGAAATGTTTCGTTTTCCCGTATTCTATGTTCCCGAAAGTTTTGTGCTATATTGCATATGAGTGTTGTGAGGAGGTAAGTCATTACCTCGTGATCTAATTAAAGGTATAGCAAGATTTTGATGGTTTAAATGTCGAAATGAAACTACATGGTATTTTAATGAAAAAGAGCGGTAAAAGTTACAAAATGAAATATATTGTCATGAAAATTATTCAACATGTTTATTAATATTTAATAGTCAACATGTAATGGTTTAACATGATTTTATTAAAGAAAAGTGAGAGTTTTAGGAAGAACCGAATCGGAAATCGGATTTGCTCTGATTCCGTCGGGTTTTAGAAATATGTATTTTAGAAAAGAGTAGAGAAAGGGGGAAGTGAGACTTACGGGTTTCGAACTTAGGGGTGATGAAGAAGGAACGGGAGGAGGCGCCGGTGCGTCGTTTCGTTGCCGGGAACTCCTAGGGTTGTCGCCGGAAAAATCGCCAGAGCTTCGCCTTCGGTACTTCAAAAGTACACCAGGGTTCTAGAAAATTTCTTGAGAGTTTTGCTCAGAATTTTAGAGTGAGGGGTGTGTGTTTAGGGGTTGTATTTATAGGGTTAGGCTAGAGTTAGGGTAGATGAAAGGTTAAAATGAAAAAATGTGATAAAATGTATTAAAACGTATTAAAAGTGGAGTAATTGGGATTTTAATGTGTCTCTGTTACTGGTCTAGGGATTTAAACCATACAGATGTGCAGGGAATACTAAAAGCCATAATTTTTGTGTTGATGACTCGACGGTCCGGCCAAGTCCGGCTAGCGGTGGCGGCCCGAGTCGGCCGGTCCGCCGGCCGAGTCAGGCGGCCATAATCCCCCTCGTCGGTTGGTGATCCTTATGGCACAGTTAGGTTTTCTAGTGTAGTGGGGTTTTTGTGAGATATGCACGTGTAAACCTTTGGTATTCTAAAAATTCAAAATAAAACAATATTAAAAATAATGTGGGGTATAGGATTTGAACTCTGGTGGCTTGGTTTAGCAGCGCAAGGTATTACCAATGCGCTACAAGCTCCTTTTTGTAATTAAAAAGTGAATTAATTACTTATATCTTGTGCTCAGGCAAAAATACCCCTTTTTGGATTTTTGGAAAAATTCTACAGAAAGTTGTACAGGAAATTTAGGGTTGTTACAACTGGCGCTAGAACAACCCTTTTATCCGGATCTACCGTAAACCCTAATATAGCAAAACAAAAGAGGTTAAGAATGTTATACCGAATTATCCGTGTCCTTCGGTCTTTAACCACCTTCTCAAACTCCTAGTGGCCACTACGATCAAGCTTGGTCGCCGGTCTCCCTCCATCGAAGATGATCCACCTGAGGATTTGTATTCCGAGCTCCTACCTTATAACCGAGGTAAGTAGGATACCTAGTTCGCTAAACTAGATAGCCTAGAAGATGTAGAGTCTAATGATGGATTGATTTGTCTCTAAACACCTTAGATTTCTCAACACATGAGACTATTTGGGTGGAGGTAGAAGAAGAAGCCATGAGAGGATGAGAGTGTGAAGCTTAGCTCAACTCAAGAAAAAAAGGCTAAGTGTTGTGAGCAAAAAGGAATGAAGCATCTCCCACAAAATATCTCACAACACAAACAAATATCAAGCATGCTAGAATAGTGAACCATGAGTCACCACAAAGCCATGTTTCAATAAATGCACAACCCACCTCATCCTCCACCACAATTAACCATTTAACCAAATGGTTAATAAACATAATGAGGTGGCAACTTCTAGAAGCAACTTGTAATAGATTACAAGAATACCCATCATCCGTATATATATACCCGCATCCGTATTCCAAAAAATACGAATACAAAGAGACGAAAATAATTCAACAATATAATACTAGAATCCGGCTTAAACCAAACCCACTAGTATAATCCGTCTGAATCATGATACATGCACAAGTGCACGTATATAATCGAACCCTGCCGTAAAACCATACGACCTCTACATCGTTTCGGCCGAAGTAGGGAAACCCTCTGTGTGGGACTCTAAAGACTTGTCAATACGCTGGCAGTGGGTTTAATCACAAGCACGTCAGCGGCACTAGCTGTACATAACGGCTACCAGGTATTGAGCGAAAGGAAGGCCGATGAGCAAACTCATCATGATCCCTACTAAGCCTGTCCGTGACAATCTCCGTACAGTACGGTCTGTTCGTCTAAGAGTATCGCATATCGAGTCTAGAGGGGTGGATAAAGTCAGACCCCTAATAACACGACATTTCGTGTTGGTATGAAGCCCATCACAACGTGAGAAATTACCGATCCAAATCAGTAATTCTCGACTACCTTGATAAAGTATTTCTGGTGATGGCCACCCGTGCACCACGCGACATCAACCTATAATACCGGGAGAGAAGAATCCCCGATGATTCGCTCACTGCCTCCATGTGGTTCGGGACTGTACCCAACTAAAACCTGTTTGCACGACTTCTTTGAGCCGTGGTAGGGTAGTAATCAAAGCACAGTGGGAACTCACATGAGACAAATGACGATCTCCGGTCAACAGACTAATCTGTACACATGTCTCCTGGGAACTGCTATCTGATAATAGGTATAATACCAAGTAACATGTTCCCGGCGAGTCCGTCTAGTGTACTCATAACCCAATGAGCACCTGTATACTATCTTAGGTGAACAAAATAATACCAGTGGCTTGTGAGACCTGGCCACCACCCTCTCGTCGGGGTCTCGATAAGTACACACTAATTTACTCTGGAGTATCAATGCCCAGTCTCGATACTCTCACGACTAGGGACATTTAAGGATGCGCTTATAGACCACCCAGCTTTCACGCATATGATCGCCATCATAATGCTGGTAGTCAAGCAAGAATCCTATGGGCTCTATCAACATATAATAGTGATCTGTAATACCACATAAAGCATGTATATGATGATAAAGACAAACCAGATAGCATACTATCATTTTGAGTAAAATTGTTCTATCCATATAGGTTCTCCCTCAATCATCGCAATCGCGTGCCTGCGATTCAATAATTGATTTGAGGGCACTATAGCCAACAATTTTGCACTTGCACTGAAGGCTAATTATTACCGTGTCGCATACTCACAGCTCGTGTGATACCGAACACCCAACTTTTCTACTAATCAGTTTCACAAAAGCTGTTTGTGAAACTATTGTGTTCGAAAAATAGCCTAAGTGAGTGGATCCACTCCAATATTTCTTTCTATATCTCTCTATATCTCAACTTCGCGGAGAAGAAATATCTTCCGAAATGAGCAATACATGTCTGTAACATTTCAGAAATATAAATATTATTTTTGGAAATTAAATATTACAATAATATATTTCGCGAAAACTATTCGATTTGCGAATAGGGGTTTTTCGTAAAATGGTATAAGTATATACCAATATTTGGAATATAAGTGGAGATTAAAATGATTTATTCATTAAAAAGATATTTATCGGATTTTGGCATTTTATAATTAACGATATGCAAGTTTAAGATAAAATTGATTAGTGCACAAATAATCGCGACTAAGCCAGATCCATATTTTTAACATTTTTCCATGGCTAGTGCACCATGTCATGTGACATTTTGGTTGCATGTTGTATTCTTGTGTTCGGTTTTATTTATTTGGAAAAAGAAAAGGATTATGTCTTGGTGACATGGCTTGAAAACAAAATAGATATTTTGTAGAGAGTGAGCATAAGAGAGAGAGAGTGAGGTAGAGAGAGAGAGAGAGAGAGTAACCCTTAACTTCTTCATCCATTCTTCTTCCTTCTTCAATTCTTCACCAATTCCTTCATCTCCTTCATCCTTCTCTACCTCCATGTATCATCCCCAATTCATATCCAAAACCCCATGCCACCTTCATTAAAAAGATGCACACCCTCATCCTAAACCCTTTAGACCATTCAAGTTTGGATTTTGAAGACTTTGGGCAACTCAAGAATTTTCTTGACTTGCAAAATGAGGTAATCCTTACACTTTTAGTTAAGTATTTATGTTTAGTATATCCTAGATAGTTTAGATTTCGTATTAGTTATGTTATGTGATCTTGGAAATTTTCAAGTTGATATTAAGTGGTAAATTAAGGTGTAGTGAGTGTTTGCAAGACTTTAGAGATGATTTCCTGACCTGGACCAGAGAATAGGAACCTAAACACGAAGTTAGAATTTTCCCTTGTCAGTTTTGTGAAACCTAGAGGACTACAATGTATCTGGAGCAACTTGGGTCATTTCTGAGATAATCAAACAAGTCCATTGGCCTAGATAAATCACTAGAAGACCATCACCAAAATTCGAGCCCAAATGCCCCAATCAAAACCGGCGAGGCCGGGTATTTTGATGATCTCGTCGGGCCCACTTTGTATTCTGGTGTTATGGTTTGGTCTGTAGCACACACACCCTATAACCTATCCCCTGTACTTGGTTGTTTAGTCCCTTTTTACCTGAGCCAAGATCTGGGAGCCACTTGAGAGTGTTTTGGCTATGTTTTAAAGATATTTGAATTCGTGGTTTTGATATTTGGATTTGATTTGGTCGTTGGACGTTTGTACGTCAACAACGAGGGTTATTTGGTTGATCTTGCAAGCGTAAGCTATACATTCTAACCTATAAGCAATTCTTGTGCCGTATCAGTTTTCGGATATTGGTTTTAATAGTATTGCGATTGTGTATTGATTGTAGATACCTTCGCGTGGTCTTTCGAGACGACGAAGCACATCGACTTCGGCTAAGCGAGAATTTTAGCATGTGAGTAGATTTATATCTACGGGGGAAGTCGGGTGGATGGCGTATAGCACCCCCGCAACCATTGATATGGAAGATTGTTATATGAATTATAATTTTGAGAAAGGATATGCTACGAACTTATGGACATGATTATAGGTTTTAGTAAAAGATGATATGATAAAAGTTGACACTAATGGATATATTGGCTTGAGAATATGATATAGGTATATAAGATAACATGATGTGGGATATTGAGATGATAGATATAGATGACTCGGATTGATATATGAGAATATGAAATGAGAAAGAGAATCATGATAAGTATGAATTGAAAGAGGACAAGTATGAGTTGATAATGGTATGATATGAGATTGAGATCGATACGACTTGAGATTAACAAGATATGATGTATATGCAAGATGACATGATATAGATGTGTTATTTGATTGATAAGATATGCCATACGATACTTTAGATCCGTACTTTTGTTGGTGAATATGACGATAGATTCCCTGTTCTGTTTGATGACACTGTACAATGGATTACCGTACGCGATGCGTTTACCGAATGTTTGATCTGCGCTCATGAATTGAGGATGATGATCGAGGATATTGCGACACTTGATACTATGAGGCGGGATCGTTGACATAAAGAGGCTACCTTATTATAGTTCATGTTTATATTGGATTATTCCTTGTGTGATATCTATCATGTTTCCGGTATTTATTGTTATATGATATCATCTGCTAGCACACCTGCACAATTGCCATTGATGCGCATGTTACACTTACACAGATTTGCCGGCTCATACACATTCATCATCGGTAATTGCCATGCCACTTATACAGCAGAATTGCTATATCTCTGATATTATTCTTAATTGTTCAGCACTATCATATGACATGTTTGCATGATATATTTGATATGCCCACCTTACTTTTCTATGTTCCATACGTCGTACTTTATGGTTATATGCATTGAGATGATGTTTTTATGAGATCTCTGGATTTGATAACCGTGGTTAATTTCAAAGGAAATTGTGTATTGTTTTAAAAACGCGGTTTCTCTTGATATGATATTTCGAGGTGTCCACCATGATGTTTTCTCGGTTCTGAGCTTGGTTTTCTAGAACCGATTCGAGGAGTAAGATGATCCGTTTGCGAATACATGGTAGACCCGGTAAGGTACCCGGGGCAATAAGCTCGAGTTGTAGACGATGGGCCTGGTAGGGGAGCACTACCTACTGGTGATAGTTTTAGGCTCGGCGGTTATCCGGAGGATACCGACCGGAGTTGTAAGATGATATGGGCCGATCCGGACTGACGGAGCCCGAGATAGTTTGGCGCGGCGGATATCTGGAGGATACCGACCGTGGTCGTGATATGGGCTGATCCGGACTGACGGAGCCCGAGATATGAGGATTTACGTTTCGATGCTGGACACGAGTTTCATG
Organism: Agapanthus africanus; assembly: GCA_030015575.1. Taxonomy (NCBI): domain Eukaryota; kingdom Viridiplantae; phylum Streptophyta; class Magnoliopsida; order Asparagales; family Amaryllidaceae; genus Agapanthus; species Agapanthus africanus. The sequence continues at coordinate 64,716,560 of JASDDO010000028.1, read as the reverse complement.
ATGTTTCGAGTGTCGGTATTAGACACTCAGGTTCCATGATTTTGATGTATCGTTGATGGACACACGTAGTTGATATCTTCATATATACAGGTTTATGTTTCATGATATTTCGAGTGTCGGTGTTGGACACTCAGGTTCCATGATATTAGTTGTGTCGTTGATAGACACGTGGATGATATCAACATGCATATATGCATATGATGTCAGATGTTTATTTCTATATGTCATTGCATTGACTCGATTGTTGACATATATGCATACATGGTCACCCTAGATATCATAGTATTACCTTCAGGATATAGTGACCTAGGAAATCGTTGTTTTATTCGATTTCTACCTGCTGATGTTTTCTATTCACGAGTTGACAACTCACCCCTGTTGTGCCACAGTTCTTACAGGTTTGACCGCTTGGGATCAGTTGCGGTTTTGCTGGCATACAGTTTCTTCCAGGATGTTTTGCTTTTGGTAGGTGGGACACATGTTGGATTGTGCCCACTCTCTTACTTTATATTCCATTGTGTCTAGATAAACTCCATCAAATCAGAAACTAGAATTTGTATATTTGGTAGACCTAGTCAGACTTGGGTTTTGTGCGAGACTTAGAGCGATGGGTTTATGTTCGCTTCTTGAGTTTTGATGTCTTGCTTATTTATTGTTCTTTCTGGGTTGATCTTCGCCGTTGGGCGTCGTATATATGTTATTGCATGGTTATGATTCCGCCAATTGGCGAAGAGCTAGCTCCCGCTTGGGGATGCCTATATATTGTTATGTATATGGTTTTGGATCAAAATATACAAGGGAGGTGCTGCCCAAATTTTTATAAAAAGACAAAACATGTCTTGAACCGGTATAATCCACTTGTATTTTCATGTTTCATTAGCTATGCATTTATAGAAAACCTGATTCATTATACCTTTATTTCAAAACTGTACCCCTACTATTTTCCGCAAAAAAGGCTTAGATTTTCTGGGCTTCGGCTTACTTGATTTACGTTACGCCTTTAGACGTTGCGTAATTTAAGTGTCGGTCACGTGCTACATTACGGGTCGTGACAAACTTGGTATCAAAGCGTTAGGTTTAACCTTGGTTTTAGTCTGGGTTTGACTATGCGGAGTCTAGGGCGTATATATTTCGGAACCTAGGCTTGACCTTACGGAACTTAGACTTGACGGGGGGTATTAGTGTTAGTTATATATATGCCCTAGAAGCCATTATTGTACATATGATGTATATTATAGTGGATGCTTGGACATATATAGAGAGGACTTTCTTGCTCGACATGATAGTATGCTATGTGGTTGCTCTTTATCTTGACATGTATACTTATTGTCTCTCTGTTACATGTTGATAAATCCCTTAGGATGTGTACTTGACTACCAGGATTATGATGCAGATCATACAAGTGAAGCAACAGTAGTCGGTAAGTACATCCTTCAATTGTTCCTAGTCGTGGGGGTATCGAGACGGGGCATCGATATTCCATAGTAGACTAGCGTATACGCTTCTTGACCCATATGATGGGCGATGGATGATCTCACATCCATTGGTGTTTGACATCAAAGATGGTATATGGGTGCTCAATGGAGACTGGGTACACTGAACAGGACTCGCCGAGAACTCCTAGATAGTATTATACCTCACATCAGATAGCAGTTCTCTGGTGACACTCGTATAAGTTAGTCTGTAGACCCGAGTTCGTCATAGAGTCTTGTGTAATTCCCACTGTGCTTTGATTTCCACCTCACCACGTTTAAGAGATCGTGCAAAACGGTGGTTTTTGGGTACAGTCCCGAGTCATATGGAGGCAATGAGCGATAGGAGGGGATTTCATCTCTCCTGGTATTAGGGGTTGATGTTGCGCTATGCTCGATTGGCCATAACAGGAAATCTCTGGCCAGGGTTGCTGAGATTTACTGGTAAGTATTATCAGTAGTTTCTCGAACGTTTATGGGCCTCAAATCGGCATGACTTATCAGGCTATTGGGGTCTGACGTTTGCCACCCCCAGGCTTGATATGCGACATATTAGACGAAGAGACCGGACTGTACGGTAGTGTTACTGATTGGATTCGTAGGAGTATGAGCAGATTTGCTTGTTGATTTTCTGATCGCTCAATACCCGGGTGACCGTTATGTCTAGCAGTACCGCTGACCGCTTATGGGTGACTGATATGATCACCACCTACTGCCGGCGTATTGACGAGTCTTTAGAGTCCTACACAGAGATTTCCTTGCTCAGGCGAAACGAAGTAGGAGCACATATGTGATATGTGCGGGACCGAGATTAATACGAGTATTTGATACCGTATTCTATTCTCGTGATATGTGATATCGGTCGGTTATATGTGATATAACCGGGTTATCGAATCAAGTGTTGATTTGATAAGTTGATACATATGATATTATTCGGTTATATGTGATATAGCCGGATTATTAAATCAAGTGTGGATTTAATAATTTAATGTATAATTATATATTTTATACATTAATTTACATTAACTAATATTAGCTTACTTAAGCATTTATTTTTCTCACTTGTGTACACTTAATATATATGCGATATATATTTTTGTGTCATGCTAGTTGCTACATGTGACATGGGTGTATGGGACTCATACTATGCAAATAATAATATGGGGTTTTATTTATTAAGAGTAAAAGAAAATTAGTTGGAAATTAGTTAAGGTTAGAAGCTTGGAGAAGCTTTTACCTAACCTTTGACTTAGTCCACCAATTTTGTCTCACTCTAGATATTTATTAACCTAACCATTATTTTTAACCATGGTTTAGTCTCTACAAGAGTTATATGAGATATTGTTCACCCATGGTTGGCAGTCTATACTTGCTTCTCTCCATGGTTGCTTTTCTTCATCTCCTTCCTCAAGCTCTCTTGCTTTTTGGGAGGTGAAGAAAAATATTTCTAAGTAAGCAAAATTTCTATTTCATCAACCTACACTAGACTAGCCATTTAGTTTAGGTTGTTTGCTTCACTAATTCCACATTAGTGAAGAGAGAGCTTGATTTAGTGTCTCCTCGATGTAGATCATCTTCAGCCTCGAAGACTTCAAGCAAGCTTGTTCATTTCACCTTGTGGAGCCTTACTAGAGTCCGGGAGATAACTACTTGGAGCGAATGGACTACTACACGGAGCTTTTAAAGTGAAGGACCGGTCTACAAAGGTTGTATTCCTCGTTCACTTAGATGTAAAGATGTTTGCATGCTAGCTTTTGTCTAATTCTCTAGTTAAGATTCTAGGTCAGGGTTTTTTAGCGCGCCAATTTTTGAAAATGGCATGGTCGATGTCTCCCGAAACCTATTGGCGGTGCTTAGGAACCCAGCAGTGGTATCAGAGCCAAGCTAGAGAATTAGACGATGTTTGTAGAATTACGAAACCGAAACAACTGCGAAACATCGAAACAAAAAGCCTAGTTTCTGTCGAAATTTTCAATGTGTCTAATTTTTTTTAAGCAATTGCAGAATGTTGCATATGATGCAACATGAACACGAGACCAAAACGATCCCTTTTCGCCGGATTTGACCCGGTGAAACAGGAAATAAAACCGGCCTGGCCGGTCTTGGTAAAGTATTTGGGCTTCGTTTTGGTTTGGTGTTCCAGTCTCTGGGTTTTGGTGTTTCAGATGTTGCTTGTTTTTACTGAGATTGCATGTGATGTTATCTTTATGCAAAAGCAATTCGAAGTGTTTCGTAGTCGTAATTCTAACATCATTCCGGAAAATTTAGACGATGTTAAAAAGTTCGAATGAATATCAAATACCCATTTTTCTCCCTCGCTGGAAATTTTCCAAAAGTTGGATTTTTCCAAGTTTAAAATCTTCAGAAAATCATGCAAGTAATTCTATGGACCCTCTAGAAGAACGATACCCAAACTCAACTCTTTGGCCGCGGAACCGCGGCCAAACCTTAGGGTTTGCGGCAGTTCTGCGGTGCTATGAGTGAGGCATGGGTCGACCCTTCTACGGTTGGTCCATAGGCGCTGTGGCATGTTCTGGATATTTTTAAACTGTGCTCAAGTGTTGAGCTCTTTGGGAAATTTTGGGTGTTTGTTAATTCGATCGAAATGTTTAATATCGTCTAGCTATCTGTGATACAATATTTGGAATCTACACTAATTAGTTTTGTGAAAATTGATTAGTTGCTTGTAAATTTAACATTTCGGTCTCGGTAGGAATTGAGAATCTTGTTGAATTACCCGATTTATTTTGAAAAGGTGTTTTCATAGATGAGACCCAAATGTAAGATTTACAATGTTAGGCATGAAATCCGAAATATGAGATATTCCGGGTTTATGATGTCTAAGGGCTGTGTCGATTCCAAATGTTTTAGTTTGACACTTTCTTTTCTACGACCGTAAGTGTAATATGTGGTGTATCACCGGTTTTGTTGCTATATGTCGACGAAAATTGGGATACGCATATTTACTTACGTTGATGACATGTGATGTTATGTGTTGCTGTGATATGTTATATTGGATCGTCGTTTTTTGAATAGCCGGGGGGTTTTGCGTGAGATGCGAGTTTTTCATTTTCATTCATGTAAAAACTTGTATGTAATATTCTTTTATTGGGGCACTTCCGGGTTGAGGATGATGTCACCATTGATGTATATTATTTACTTTTCCGCATTAGGATAGACCCAAGGTGAGGAGCATAAGTAACCGGGTTCTAGAGTCCAGTGGGAGACCAGGTCTCCTAACTCTAGAATTGGAAGGGTTGCTTGTCGCTCCCATAGGGGTCTAGGGATGTAGGTTTGGCTATTCATCACGACCGTGGAATCCGTGTTTTTTACTGGTTTAATTTAAAACACGGAATTCCTAGTATATCCAATATTTCATATGTGGACTTCTGCTGCTGATATTCTGTGATGTGATCACTTTATATGCGTGAGACGAATACTTTATTATTATATATATGATATATAATAAACGTTGCTTATATTTTGCACCCGCGCTAGTCTCGCCCCGCTATGCCGTTAGTTAAGTAGCCTAACGGTGCATAACGGGACACCGTGGCGAATGCGGATGGTATAAGCGTACGTTGTATTTTCGTTTCTTCTGTGATGCTTAGGAAGCATAAAGGATGGGACTTCATTAATGAGATTAATGAAAAGAAAAAAACCTAAAGATGTTGTAAAATTAAATTTTTAAAAAAGGTAGCTCTAGTTTTTGCTTTGCATAGTGGTATTCTTTTGATGAATATCCAACACCTTATTCGATACGGAAAGAGCCGAGATCCCTTCACCGGGAGTGATCTCTTTAGCGAAACATGCTACAACCCACTCGGTTTTGTCTTTTGATTGCTTTTCTAGTTCTTTCTTTGCATAGTGGTATTCATGAATATCTAGCACCTCATTCGATGAGGAAAGAGCCGAGATCCCTTCACCGGGAGTGACCTCTTTAGAGAAACTAGCAAAAGCCTAAAAAACACTCCTTTTCAAAAATCACTCGATTCTACAACGAGATCAAGTTCAAAACATTAAAGGTTTTCATAAAAACTATCTGCAGACCCTCCGTCATTTTAGGAAGTAGAGTACTTAGTATTCGAGCAACGTTTGTTGACCATAGTTAAGGCGTAGTGTGCGGTAGCTAAGTGATGTTTTTCTGCACAGCATATGATGCGATTAATTAGGACAGTCATGTGACTTTATTGACCATAGTTAAGGGTCATGTGGGTGGGTCTAATTAATCACGAAATGACGGGTAGAACTTGACTAGTGCTTATGATTTGTTGACCATAGTTAAGGTCATAAGTTACTAGAGGTAAAAACCATATCGGGAATTTCAAGTGTTGGAATTTGCAATGAGATTGCATACCTTCTATGAGATAGTTGGATCCAGATACCTACTGCGAGTAAGAGTTACTCCTGGGAGAGTTTTGCACATTACAATTAGCCGATCAAGTAGGTGTCTAGAAAGGTGTTAACGGGGTTACGCCTCTGGGAAAACAAGATTTATTTTAATTAGGTCTGTGTGAAAGCACGGGAAGCACGGGGAACCTCCCTCAAAGCACCGACACTGGCCTGGCCGAATGATTGGAGAACTTGTAGGGTGTAATTAATCCCGGCTAGTCTTACCTTTTAGGGTTTGAAGAAAGATTTGATAAAAACAGTGGGAGCCATCCTGATTAGATAAAATAATAACCAATCTAAATCTTGCAAGAGCATACGCTGAGTGTTTTCTTCTCTCTCTCTCCTGGTAGCGACCGTAACATGCCTTAATCAAGATAATAATATGGATGCATTGACCGAATCTGCTTTTTATACAGAGCTGGGGAACGTTGGTTCCGCTCCACCTTATAATTGTTATAAGTCTGAGCAGGAACTAGGGGAATATCCGGATTCCTACGCGACCCAAATGAAGAAAAAGCATGTTGATGCATATTCTTCGGGTGTGTTTATTACCGAGAACTGTTTCTCAGTACACTCTACGTCTTGGGAATGAGATACCGGAACAGGATCCCACATATGTAAGATGTTACATGAGCTAAAGAAAGGTAGACAACTGAGAAAAAGGTGATCATTCTCTAAGAGTAAGGAATGGTGCAAGTGTTGCAGCCAAAGCAGTTGGTGAATATCACCTTGTATTACCAAATGGTAAATGCATTGATTCTGAACAAATATTATTACATACCGAACCTGATATACAAAATTACATCAGTTTCTTTATTAAGTTAAAGAAAGATATAATTCTGTATTGGAGGATAATGTTATGAATATTTTCCTGAATCAAGAGTTGATTGGATCAGGCACATTATGTAATAGCATATACGTTCTAAATCAAACCACAGTTCAAGATATTTAGAACACACACAAGAGGAGTAGTTAAAAAATGAACGAATTCTTCTTGTGGTATTGTAGACTAGGTCATATCAATGCGACACGACCAGCTAAATTACATAAGGATGGATATTTGAATCTGTTCAAATTTTCATCTTATGATACTTTCCAGTCTTGTCTCAAAGGTAAAATGACCAATACTCCGTTAACTGGAAACGGAGAAAGAGTTACTGAACTTTTTGGACTGATACATAGTGATGTATGTGGCCCTATGTCTACAAATGCCAGGGTTGGTTATTTGTACTTCATTACATTCATCGACGATCTCTCAAGATTCGGATATACGTTCCTATTGAAACATGAGTCTGAAACTTTTGAGAAATTCAAGGAATATAAGTACGAAGTAGAGAACCAAACGGGTAGAAGTATTAAAGTCCTTCGATGTGATCGGGGAGGAGAATACTTGAGCACGGATTTCCTGGATTATTTAAAAGAGAATAGGACTCTCTCTCAGCTTACTCCTCCGTATACACCACAGAACAACGGTATATCAGGACGGAGGTATCGCACCCTATGAGATATGGTGCGCTCTATGATGAGTACTGCTGGGTTGCATGTTTTCTTTTGGTGTTATGCACTTGAGAAGCTGCATACCTATTGAATAGTGTTCCATCCAAATCAATGCCTACCACTCCATATGAGATATGTAATGGGAAGAGACCATGTCTTAAACGAGTTAAGATATGGGGTTGTCTGGCCTATGTTGAAAAGAAAAATCCGGACAAGCTCGAGGCAAGGTCAGTTCTGTATTAGTTTGTTGGATATCCCGAACATTCGTGAGGGTATATCTTCTACCACACTGAAGAGCAAAAGGTGTTTTGTTTCTCAGCATGCCACCTTTTTAGAAAAGGAATTTCTTATGGAAGAAATTTATGGTTATGAGGTAGAACTTGAAGGAGTTCCAGCTAGACAAACTAATAGCCGATGATTTAGTGGAACCAAAGGATTCGATAGTCTCCAACGAATCTCAGCCTCTCCGCGAATCTGGTAGGGTTCCTCATCCACCTAAGAGATACTGCAATTTCCTCGGTGATGGTGGGAGCGAGGATTGCATCATGGAAGATGATGACCCAACTAGGTTCAGACAGGCCATCACGAGTAGGGACTCTATGAAATGGCTTGATGAAATGCGATCTGAGATGGAATCCATGTACACCAACAAAGTATGACTTTGAATGTTGCACCTAAAGGGGTAAAACCCGTCGGGAGCAAGTGAATCTTGAGAAGATTCTTGGTATAAATGGAAAAGTTGAGACTTTCGAAGCTAGACATATAGTAAAAGGTTTTCGTCAATAACCAGGTGTAGATTATGATGAAACCTTTTCTCCAGTGGCTATACTTAAGTCCATCAGGATCAAAGCACGCATCGCGGAGTTGGAACATCTGTTTTGATGTGGCAGTCAAAGAGTTTGACTTCATAAAAAAGGTAGATGAACCTTGTATATACAAGAAGGTTGTAGAGAGTAAGGTTGTCTTCCACGTATTGTACGTAGATGACATACTCTTGATAGGAAATGGTTTCTTATGATACACCCGGTCAAGCTCCTATTATCACGAGGATTCTCCATGGAAGATGTGGATGATACCTACTACATCTTGTGGATTATGGTCTATGATGATAGATTTAAGTGGATGTTGGGGGTGTCCCAAATCCAGGTACATTAACACCATACTAAAGGGGTTTAGTATGGAATATTCTAAGCGTGGTGGTTCGCCCACTTACTCAGGAATCACTCTCTCTAAAAAGATGTCTCTCGAGACTGATTTGGAGAGAGCTCGCGTGCAAGGGATGCCCTATGCTTCGGCAGTAGGCTCTATCATGTATGCGATGTTATGCACCAGTCCAGATATAGCTGACTCAACAGGAGTAGTGATCAGGAATCAATCAGATCTTGGAAGAATCACTGGATAGCTATGAAGGACATTTTTAAGTACTTGAGAAGCACTGAAGAAATGTTCTTGGTGTTTGGTAATAATGAACTCCAGTGGGCCTTTACCAATTCGAGCTTACAGAGTGATAAGGTCGACTGAAAGTCAGTCGCAGGCTTTTTCTTTACCCTCAAAGGAGGGACGGTATGTTGGAAGGGTTCCAAGCTATATACCGTGGCAAACTAGACGATAAAGGCTGAACACATCGCTACCAACGATGCTGCCAAAGTGGCTGTCTGGATATTTCTTGTTCATGAGATGAACATGGTTCCTACCATTGAACATCTAATAACTGTTATTGTGACAACAATGAAGTTATGGCTTTGGCCTAGGAACCCCGGTCCCATCAGCGATCCAAACATATTCTGAGGTAGTATCACCTGTACAGGGAGATGAATGATCACCAGGGGATCGAGGTTAGGAGAGTTGAAGCGAAGGATAACACGGCGGATCCACTCAAAGAGGCCTTACCGCAGAGAGACTTTTATGGGACGTTGAGTATGAGATACTACAACAAATGGCCCTAATGCAAGTTGGAGATTGTTAGTTATATGTATGCCCTAGATGCCATTATTGTATATATGATGTATATTATAGTGGATGCTTGGACATATATAGGGAGGAATTTTTTGCTCGACATGATAGTATGCTATCTGGTTGCTCTTTATCTTGACATGTATACTTATTGTCTCTCTGTTACATGTTGATAAAGCCCTTAGGATGTATACTTGACTACCGGGATTATGATGCAGATCATACTAGTAGGTCAAGAGTAGTCAGTAAGTACATCATTCAATTGTTCCTAGTCGTGGGAGTATCGAGATGGGACATCGATATTCCAGAGTAGACTAGCGTATACGCTTCTTGACCCATATGATGGGCGATGGATGATCCCACATCCATTGGTGTTTGACATCAAAGATGGTATACGGGTGCTCAGTGGAGACTGGGTACACTGAACAGGACTCGCCGAGAACTCCTAGATGGTATTATACCTCACGTCAGATAGCAGTTCTCTGGTGACACTGGTACAGGTTAGTCTGTAGACCCGAGATCGTCATAGAGTCTTGTATGATTCCTACTGTGCTTTGATTTCCACCTTACCACGTTCAAGAGATCGTGCAAAACGGTGGTTTTTGGGTACAGTCCGAGTCACATGGAGGCAATGAGCGATAGGAGGGCATTTCGTCTCTCCCGGTAATGGGGATTGATGTTGCGCTATGCTCGATTGGCCATAACAGGAAATCCCTGGCCAAAGTTGCTGAGATTTACTGGTAAGTGTTATCACTAGTTTCTCGAACGGTTATGGGCCTCAAATCGGCATGACTTATCAGGCTATTGGGGTCTGTCGCTTGCTACCCCCAGGCTGGATATGCGACATATCAGACGAAGAGACCGGACTGTACGGTAGTGTTACTGATTGGATTCGCAAGAGTATGAACAGCCTTGCTTGTTGATCTTCTGATCGCTCAATACCCGGGTGACTGTTATGTCTGGCAGTACAGCTGACGGCTTATGGGTGACTGATATGACACCACCTACTGCCGGCGTATTGACGAGTCTTTAGACTCCTACACAGAGGTTTCCTGGCTCAGGCGAAACGAAGTAGGAGCACATATGTGATATGTGCGATACCGAGATTAATACGAGTATGTGATACCGTATTCTATTCTCGCGATATGTGATATCGGTCGGTTATATGTGATATAGCCGGGTTATCGAATCAAGTGTTAATTCGATAAGTTAATACATATGATATTAGTCGGTTATATGTGATATAGCCAGATTATTAAATCAAGTGTTGATTTAATAATTTAATGTATAATTATATATATTTGATATATTAATTTACATTAACTAATATTAGCTCACTTTAAGCATTTCTTTTTCTCATTTGTGTACACTTAATATATATGCGATATATATTTTTGTGTCATGCTAGTTGCTACATGTGACATGGGTGTATGAGACTCATACTATGCAAATAATAATGTGGGTTTTTATTTATTAAGAGTAAAAGAAAATTAGTTGGAAATTAGTCAAGGTTAGAAGCTTGGAGAAGGTTTGTTCTAATCATTGACTTAGTCCACTAATTTTGTCTCACTCTAGATATTTATTAACCTAACTATTATTGTTAGCCATGGTTTAGTCTGTACAAGAGTTATATGAGATATTTCTCACCCATGGTTGACATTCTACACTTGCTTCTCTCCATGGTTGCTTTTCTTCATCTCCTTTCTCAAGCTCTCTAGCTTTTTGGGAGGTGAAGAAAATGAATGAGAAAAATATTTCTAAAGTGAGCAGAATTCCTATTTCATCAACCTACACTAGACTAGCCATTTAGTTTAGATTGTTTGCTTCACTAATTCCACATTAGTGAAGAGGGAGCTTGAGTTAGTGTCTCCTCGACGTAGATCATCTTCGGCCTCGAAGACTTCAAGCAAACTTGTTTATTTCACCCTGTGGAGCCTTACTAGAGTCCGAGAGATCACTACTTGGAGTGAAGGAACTACTACATGGATCTCTTGAAGTGAAGGACCGGTCTACAAAGGTTGTATTCCTTGTTCACTTAGATGTAAAGATGTTTACATGCTAGCTTTCATCTAATTCTCTAGTTAAGATTCTAGGTTAGGGTTCTTTAGCATCGATGCCTCCCGAAACCCAGTGGCGGTGCTTCGGAACCCAGCAATTAGACCCGAACTTTCGTTTCATAGGTTGACCTTGATTGATGGAGTAGGTAGTTTGAGTAGAATGACGTACCGTACGTATGTTCCGCGGCATACTTACGATACGATACTCCACTTAAGAAACCTTAGGATGTATATATTTTGAGATCTGTGATTTTATTCGTTCCTATGATCATATATCCATTTGGGATTTGTTGATTTCCTTCGTTCATTTGATCTATCTTCATCGATACTTGCTTGAGATTCCTGTCACCATGGTTTGAGCGCATATTGAGCTGCTGCTAGAGATGCGGTCAGAGCGAGCTCGTCACGGACGAGGGTTGACCATGATATTTTCTGGTGACATAGGAACGTGTAGGTATAGTGTTGTGTTGTGGTCTCTAGTTTGAGGGGAGTGTTCGGTTTTGCACCGGATGATCGGGCATTTGATAGAGGCTGCCAGATTGAGAGGACTGTTGATGTACAGCCTACCTCAGAGGTCGTGATGTTGTCTACCGTGCAGACAGATGACCCAGTTGTTGCTGAGATTGATAGGATGTCATTTCCAGAGTTTATGAGCTGAAACCGCTGGAGCTTTCAGACAGAGATGTGACAGGAGATATCTAGTCTATCTTGAGTTGAGCAACTAATATGATTCGTCAGATTTGATGTGCCGATGCAAGCTCAGTTGAGTTGAAGAATTCCAGTTGAAGGATCTTACTTGGATCTAGAGTAGATCGATCAAGAGAGGACGTTGTTCGTCGAATACTCCGATGTGAGATCGGTAAGTCGACAAGTTTCGGATAGAAGGACTTTACCCAGATGCGTTGTGAGTTGATCGAGAATGGACGAATAAAGAGTATTCCTCCGATGATTTGGACGAGTTCCTGATGACGTGTTCGGCTAGATATCTTCTACGGTGTGATGAAGATACCGAGTTCATAATTTTGAGTCCGTGTGAGAGACTCCGGATTGACTGTAGCCGAGAACGAATTGCAATACGCAGACCGCATAAGATGATGTCGAAGTGGACGATAATAAAGACGAGTGGAACAAGAGGTTCGTGTGAAATGTTAACGGGTTGTGTCACTCTCCATAGATGCCAAAGGATTGATATGTGTGTAGAGGCATTAGTTATGGCCAAATTCCAGAGGAAAGCCGTGCCGAGGACGCAGTTTTCCGATTATGAGGAAAGAGTTAAGTAAGAGTGCCAACCTTCGTATAGTTCGGCATAGGTGAGATCGGAAGAAGTCATGAGCAGGTTCTTTCCAGGACATCGCAACGATAAGTATTTGCACCCAGGATCAGTTATATTGCGCATATTCAGAGGGCCAGATGCCGCCGTCAGTAATGTGCCATTGAGAGTGGTCATGTTGATCGGCCAAACGGTGATCAGAGGAGCTCCAGAGCGGGACTGTTCCGTTAGTACACCTGACCAGGCCGACGAGTAGAAGGATCGTAAGATTGGTAATCCACAGAGGAAACGAGGACCCTGAGACCGAGGACGCCATATCGTGAGCAGGAGGCAAGTAGATGATCTTGCTCTGCCAGCTTTGGGCGTACCGGCATATTTTTTCAACATTGTAGGAGGTGTACTTTTAAGTCCATGCCACACACCCAACGGGATCACGGGGAGGCGGAATTTTCAAAAAACGGTTTTGAAAAGCTTTGTGACATAGACTATACTCCAAGATCGTTGCTAAACCTTTACTAACTACAAGAACATGAGATCTAATTACATGTACAGAAGTTATACCTCACGTTCATGTCCTTCGGGTCTTCATTCCTCGCTGTCTTCCACCTCATCATTGACTCCATGGATTGTATTGGATCGCCGCATCCTCGTCGGCCTTCACAAATCGAAGATGATCCACCCGAGAGAACGTGCATCAAGCTCCTACCTCAACCGAAGCTACTAGGGCATCATGTTCGCTACACAAGATGTCGTAGATGATATAGAGTATGAAGATGGATTAGGATGTCTATTTTCATCCTAGGTTACTCAAAAAATGAGTGTTCTAGAGTTTGAGGGTGATGAAGATAGCTTGAGGAAATTTTGGTGAAGAAGAAGCATGAGAATTAGTTGTTGTTTTTCTCTCTCTTCTCAAGTGTTACAAACTGAACCATATCAATTAATTCACCAATAAATCACTAATGAATAATAAAATTAGGTTCAAGTTACAACAAATGAGTCATGGTCTTAAAACCCAACATGTGTCACATGTAGCCATGCTCATTATTATGCAATTTACACCTCATTTCCTCAATACATAAAATGAACAATCATTTATACTAAAATGATAAATACAAATTATGATATGTCATCTTCATGTTACATTTTTGACCAAATTACAAAAACACCCCTCGTCCGTATATACATACCCGTATCCGTATTTCGAAAAATACGAATACAAAAGACGAAAAACAATCCATCAATACAATACTAGGATCCGGCTTAAACCAAAGCCCACTAGTATTGTCCGTCCGAATCATCATCCGTGCACAAGTACACGTACGCGATCGAACCCTATCGTAAAACCATACGACCTCTACATCTTTTTCCCGATGCAGGGAAACCCTCTGTGTGGGACTCTAAAGACTCGACACTACGCTGGCAGTGGGTTTAACCACAGGCCGCAAGCGGTACTAGCTGTACGTAATGGCCCCCAGGTATATGTCGATGAGAAGGCCGATGAGAATAACTCATCCGAACTCCAACTGAGCCTATCTGTGACAATCTCCGTACAGTCCGGTATGTTCATCTAAGAGTATCGCATATCGGTCCTAGGGGGCGGCAAGCGTCAGACCCCTAATAGTGCAATAAGTCATGTCGGAGCATAGCCCATTACACCCAGAGAAACTACTGGAGTACCTACCAGTAAATCTCGCTTGTCCTGGACAGGGACTTTATGTAATGGCTCTCCAAATACAGCGCGATATCAACCCCCAATACCGGGAGAGACGAATCCTATCTAACCGCTACTGCTTCTAAGTGCTTCGGGACTGCATCCAACTATTACCTGTTTGCACAACTCCTTTGAGCGTGGTAGGGTAATAATCAAAGTACAGTGGGAACACACTCAAGGCGAAGCAGCAGTGGCAAGTCAACGGACTAAGCTGTACTCATGTCACCTGGGTACTGCTACCCGACAATAGGTATAATACCCACCAACAGTTTCCGACGAGTCCTGTCTGGTGTACTCATAAACCAATGAGCACCTGCATACTATCTCCAGTACGGCGTACTAATGGCTGTGGGACAGACCATCTCCCCTGCTGGGATGAGAAGCGTATACACTAGTCTACTCTGGAGTATTGATGCCCTGTCTCGATAATCCTACGACTAGGGACCTATATAAGGATGTGCTTATAGACTACCCAGCCTCCACTAGTGTGGCTGCCATCACAACACTGGTAATCAAGCAAAAGATCCTAAGGGCTCTACCAATATGTATAAGCGATATGCTAAAAGAAACACATACACATATTGAGGTAGAAACAAACCAGGTAGCATACTACCATTTTGAGCAAGACAGTTAATACAACTGTGAATATCTCAAGCTTCCATTGAGTAATATACAAATCAGTATGATACAATAATGGCCTCTAGGGCATATACACTAATAATCTCCCACTTGCACTAAGGCCGTGTATTGGCATACCGCAGACCTATCATCTCGATTAGCCTCTCGAAATGTGTCTAAGGAATGGGCTTTGTGAGTGGATCAGCAGTGTTGTTCTCCATATCTACTCTCCGCACCTCAATCTCCTGGCGATCAATGATCTCCCTGATCAGGTGGTAGCGCCTCAAAATATGTCTGGACTTCTGATTGGACCTGGGTTCCTTCGCCAAAGCTATAGCGCCGTTGTTGTCGCAATTCAGAGGTATTGGATTTACAATGGACGGAACCACCTGAATTTCTGTTAGGAACTTCTTCACCCAGACAGCTTCTTTTGCGACGTCATAAGCAGCGATATACTCCGCTTCCATCGTCGAGTCTGCAACGGTGTCCTGCTTGGAGCTCTTCCAACAGACCGCCCCTCCATTGAGGGTAAAGACATAACCTGACATGGACTTGGAGTCTTCCTTGTCACTCTGGAAGCTGGAGTCAGCAAAGGCCTCGATCTGGAGGTTTTTTCAACCATACACCAAGAACATTTCCTTAGTCCTTCTCAGGTACTTGAGAATGTTCTTTACTGCTATCCAGTACTTCTCCCCTGGGTTTGTTTGATACCGACTTACTACGCTTAGTGCGTAAGCAACATCTGGTCTGGTACACAACATCGCATACATTATAGAGTCTACCGCAGAAGCGTAGGGTATAGATGTCATGCGAGCCCTTTCCAAATCAGTCTTGAAAGACATCTCTTTGGAGAGGGTGATTCCGTGACAAGCCAATAGATTACCGCGCTTAGAATCTTCCATACTAAATCGTTTTAGTATGGTGTCGATGTACCTGGACTGTGAAAGTCCCAACATCCTCTTGGATCTATCACGATAGATCCGGATCTCTAGAATGTAGGAGGCATCATCCAGATCTTTCATGGAGAATCTTTGTGACAAGAATCCTTTGACTAATTGTAGCATCGGAATGTCATTTCCTATCAAGAGAATGTCATCCACGTACAAGACGAGGAATACCATAGTTCTCTCTACAATCTTACTATATATGCATGGTTCATCTGGATTTTTGATAAAGTCGAATTCTTTGTCTGTCTCATCAAAACAGATGTTCCAACTCCGCGATACCTACTTTAGTCCATAAATGGGCTTAAGCAACTTGCACACTTTCCCGCTGCTCCTACTCTGAATGAAACCCTTTGGCTGATCCATATAGACACACTCATCCAAATATCCATTTAGGAAAGCCGTCTTTACGTCCATCTGCCAGATCTCATAATCGTGGAAGGAAGTAATGGCAAGAAGGATCCGAATGGATTTGAGCATAGCCACTGGAGAAAAAGTTTCATCATAGTCCAAACCAGGTCTTTGACGAAAACCTTTTGCAACAAGTCTAGCCTTATAGGTTTCAACCTGTCCATCTACACCAATCTTCTTTTTGAAGATCCATTTGCAGCCTACGGGTTTTACCCCTTCTGGAGCAAAGTCCAAAGTTCAACCTTTGTTGGTGTATATGGACTCCATCTCGGCCCGCATTGCATCTAGCCATTTTACCGAGTCGCCGCTCTGAATGGCTTGCTGGAAGCTAGTTGGCTCATCATTGTCAATGATGCAATCCTCTCTATCCCCGTCTATGAGAAAACCGTAGTATCTCTCGGGCGGATGAGACTGCCTACTACTCCTGCGGAGTGGTGCGGAGATGTCCGGTTCTTCTGAAATTTCTGGTTCTACTATACTTTCAGTAATAGCTTGTGTTTCTGGAATTTCTTCCAGTTCTATTGCGCTCCCACTTATCTGATTTTCAAAAAATTCAGTTTCCAAGAAGCAGGCATGACGAGAAACAAAGACCTTTTGTTCCTCTACGTAATAGAAAAGATACCCTTTGAAGTTCTTTAGGTATCCCACAAACTTACACAGTACTGAGCGTGCCTCGAGCTTGTCCGCATGCTGTTTTTTAACAAAAGGTGGACATCCCCATGTTTTAAAATGTTTAAGACAGGGTTTCTTCCCACTCCAAATCTGATATGGTGTGGTAGGCACTGACTTAGTAGGAATCTGGTTCAAAAGATATGCAACTGATTCTAGTGCATAACCCCAGAAGGATCGCGGTAACTCAGCCTTACTCATCATGGAACGAACCATATCCAATAGAGTTATGTTCCTTCTTTCCGATATACCGTTGTGTTGAGGTGTGTATGGAGGAGTAAGTTGAGAGAGAATACCATTCTCTTTTAGGTAATCCAGGAACTCGATACTCAAGTATTCACCACCTCGATCAGATCTTAGTGTCTTGATACTTTTGCCTGTTTATTTTTCCACTTCATTCTTATATTCCCGAAATTTCTCAAAGGCCTCAGATTTATGTTTCATCAAGAAAACATATCCATACCTAGAGAAATTATTCGTAAAAGTAATGAAATAGGAATAACCACTTCGTGAAAGTGTAGACATTGGACCACACACGTCGCTGTGTATGAGTCTCAAGAGCTCGCTCGCTCTTACTCCGTGTCCAGTGAACGGAGTCTTTGTCATCTTTCCCATGAGACATGATTGACAAGTAGCATAAGATTGATATTCGAACGGATCAAAATATCCCTCTCTATATAACTTCGTCAACCTTGTTTCATTGATGTGACCAAGTCTACAATACCATAAGAAAGCCTTATTTAATTCTGGAGACTTTCTTTTAAGTGTTTGTTGGACGTTGGAAACCTAAGCTTGATTTAATACATATATACCGTTATCTAGTGTACCTGACCCAATCAAACTTTGATTTAGGTGGATGTGGACCACATCGCTTATAAATGTAAAATCATACCCTTCCTTAGAAAGTAAGGATACAGATATGATATTACAAGCCATACTAGGTACACACAAACAGTTACGTAAGATCAATATCCGCCCACTTGTCAATCCTAGGTGATACTCCCCTACGGATACAGCGTTCACGCTCATTCCGTTAGCAATCCTGAGAGTCATATCACCTGTCCTGATAACTCTACGGTTTCTCAAAGCCTGTAAGGAATTACAGACAAGAGATCCTGATCCGGTATCTAGTACCCAGGAAGTAGAGTTAATTGAAATGCAGTTTTCAATCATAAACACACCCGAACTCGAAGCCACAACGTGCTTCGGATCATGGATTCTGGCTTTCCAAGCCCTGCATCCCTTCTGCCAATGCCCTTTCCCGTGACAATAGGAACAACCCTCCTTTCCTACTGTTAGCCTCGAAACCTTTGCCTTTCCCTTTCTTTCTACCTTACTAACACTGCCTATCAGCTTTTCAGAGGTTTTCTTCTTCTCACCCTTGGCTATCGCCTCAGATCCAGAAGAAGAAGATTCTCCAATAAGCAGAACGGGTGTTTCCCTGGTTTCCTTCAGGGTGCCCTTTTATGGAAGTATAACTTTCTTCCCCTGGGTGTAAGTAGAAGGTTGGGACTGTAGAATCAAGTCATCACTCGACTTGTTCTCCAACGTGGTCTCCAGGTCCGTGAGCTGTTTAATACAGCTAATCATTATATGGACGTGGTCACCTACAGATGATCCGACAGCCAACCTCGCTTGAAGCAATTCTTTCGAGATCTCATATCTTGCGATACGAGATTGCTCTCCATATAAAACTTTGTTATGGAGGAAGATAGAAGCAAAGTCTATCTTCTCGTGTTCCGTCTGGTTTTCACCGTCTACTGAGGCCAACACGAGGCACTTGGCATTCACACAGTCTTTTCCCTTTGTCTTACGGATATCATCCGCGACGGTGGAAAATGGACCTAGGACGACAGGGACGTGAGTAGTAATGATGTGGTCCAGCTTGTCATAGGCAATCGACATCTGGACAAACCTTTGCCATTTAATATAGTTTGGTTCAGTCAAATTATTATCTAGCTGTAACCTATTTCCGGTCACCTGGTCGCTGCAATTAGAAGAGAGGGAAGAAACACTTTAGCATGATACTCTTGCAAGTTTAGATTGGTTTTTAATTTATCTAAAAAGGATGGCTCCCACTGTAACTCGAATCCCTCTTCAAACCATAAAAGAAGAATAAGTCAGGATTAATCTCACCCTACAATACTTGCTTAACCGTTCAGCCAGGCTGTTGTTGGTACTTCGAGAGAGGTTTTCCAATGCTTTCACGAAGTTCTTTAATTACATAACCTCTTTTCCCAGGAGGTGCAGCCCCGTTAACACCTTTCTAGACACCTACTTGGTTTATAGCATTGATCGTTTAGTGAAAAAAAATCTCCTGAGGAGTAGCATATACTCACAGTAGGATCGGGATCCAAATATCATTGTGAAATAAAGTTGAAGGAATCCTACCAATTTTATCACACTCCAAATGGTATGCAGCACGAGCAAGTTTCAGTTTCTTTAGAAACCCCCGATGTGGATTTTTGCCCCATGCTCTTATGACCTTGATTAAGGCCAACAAATCATAAGTCACTGTTTACCGCCGGAAACCGGGAAGATGGCTGAACGTCTCGCCTGATTCTGGGGGCAGATACTATTTGGTTTTATCCGTCTACCTCTCCGAAGATGCCGAGTTGATTTATGGCACCGTGTATCGGAGGTTTAGATGGATGCGGCCGATATAGCAGACTTTGTCAGATTCCTCCTCATTTGAGGGGTTTTGATTGTGGGGACGCTCTTCCCTGCAGGCGCAAGCCCCTGCAGTTAATTACGCTACCGTAGAGCGGTAACAACTTTCTCCTTCTCCAGATGGTCACTTCGTGTTGTGGGTGTTTGTTTTGTTTTTGGTTGCCCATGGATTGTTTACGGAGACTAATTTAAGTTGTCGTCCGTAGGGCGTGGATTAGTCCAAATCCGTATTTTCTTAGATTCGGGTTTTAGTTGGGTTTAAGGATCGTTAATCTCATTTGAGACTAAGATCAACTTAAACGTTGGTTAAGGATACGTTAGCCTAATTTTAGACTACTTAACTATTTGTTAAGGATACGTTAGTCTAATTTTAGACTAAGATCTACTTAACAGGATCATTTAGATCCAACAAAAGAGCATTTGGACTCTTTTGTTTTAGTTTAGGGACATTGCGGTCCATAAGGTTAAGGACATCATAGTCCATGAGTTTAAGGACCTCATATTCCAGGTTAAGGACATCATAGTCCATGAGTTTAAGGACCTCACAGTCCAGTTTAAAGACATCATAGTCTGTAAAGGTTAAGGACATCATAGTCTATGAGTTTAAGGACCTCACAGTCCAGTTTAAAGACATCATTGTCTGTAGGGTTTAGTTTAAGGACATCACGGTCCATAAGGTTAAGGACGTCATAGTCCATGAGTTTAAGGACCTCACAGTCCAGTTTAAAGACATCATAGTCTATGGGAATTTGCTGGTTGTCGGGACCCGTCACCTCTCTGAAGACGTTGAAGGATTACAACGATAAATATCAGAGGAGTGAAGAGATGTACCCTTGAGCCAATATTGGTTGGGAGATCTGTAGTCCAATTTTAGGACTAAGATCAAAGATTTATGATCATATGGGCTCAATTGATCTGAATTGAGGACTTATGGCCAATTTGGCTAAGTCTACTCAGGTTTTAAAATGTTTAACATTTATTTTGGGCTGTTGAATATTTATTTGGGCTCAGTCCCATTTTATTTAACAATGCAGAGTATTGATTTGGGTTTAGCGCTGAGCACTCATTATGGCTCTGGGCTTTATCATTTAAAGAACAATTTATGTTCTCTCAGCGCACACGTGAGGAGCACGTGGTGCGCTTGGCACTGTGCGCCAGTCAATGAGCGCAGAGCGCTTCTTGTGAAGTAGCGCACACGTGAGGAGCACGTGGTGCGCTTGGCGCTGAGCGCCAGTCAATGAGCGTATTTTGTGAAGTAGCGCATACGTGAGGAGCACGTGGTGTGCTTGGCACTGAGCGCCAGTCAATGAGCGTATTTTGTGAAGTAGCGCACACGTGAGGAGCACGTGGTGCGCTTGGCGCTGAGCGCCAGTCAATGAGCGCAGAGCGCATTTTGTGAAGTAGCGCATACGTGAGGAGCACGTGGTGCGCTGAGCGCCAGTGAATGAGCGCAGTGCGCTTCTTGTGAATTTGGAGCGCTAAGGCTCTGCAGCGCTGTGCGCAAAATTTGGAGTGCTGAGGCGCTTTCTTTTAATTGGAGCGCTAAGGCTCTTTTAAGCAGCTCCGCTTTCTGAGAATTAAATTCTCTCTTATAAGAGATTTTGTTTCATGGATTTAAGAACAAAGTTCTTATTTTATAGGTGATATTTCAATCTCTTATTTTTTTGGTGAAAAGCTTTGCCTTTATGGATCTGTGATCCCAAGAGAATTGAATTATTCTCCCCCCTTTTATAATTAGATGTTTTGTGAAAGACAGTTTGTCTTATAGATCTATGATCTGGCATAAGAACTAAGTTCGATTTCAGATGAGATGATTTGATCTCTTTGTTTTACCTCGAAGAAATTCTTCTTCTGCAGAGAGCTTGTTCTTCTTTTTGAACTTTCTTAAAGTTTGTGGGGGAGGGGGGGTTCCTCTCTGTTGGACTTGAAGTCCTCGGTCCTTTATATAGGAGGCAGATTTGTTTAATCAGTTGAGGAAATCTTTCCTCTGATTGATTTGGGGATTTCCCCACCGTCGGATCTTTGATTCAAGAGCTTTTAATTTATAGAAAGCAATCTTCTTGTTTTTAACAAGATTGGGAAATTTTTCCATACAGAATTTATTCTGTGTTTTGGTGATTTTTAATCACCATTGGATCATTGATCCAACGACGCTCTGATTTTCAGAGCACAATCTTTCCCGTTTGGAAAGATTGTGAGGTATGTTTTCCTTAACAGAATTTATTCTGGTCAATTGATGATTTATCATCTTCATTGGATATTTGATCGAACGGTAGGGAACATTTAGTTCCAGCGCTAGCGCTCACTTGCTTTGCACGTGGTGCGCTGCTTAGAGCGCATCGCACTTAGCGCTAGCGCACACGTGCTTTGCACGTGGTGCGCCGCTTAGAGTGCAGCGCTCATGTGCTTTGCACATGAGCGCTGCTTCAGAGTCTTTGACTCTTCAGCGCTGGCGCTGTTATGAAGCGCCGTTTCATTTCAAATTTTGAAATTTGAACAGATCTTTACTCTGATTGGGGAAACAAATGCCCCCACCGTTGCCCTCACGTGGCCCACATGTGAGTGTAGCGGTGGCAGCTTCTCTGCCATTGGATCAACTTAGGAGTTGAAACGGCACTCAGTGCTTATAAATAGGACCTTTGGCCCTTAAGATGACTCATGTTCATCTTCTTGCTTTTTTTTCCTGAGAATTATTTCTCCTTCAGAGCATAGCTCTTTGTCTTAAGATCTTTCTTAGGGACAAAACTCTGTCAAAAGTTTAGGTAAAGATTAAATCTTTTGAAGGGATTAATTAATAATCTAAGGTTTTACCCATTATCAGAGCCCTGCTCTTTTCAGATCATAGATCTAAAGAATTTTTTTAGGGTTTTGTTAACAGAGCTTTGCTCTTTTGAAATCATAGATTTAAAGAGATCTTTCTTAGGGTCTCTTAACCCATTAAAGAAGAATTGTTAGAGTTCATCTTGCAGATCTTAAAGATCTCAGAGTTTTTAACTCAACAAAACTTTGCTTTAAGTTTTCTGGTGGGTTATTCCATCGTTTTTACAGAGGATGGCTCTTTTGAGGGAATTTTATTCCCCTCATAATTGATTTCGACAGGTGTCACTACTGTCTGTAGAGCGTTGCTCTCGAGGAGTTTAACTCCTTGGCCCGAGGGGCTTTTCATTAATTGAGAAATCCTTTTAGGATTCTCTCCTTAATTGCACAAAATTAAATTTTTTGGGTGTTTATTCAGCACTCATTTTCTTCATGCGGTCATGCGAGTATCAAAAGTTGTTTAACTCCTCTTGTCTGTTTTAATTCTTTTTCTTAATCAGTTTGTCCACTAAACTCTCACTGATTTTCTTTTTCAGACGTTATGGCCGCTCATTTGTATGATCTCGACGAGATTATTTCTTATGGAGACATTCGCGCACTGGGCCGCTGCCAGAACTAGGAGTTCGCCAATGCTCAATGTGCTGAGATCATGAGTCGTTTCAACGAGTACAACGGACGACTACTCTCTCGTCGCTCTTCTTTTTTGAAGCTCATTGTGAGAGCGATATAGGAAGTACTTTCTTTATTCTATCAAGGCACGCCGCTTAAGGCATTGGATGGTGCCGAAGATAAGGTGCACTCAGTGTACCTGATGGCCCTAATCTCAAAGAATAGGCGAGACAATCTCGTTAATATTCTGCATTAAGCTTTTCAACAGGCGGCGATACTCTCTGCCTATCGGAGGGTGGAGGACATCAGCGGAGATCCCGACGCTTGTGAACGCGAGAGGAAGCACACGAGAATGGCCAGAGAGGCCAGAAACATTTTAGATGGCCTCACTTTTGAATTTCTCAATCCGTGCCCTAGATCTGAGGTTTTACCATTGTAAACATCTTAATGATGCTTTTGTTTATTGTCTTTATCAATGTAAGAATTTTCCGAAGTATGAATGACAAATTTTTCGCTTCCGTTCTTTTATTTTCTGTGTTAAACTTTTTCGCATGAATAAGTGTGCTCTTAATGTTTAACTAAATACGAATTGATCGTTCTATTTGTTGTCTTGCATGGTATGTGGTTGATGCTCATAGGTTAGGCCTTTGGTTATTTGACTTGGCGTGAAGCGGTTTACGCATTCTTGAGCAGCACCTCTATTCCTCTGGCATGTAATTTCGGCAAAGGTGGTTTGTAAATAGTAGGTAGCTGTCCATCTCGGATTCTTTGCAGGGTAGCGATGGCTTAGGAAACAGGTTCAGATCTGCTGCTTAAGACTTTTCAATTTTATGAGCCGTGAGGGTCTCATAAAGATTTTTCTCCCTACGAGTCGAGAGGATCCCGTAGGTGTATTTTCTTCTTAGGAATCATGAGGGTTCCTAAGTGTGTTTTCTCCTGAGAGTCATAAGGATCTCATAAGAGAGTTTTCTTCCTTACAAGTCGAGAGAACTCATAAGTGTTTGATGAGTTGACTCGCTCCCCGGTCAAAGCATTGCTTCAACGGGGAGATCGAGGGTTGACTTTGGCCGTGTTTCGCGGGGTCATTGGATGACGTATTTCTGCGACGGGGTCATTTGATGATGTGTTTCCGTGACGGGGTCATGTGCTGACGTGTTTCGGCGACAGGGTCATTGGGATGACGTATTTCCGAGACGGGGTCATGTGCTGACGTATTTCGACGACGGGGTCATTTGGATGACGTATTTCCGAGATGGGGTCATGTGCTGACGTATTTCCACGACGGGGTCATTTGGATGACGTATTTCCGAAACGGGGTCATGTGCTGACGTATTTCTGCGACGGGGTCATTGGGATGATGTATTTCCGTGACGGGGTCATTTTGGATGACGTATTTCCGAGGCAGGTGATCGCACGCTTTTGGCGTGTCGGATGTTCAAAGTTCTAAAGTTATAACCGCGATCAGGACGGTGTCGCTTTGCAGCTAGCCGGTTGAGCACGGGTCGATCCACATGGAGATGGTTGTATGTCCGTTCGAGTTTTAGACGAGTCAATAAAGAATGTGTATTGTTTGTTCAAATCTAACCTATGTGTTTTATATGCAAGTATAAAGTTGTTAAGAAAAAGATACGAAAGTGTAAGCTAAAAAAATCCGCACTCAAAACCTTTGAGCCGAGTCTTGACCAATTGAAGCTAGAGCAATTGGCAACAACGTGGATTAGGGGATTTAAGCACGGTATTCGTGGAATCCAGCTTAATGACCCTTGTCCTTCCGTTCTTGTCTCTTGCTTTCGCCTCCGGCCAAACCGAACGCAACCGGTCGCGGTTAGGAATCACCGTTACCTTGGTAGGGTAGGGTGCCTAACGGAGCGCTTGTGTAATGTTTGGGCGGAGTTCAAAGGAAAATAACGGGAAAAGGAAATGAGGAATGAAACCTTAACTTATAATATTGTATTTATTCTTAACAACAACATATTACAACCATTCACAAAACGAACCAAAAAGAGCAAAAGAAAAGATAAACAAAGAAAAGAAAAGATTACAAACAAGTAATTAAAAGTGCATGGAATTTAAGTGCATGAAAGTAAAGCATGAATGTAAAGCAAGTAATAAAATGTAAGAAAGAAATAAGCAAGAAAGAGAACTAGAAACCATGGAACAAGTTACACACCATGGGTTTAATAACCCAAACTTAAACTTGCAAGCTCAATTAAGAGCTTGCAAGATCAAGAGAGAGCTAAAAACCCAAGGCAAAATGAAGCACAAAAGAGATTTTATTCCTTCCAAAATGATACAACCCTTGAGATCAAATACCAACCCTTAAACCTTCAAGCTCAATGAAGAGGTTGAAAGATCAAGAGAAAGCAAGGATCTCAAGGGGAAGCTAAGCAAAAGAATGATACAAAATAACCCTCATCTTCATTTAACATCCACTCAAAAGCTCTCACAACAATTTAATGGAGGAAAGATGATGAAGAAGAAGAAGTTAAACTAAAAACTAACAAAAAGTGGGCATAAGAATTTTTGATCCCATGGCTTGGTAAGTTCTGGACTATTTATAGGCAGGAAACAGAAACTCTATGGCAACTTTCAGGCACTACAGGAAGTTACAAAAATGCCCCCAGAAGATGACCCTTTGCCAAGTCAGCATGGCCGCGGTTCCGCGGCCTAAGCGCGCTTATGCCGCGGATCCGCGGCCATTATGGGGATTTGGGCCTTCAGGTTTTGTCGGTTTCCCTGTTTTAATGTTGTCTGCAGTGTGGTATATGTTTTTTCTCAGAAACTCTTCACAATTTTTCCAGAATTTCAGCAGATCAAAAGGTGATTTGATGTGGATCTTTTGCCATGATTTCCTTGAGCTCCGCGTAGATTTCTTGGATTTTGTGTTGCCATTGTGCTTTGTGCATGAAAATGACATCGATTTGCCATTTTTCCCCTTAAACTGGTGTGCGGCAATATACGGATAGAGAGCGGAGACCCGTGTTTTATCTGTGGTTGGCAGTAATCCGGAATTTGTCGTGCTTTTTCATGAATTTCACTGTTTAGAGCTGAGAACTTGTATCCTGCAATTAACTAGCAAACACGGCTCAAGAGTACTTACCTATAAACAAACGAGCATAAGAATGGGTGGTATTAAATGCAATATTCTGGTATGAACAAATACCCCCAAACTTAACTTTTGCTCGTCCTGAGCAAAACCAATTATTCACAAAAAAAATCCTAACCGCACTTTCGCGGGGAACGCGATTGCACTGAGCTCGTGCAACAAACCGTTAAACCTCTAGGTGTCCCTAGTAGGAGGAGTGTTGTCTCCTGAAGGTTTACAGCGGATTACACCCACAAAATCTCGTCAAGCTAGTGTCATAAGTTAACATCGATTCTACTCCTACAATTTAGTATCTACGTTAGAAACTCTATCATCCTAAGTTAGAAATATCCAACCCTTATGTATCACACCTCCTATCTATTTAACCTTACATCCTATACGTTCCAAAAAAGTTTAGAAAGATGTTGGTATTTCCTTCTAAAGTGCGGTCTTAAATCAGGGATTTTTATCAACTTTACAGAAAACATAAGTCTTATTCTTCATTTCTATCTTTTACCCAAACATCGATTGTATACTCCTACGTGTGTGTAAATTTGCACTCCTACACTCAAGAATTCAATTCAAGCTATAATACCCTTGCCCTAATACCTAATACTACTTCTTTTCATTAAGGATGGACGGATTTGCTCACACACCTTTCATGCGACTATTAATGCTTCTTGAGGCACTAACAGCCGGTTACTGAATGTGTGAGCTTAAAGCGTAAATAGCAGTTTCCAGGTCTTGACTTTATTCTAATTTTCTTTTTCTTTTTCTTTTCTTTTTCAAGACCGGATATATTTTTCAATAATGCTCTTTTGGTGTTTAGCTTTAAATACCGTTTTTTCTTTCATACTAGGTTTTTAGGCAACAGTATTTCTAGGTATCCTCTACTATCCCAAGTTTCAAGGTGCGTGTAAGTGCAGTTTGTAGGGTGCATACTTTCTAAATTTGAACTCAAGAAAAGAAACTATTTTTCAGACTTATCCTTCAGTAAAGCTTCAATACTTTCCCCTTATCTTGGCTTAACTCAAGAACTGAACTTAAGATTACCTATTTCTCAAAAAAAACTGTAAGGACGTATACTTACCAAAGTTAGACAGAATGAGGGTTATTTTTAGGGTTTTCAATTCCTAAGCCTAGAATTTAGTTATTTCTAACATATCAACTAAACTTTCAGAATAAAAATCTAAGTTATCCTATTAGCTAACATGACGACAAAGTTTTTATATTTTTTGGAATTTTTTTGATTTTTATGGGTTTTTAATAAGGTATGCAAATGCAAAATATACAAATGAATGCGAAGGAAGAAAGCTTACCGAGCACACCCCCAAACTTAAACTTGACAGTGCCCTCACTGTCAGGTTACACCAAGAGGGTCAAAATTGTCGGCGCTCCCTAAAAACAAATTATATACAAAACAAAAAGGAAAACAAAAATTATATACAAAAAGGTTCCCCCCTCTAACTTAAGTGAAACAGTGTTTCCACTGTTTAAGCGGTGAAGTTCAGGATTAGGGGGAAAGAAAACAGTTTCAAACTATACAAGGCTTTAAATAGGCCAAAAGTGAGCACCAACCATTCAAAGATTTTATCGCTATAATGTACAGGTTGGTAGAAGAAGGCGTAGAGAAAAGAGAGGGAGAATACGTGAGACCGTATGGAGATAGAAGTGGTATACGGTCTAGGTATATGAGAAGAAGAATGGCGGAATGGAGAAATAAGTGGAATACGAACTTGAGGGTGGAAATGGATTGAATAAATTAGTACAATCTGTAATGATCGATGTGAAAAGATGGATTGTACTAATCTATTAATATGGCAAGAAATTGGGTCAAATCCCTCAAGATTCGTGAGAAACCATGGGTACGCCGAACTTGGTAAACCAGACACAAGAAATGAAAATGATACGGTTTCTTGTAAGGTCGGAACGATGGAAATGATGGAGATAGGTGATTGAGGAAGGTTATCGGTTAAAGGTTCAGGAGGGTGTACACAGTCAATGAAAGGGATATGATGAATTGGAAAATCCGACTCATCAATTATAACTGGTTCATCCTCAAAGCTTTCCTCAAAAGTCTCCTCAAAAATTATTTCATCCATGCAAATTTCATCAAAATCCAGACGCATATAGCGTTCGGGAAAAACAGTTAATGACTCGGGATGATGAATTGAAGAGAAAAACTCAGCCAATTCTATGGGTTCATCATCCAAAATATTCCCAGCATCAATATCCTCAATCAAGTGAAAATCAATATCCTCAGACACCTCATCAAAAGCATGGATTTCAATCGATTCTGGTTCTAAGATGGAGGTGTCGAGATTAAAAGGATTGGGTGTGGTTTCACTCAAAAGGGACCCTTCACAATCGGGCAAATCAAACACTACAAAGTCGCACAACTCATTATCTGTTCTATCATTAATCAATGAATCATTTGGAACACTAGATAGACATTCAAAACCAAAGTTGTGGGATTCAAGTTGAAACGGGTAGGCTTGATTCGGAAGGGGATACAACTCACTCTCTCCACTCAAATTCTCAACCTGTCCTACCGCCTCTTCATACATTGGAAAATTTGGAGCTAGTTGAAAACTAGCTACCGGGTCACTAGGTTGTATGAGGGCGGCCATGGACGCATTCACATCCATCATCTGTTGGTACGACGCTACCCTAAACTCTTCCAATGACTGTTCCAGACTAGACATGGGTTGTGAAGGAGTTTCAGTAAAAGATTCAAAGTTGTTTGGATACTGGAAACTCCCAAAAGGCTGTTCAGAAGCAATGTCTTGGGAAGGTGCAAAAGTCGGGTAGGACTAGTAGGAATTGAATGGTTGGACAGGAGTAGGATCAACATTTGGATAAGAAGGTGAATGAAATTGTTGATCCCAAGAATTTGAAGTGGTGAAAGGAGTGAAAGATCGGCTATGAGATTGTTCAATATGTTCAGCGATGGACAAAGGACGACTTACAAAAGGGGTATCAACATAAGCGGGTGCGGGAGGTTGAAAAGGTTGATACAAAGTGGAATGAGGAATGCAAGTGTTTGTCCTAGACGCTTCTATGCGATCTTTCAGTGAAATTTTGGGCATGGAGGGGTCGTTCGAAATTCGACCGAAACAAGAACCGTAGGAAGTTATGTCTGGTTGTGGGTACCAAAGTTCGGCAAGAGTTTTGCGAGGTGGGGTACCCATGATATGAAGAGAGAAAGTAAGAAAGGCAGAGAAAAGGAGGGAAAAAAAAGAATGTGATTTTTTAAAATGATTTTTTAGTTAGTTATTAACAAAAGAATGAAATATACACATAAAAAGAATATGGACAAAAACAATCACGATACAAAAATACCACACACCTAATCGTTCTAGGGTTCACCTAGGTCAACTAGACCTGCTCCAGAACTTGATTGTCGAAGTAAAACTGTATCGAGAAACGGACTCAAGATACACTAATCACGAGGCCAGGTAAGTGCAGAGATAAGGGGAGGTTTTCCGACGCTTTCGCGAAGGTCCTTAATTAAATAACCCTTTTTCTTTTGGCGGTTTCGCCGTTAACACTTTCCTAGACACCCCGTAAACAATATACCATTAAGCGAGGTTCTAAACACAGTTAACTTCTCCTAGTGAGCGCGAAGTCCTTAAGGCTTAAAGTCTAGTTTCTTTTAAAGTTTGTGCGGGTAAACGTTATGCTCAAGTTCGTGATTTGTGGGCCACGGAAAAGGTGATGAAATCCTTTACCGTATGTTGTGGGGTTCGCTTGCTCTTAAGTCCGTATTAATGTATGCAATGCGCAATTCAATAAAAATTCTATAAAGAATCAAACAATCGTTTTTTAGTTTAAGCACGGCACTTCAACAAATACGGGTTAGTCAATTTTTAGCGTTTGCTAGCGAACTTGCAAAGAATCCTGCAAAGAATAGTATATTGGATGCGTCGGATTTGAGAAGAAGGTGTTTAAGAAATACGTACCTTTAAGTTTTTGGGTTAGGAAAACCCCCCGTTGAATCAAATCCGGTAAGCTTGAAAAGTTCGCTTGCGCGGGTCAAACTACCCGGATTTTTGGCACTGTACTTTGCAATCACCTTAGCCTTGAACGTACACTTTGCTCCCCACAAGCGCAGTTTGCAAATCCGCAAAAATCTGCAGAAAATACAGTATAGTGGAATTCACAGAGAAGATAAAAGAAAAGAAAAAAGGGCTGGAGAAAAAAATTGGGCACAGAGGCCTCAATGGGACCGCGGAACCGCCGCTAAAGGCACCTTTTGACTGCGGTTCCGCGGTCAAAATGTTGACTTGGGGATTTGTCTTTGGTCAACAAACTCCACTTCTTCTCTTCTCCAAAATAAAAACCTCTGTTTTCTTTTTGGATTACTGTACTTGCTCCTGATTAGCCTGCACACTTGCACACAAAAATTATCAAAAATAACAAAAAGATTTTATTTTATATTTATATTTATAATTTTATATATATACAAAAAGAATATTAACCCGAATAACAAGAAAGAAAATATGTTACCGTCTCCCCGGCAACGGCGCCATTTGATCACACGCTTTTGGCGTGTCGGATGTTCAAAGTTCTAAAGTTATAACCGCGATCAGGACGGTGTCGCTTTGCAGCTAGCCGGTTGAGCACGGGTCGATCCACAGGGAGATGGTTGTATGTCCGTTCGAGTTTTAGACGAGTCAATAAAGAATGTGTATATGTTTCTTCAAATCTAACCTATGTGTTTTATATGCAAGTATAAAGTTGTTAAGAAAAAGATACGAAAGTGTAAGTTAAAGAAATCCGCACTCAAAACCTTTGAGCCGAGTCTTGACCAATTGAAGCTAGAGCAATTGGCAACAACGTGGATTAGGGGATTTAAGCAATGTATTCGTGGAATCCGGCTTAATGACCCTTATCCTTCCGTTCTTGTCTCTTGCTTTCGCCTCCGGCCAAACCGAACGCAACCGGTCGCGGTTAGGAATCACCATTACCTTGGTAGGGTAAGGTGTCTAACGGAGCGCTTGCGTAATGTTTGGGCGGAGTTCAAAGGAAAATAACGGGAAAAGGAAATGAGGAATGAAACCTTAACTTACAATATTGTATTTATTCTTAACAACAATATATTACAACCATTCACAAAACGAACCAAAAAGAGCAAAAGAAAAGATAAACAAAGAAAAGAAAATATTACAAGCAAGTAATTAAAAGTGCATGGAATTTAAGTGCATGAAAGTAAAGCATGAATGTAAAGCAAGTAATAAAATGTAAGAAAGAAATAAGCAAGAAAGAGAACTAGAAACCATGGAACAAGTTACACACCATGGGTTTAATAACCCAAACTTAAACTTGCAAGCTCAATTAAGAGCTTGCAAGATCAAGAGAGAGCTAAAAACCCAAGGCAAAATGAAGCACAAAAGAGATTTTATTCCTTCCAAAATGATACAACCCTTGAGATCAAATACCAACCCTTAAACCTTCAAGCTCAATGAAGAGGTTGAAAGATCAAGAGAAAGCAAGGATCTCAAGGGGAAGCTAAGCAAAAGAATGATACAAAATAACCCTCATCTTCATTTAACATCCACTCAAAAGATCTCACAACAATTTAATGGAGGAAAGATGATGAAGAAGAAGAAGTTAAACTAAAAACTAACAAAAAGTGGGCATAAGAATTTTTGATCCTATGGCTTGGTAAGTTCTGAACTATTTATAGGCAGGAAACAGAAACTCTATGGCAACTTTCAGGCACTACAGAAAGTTACAAAAATGCCCCCAGAAGATGACCCTCTGCCGAGTCAGCATGGCCGCGGTTCCGCGGCCTAAGCGCGCTTATGCCGCGAATCCACGGCCATTATGGGGATTTGGGCCTTCAGGTTTTTTCGGTTTCCCTATTTTAATGTTGTCTGCAGTGTGGTATATGTTTTTTCTCAGAAACTCTTCACAATTTTTCTAAAATTTTAGCAGATCAAAAAGTGATTTGATGTGGATCTTTTGCCATGATTTCCTTGAGCTCCGTGTAGATTTCTTGGATTTTGTGTTGCCATTGTGCTTTGTGCATGAAAATGACATCGATTTGCCATTTTGTCCCTTAAACTGGTGTGCGGCAACATACGGATAGAGAGCGGAGACCCGTGTTTTATCTGTGGTTGGCAGTAATCCGGAATTTGTCTTGCTTTTTCATGAATTTCACTGTTTACAGCTGAGAACCTGTATCCTGCAATTAACTAGCAAACACGGCTCAAGAGTACTTACCTATAAACAAACGAGCATAAGAATGGGCGGTATTAAATGCCATATTTTGGTATGAACAGCAGGGTCATGTGCTGACGTATTTCCGCGACAGGGTCATTGGATGACGTATTTCCGCGACGAGGTCATTTGATGACGTATTTCCGAGACGGGGTCATTTGGATGATGTATTTCCGTGAAGGGGTCATTTGATGACGTATTTCCGAAACGGGGTCATGTGCTGACGTATTTCCGCGACGGGGTCATTTGGATGACGTATTTCCGAGACGGGGTCATTTGATGACGTATTTCCGAGACGGGGTCATTTGGATGACGTATTTCCGTGACGGGGTCATTTGATGACGTATTTCCGAAACGGGGTCATTGGATGACGTATTTTCGAGACGGGGTCATGTGCTGACGTATTTCCGCGACGGGTTCATTTGGATGACGTATTTCCGAGACGGGGTCATGTGCTGACGTATTTCCGTGACGGGGTCATTTGATGACGTATTTCCGAGACGGGGTCATGTGCTGACGTATTTCCGCGACGGGGTCATTTGGATGACGTATTTCCGCGACGGGGTCATTTGGATGACGTATTTCCGAGACGGGGTCATGTGCAGATGTATTTCCGCAACGGGGTCATTTGGATGACGTATTTCCGAGACGGGGTCATGTGCTGACGTATTTCCGCGACGGGGTCATTTGGATGACGTATTTCCGAGACGGGGTCATGTGCTAACGTATTTCCGCGACGGGGTCATGTGATGACGTATTTCCGAGACGGGGTCATTAGATGACGTATTTCCGCGACGGGGTCATTGGGATGACGTAGCGTCTGCTGTAATGAGAAGAATGTCGAGGTGATCTCTGGATTGTCTGTGAACCTTCAAGATTTGGCTCTTCCTTTGACGGAGCCTAGTGGGGAAATGTAGTTCCCTTTTGTTTATGCCCATGGATTGTATACAGGGATCAATATGACCTTATCTGCAGGGCGAAAGTTTCATTTTATATATATTTTTTATTTCCGCGATGCTCTATCATTTCAGCTTTTTATATCGCGAAAGTCGCGATTGCCCAATCATTTCGGCTATTTTTCGTGGTGCCCAATCATTTCGGCTATTTTTCTTTTTACTCGCTATTTTTTATTGCGAGTTTCCCAATCATTTCGGCTATTTTTATATGCATATATTTTACTCGCTGATTTCTATCGCGAGTTGCCCTGTCATTTCGGCTATTTCATATGCATTTATGGCTCACTGTTTTTCTTACCGCGGGCATGGGACTTGGGATCTGATACCGATTTAGGCATCAGCATCGCTGCAACTGGGATGCGGCCAGGATCGAATCATCATTTGCCCTTGTCAGTTTGAACAAAGGTGGCTTAGCAAACAGAGTTAGAATCCTGCCGACTAAGGCTTTTGACTTCATGAGCCGTAAGGGTCTCATAAAGGCATTTCTTCCTACGAGTCGTGAGGATCTCATAGGCGTACGTTCTCCTTAAAAGTCGTGAGGACTTCTATGTGTAGGTTCTCGTATAAGTCGTAAGGATCTTACAAGAGTATTTTCTCCTTATAAGTCGAGAGGACTTACAAGTGTTGGTTCACCAAGCGGGGAAATTTCGCACCATTGGCAGAAACTTGGTGGGGGAGATATTTATTTGTTTACGCCCGTGGATTGTATACAAGGGTCAATATTTGAACCGCTTGTAGGGAGAAAACGGGGTGTGATGGCTTAAGAACAGGTTCAGATCCCTGTAGCTTAAGGCTTTTGAATCTTATGAGCCTTAAGGGTCTCATAAGGGAATTCTCCTTACGAGTCGTTAGGATCTCGTAAGTGTAACTTCTCCTTAGGAATCGTGGGGATCCCTAAGTGTGTTGCTCCCTTGTGAGTCGTAAGGATCTCACTCGGGTATTTTCTCCTTACAAGGTCGAGAGGACCCTACAAGTGTCGTTCAACGATATTGCGCCATTTCGGGTTTTCACAAACTCGCCAGTAGCCCTGCTGTTTTTACTCACGGAGCCCTTTCGGGTTTTCATCCGTGCCCATTTCGCTTGTGGACGTACCGTTTTTTTGTCACGCTACCCTGAGGATGCTGCGGTTCGTAGTAGTTTTAGAGACATTTTGATCCGTCGCTAGTTTTAGGACATTGCGGTCCATTGTTAGTTTAAGGACGTTTCGGTCCGTCGTTGCCATTTTGGAGACAACGGTTCTGCTGGATACTACTCATAGAGTTTGGGCTTGGGAAGATAGCGAGCGGACATAGGTGTCGTCATCTATCGTTAACCCAGGCTATGACTCGTCAGGCGTGGTATTTCTTGAGGAACCAGCCGTTTATTGGCCTGAAAGGTCTTTCGCCATGCATATCCATGAGCAAGTAAGCCCCACCCTGGTAGACTTTGTCTATGATGTATGGGCCTTCATAATTTGGCTTGAACTTCCCCCGTTTGGCACGATTGGGGATCATAGGTCTTTTTACGACTAGCACGAGTTCGCCTTGGCGGAATGTTCTCGGCCTAGTCAATCTTTCGTACGAGCGCGTCATCCTTGCTTTGTAAGCTTCCAGGTTCAGCTGCGCCATGAGCCGGGTTTCGTCAAGGGCGTCGAGCTCCTCGAGCCGATGATGAGCATTTTCTTCGTCCGTTAGCTCGTAATGAACTGCCACTCGCAGGGAGCGTAGCTCTATCTCTAGGGGAAGTACTACTTCAGCGCTGAATACCAATGCATACGGCGTTGTGTTTGTGTCCGTTTTGAACGTGGTCCGATACGCCCAGAGAGCTTCATGCAGTCTCTCATGCCAATCTTTTCGGTTTCTGGACACCGTCTTCTTTATGATCTTCGTCAAGGTCTTGTTGAAGTCCTAAGCCAGACCATTAGCTCGGGGATTATAGATTGAAGAGTATCTCCAGTCTATATTATGCTGTTATGCGAAGAGGCTGATCTTGTGGCTTCTGTAGGCTGGCCCGTTATCGGAAATAATTCGTCGCGGAGTGCCGAACTGGTAGATGACATGTGTCTTGAAGAAATAGAGAATATTCTCCGTCTTCACTTCTCTTAGCGGTACTGCTTCTGCCCACTTAGAGAAGTAATCGGTTGTCGCCAATATGAACTGGTGTCCTCTGGACGATGCTGGCTCGATGGGCCCGATTATGTCAGTTCTCCACATTTCGAATGGCCAGCTAGCCACCGTTGGGTGTAGCGGATTTGGATGCTGGTGGATGAAGTCTAAGTGAATTTGGCACGGTGGCACTGCTTCGCATAGTCATGGATCATTGTGGGCCAATAGTAGCCCATCCTTTTGATCTTCAGCTTCATCTTTGGGCCGGCTTGATGAGATCCGCAGAGTCCGTCATGGGTTTCTTGGACGACTCTCCTTGCTTCTTCAGGTCCCAGGCATCTCAGCCATAAAGAGTCGAACGATCTCTTATACAGCGTGTCATTGACGAAGGCGAAGGACAGAGCTCGTTTCATGAGTTGATGTCTCGAGGACGCGTCTTCAGGTGTCCGACGGGATTTGAAGTAGTCTATAAAGATTTCTCTCCAATCCTTGGCCTTTTCTCGGTCCTCTATTTGTAGGGCTGCCTGCTCGGCTGCTTCCTTTTCTTCGGATGACTCCGGAGATATTTCTGCCGGTGTGAGAATCCGACGGCTTTGCATAACGATCCTCACGTCATCGAGGTTTTCGTCAGCCAGTTCTTTGGCGAGTTTGGCTAACACATCCGCTTTGCTGTTTTCCGCTCGTGGTATGCTTTCCAGGACGTAGGAAGGGATTTGAGTCAGCAGCTGTTATACTCTCTCGCCGTACTTCACCAACTCCGGTTTGCATGTTTGGTAGTCACCATTTACTTGATTAACGACCAGTTGGGAGTCTCTGTATACGAGGAGGTCTTCGATTCCCATATCGACAACGATCTCAAGACCTTCTATCAAAGCTTCATATTCGGCTTCATTGTTCTTCCTC
Source organism: Agapanthus africanus (assembly GCA_030015575.1). NCBI lineage: Eukaryota > Viridiplantae > Streptophyta > Magnoliopsida > Asparagales > Amaryllidaceae > Agapanthus > Agapanthus africanus. The sequence continues at coordinate 64,680,217 of JASDDO010000028.1, read as the reverse complement.
GGCTCTGTTAAGGAAAATGCAAAGCGCATTATCCCTCCTTGCGGAGTCACGAAGATGAGGCCTACTCCAGATTTGATTAAAGGGGTGTTGTGCTTTCGCTTTTTCATAGAAAATGCTCCATCGAAGTAGAGTTCCCATCGGGCATCACTCCCTTCTTTCTCCCTGTCGATCGTGTCAAATGCGTGTTCGTCTGGCAGCTCGCAACTTAAAGGCGAATCGGCAAGTTTCGGATGCTCAGTGAGGAAGTGTCGGGACCCGGTTCTTGCTCACACAACAAAGTGCCACACGGAACAAAGTGCCACGCCAAGTGTTATGTTAAGTGGGCGGGGGCCACCTCTTGAATCCGTTGGGGCCGCCTCTTGAGTCTGTGGGACCCACCCTAGAACAATGGGGAATCTTCGGAATACATTCCGAAAGAGGGCAGATCTGTACTATAAATGGAATGATACTACTCTTCAATACAGAGGCGCCTTTTAAGTGAACCGGCACTATAGGAGCTTGAGAACTCCGTAGTTAAGCATGCTCGAGCCAGGGAAGTTCTGGGATGGGTGACTTCCTGGGAAGTGGCCCTTGGTCGGGTCCGATTCGCTCCGAAGGACAAAACCATGCGGCTTCGGCCAGAGCGGACAATACTCTCTGTATTGGGGGTGGGGCGTGACAGAATGGTATCAGAGCCGGTTCCTCAATAGTAGGTCTGTGGTTCGAGGACGAACCATTGTTCAAAGGTGGGGAGAATGTCGGGACCCGGTTCTTGCTCACGCAGCAAAGTGCCACACGGAACAAAGTGCCACGCCAAGTGTTATGTTAAGTGGGCGGGGGCCACCTCTTGAATCCGTGGGTGCCACCTCTTGAGTCCATAGGACCCATCCTAGAACAATGGGGAATCTTCGGAATACATTTCGAAAGAGGGCAGATCTGTACTATAAATGGAATGATACTACTCTTCAATACAGAGACGTCTTTTAAGTGAACCGGCACTACAGGAGCTTGAGAACTCCGTAGTTAAGCGTGCTCGAGCCAGGGAAGTTCTGGGATGGGTGACCTCCTAGGAAGTGGCCCCTGGTCGGGTCCGGTTTGCCCCGAAGGACAAAACCGTGCGGCTTCGGCCAGAGCGGAGAATACTCTCTGTATTGGGGGTAGGGCGTGACAGGAAGTCGGCGATGGCCTGGCCTTTCAGTGCCTTGAGAGGACGATAAGTTATCGAGAACTCCATCAAGAGGAGAGCCTATTTAGCGAGTTGTCCCGTTAGTATGGCTTCGACATCAAATACTTGAGAGGATCCACTTTTGATATAAGGTAGACCTCATGTGCCAATGCGTAGTGCTGAAGCTTCGTTATCGCGAAGATCAACGCCAGGAAGCGTTTTTCAATAGAGGGGTAGTTGTTTTCTGCCCTAGGAGAACTCGACTTAAATAGTAGAGGGCTCTCTCCTTCCCTTGATCGTTCTCCTGTGCGCATAGCGCGCGTAAAGAACCTTCAAGGACCGTTGTGTACAAAATAAGGGGCTTTCCTTTGACCGGAGTGGTCAGTACCGGTGGATTCTGCAGGTATTGCTTGATTTCGTCCAGTGCGCTTTGGCATTCGCAATACCAAATGAACGGGATCCCCTTCTTCATCAGATGACTGTAGGAACGACATTTTCCGGAGAGATTGGCTATGAACCGCCGAATATACGCGAGCTTCCCTTGGAGAGACCGCAGTTGCTTGAGAGTTCTTGGGCGGGGCATTTCCATAATCGCCTTGATCTTTGACAGATCTATTTTGATGCCTCGATGTCGTACGATGAATCCCAGGAATTTGCCCGAGGAGACTCCGAACGCGCATTTGAGAGGATTCATCTTCAGATTGTATTTCCGAAGACGCTGAAACACGATCTTCAGATGCTCCCAATGCTCCTCGTATGATTTACTTTTCACTACGAGGTCGTCGATATACCATTCGACAATTTCGTGTATAAGGTTGTCAAAGATCTTCGTCATGGCCCTCTGGTAGGTAGCGCTGGCGTTCTTCAGACCGAAAGGCATCACTTTATAGCAAAAGATACCCAGAGGAGTCCGGAAAGCGGTATGCTTCTGGTCTTCGGGATGCATCTTTATTTGATTGTACCCTGATGAGCCGTCCATTAAGGAGAAGACTTCGTGAGTGGATGTGTTGTCTATCATCAGCTCGGTGACCGGTACAGGAAAATCGTCTTTTGAACAGGCTTTGTTAAGGTCCCGAATGTCCACGCAAATGCGTACCGTCCCATTTTTCTTCATTACTGGGACAATGTTGGCGATCCAATCAGGGTACTGAACCTGTTGGATGAAGCCGGAGTCGATTAGTTTCTTGACTTCGGCGTTTATGCTCATCTCAAGTTCGAGGCGCATTCTTCTCGGCGCCTGTTTGATTGGCTTGATGTCCGGAGATATCGCCAGTTTATGCACAGCAATCTCTGGATGCAGTCTCGGCATCTCAGAGTAGTTCCATGCGAAGTAGTCTTTATACTGCATGAGCACGTCTTTGAGTGTAGCCAGCTTTTCTTCAGACAACAGCTCACTGACGAACGTCGGCCGTGGGTCATTTGCCATCCCCAAGTCGATTTTTCTGAGATTATCTGCAGTAGTATGTATCCCATCTTCCAGCTCTTTTGGCGCCGGTGGAAACTCTGAGATCACCTCGTCATCATCGTTTTCGAAGCACCAGGAGAGGTCATCCTTATTCTCAGGCACTCCTTCTTCTGTCAGCATTATTACGTGACAAGTACGAGATCGCTTCCAAGACCGATGTAGATCTGGTTCTGCTCTCGCTGCATACGCAATTTTCGGTTCATGCTTCTGTGGCGGGGTTACCCTCCAGCTGCTGGATAAAGCGAAACTGCCTTGCTGATACTGGTCCTCGACCAAGTTTTTGAAGGTGAAGCAGTCTTCAAGAGGATGTCCTATCGCTTGGTGATAGGAGCAATAGTCTGGGTGATGAATCCCACTTGCTTATTCGGAGCGCTTGGACTCCGGGAGGGTAATCATCTGATATTTCACGACAAGACCGAATATCTTTCTTGTCTTGTCTTGAGGGAAGGAATATGTTCGACCCATCTTATTTATAAGAGACGGATCGCTGCTGCTCAATTCTCGATCCCGTGGCTTCTTGGACCCGCTTTGCCGCTGTCGAACATTTTTTCTGTTCTTCAGTTTGTTTTTGCCTCCGCGTCAAGTCTTCTTTGTGACGGGCTGGCGACGAAGAGCATTATCATTCTTCACAGCCTGCTGAAGGAGGCGTTGCGTCTTGGTTTTCTCGTAGATGGCCATTTCGTGGCTATGGTCATCCCGGACCTTTTGACCTGCTTCCCTTATTTGCTTGCCCATCTGTTCTTCGAACGACGGACCTGGCACTTCCATGGCGGGACCTCGTTTTGGTTCAGGGTTAGCGTCCTCTAAAAGAGTATTTGCTTCTTCATCGAGGTCAATTATGACATGGCAGCTATAGGATCGCTCTCGTTTCTTGGATTGGACATATCCAAGCCCGCTCGTTTCCATCCTCCCGTTAGGCAGTTTGCGCTGAGTTCCAGGAACATTCCATATCCTGTTGTAGAACTGAGCTTGTCGAGCAGTCTGTTTGAAGGGTACGCCTTGATGTCTCAACAGCCTTTTTAGTCCATCTGTGTAGTATCTGGGCAGATGGATGGGTTGGAGTCTGTCAAGCGCAGAATCGGCACCGTGCCAGATCTCTTTCTCCACTTTGGTTTCCGTGGATTGATAAAAGAAGATTGTCTTTTCGTCTCTCCTCCTGGGAGGGACTTAGAATGTTTGCAACTCTTGTACACTATAGGTATCAAGTGCGTCGAGCTCTTTGTAGTGATGCCGCGGAATCGTGGAGATTTGCAAACTCCGATCATCTCTAGTGAGGGCCTGTATTGACGGACGGACCGAGAATACCGCGTTGACCTCGTCTTTAGGGTCACTACCAGAGACCAGAATAGGGGTGGACGGTCCTGGCTTGGTGTATTGGGGTAGCCCGGAATAGACTATCTCTTCGTCCTCCTCAATATCGCTCCCAAAGACCGGAATGGTAGTGATAGGTTTTTGCTCATTCTCTTGCTTATAGCATCTCTCCGTGTCTTCGAAGTCTGGCAGGAAGTAATTTGCATCCTCGTACTTTCGGACTTCATTCACGGAAAATGGGTTTAGTTCCCCTGTCACGGTATACTCAAGACCATCCTTGAAATATTTCATACATTGATGTTGTGTAAAAGGGATGATATTGTACTCGTGTAACCAAGGCCTGCCGAGCAAAGCGTTGTAGCAAGTCTTCGCGTCAATAACGTGGATCTTGATGTCGGTGACAAGCAACCCGAAGCGTAGCGTCAGAATCACAGACCCGAGCGTCTATGATGACTGGGAGTCAAACCCAGAGATAGTGATCTTATCCCGAGTGAGGTGTTGAACGCTCATGCAAATCTCTTTTAACACCCTCACATTTAGGAGGTTGACAGAGGACCCGTTATCAACTAGGATTTTTCCTATCTTGATGTCATGGCAGTACCCGGCGACATATAGGGGACGGTTGTGCTCGCTCATCCCGAGGAGGAGCTCTTCATCGCCAAAAGTGATGTCGGCAGTGTGCACTTCTTCCAGCCCGTCCTTCATCTTTTCTTCGGCAAGGAAAGCTTGAAACTGTCCGGGGTCTTATAGCGCTTTGATTAGGGAATCTCGTGCTTCTTTAGATAGCAAAAAGGCGCCAAGAATGATCAGCTGTGAGGGTATCTTTCTCAAGTGTGCCAGCACGTTGTAATCCACCTTATTTTTCTTAGGTGGGTCTTTGGTTGCGAGCTCTTCGACGACTCAGTCATCGAGGGCGATATCCTCAGGGATTTTCTCCTTCCCCTTGTCTTTTCTTCTCGAACCTTGGTTGGCGGGTCCAAGATCTTTTTCAGGTAATGTGCGATTACGCAGCTGGATGTTCTCGCAGGTTTTCATTTCTTCTGCTTCGGAGGTAGATTCCTTGAAGAGAGGGCCAAGGGGTATTTTTTCATCAGAATCGCTCCCGAAGGTCGGAACTTGCGATCCCTTGCTATCAATCATGTGACAGTTGCCGGCAGTTCTTCTGCGCTCATCTGTCGTGCTCCTTTGTTCTCAACGAGCCTTGCGCTTCAATCGCCTGAAATGCTGCCGATGGGAAACAAATCCCTGCCACTAGTTCCCGAAGGCATTGCATTCTTCAGTGGGGTGTGCGATCCTCCGATGGAATAGGCATTAGTCTGGATAGGCATCTGCTTCGTCAAGGTGTATGCTGCCAGGAGTATTTCCTTTAAAAGGTGGCAACTTCATTCCTATTGACAGGGCTTTGGCGAATCGCTTCGTTGTCTTAAGCCTACTTTTGTCCGTTGTAGACGTGCTTCGATCTGGTTGGGGTACTCTATGGTTTCTCAACACCGAAGCATCTTCAACCTGACGCTGACGCTTGGCTCTTTCATATATGGCCGTTTCGCGCTCTCGATCAGCTTTGCTTTTCTGAAGGGCCTCATTCAGGAATACGTCAATCAACTAGTCAAACGGTTCTAGGAGTTTAGGCTCGGGATCTGCCCCCAGTTTCTCTGCATCCGGAGCTTTTTCGCCGTTTATCAACGAGTGAGAGATCACATGGCAGCTTGCCACATAAACCTCAGGTTCATCTGATGAGTCTTCTCCCTCATCCTCGTCGCCATCTCCATCTTCAAGGATGTGGTTGAGAAACTCTTGGAGCGTTATCGGGGTTCGCGCCTTCTGGTTATATTCCTCCAGCGTGTCAATATGTTTTTGCAGGTCCGTGCACTTGTCATCAGGCCTCACGGGCTTCTTGGTCTTCTTTTTCTTCTTCGAAGATTTTGACGGCTGGGCATAGGCGTTTGGACTACCGCTACCAATTCTTGGCGTCGGACGTGGCTTCAGCATTCCCTCGATGACCTCGGGTTCCAGTGGGCTCTTCCACTTAATTTCCGGCCATGTCTGAAGATCCTTCAGCATTCGTTTTGTTTTAGCGGAAAGAGCGACCTCCCATGGAGCTTCTTCTATAAAAGAGCATGATGCCCCCGGCATATCCCCCCTTTTAAGAGCATGCGGCTGAGGAGGGCTTACTTTCCAATTCTCAGACAGTGCGAATTTGCCTTGTTGGTATTGGCCTTCAATCCAGCCTTTGAAGACGAAGCAATCCTCGATTGGATGGCTTACCACTTGGCGATAAGGGCAATAATTGGGATTATTAGCCTCACCAGGTTGTAATGGGAGTTTTGAATTCGGCAAGGTGATGAGCCTGTTGCGCACCGCCAGCTCGAACAGTCTCTTCGTTTTATCCCGGAAAAACGAATAAGGGCGCTTCAGCTTCTCGTTAAGGAATCGCTGCCTATCCTCCTGGCGAGTAATTGACCTCTGACCACCGGGTTGCTGCTGAGCATTGGCGATGAAGGTCGCTTTCGCTTTTCCCTTTTCGTTTCGAGGTTCTATTTTCGAAGAAGACGGTCTATGACCCATTTGGTCCATTTGGGCCAGTTTGTCTGTAACAATTTGAAATATTCTAGAAACTTAATTATTTTATTTATTTAATTAAAAATGTTGTTTTAATTTTATTGTAATGAAAAGGAATTTTAAAATATGGTAGAATATCTTTGTAAAGAAACAGTTTGTTTTTATAATTATAATTGTCATGAGGGGGTTTTAGTGAAATTTTTAGCTTTATTATGTAATTGGATATTGTGTGAGAGTTTTTTTTGTAAAGGTGTTAGGTAATGGTTAGGGTTAGTTGAACCTCACACACACCACAACTCCAACTGAAGTTCAAGCTCACACCTCCTTCTTTCATGAAAATACCACCTCCTTTCATACTTACACCTCCTACTCCTCTCATGCTACCTCTACCTCTTAATCTCCACCACATGCTTTCTCTACACAACAACACCCACCCATTGAAACTCCTTAGCCTCCTCCAAACCGAACACTTACCAAAATTCAAACACCAAATTCCTATGTGTTCCTAATATCGAAAGAGAGCAATGACTTCCTTCATCAAGTGTACCCTTCATCAAACTCAATACACTACAACCCTTAGATGATTCCATCATAGGATTCTTGAGCTGGTGTTCTCTTGAGAATCATTCAATAGGTATAAGTTCAACCCTGCAGTTCTTAGTTCAATACCGTTTTTGTTTAGAGGTATGATATCGGTATATATCGTATTTGGATAATTGTAACTTTATTTAGAATCTGCTATAGTTTAGATGTAAATTAGAAAACCCAAACAGTGCATTAATCTTTTAAATTGGACCTAGAATAACTCATAGGAATACGAACCCATTATCTCGGATTTTGGCCGGCGACCAGAAGGTAAAATCCGAGCTCGCCGGATTTGTAGGGGAGTTGGGTGTTGTATTTTTTTGGGTATCTCTCTGTAGGTGTATAAGTATATTTGGTATTGTTTATTTAAGTTATTTTAGCAGTAGGTTAAATCTATAAGCTAGTATCAGCTTTGGAGTAAAGTTCTATATACGACACGTAGTATGTTTAGTTTGTGCCGTATCATAAACTGGGAAGTTGTGATATCTAGCTCACTGCAATTGAATCTGGAACTACTAGGTGTAATCACTAGAAAAACTAGCAAGACCAAAAGTATAATGAGACCACTAGAAAACACCACTTGAAACCAGAACCCCAAACTCCTTGTTTGATCCGGCGACACACCCTTGAATTCCGGCGACGCCGGCCCCCTTTTGGAGTTTGGTGTTGATTCCTCTTCTGTAGCTTTGGGTTGATATTTTACAAGTCTCTGTATTGTTTGGGTTGTCTAAATATTTACACAGTAAAATCTGGGAACGTTTTAATATTGGTTTTATCAAATTTCAGATATTTACGATACGGGATTTTCGTATTTTGATGTTGCAGCTGAACCGTTAACGTTTATACGTTAACGACAGGATTATATTATCGTTTTTAGGTTAAGTGTGCTGTAGGTTCTAACCTATGGGCATTTAGCTTGTTGTTTTGGTTTTCGATATGATATTTACATCTATGCGATTTAAATACGAATATAGGTACGATTCGAGGATTCCAAGATGGAGTTGGCGATATAGCCGCATGGATTCATCAAGCTTATTAAGTTGGTGAGTAGATTTACATCTACAGGGAAAGTCGGGTTGATGGAGTATAGCACCCCCGCAACCTTATAAATATTATTATGATATCTAGTTAGTTTAGCAATTATTCAAGATATTGATATAGTATCGCATCTTATATGTCCTTCATTTGCATAAAGTTCATATATCGATTTAAGTGAAATACGTACATGATGTTAGGTCCGTACGACATGGATATGGTTTGATGAATTTGTACGAGGGATTATGCCGTACTTGAGATGATACAGATATAGTGATATGATGAGATATTATACAAGGATTTATACATATTGGAAATGATGAAAAATCGTATGCCGAATAACGGCCAATTTATCCTTTGACTCGTAGAGTTAGGTTATATTCTGTTTTAGGATGTAATACTTGTGTGAGCTATATTCTTTTAAAAACCACGATTCGTTGTCTTTTAATAAAATACTAGGATGTGGTGCCAATTTCCAAAATGAATATCTATTTTAAATCTAGGGCAGCTTCCTTATTTCAAACTTAACGTTTTGTTTCATTTCTAAAGATAATGGTATGGATCATAGAAAGTGATTACAATAGTTACGCTTAGATTATTTATATGATTGCATTATATTATCTATGTTATCCATTTCTGCGATACTGTCACGACCCGAAAAGTACGGAGCATGACTGACACTTAAATCATGAAACATCTCAAGGCGTACGTAATCTAAGTAAGCCAAAACCCAGAAATCAAAACCAAATGGAGCAGTAGAGTGAAGGAAAACCAAAATTTTATTGAAAGCGATTTAAATCCATACGTCACGTCAAGCTTTTTAAAAGCAACATCATTTTCCAAAAATTTCGGCATAGTCTCCTTTGTAAATACTGGTCCCAAACGGGTACAAAACAACAATATAAGTATAACATGAATAAGGCATCCCCAAGCGGGAGCTAGCTCTTCGCCATAGGCGGACTCAAAATCATACGCAATATAAATCATCACTGTGCAAAATAAGCATATAAAGACATAAAGCAGTAAAGTATCATGTCGGCTCAAGTGAGCTCGACCCAGAGGTACAACATATAAATACACAAACCTCAATGTCTCGTCTCTAAGTCGCTAATACAATAATACAAGTGGTAGCTACGGTAGATGGAGTACACTATATACAATAATGATACAAGGTGGCAACAAAATAACCCCGCAACCCACCTACGAACAATGCTGCGAGTCCAAGCAAAAGGAGCAAAAGAGGAGGTGCACCGCCGCTACTGAACTGACGGGGCGGTCCTGCAAAACACTGAGGCACGACGGGGGTGAGTTGCCAACTCGTGAGTAAAATATAATATCTAACAAGGCCATCGTAAGCATGTACACAATGATATCACAACCTACAAATACTAATATGATGCGATGTGATAATATGTATGCAACATGAATGCAATGAACAATACGAAATTTGAATATAATTAACATGCGAAATCTTTATTCTTATCCTATTAAACTTCTGTGATTTAGCTTTAGTTTCATCAATGAAATCAATATAAATCTGTATCAAGTATCGACACTAATATGAATATCTCAATTATCCTGGGCCCCGGCTATCCGGACTGGCCAAAATATCTGATCTAGGGCTCCGGCTATCCGGACTGGCCTATATCATCATAACTCAAGACTACGTCGGTATCCTCCGGATATCCGCCGCGTCACAAATAACCGGTCAGTAGTGCTCCCCTGTCGGGCTCAACGCCATCCTCTACGACCTTCTTGTCCCGGGGTACCGCACCGGGTCCACCATGCACCCACAAACGGTTCCTCCTCCTCCTCGAATCGGGTGTGTGATACTGCTCAGGCACCGAGAAATCTCATGGTGGACGATAGATGCATCATATCACGAGAAAACCGCAAACTTACATTTTTTTAAAATGGTAATATGTTTTCAAATCCTTGCGGTTTCTCCAAATCCATAAATCTCATAAATACAGGAATCCTCGAATAAAATCATGATATGAATGTCTATGATATTAACAATATGCAATGCAATGCGGAAACTAGAGAGCTATGCATGAACAATGATGCAATAAGATATGTGCATATGACTAGCAATCCTACATATCCATATTAATGAATTAAATATATCAATTTCAGGTTTATTAATCAATGATTGGCGCAAGTGATAAAATGCAGATTTAAACAGTTATAAGTGTTCGTGGCATAGCAATTACCAAGGCGTGTGTGTCCCCATGAATAGTGCCCGTCCAGCATAAACCAATGGTAACAGTGCGAGTGTCCTATGAGGTACTAGCACAGTGTATATATATGTGATAAATGATGCAATGCAACAGGGTAATTAACTAGGAACTACGCATATAATTATAAGTTCTAAACGTAAATCTAGTAATCGGGCGTCTTGCGCCATACAAACGATTTCCCCCGTAGATGTGTACATCTACTCACCGGAACGCCTCGGCTAATCTGATCCGATCTTCGCCTTTTCTTTTCCGCGCCACATCCGACGTCTCTGCACCTGATTTTGAAACGAGTGAGAGAATATACTCGGAAAACCACCTCAGTTTTACTGGAGTTGATATTTTGGTCAACCCATGAACCCTAAGTAGTCAAGGCCATCTTGTAAGCTTCCATAACCTTCAGAACGGGATACACATGATCACCTTCTTGGTAGTAGTCGATTCCTTTTGATGTCTTCTTATGATTCCACCAATGACAAAGTCTACATAGTAGCTGTAATCCTCGAACCTGAAAGAGTAGTATCCTTTTGTTTTAAATCCATGCCTTCCCGAGGCTTCATAAACCCCCTCTTTCCTTTTGATACTGTGACGGAGTATACACACCAGAGACTCCCACATATTTTGATTTAGCGAGTCACCCACAAAAAGTAATCTTTTGCCTCTCAATCTTTCTAGGAAATTAGTAGCATTTAACCTCGGAATATTGTAGTGAATAGGTTGCCATCTCCCCTCAAGAAATCAGCATCAGGCCTCCCATTCTTATGGCAATCGAAATCATTATCAATGCATGGGCATGATCCTGCTGGATAGAATGGCTCCCTCTCGTCTCTGACCCATCTACCATCGAATATATCATACCTTGTACTTGTGTCGCTGAGTTCTTCCCTTGCACTGCTGCGGCTGCTGCTGCTGCTCTTGCTGCTGCTGCTGCTGAAGAGAAAAGAAGATGGCGAAGGCGGAGAGGAATATAATTCCAAGGTCCCGCTTCCGTGTCGATTTCATCTAGAGACGAGATGTGATGGACGGTGATGAAAAGGCAAGGCGGCGTAAGAAATAAGCGGATCGGGGACCAGAGGTGAGGCACTGCCGTGATCGAGTACGGGACGGCAAATGGAGCGGCGGCCGCGGCGGAGGCTCCGACAAGAACGGTTGCGATCATGAAAATCGAGCGGGTTTTCTTTTTGGGTAGAATTGAAGAAGAAGAAGAAGATGAAGAAGAAGAAGAGGAAAAGGGAAGAGGCTGCTGCTTTAGCTGGGGCTGCTATCTGGTGCTGGAGGTGAGAGGGAGAGAGAGAGAGATCCCCAAAAGTCAAGCCCCATGCCTCCCCATGCTTCCCTTTTCTTTTCTTTTTCTTATTTTCTAAAATGTTTTGGCTACTTAAAAAGGAAATGATAGCAAAGAAGGAAAAATAAAAAGAGAACAAGTTACATTATTAACCTAGGATAAAAATTGTGTTGTGCATGCTAACTAAATTTTGCTTAGGAAAATATAGTTAAGAAAATTTACTAATTAAGTGAACACTAAATTAAATAATAATTAATAAAACACAATTATATATAAAATAACATATTTTCACAATTAAAAGTAGATTTATTCAAGTCTATGTGGAAATAGCTATTAACGAAGTTTTATGAAAACACGCATTATAGCTAATTAACGCGAAAATAGCCTAAACGAATTTCAAGGCGTTACAGATACGAACACTCTGATAGAACACTGCACAACTACCAATGAGTACTATGCTGCACAAGCACGTAAATATATGTTACACTACACCTCATTGGTACTGCCATGTCACTGTAGAACCGTTCTGATTAGATAATGCGTATATATACATGTGTTAATATATAGGTTGTTACATCGTATAACACTTGCACAAATACTAATGATTGCCATGTTGCAAGAGCACAGGCGCGTATGCTACACTACACATCATTAGTAGTGCCATGACACAGTAGAATTGAAATCATTATGTTTATCTGATATAAATACGTAGTCTTCTTTATTCTTGTTGTAAATTACGAATATTAGTACTATAAATGCTGTATTTGATTCTTTGGATTTTCTGGGTATTTTCTCATGACGATATATATCGGTGGTATGGGACACTGTTATATATGTATATATATATATAATATATCATCAATATAATCTATGCAAGTATTCTTATTCCTCACTTGATATTTTAATATGATGAGTTAAACGTCCACCATAATTTTTGTGTTTTCTGATTTTTATTCTGAACCGAGTGGGGGAGCTATACGGTTTCGGACTTGTTACTTATCCAGACTGAATGGGGAAGCTATACAGTCGGATACATGGTGGACCCGGTCGAGACCGAGGGGCAGGATAGCCGCATTGAGGCGGGGGAGCCTAGCAAGGATACTCGATACCGGAAATAGAGATGAGCACGGTAGATATCCCGGGGATACTGATCGGGGTTCGATTGGACACGGCTGTTATCCAGGGAATACTGACCGGGGCCAGGGATATCGGGTGGCGATCATCTATTGAGGTGGTGTCAACGATATCTGCATTTACGTGTCGATGATAGACACGAGAGATTTGAGGATTTACATGTCGGTGATGGACACGAGAGATTTCTGACTTCGGGTGTCGATGCTGGACATCCATATATATATATATATTGAAGCGATTGTTATCATGAGTTACACAGTTAGATTTCAGTTATTGTAGCCGACCAGGACTGATCCGGAGGACAGTACCTATATATATATTTTTGGATACATTAGGCTTATACCTAGATATAGGTCATCTGCATTGATATGTTACTTAGGATTGCATGATAGATAGTGTTGCATTATGATACATATGCATATCATATAGTATATTGGTACATATTATGATAGTACTATATATATGACCTAGGTATAGTCGTGCATTTCGATTTTTACCTTTAGATGTACTTTTATTCACTGAGTTGGCAACTCATCCCCGTTGTGCCACAGTTATTTCAGGTTTTACCGCTTGGATTATCAGGCTTTGGGCACACATTTTTCTCGGTGATTGATGGGTATGTGAGTTACTATTGTATCGTACTCGCACTTGGTTATTCTTGTATTCTTGATCTAGTGAAAACTCCATCAACTTAGAAATTGTATATTATAGACTTAGAAGCGAGGCTTAGAGTTTGTGTGTGGTGGTGTCGCACTCTTTGGAGTCGACTTTTGATTTAGATTGTTGGTTGCTCCATCGTTTGGACGTGGAGACTAGCTCCCGTTGGGATGCTATTCTATTATTATGTGGTATCGGGTTTTATAAAAATGCAAAGGAGGTGATGTCAAGTTTCAAAACGTCATAGATGCTTTTCAACATACTTAGTAAAGTTTAAATGTTATTTTAAATTGATTTCATCGGATGACTATTTTAAATCCCACCTCCAACATTTTCAAAAAGGGTTTAGATTCCGGGTTTCGGCTTACTTGGATCGCGTCGACGTCTTTAGATGTCATGTGATTTAAGTGCCAGTCATGTGCCACATTTAGGTCGTGACAAAGTTGGTATCAGAGCGTTTGGTTTAACTTTTGTTCGAGTCTAGGTTTGACTATATGGAGTCTGGGCATACATTTTGTTACCTAGGCTTGACCTGATAGGACTTAGACTTGACTTTGGGGGTCTTATACCCGAACTTTCGTTATATAGGATGACCTTTGTTGATGGAGTAGGTACTAAGTAGAGTGACGTACCGTACATATGTTCCGCGGCATATTTACGATATGATACTCCGCCTAAGTTACCTTAGGATTTATATCTTGAGATATTCCTTCTATTCATTCCATTGATTTATCCTCGTCAATGCATGTTGATTGTTCCGGTCACCATGTTTATGGAAGCCGAGAGTGCTGCAGTTAGAGATACGGTCAGAGCAGACTTGTCTGGGACAAGGACTGACCGGGGTGACTTTCCGATGACATAGAGACACGTCGTTTTTTGATATTGATCGAGTTCTAATATTGAAGCGAGTTTCTTTGGGATCCGCACCAGATGGTAGAATCATTGCTGGAGATCAGTCGGACTTGAGGCGTGATGTTTTTCCCTCTTCGAAGATCATGGTGTTGTGTACTGTTCAAACAGCGGTACCAATCATTGCTGAGATTATCGAGATGTTGCTCCCAGAGTTCATGAAGTTAAAGGCTGATGATGTTACCAGTATAGATGGATCAACAGGATTCATAGCCGTTCAGATGTGGGATAGTTAGAACTTTTAATCCATTGTGGCGCTCTGATACGAGGTCGGTGAAATTGATGTACTTCTACAGATGGATCTTGCTCAGACTTGATGCAAGTCGCTCGAGAAGGAGATTGTGCAGTAAGTTTTCCTTCGACGAATTGGGACGAGTCTTCGAAAGTTAGATTAGCTAGATTCTTCTACAGAGTATCGGAGATGACGGATTCGTGTTTCCGAGTTTATAAGAATCTGAATTTGGTCATAACCAAGTATGATTTGCAATTCGCGTGACTATGCAGATACGCTCCTTAAGTGATTGATATAAAGAATTTATGGAACAGGAGAATGGTGCGAAGTTTTAGTGGACAATTGTTCTTTATAGTTGATATCGAAGATTTGATGACGTATACGACTACACTTTCAGGAGGAAATCAAAAAGGAATGACAATAAGGAAAGTGGATTCAGAAATGAGTGCTAGTTCCGGATAGGCTGGATAGCCGAAATCAGCAGGAGACTTGAAGGGGTTCTTTCTAAAAGTTAATAATAAGTAAGATTGGATACAGTATCGGTTGTTAGCATACAAGCAGAGGATAGAGATTTCTGTTATCAACCTGTTGCGTTACAAGAGACTGGACTACTGGTCGGGAAGATGTGATGGGATGTATCAGCAATAAGAAGAATGGTGTCATTGCTCATCACCGGACGATAGCATAAAGAAGCCCTGGTACTAGAGATCTGCAAGAAGAACCAGAATTCAGAGACAGAGAACGTTAGAACGTGGCAGACGGCAAGTAGAAATCCTTGCTATGCTTCGATGTCCTTTGAGTTCGATTTACGTTTTTATAATCTAAAACATTTATTTTCAATGTTAAAGAAGGGACAATTCAACGTCCGTTATTTTGATATATATATTTTGAAGATTTGAGGGTCAATTTATGTTCTGTGCACACCAGGTGCACTTGATGAGATTTCCATGTACAGTAATTTCATATTAAATTATGTTTTGTGCGCACCAGGTGCATCTGTTGAGATTTTCGTGCGAGGTGACTGCACTCGATTGGAGTGTTATGTACACCGGATGCACTACACTGTTATTTCCGTGCACATCAGATGCACATGATTAAAAGATTTTATATATATACACCCTAGGTATATTTGATTTTGATTTTGTGCACTCCTATGCACTTGAGGTTTATTTTTATGCACTCTGATGCACTTGATTTTGATTTTGTGCACCCCAATGCCCTCGATATTATTTTGTACACTTTTGTTCCATGCACAGTAGATGCAGTGGATATCGTTTTGTGCACACATGTTGCACTTAGCGCTGTTTTGTTTTCATGCACACCGTGAAGTGTGGTTTGAGATTTATATGTAAACCTATTAGGGTTGATTTTGTTTTCGTGCTTTGCACTTGATAGGATATATTATAGAGTTGATTTATATATTTTCGCTAGGTCGTATGCACTGATATTGCACTACGATTATGGCATTGTTTGTGTACTGAGGATACACAACGGTTTCGTATTTGGCAAAGTTTTTGTCATAACTGGAGTAATTCTCATAGCAACCGCTAGAGTTACAGTTATGAAAATTTATATCTTTTGAGTTTTCACGTACACTGTTGCGATATGAGGCGTTTTAACTCATGTGGGAATTTAGAGTTCCATTATATCTAGCAGATTATATGTTTTGAAAATTGGACCCCAGATTTTTTTTAAAATTTGAGCAGGTTGGATTAAGGAAAATGTTTTAAGAAGAAGATTGAATTTAAATTCGGAGACTGAATTTTCTTAAGGGGGAATATTGTAACAATTTGAAATATTCTAGATACTTAATTATTTATTTATTTAATTAAAAATGTTATTTTAATTTTATTGTAATGAAAAGGACTTTTAAAATATGGTAGAATAGATTTGTAAAGAAATAGTTTGTTTTTATAATAATAAGTGTCATGAGGGGGTTTTAGTGAAATTTTTAGCTTTATTATGTAATTGGATATTGTGTGAGAGTTTTTTTTGTAAAGGTGTTAGGTCATAGTTAAGGTTAGTTGAACCTCACACACACCACAACTCCAACTGAACCTCAAGCTCACACCTCCTTCTTGCATGAAAATACCACCTCCTTTCATACTTACACCTCCTACTCCTATCATGCCACCTCCACCTCTTAACCTCCACCATATGCTTTCTCTACACAACAACACCCACCCATTGAAACTCCTTAGCCTCCTCCAAACCGAACACTTATCAAAATTCAAACACCAAATTCCTATGTGTTCCTAATATCAAAAGAGAGCAATGACCTCCTTCATCAAGTGTACCCTTCATCAAACTCAATACACTACAACCCTTAGATGATTCCATCATAGGATTCTTGAGCTGGTGTTCTCTTGAGAATCATTCAATAGGTATAAGTTCAACCCTGCAGTTCTTAGTTCAATACTGTTTTTGTTTAGAGGTATGATATCGGTATATATCGTATTTGGATAATTATAACTCTGTTTAGAATCTGCTATAGTTTAGATGTAAATTAGAAAACCCAAACAGTGCATTAATCTTGTAAATTGGACCTAGAATAACTCATAGGAATACGAACCCATTACCTCGGATTTTGGCCGGCGACAAGAAGGTAAAATCCGAGCTCGCCGGATTTGTAGGGGAGTTGGGTGTTGTATTTTTTTGGGTATCTCTCTGTAGGTGTATAGGTATATTTGGTATTATTTATTTAAGTTATTTTAGTAGTAGGTTAAATCTGTAAGCTAGTATCAGCTTTGGAGTAATGTTCTATATACGACACGTAGCATGTTTAGTTTATGTCGTATCATAAACTGGGATGTTGTGATATCCAGCTCACTGCAATTGAATCTGGAACCACTAGGTGTAATCACTAGAAAAACTAGCAAGACCAAAAGTATAATGAGACCACTAGGAAACACCACTTGAAACCAGAACCCCAAAATCTTTGTTTGATCCGGCGACACACCCTTGAATTCCGGCGACGCCGGCCCCTTTTTGGGAGTTTGGTGTTGATTCCTCTTCTGTAGCTTTGGGTTGATATTTTACAAGTCTCTGTATTGTTTGGATTGTCTAAATATTTACACAGTAAAATCTGGGAATGTTTTAATATTGGTTTTATCAAATTTCAGATATTTACGATACGGGGTTTTCGTATTTTGATGTTGCAGCTGAACCGTTAATGTTTATACGTTAACGACAGCATTATATTGTCGTTTTTGGGTTAAGTGCACTGTAGGTTCTAACCTACGGGCGTTTAGCTTGTTGTTTTGGTTTTCGATATGATATTTACATCTATGCGATTTAAATACGAATATAGGTACGATTCGAGAATTCCGAGATGGAGTTAGCGATATAGCAGCATGGATTCAGCAAGCTTATTAAATTGGTGAGTAGATTTACATCTACAGGGGAAGTCGGGTGGATGGCGTATAGCACCCCCGCAACCTTATAAATATTATTATGATATCTAGTTAGTTTAGCAATTATTCAAGATATTGATATAGTATCGCATCTTGTATGTCCTTCATTTACATAAAGTTCATATATCGATTTAAGTGAGATACGTACATGATCTTAGGTCCGTACGACATGTGTTCAGTTGATAAAACTGCACATTTGTATTACATTTTTCCTACCATTTTCATATTAAAAAAAGACTTTATTATGATATATTATACATATGAGGGTTTATGTGTAAAGACACCATTTTCCATGTGTTAATATATTTTAATTAGTATTTGGTAGAAAAATGTATGCAAATAAATTCATTGACCTAATCCTAGTAGAACTAGGTCTACTAAATCTTATTTGAGTTGTTGTGCAGAATTTTCCAAGTTGTTATGCAGAATTTATCAAACAAATCAATTTGTTGAAGAAAACTTGCCAAATTAAGAAGCAAAACTTGGAGACCAAGTCTGGGAGCAACCGAGAGAAGATTTCTGAATTATGAAGGTGCCTAGGATTGCCATATGTCCCAAAGATAAAGCCCAAGAAATTTGATCGAGAGATCCCCACCTTTGAGCGCGGATCCGCGGCCAAACACCCCCTTGGGCCGCGGATCCGCCGCAATATTATGGAGTTGGAAGGAAAGATTTTGGGAGATCTTTCATTGCTGAATTTTACCAAGTTTTCAACAATAAGATTCTGGCTTTGCACTATAAAAGGGCACCGAGAGCCTCTTGGAAAAGCTATCAAGCCGAAGAGATCACGAAGCCCCTGACGCTCACGTATCCAGGCTGATCATCAACTGTTCGACTACCTCCTTAGGAAAGATCGAGAAGCAACTAGTTTTGTAATCATTTTCTACGGAATAAAGTGTAGATTGTTCAAGTTGATTAATAAAGGTAGTTATTTTATTTAATTCTTTTGCATTTTACATTATGTTTTCCCTCTCTATCTTTTCATCTTCTTCTCCCAACATGCGCGAGTAATTCTCCGCTTGTTAGGGTTCGTATGATTAGGGTAGGCTAATGGACGATAAAAATCCCTAAACCCTTTTTAAGTCCTATAAAGTTTAGGAAGTTTATCAAAAGAATCAATAACATCCTAATCGGGCGCGCTAGCAATTCTTTGCTAGTTCCGACCGCGATTAGAGATTAGATTAATGATTGTTTTGGTAAAGGCTAGATATGAACGGAGTTCCGTGTCGAGATAAGGGTTAAGAGTGGGATTCCTTTTCCCTCCAGAAACTCTAATCTACACGCATCACCGTCGTTCTAGTTCTAAATCTATTAATGGATAAAAAGGGTAACTTTTAATTAATCGTCCATAACTACTAAATCCTGACGAACCCTACAAGCCTTCTTATTATATTATCTACATCTTTAAAATAATCTAGATCTATATTTTACATTCTTGTTTAACGTAGATCTAGAAACCATTCAACAAATTCTTTCTTCCTCCTCTCTTTTTCAACACATCTAAAGTAAAAATAAAAGATTCAACGTTTCCCTGAGGACGACCCGTACTCATCTCGGTCTAGCTACACGCGACACCGTTATTGATTGCGGTTAACTACAAACACACCCATTCGAACCAATCAAATGGCGCCGTTGCTGGGGAAACGTGCATAATTTTTTATTTTTACTATTTGTGTTGAATTCTTAGACGAGTCATATCATTATTAAAACAAAACTGCAAATTGTATATTTAACGATTATTGTGTGAACTTTTGCGAGGAAATATGGAGTCACGGACTTGAGGAAACAGGAGATGTAGGGTTCACACTTCTCTGGTAAGATTCTAACTCCCTTCTCTCTCCTCTAAAATCCAATAAAATCGATTTTCTGCAGGATTCTTTGCAAAATATCGCCGCTCAAAAATCTTTTTGCAAAGTTTTGTTTTTCGGTTTGTTTTTGCATATTTTAATACGGATCTTTAAGGAGCAAGGACCAAATCAAGATTAGGTGGGGATTTCATCACCTTTCCTAAGCCCCACAAATCACAAACCAAGCATATAGATCAACCCTTCATTAATTTAAAAAATATCTAGACCAGACTCTAAGGACTGTCGCGCTCAATAAGGACAGAGGAAGGTCGTGGGTAATCTATCGTTTATCCGCATTATTTTTGTAGTGCCTAGGCAAGTGTGTCGAAGGCTAGTGGTTTTTAATTAGGCCCACGACGTGGTTCCTTCCCACTTACCTGGCACTTACCTGGCTACAAGGGTAGTACGGAGGCGGTAGAGGATTTATCCTGCGGCCTGTCCTTTGGAAGTCTAGGAGCGGTCTAGAGACTGGACCTAGGTAACCATAGTTCTAGGGTTGTGCATTTTTGTGATTTGTCTAAATCCGTCCTTTTTTTAAAACAAACCAATTATTTTCTCCCCCTTTTACCCCTTCCCTCTTCTTCTCTTCTTATAATGGGTGACCTAAACAGAAGAACACTTGCCAAGCTTTGCTGTCCACAACCAGATATCTCTTGTTTTCGAAATCCCTTCGGTATACCGTCCGGCTCTTCCATGTCCTTAAGAGATCATATAGAACAAGCTGGAAGAAGCAGTTGGCCACCTCAGTCTAGGTCTTATCAACCGTATCCTAATCCTACACCTGTTTCAGTTGATACCCAGAGTGAGGAAGCCCCTAAACGAATGTCCATTGCTGAGCACATAGCTAGGGCTAGAGGCCAAAGTTTCAACCCGGACCGATATCAACCATCACCTCCACTTTCCAAAGAAGAGTTTGATAGCCAACCGACCAACCCATATCAATATTCTTCTTATCATAATTTTAATCCTACTCCTACCCAATTTTCGTAACCATTCTATTCATATCAATCCAATCCGACTTTTCCACCTTCTCTAGACAGTTCTTCTAATCAGTCATTTGGGAGTTTTAATTATCTACAGGAATTTCAATCTTATACTGAACCCCTTTATCAACCCAAGACTAGTCTGGAGCAGACATTAGAAAAATTTATGGAACTGACGAATCAAATTATGAAGGATTTGCGTAGTAAGACAGAACTGTACACCCTTCCTAATCAAACCTCTCCATTCCAAACTGAACTCCACAACTCCAGTTTCATAGATTCATCAAGTACAATGTCTGATAAGTTGTGTGACTTTGTAGTGTTTGATTTACCCAACTGTGAAGGGTCCATTTCAAGTGAAACCATACCCAACCCTTGTGATCTCTACACCTCCACTCTTGAACCAAAGCTGATCGAAAACCATACTTTTGATGAGGTGTTTGAGAATTTTAACCTTCACTTGAATGAGGTGATTGACGTTGGGGATATATTGATTGATGAACCCAAAATTTTGGATGATTTTGTCGCACCAATTCATCGAATCCTTTCACTTCCTTGTGGTCATCATCTTGAACCTTTAATTCTTCCCGAACCCCAAATATGTCTTGAAGTTGATGATAATGGTATACTCGAAGATCAGACCGAAATTCAGCCTCCATCTTCCACATCTAGTTCAACAATACTCGACATACCAATTTGTTTACCCATTTCACCTTCTACTTTCTCCGGCTCTTCTTCTGTTCCTATAGTTTCAGTGAGTTTTGATGAACCACAATCCTTTAACTCAAGTTCAAAAATACCAGAAATTCAACTTGATTTGAATATTTTTGAAAACGAGGTAGATGAGTTTTTCGAGTCCTCTACCTCAATAATTTTTGAATCAAGTAGGATAAATTCTGGCACAAAACTTGTTGATAGCAAAATGTTCAATCACACCATCAATAAAAGTTTTGAAGAACTTTTTGCTGACGAACTTGAATTTTTAAACAATACGGATTTTGTGATTGATCAATCTCCACTTATAGAGGTTGAACCGCCACCATTCCTTCTTCCTAATCATTCACATTCATCCTCATTCTTTCTTTTCTCTAATTTCAAACCCTTTCCAGACCACCTCTTATCCCTTCCCCACTTTTTCTTGACTCGATACAACACATTCTTCCACCAACCTATATGATATACTGATAAAATTTTTAAATGGTTGGTGTTAACTTTTGGTCTTTGTAAAGTTTTATTTTGATCAAAAGACTCCCCCCTCTTAAAATGCTTCGTATTGTCTAACTCATGTTTGAGGGGGGGTATATTTTTGGCTCTTGAACATAACTTTTGTCCTCAAATATGTGAGCCAAAAATAAGTTTGGGGGAGCATTTTTCACTTTCATATATTCTTGCCCCCATTAATAATATGCTTTCAAGCTTACAGGTTTTTGTGCTTAACGGATGACATCAGTGAGGACACTGCTGTAAACAGGTTTGGGGGAGGTTTGTGCTTATTTACACATCAATTTGTATCATATTTTGCATAAGCACAACATTTTCAAAAATTTAAATTTTTTTTTTCTTTTATAACAAAAGAGTAGAAAGTGAAAAATTACATCCAAAAGATCGGAATAGTTTAAGAAAACCAAGAAAATTAGAAGTTTTCTTAAACGAACTGGTAATAAGTAGTTATGAGCTGTTGTCCCAAGGGTTAGTAAGATGAAGGAAGTCACTAATCTGAGGATAAAAATAAGTCTGAAAAATAGTCCCTATTCTGGAAACCAAACATTTGAATGTTGATACCCTACTATATGCACTTACACACGTCTTGAAACTCGGGATAGTAGAAGATACCTTGAAATGCTCTTGTCTAAAAGCCAAAGTATGAAGGAAATAAAAAAAAATGAAGAAAATATAAAAATGGTGAAAAGAAAAAAATGAACACTGGTTTTGTTATCGCCAAGGCAGCAATAAAAAAATATAGCGAGGGTGCCTCTTCACCTAGTGCCTAAGGCCAACTGGTCTGGGAGTCACTGCTAAGCCTTAGGTGGTGCAAGACGAGGAAAATATTATCACCTAATTAGCAAGCACATGAGTAATCGGTTGGTTAGTACCTCAAGAAGTATTAACGGTCGCATGAAAATGTGTGAGCAAATCTTTAATATTGATTAAATTAAAAAGTACTAAGGTAGATGGACAAGAGTATGATAGCTTGAATTGAATTCTCCGAGTGTAGGGATGTCCATTTCACACACGTGGGGTTATATGATCAATGTTTGGATGAAAGGTAGGAATGAAGAATAAAGACGATGTTTTATTGAGGGATGATGTGATTTCTAACATTTTTTCATGACTATTAAGATAGGGCTCATGACAACTGAAAAGCTAGTATAGTTGGAAACTCTTCTTTTCAAGGCCTTTCTTTTATGGTTCTTATCTTTATATGTAAATTTCACCATCTTTCTTTTGTTATTGGATTTTGTGGGTGTAATCTGCTGAAAACCCTCAGGAGACAACACTCCTCCTACCAGGGACGCCTAGAGGTTTAACGGCTTGTTGCACGTGCTCAGTGCAATCGTGTCTGCCTACGAAAGTGTGCTTAGTTTTCTCCTTTCTTTTTCTCCTCTTGAATAAACTAGTTTGCTCGGGACGATCAAAGATAAGTTTGGGGGTATTTGTTCAGTTGATAAAACTGCACATTTGTATTACATTTTTCCTACCATTTTCATATTAAAAAAAGACTTTATTATGATATATTATACATATGAGGGTTTATATGTAAAGACACCATTTTTCATGTGTTAATATATTTTAATTAGTATTTGGTAGAAAAATGTATGCAAAAAAATTCATTGACCTAATCCTAGTAGAACTAGGTCTACTAAATCTTATTTGAGTTGTTGTACAGAATTTTCCAAGTTGTTATGCAGAATTTATCAAACAAATCAATTTGTTGAAGAAAACTTGCCAAATTAAGAAGCAAAACTTGGAGACCAAGTCTGGGAGCAACCGAGAGAAGATTTCTGAATTATGAAGGTGCCTAGGATTGCCATATGTCCCAAAGATAAAGCCCAAGAAATTTGATCGAGAGATCCCCACCTTTGAGCGCGGATCCGCGGCCAAACACCCCCTTGGGCCGCGGATCCGCCGCAATATTATGGAGTTGGAAGGAAAGATTTTGGGAGATCATTCATTGCTGAATTTTACCAAGTTTTCAACAATAAGATTCTGGCTTTGCACTATAAAAGGGCACCGAGAGCCTCTTGGAAAAGCTATCAAGCCGAAGAGATCACGAAGCCCCTGACGCTCACGCATCCAGGCTGATCATCAACTGTTCGACTACCTCCTTAGGAAAGATCGAGAAGCAACTAGTTTTGTAATCATTTTCTACGGAATAAAGTGTAGATTGTTCAAGTTGATTAATAAAGGTAGTTATTTTATTTAATTCTTTTGCATTTTACATTATGTTTTCCCTCTCTATCTTTTCATCTTCTTCTCCCAACATGCGCGAGTAATTCTCCGCTTGTTAGGGTTCGTATGATTAGGGTAGGCTAATGGACGATAAAAATCCCTAAACCTTTTTTAAGTCCTATAAAGTTTAGGAACTTTATCAAAAGAATCATTAACATCCTAATCGGGCGCGCTAGCAATTCTTTGCTAGTTCCGACCGCGATTAGAGATTGGATTAATGATTGTTTTGGTAAAGGCTAGATATGAACGGAGTTCCGTGTCGAGATAAGGGTTAAGAGTGGGATTCCTTTTCCCTCCAGAAACCCTAATCTACACGCATCACCGTCGTTCTAGTTCTAAATCTATTAATGGATAAAAAGGGTAACTTTTAATTAATCGTCCATAACTACTAAATCCTGACGAACCCTACAAGCCTTCTTATTATATTATCTACATCTTTAAAATAATCTAGATCTATATTTTACATTCTTGTTTAACGTAGATCTAGAAACCATTCAACAAATTCTTTCTTCCTCCTCTCTTTTTCAATACATCTAAAGTAAAAATAAAAGATTCAACGTTTCCCTGAGAACGACCCGTACTCATCTCGGTCTAGCTACACGCGACACCGTTATTGATTGCGGTTAACTACAAACACACTCTTTCGAACCAATCAACATGGATATGGTTTGATGAATTTGTACGAGAGATCATGCTGTACTTGAGATGATACAGATATAGCGATATGATGAGATATTATACAAGGATTTATACGTATTGGAAATGATGAAAAATCGTATGCCGAATAATGGCCAATTTATCCTTTGACTCGTAGAGTTAGATTATATTCCGTTTTAGGATGTAATACTTGTGTGAGTTATATTCTTTTAAAAACTACGATTCGTTGTCTTTTAATAAAATACTAGGATGCGGTGCCAATTTCCAAAATGAATATCTATTTTAAATTTAGGGCAGCTTCCTTATTGCAAACTTAACGTTTCGTTTCATTTCTAAAGATAATGGTATGGCTCATAGCAAGTGATTACAATAGTTACGCTTAGATTATTTATATGATTGCATTATATTATTTATGTTATCCATTTCTGCGATGCGAACACTCTGATAGAACACTGCACAACTACCAATGAGTACTATGCTGCATAAGCACGTAAATATATGTTACACTACACCTCATTGGTACTGCCATGTCACTGTAGAACCGTTCTGATTAGATAATGCGTATATATACATGTGTTAATATATAGGTTATTACACCGTAGAACACTTGCACAAATACTAATGATTGCCATGTTGCACGAGCACAGACGCGTATGCTACACTACACATCATTAGTAGTGCCATGACACAGGAGAATTGAAATCATTATGTTTATATGATATAAATACATAGTCTTCTTTATTCCTGCTGTAAATTACGAATATTAGTACTATAAATGCTGTATTTGATTCCTTAGATTTTCTGGGTATTTTCTCCTGATGATATATATTGGTGGTATGGGATACTATTATATATGTATATATATAATATATCATCAATATAATCTATGCAAGTATTCTTATTTCTCACTTGATATTTTGATATAATGAGTTAAACGTCCACCATGAGTTTTGTGTTTTCTGATTTTTATTCTGAACCGAGTGGGGGAACTATACGGTTTCAGACTTGTTACTTATCCAGACTGAGTGTGGGAGCTATACAGTCGGATACATAGTGGACCCGGTCGAGACCGAGACGCAGGATAGCCGCATTGAGGCGGGGGAGCTTAGCAAGGATACCCGATTCCGGAAATAGAGATGAGCACGGTAGATATCCCGGGGATACTGATCGGGGTTCGATTGGACACGGCTGTTATCCAGGGAACACTGACCGGGGCCAGGGATATCGGGTGGCGATCATCTGTTGAGGTGGTGTCAACAATATCTGTATTTACGTGTCGATGATGGACACGAGAGATTTGAGAATTTACATGTCGGTGATGGACACGAGAGATTTCTGACTTCGGGTGTCGATACTGGACATCCATATATATATTGATGTGATTGTTATCACGAGTTACACAGTTAGATTTCAGTTATTGTAGCCGACCAGGACTGATCCAGAGGACAGTACTTATATATATATATATATTTTCGGATACATTGGGCTTATACCTAGATATAGGTCATCTGCATTGATATGTGTTACTTGGGAGTGCATGATAGATAGTTTTGCATTATGATACATATGCATATCATATAGTATATTGGTAAAGATTATGATAGTACTATATATATGACCTAGGTATAGTCATGCATTTCGATTTCTACCTTTAGATGTATTTTTATTCTTTGAGTTGGCAACTCATCCCCGTTGTGCCAAAGTTATTGTAGGTTTTACCGCTTGGATTATCAGGCTTTGGGCACACATTCTTCTCGGTGAGTGATGGGTATGTGAGTTACTGTTGTATCGTACTCGCACTTGGTTATTCTTGTATTCTTGTTTCTAGTGAAAACTCTATCAACTTAGAAATGGTATATTATGGACGTAGAAGCGAGGCTTAGAGTTTGTGTGTGGTGGTGTCACACTCTTTGGAGTCGACTTTTGATTTAGATTGTTGGTTTCTCCATCGTTTGGACGTGGAGACTAGCTCCCGTTGGGATGCTATTCTATTATTATGTGGTATCGGGTTTTATAAAAATGCAAAGGAGATGATGTCAAGTTTCAAAACGTCATAGATACTTTTCAACATACTTAGTAAAGTTTAAATGTTATTTTAAACTGATTTCATCGGATGACTATTTTAAACCTCACCTCCAACATTTTCAAAAAGGGTTTAGATTCCGGGTTTCGGCTTACTTGGATCGCGTCGACGTCTTTAGATGTCATATGATTTAAGTGCCAGTCATGTGCCACATTTGGGTCGTGACATTATCAATCAAGGCCTGGAAGGTGGTGGGCTTGAAAAACATCATAAATTGGGATATGGTCGCCTGCGGATCAAGTGTACCCACGAACATGCCTACCGCAGGCGCTTCTTCGATGCGCTGTTTGCACTTCGACCATAGATTCCGCCACCGTATCGCGTGTTGAACCCATATTTCGCCTGGCTTTACCCTGGCATAGATTAGTGCAGTGATTAGGGTGCGTTCGCTAGCGCTTGCGAATCTCTGCGTAAACAGCAGCTCCATTTCTGCAAATGTCTTGACGGAGTCTTTCGGGAGTTTAGAGTACCATTCGAACGCTGTCTCTGACAAGCTGCCAACAAACTGGCGAAGCAGCAGTTTGTCGTCACCTCCGGTATTACCGCACAAGGCTCTGAATTGAGCAACATCCTGGTGTGGATTCCCCGTCCCCTTATATACATGGAATTTAGGGATCGTATATCCTAGTGGGTACTTTATTTGGTCATACCAACCCGGATAGGGTCGTCCAGTCTTGACAACCTGCCCGGCCGCTTCGCTCGCCTAATGAGCTCATATCTGCTGAGCGATATAGTCATCTAGGGCAGCTTTGGAAATGGTCTCCTCTTTGGCTGCTGATAGAGCCGGCAGAGGGTTCGATGTCTCCCTTCTATCGTCTTCAAGGATAATCGGGGGGTCTTCAGCTGGAGGATCCGGCTGTAACATCATCCCGGCCATGTCTTGGAACAAAAGCGTCATTCGTTTTATGTTGGTTGCTTGTTCCGCGGCCTATGTGTCTTTCCTTTCGAGCATTCTTCGGAGGAATTCAGCATCAGTTTCTTGTTCCTGGCGCTGCTTGGACGACGATTCCGGGCTTTCTTTTGGCCCAGTGAGTGCGGCCATTGCTGTCAGCATTTCTTGGAGCTTCTGCTGTTGTTGCTCCTGAGCCTTTGTTATCGATCGGGTGAGAGTTCGGTGACCTGTAGAAGCACGGCTTTCCTCTTTCCCGGAAGCCATATATATAGTATGCACCACCGTGCCCCCAGACTTGGGGCGTTTAGATTCGGCGTCCTTGCAGTTCTTCGCGGACACGGGGGCTTTCTCTGGCCTCCTTCTCTTGTGAGCGGTCGAAGTTGAGGGAGCCGCTGCAGCGGGCGCCCAAATAGATGACATTTCCTGCGGCATGACAGGGTGGTCCTTCTCTTGCCGAGCTTTCATCTTCTTCGGTCAGCGGGAGTAGTCTTGGTCAATCACCGAGTCCTGGACCTGTCGTCAAAATTTATAAATTTTGGAGGACAACCGCTAAGGGAGCTGCTCCGGTTTCACTTTTGTGATCTTTTCAACAGACGGAGGAGACTTTTTAGCATGGCAGTTGGCGAATTCCTGCGCACTCTGTTAAGTAGTTCAAAGCTGTTCCCAGTTGGAACAGCAGCGTCGACTTCCACCATGGGAGCTGGCAGAGTTAGTCCAGAAGGAGAGCTGCCCCCAGCCTTCCTTACTCGGCGCTAGTGACGACGGCGAGCATGTCGTGCAGATGGTATTGGTTCAGTCACGGGGGTGGCCTCATCATGCCCCATGTTTTGGCGGAGGGTTGTTGCTGGCGTCAGCCTCTTGAAAACTGATGTCCATTGAGTGAGGATGGCCAGCCTGTCGAAAACTGATTTTTGCACAGGGAAACCAGCCTTAGTGATCTCGCCCGAAGCGGGAGTTGGAGCGGATAGTCTATCGAAGACTGATCCCTTAGCAGGAGAAGCCGCTTTGACGACTTCAGGAGCAGGAATGGCTATCCGCTTCGGGATAACCCCTACTGGTATTGCTGGTTGCTTTGCAGGCCTAGCGGAGCTTTGGCCTAGTCTGTTAAAGAACGAGGCATTATGAGCAGACGGAGTAGATGGCCCATTGAGAGGGGCCGCTGCGGTCGCAAGCCGATCGAAGACTGACTTCTTAGGAGCCTCTTGTGGTGGCATTTGAACGTTGAAGCTCGTTGGTAGGATCATGGTCCTGAAAAATAGCCCGGTGGTGGCTTGGGTCAATTGTTCCATCGGCATTGTGAGCATGGAGGCTACTCGATGGCCGTAAGTCACTCCTCCGGTTGGGGTGGAGCGAGAATTATTGTCGCAATTAGCGCAGCTGGAAGAGTAGTTGGCAGCCATTTGATCTTCTGTTTTCTGCACGGGAGCAAAACACCAAATCTTAATACCTTGAATCCGGGGGCAACCACAGCAAACCGCGATTCGTTCACGAAACACGACACACGAAGTGTGGAGTGGAAAGAGGAAAAGGTCCCACCGGCCGTGCCGGAATCTGTTTACCGCCGGAAACCGGGAAGACGGCTGAACGTCTCGCCTGAGTCTGGGGGCAGATGCTATTTGGTTTTATCCGTTCACCTCTTCGAAGATGCCAAGTTGATTTATGGCACCGTGTATCGGAGGTTTAGACGGATGCGGCCGATATAGCAGACTTCGTCAGATTCCCCCTCATTTGAGGGGTTTTTGATTGTGGGGACGCTCTTCCCTGCAGGCGCAAGCCCCTGCAGTTAATTACGCTACCGTAGAGCGGTAACAACTTTTTCCTTCTCCAGATGGTCACTTCGTGTCGTGGGTGTTGTAGGGTTACTAGGCACTCTAACAAGGGTTAAGAAAGCATCAACCATGCCCGATTAAAATTTTAGCCGTGCCTAACAACCCTAAACAAGATCTTTGCTAGAAAATTAGGGTTTCACATGCAAGTAAATAGCATCTACAACTAAGTGAATACGAAATACAACCTTTGTAGATCGGTCCTTCACTTCTTTAGCTCCTTGTTGAAGTCCCTTCGCTGCGATCGTGGTTCTCCCGGACTCTTGCATGGCTTCACGAGGCTAAAGGAGCGTCCTTGCTTGAAGTCTTCGAGGCCGAAGATAATCTACGTCGAGGGGATACCAACTCAAACTTCTACTTCACTAACTAGAGAATTAGTGAAGCAAACACCCTAAACTAAAGTGCTAGTCTAGTAGAGGATGAAGAAATAGGAAGTGGGTTCACTTTCGAATTTATTTTCTCATAATGTTTCTCACTTTGGATCAAACCCTAGAGAGCTTTTTAGCTCAAGGAATAAGACGAAGAAATAAAATGAGAAAGATAATGATCAAGTGAGTGAGCTAACCATGGTGAGTGGGTATCATATACTAACTCATGTAGAGACTTAATCATGGCTAAGTGTGATAGTTAGGTTAACTAAAATCCAAAGTAAAAACAAACTTAGTGGACTTTAGTCAA